>CM045769.1:108586916-109231728 GCA_025200525.1 Camellia lanceoleosa
ATGCCATTGATGTAAAAGCGTTTAAATTCATTTTATTTTAATGATGTAAGCCTACAATTTATTAGTTAAGTGCCTATGCTGAATTTAATTTGCATTCGGATTAGAGAATTTATTTATTATTAATATCAGGATGTAAAGAGTTTTCCCACAAGTTATCTCAAATTGAATTAACTTAATGAATCAATGGGTTCCTTATAATAAAAGAAGGCTATAACTTGGTATCAAGAGTTTAATGGTTTGAACACCTTGGTCTCATGGTGGTTTTACCACAATGGCCTGTTAAAAAGAGGACGTTGTATATAGTTAGCATAAATGCTAGGACTTATATGTTGCATTATGTGAGCACGGATTAAGTTTCTGGATAGTACTTGCAGCTGAACTTGCTTTGAGGTTCTGTTAGAACATCACCGATCAACGTGGTTTCGGTAAATTCATTGAAAGTTCCGGGATGAGTGGCTATCTCCTCGTGGGACCTGGACGGATTATATGTTTATGTTTAAATGCTTATATACAAAAAATGTATGTTCTGGGCTAAGTGTGTCTTGTAACCTAAGGTGGTGAGTATGTGCCCAGAAGGTCACAGGTTAAAGTACTGTTTGGTTTTGTTTCTGGGTTTTATAGGATGTCTACATGAGGGAATAGAGGATGATGGGTAGTAGGAGTGTTGGTAGACGTTATTAAATGCCTTTAGCAACCGTCATCTCAAAGATCGGGTCATGGTGAAGAAGTTAAATTTTAGATTGTGAGAGGGTGTAAGATGCTCAGCCTGCAATGAGGGTGTGACAACCATGATCTCAAGCCATTAAGAAGTTTCTTTTCATTCCAACCCACCGTAGTTTTTGGGGAGGCAAATCGGGAAGCGAAGAGTTGGTCGAATAGATTACCAAGACCTTGATATGCTCGCGATTCTCGAGGATGAGGGGTTGAGGATTTCTTTGGTGAGTTTAATTAGCAAGAGATAATTATTGGTGAAAAAGTATGCTAAGAACACTGAGATGCCATATAGGTTGCTTTTAGCGAGGTTTTTGATGTACATTTCTCTTTTACTTTTGGGAAATATTGAGGGAACAGCTATTGAGTTGGCGCCAGGATGCTATTCCTTGGCTCACTTAAGATGAGGTTCACTAGTTTGTTTAGGTTTGTTTCAGAGTTGGTGGCAATGTATTATTTATTGCTGTTAAGTGAGTTTGAGAGGTATTGCTTTAATGACATTCCAGAAGATTGCATATATGTAAAGAATTATTTTGGCTTTTGGTTGAGGTGGCGGCCTACAAGTGGGAGGCTTATGGTTAGCTAAAGTTAGTTGGTCGAGTTAGGGAGGAGGACACTGGGAACTCCTACTATTCATATGCTCTCTAAGCTCAAGGTGAAGAGGTGGAGACTTTAGCGATGCTCACTCCCTGCACTCCAAATTCTTGTTTTCACTGTGAGTTTGCACTGGCCCGCTGGGAGAGACCTAAATGAGGTTCCGGCCCAATTAGATTAAGAGTTGGAGACTACTGCTTTTGTTTTAATTGCGGGTACGCAGGCCATATGTTAGACGCTTTTGCCTCATACGCCAGTAAGTTCTTTCGTGTATTTCAGTTCAGCCTAATGTAACTCCGTAACTTACATCAATTTTTCCTTTTACGTTTTGTAGACCTGATTTTACATTCACGCCACTTCTTTCGGAGAGTACGTTTAATTGGTTCCCTAAGAAGCTCTTGGACTGCTGTGGTTGCCAGCTTTTGAATATAATCCACAAAGTGCAATGTGAGACTAATAAACAATTATAGAGTCCAATCCTAAGCAAATCATTTTGGAAAAATTGATTTTAGATCAAATAATGCCAAAAACTAGACTAGTTTGCTAGATTACAAGTAGTCACTACTCAAATATTTTACTCTTGGAAAATTTAGGAAACCCTAACTCATGCCAAATGCCACGTGTCCGCTATCACCAAAGTTACTCTTGCACAGAACTTGGGTACCAGAGGAGGGTGTCCTCCAAATGAAAGCACCCCCACTCAATTCGACTCAAAAAGATTGGCCTCTACTAAGCACATGATATGTTGTTTTATAAACCTCATGGTGTAATCTTATTCTCGACATTATTAATCTAACTTTACTATGCGGGTACACACATACAAGTATATAGACTAAATCGCGAAGAATTGGAAAACAAACAACTCATGTTTGTTTTCAAAATAGCTTTGAAAGAAGTTACTAAGCAAGTAGGCTAAAGCACGGATTTAAGCACCCTCTTGTGGGCTTTAAACATAGATTGCTAATATCAGAAGTACGCTTAAAACTCCCTGCATTTATCTATGGTAGAAGAATTGGAACAAAACAACTCATGTTTGTTTTCCAAAATAGTTTGAAAGTGCTACTAGCAAGTAGGCTAAAGTTACATTTGCTACCCTCAAGTGGGCTTAAACATGATTTGCCACTTCATAAAAGTGGGCTTAAAATCAAGATTTATCAATTGTTCCAATTCAAGCAATAAAGTCTTCATCCACAGTATTCATAGAATTTAGCAAGTAAACAAATAGCCTCATGTCACATGCGATCATGGCAACACTTACACTCATGCAGAGTATGTCAAGTCATAACACTTTACAAAGGTAATTCCGAGCCAAAACAAAATCTAGTTAGAAAATATGTATGATCCCAACTATAAATGAGATGCCTAATGCAACACATGCAATAATGCAATTAATAGGCTCTCTGGCTATCTAAAATGGCATATGAATGCAAAAATTTGATACATGTATTTAGGAAGAAGTATTGAAATATGATGCATTGAATGATGCACCAAGCCCTGCATACAAGTCAAAATGAATAGTGCCAACATGCAAGCATAAGGTATGCTTAATCAAAATGTGCCCTAAAAACTAACCATCGAAAAGGTAAGTAAAAGGAGAAAAAGTGGGGCTGAAGACATGCACACACACACGCGACACTTATTACAACATTGGCGCCTTCTAATGAGGGTCCTAATAAATAAGCTAACCTACACTAAGCTAAGCTTTCAATTATTACAAACCAACTAATTAACTATTCTAGCTAACTAATTACAAATCTAGAATTGAGATTAGCTATGCTAAGCTAATTAGAATATTACAAAATAGGTTAAATCTAATTAATTACAACATATGTATTAATTGACTATAACAAGCTAGTGAAGCGATAGTTAAGTTTCATGGGGCTCCTCGTCAGGCGATGGTGGAGAGATGATGCATGCTCGACATTTTCTCCCAAAATCCATCGCCAAGTTGCCACAAGTCGCCTCTGCTTACACCTTTTTCTATTTTCTCGAATATCGAACTAACTTCCAGACCGCCACGTACCCAAAACAGAACACTTTGGTACAAAAATTACTTTAGTGTGGCCGAATGGTTACCAAAAGGTGGTCAAGTAATACAAACACCGGCTGATCGGGTTAGTTTCATGGCGGTCGGTTATCTACACCCTGCGGGCCAATCGGCCACCCTTTTTTCCAAAATCTTCTATTTTATCGCAACAGAGAGCAATAGAGGCACATCAACGATTTGCATGGAAATGTGTGTATTGCCACCCTCCCTCATCATTCCTCAAGCCTCGTGCAAAAAAGAGGTGTGGGTGCTTGGCTCAAGCCATCAATCAAGCATTTTCATGCATGATGGCCAAAGGACCAAACTTTGACAAGCTTAATGAATGCACATAAATAAGACTAAGCGGGTCATCACCCTATCACGCATGATCAGCAGAGAACGAAATTAAGAATGTGACACGCTTTCATCACTTTGAGTATAGAACGCACTACATTTCCTTGTGTTTGGATTAACGCTCGATCTAAATACATGCAATGCAACACAAATGCTTATCTTGCACAAGTCTTATTTTGCTCATTTTATTTACACATTTTAGCATTACCGACAACCTTTAACCGATTAAGTCCAATGTGATTGACCTCTAATGAGAGAGTGGTCAATTCAAAGGATGGTTCAAGACATGAGAGAGATCATGCCTTGATAGGAGGAACTCCTCAAAGAGGGTTAAAGCCATTGAGCACAAGCTTCATCTCAAGCTTAAACACAAGCATAAGGTTAACTAACCTCAAAACAAATGAAAAGTGAAGAAATGAGGGAGGTTGGAGAATTTTAGTGTTGATATGGCATGAAAAATAGTGCTACAACATGCAAGCAACACATGCACAATATGTTCAAAGCTAAAAACATCAAAGCTAGTGAAGAGCACTACACTAGAGGCATGCAATATCAAGCACAAATGATCAAACCAGCTCCGGACAGAGCTTAAACATGCCAAATCAGAGGCTAAAACATGCTAAAATTAAGCACAAAAAGCTATAAAAACATGCTCATGTGTTGGCTCACAAACTAGGCTCAATGCACAACTCTCAAAAGCAATGAAAGAGGAAGATGAGAGTGTGACAGAGATATAAGCATTGAAATCATATGCTAAATGATGCTATATCATGCAATCATCTCAAGCAAAGCATGTTGGAGGCCTTAAAACATAAAGCTAGTGAAGGCATATTACACTATAGCTATACAAAGCAAGCTTGATATGACCAAAATAGTCTAAAACAGAGCTAAATCACGACAAATCAATAGCCAAAACATGCTGAGATCAAGTCACAAAAGAGTACAAAAACATGTTCACATGCTAGGCCATCTACACATGCAAACAAGACACAAGGAGGAGGCTACCCTCCTATTTTGATCTCAAACACACTTTTTACCAATCAAATTCCCGAATTCAATGGTTTAAAGCCAAATTTTTTTCTTAAAAGGCTTTGAAAGATGGCTCAAAAAGGCTTTACAAGCTATAGAGCAAAGGAGGAAACCACCCTTAACTAAACAACACTCAAACCATCATTTTGAAACCTTAAAAACAAAGTTTTTAGAGGTTAAAACCAGCCTCAAAGTAGCATGCAAAGGTGGTCAAACAAATAACTAAAGCAAAGCTTAAAAGGGACAAATCCTTACCCTTGAAGCACAACAACAAAACAACAAAGATTCTGAGCTAAAACCACTTTTAGAAACTCAAACCAAGCTTTAAGAAACCTCAGCTCCAAGGTCAAGGTGTTTGGCTAAGGGTGCTAGTACAAATATATAGAGAAAACTCACTTTCAAGCACTAAATAGGAAGAGAGAGAGGATTCTAGAGAGAGAGAGAGTGAAATTTTGCTCACAAAAATTTTGAACCTCCAAAATGGGGGAGAGACCTCCCCTTATATAGAAAAACAAGCCAAAACCTTGGCTTCATCCCTCGATACACGTGAATGGAGGATACACTCAAAGGATCAACAACCTGTACAAATTGCCACATAAAATATTTGAAAAGGAGAAAAATGGTCAAGTATCAAGAGGGCCGATCGCCACACATGTAGCCGATCGGCATCGGTCAGCTGGACACACCACTAATGGCCGGCAGTACAAGCCATGGTCGATGGACACTGGATGGCCAACAAGCCACCATCTCCCCAGATTCAAAGCAACAAGTGCTTGGTCCACCATCACACAAAATAAACAGCCGAGAGGTTCTAAGGCAAGCTCAACCGAGACCTTTAGAGACTCAGAATCTAACACGAGCATGCACAATTATTGGGTGTTCAAACGATGACATCCAAGTCTTGGAGGATGGTAAAAATAGGGTGTCTATAAAGTTGTTTGTTTTAATTGTAGGTCAGAGGGCCATGTTAGACGCTTTTTGCCCTCCATGTGTAAGTTCTTCGATAAGAGTTTAAGTAAATTTTGAGAAAATGTAATCGAAAAAGAGTTTCTTTTAAAATAGTATGAAAAACCCTCGCTTCAACTAACTTATGTGACCGCTTGCTACCTTGTGTGGGTGGCAACTTACGAGGTAATAATGATGATCATGACAGTAATGAAATTACGAGATGGTGGTATTTTGTGCTGAGGGCACAATTGTTATTTCAAGTAATTATTATTGTGGAAAAGTTATGTTGATGTTGGTTGTGGCATCACCATGTGAGTGATGGCCATTATTGGGTGATGAAGACTCACCGTTGTGATATTGGAACAGATTGAAACAAATAAAATTTGTGTCTTGCTTGAAAGGCGTGAAATGTATTTTGGTTTGTGATCGATGTGAGTTTTGGAGTAATCATAGGTAAATGTTTTCCATTAAAAGAAATGATTTTTACCAAGAATCTAGAAAAATGATAATTTTTTTTTTTAGTTGAGTTGTTAGTTATTATACTTTTATGGTTGGGTTGGTGTAACAACCTTTATGGTTGGGTTGGTGTAAGATTCATATATTGTGTTGAATTATTTCTATTGGGTTTTGGCTCAACCTATGTGGAAAAACATTTCAAAGTGCTAATGATATACCTCCGCCAAGGTAATAGCTTGGGAGGCCTGGAGCTAGAGCTTCTTTTGTATATTTATCAGATTTATTATTGTACAAGCCAATGGTTTTAATCGAATTGGACTTAAGTCCACTTTTTGTTGCAACCAAACATCGCTTTTGGAAAGATGTAAGTCTTTAGGCATTTCTTATTCATCTAACTTTTATTTTGTCTTTCTATTATATCACATTTTGTAAAGTTTAATTGTAAATCATTGAAAGATAATCACTTTATCATTGTGATAACTTTTTGATGTTAAGTACATGTTATAGTAATTGTTTGGGGCATTGCATCCCACATCGAAAAGAAGGAAAAAGTGAGTTGCTTTACTTATATAAAGTGAATCTTATACTCACATTTAATCTTGTAGTGTTGTGCATGTTTTAGCTCAAGACAATTTAAATTTTAAAATGAAATTTAAAAAGTTTTAATTAATTAACTTTTATACAAGTTGGTTGGTCTTTTGACCTAGCTGATTAGGCTGAATCATTTTTGATTTTACTGATTCGTTGGTTTAACCACGATTTTAGCTGTTTTATCAAAATATATTGATTAGATTTGTATGATTCGAAATAAACTAAAGATTGATCTGATTAAAGATTGAACTGCTAAGATTGCTTGATTAGAAATAAACTTTTCACCCAAACAATCGTTAACTTTTATTTTATAATCTTGCATTGAGAAAAGAAGGAAAAAGTGAGTTGTTTCACTTATATAAATTAAACCTTATGCTCCCATTTAATATTATAATATTGTGTATGCTTCAATTCAAGACAATTTAAATTTTAAAACTAAAATGACATTTAAAATTTTTAATTAATTAATTTTTGTATAAGTTGGTTAGTCTTTTGACCTAGCCGATTAGGCTGAATTGTTTACAGTTTGATTGATTCGCTAGTTTAATCGCAATCTTAGTGGTTTTATCAAAATATATTGATTAGATTTGTTTGATTTAGAAAAAAAAAAATAAAGATGGACTTCATTAAAGATTAAATGACTAATATTGTATGATTCAAATAAACTTCCCCATTTAACAATTGTTAATTTTTATTTTACACAATTCCACATCGAAAAAAGAAAAAGAAAAGTGAGTTGTTTCACTTATATAAAGTAAAACATATGCTTGCATTTAATATTGTAGTGTTGTTCATATTTCATTGAAGATAGTTTAAATTTTAGAATAAAAATAAAATTTAAAGGGAATTTTTTTTTTAAGGTCTTTGATATTAAGATTTTATAAGATAAATGAAATACAATATTTTCATAATAGTTAAGGTCTCTCAACATTTCTACAAAGAAAATTTGACTCGGAAAAATTTTGCCTAACTTAGAGAAATTTCAAAATTTCTCTGAGTCGTGTCTGAAATTTCTCTGAGTTAGGTGAAATTTCTCTGAGTCGAATTTTCTTTATGAAAATGTTAAGGGACCTTAGCTGATAAAAAAAATATCTTGGACCTCTTATAGCGATCATGATTTGACCTGACCCATTTATTACTTTTGAATTCGAGAAATCATGTCCGTAGCGGTTGTTTTTCTTCATATTATGTTTGGTTTTGGCTTCAAGAGTCAACACCAAATTTTGGTGGTGTCGACACTATCTTCTTTCTTTTGTTTTGTCTAATTACTAGGTTGACACCAATCTTCCTAAGGTCGACCTTGTTTGTTGCTTTGCTTTTGAGTTGCATCGTTTTTAGAGTCGATACCCTAAGTTTCGGTCGACCTTCCCTTCCTGCTTGGTTTTGGGTTGTATTCTAAAAATAGGTTTGACACCTCACGCCGCTTAGGGTTTACCCTCGCTTCGCAAAACATTAATGTCTCACTTTTTTCTTCTTATGGGTCGACACCATCATGAAGGTCGACTCTTGTGAGTCTTTTAGATTTTGTTCGATTTAGGCCCTACTTTTGGATATTTTTGACTTGTTCTTTCCAATTGACTTTAAATGTTATTCTATTAGTACCTAGCCACTATAAATAGGCTCTAAAAACTTTCCTCTCATTGTTCTTTTTTTTCTCTTTTCCTCTCTACACCGTGGGTTCCTTTTTTCTCTCTCTAAATGCTACTTTTCCACTTAAATCTTCAGGTCTACTCACCTAGAGGTATCTTTTCACCTTGCTTCTTTGAGATAGATTATAGATCGTGTCAACAGCTTCCTTTTGATCCAAGAGGTTTGTGGCTTCACCAACATTGGGTTTTTTCGAGTTCTTCTTTTCCACCCTCCTAAGCTTGAGGTAGGGATTCTCCGCACCCTCTTATGAATTTTAACTTAGTTATTTATTTTATAATACCACTTTGTGAAGGAAATGGATTTTTGAAAATCTCAAGTTTTTGTCTTCAAAACAAGAGGGTTTTCTAAATGGGTTATCGAGAATGATTGTGGATAGATGTGTATTGTTGAGGCATGATCAAATGAAGGGTTTTAACTTGGGAAATGGTTTTATAAAGGAAAGAGGGTTTTGCCCTAAAATTCTCAAATGTTGATTTTGTATTGATAAATGGAATTGATATAGAAATGGTGACATTGAGTTGTTATAGATGATGATGGTGGAGTTGGATATGTAGTATCACTCACATCTTGAAATTTGGAAGGTTTATCTTTATTAAAATTATCTATTTGTTTAGAAATACTGTTTGGGTTATCGGTGGAGGGTAGTTATGATTGTTGTAGAAATTGCATGAGAATTAGGAGAATTGAAAACTAACTTTTTATCTATTTGCATTGAGCATTATCGTATTTATTTCGTGGAAATGTATATTGTTTTGAGAAAATGAGTGAATCTAGGGAAGGAGTTGTTGTTACATCAAATAAGTTGGCTGTGTTCAGGTGAAAGTCCCGAAAACCACGCCAGATACATAGATGTCGATCCTCAGAGAAATATCCGTAAAATGGCAATAGTAGTGCTTGTATAGCCTACGATACATAGGTGTTTATCCCAAGTGACGAAATATCCGTAAAATGGCAATAATAGTACTTGTATAGCCTACATTTACATGGGTGCCGATTTATGATTTCCCACGGATGAAATTTCCGTGAAATATGATACTTGTTTGAGAGATTCTAGAGATATGATTCACCGGCCTGCTTTTCCATTGAAAAAAGAATGTTTTATGAATCGTGATATAAATTTGTCATTGCATAGTTTGAAAGAGATATAAAATGTCTTGTCACTAGTATTGCATATATATATCTCATCCTTATGTTTTTATTAAAATTCATATGTTGTGTTGGATAATTTTACTAGGCTTTTGCTCACCTTATGTGGGAAAACCATTTTCAGGTGTTAATGATATACCTCCGCCAATGCTATAGCTTGGGAGGACTTGGAAGCAAGGGCTTCATCTTGTTTATTTTGTTATATCTACTTGTACAAGGCTAGGGCTTTAACTGTATTAGATTTAAATCTATTTTGTTGTAACCAAGCACTGTCTTAGAAAATTGTAAGCCCTTAAGGCATTTCTTATTTGCTCAATGTTCATTCTATTATGTATCATATGCTATAGATTCAGAATTAGGCTTGTGAATGTATATTTGCATATGTTACTCTTTTGTAATTGGAAGCTAATGGAAGATTATTGCTTTATCATTGTTGTTATTTACTAGTATTGAAGATGGGTTATTGCATTTATTTCAGGGTGTTATACCTCTCCTACTACACAAAGTTGGAGATGGATGTTTTACTAATTTTTCCTAAATTTATAAGTTTCAATTAATTAATTTTTATGCAACTTGGTTGGTTTTTTGACCAATTTTAATGATTTTATCGAAATATATATATATATATATATATATTATTTTATATCTAAAATGCATGTTTAAGTTTTATGATAAACTTTAACATAGAATAAACTAAAACTAAAAAAACTATAAAACAAAATTTATTTTATTTTATCATAAATATAATTTTTTTTAATTTATCTATTTTTTTTTCATCTCTACCAATTAAATTATGACATTTATTTTTTATTGTGAATTTAGAATATAAAATTAATGACATACCAATTGCTATATATATATATATATATATTCTAATAAAATGGTTAAAATTTAATTCATTTTAAATTATTTTTCTATACATTTTAAATAAATTTTATATTATTATTTAATTTTAAAATTATTTTTAATTATTTATTTAGCCCGTATATTGCACGGGTTGATAGGCTAGTTAGAGGTATAATTGAAAGTGTTGAAATGAAAAATATAGCAAAACTCTTGTTTCTTTAGTATATTTGTCATTTCTTCTTTTTCTTTTGTGACAGATTCCATTCTCTCTCCCGTTCGAATGCCTTGCTTGTACCAACTTCTTTTTTATTTTTATTTTTATTATTTTTTTTATACGTGTATTAGCAATTGATTTGCCATATTTTACTATTTAATTGTTCGATATACATAATCTGTTTTTTTTATTAGTTTCAGTAAAAAATATTTTTTAAGAAAAAAAAATTTCTACAAAAAATTGCTTTAAGAAAATATTTTTTTGAAAAAAATAAAATAAAATTCTTATGTGATTGTGTCTTTAAAATTAATGTAGTAATAATTAAATTAATGGTAGTTATAAAAAAAAGAAAAATCATGTGTGAGTAATTTTCTGATCACACTGCCAACTCAAAGGATCACCAAGAGAATCAAGGCAGAATAGTTGACACCTAGCTAACCTGCAACATAAAGAAGAGATTCTGGCGGTGGTTCTTTCAACCGAGGGTACTCCGACGATCAAGTCAGTATATCTCTCAAAGATAATCAAGTGTTAAATTCACTATTCAAAGCGAATTATGACCTTAGACCCATGGGGTGCCTCCCTTTATAGTTTACTCAATCCTAGTCCCACTAGAAGCCCCGACTTCTATGGATTCCCATTCGCTTACTTTGGACTCTACAAGAGATAAGAATAGAGTCCCTAAGAATACTATCCTTATCCATCTTGAAGTCTTTCTTCATTTTAGGACTCTTTTCCTTTATCCGCTTCATCTTGGATTTTGATATTTTCGAGGTCACCTCAAGAACACCGAGATCACCTCAGATAATGACTGTGACACGTGGCACTCGGCCGACACGCCGGCGCCACCTTGCCACGCGGTCCAGACTCAAAAAATATATCCTCACAATCGCCCCTAGGTTCTATTATCTCGACATTCTAAGGTGATGGAACCTACATCGGCATTTCTTTCCAAAGGCGGCTTAAAACATCTTCTCGCCGAGATCATTTATTTCGTCGATATGTCTTCTTGTGAACAAGATTCCTCATGAACTTCTTTCATGTGTGTGAGTGTCAAGCATCACTTTTCAACCGCTTCATTTACGCGTTTGATCCTTATTGTAAACCGTCTTCTCTGCGTGCGCCGTTTGACGTATGCGTTGCTCCAGGCGCATTTAATGCCTTCTTTTGCCGTCGTTTCAAAAATATTTTGACAAAACTTGTTTTTCTCTTATTTCGTCTCTTTACTTTGCATTCGATTCACTTGCTTTTTCTCTCTCTCTAGCTCTTGTATACGCCATTGTTCCAGTTACCAAGCTCAGAATCGCTTTTAATTTCTCCTTCCGTGAAGCTTTCGTCGCTTTTACTACATCCAGAATCGTCCCCCCGACTTCGCAATCTTCATACCGGCTTCATTTTTTCTCAGGTAAGCAATTGTTCCTTTTCGTTTTCAATTCCTTTGATATTCCTCATTACTTGTTGTTATTATCATTGTTCAAACATTTATCTTAAGTAACCATATATCTCAATGTATTTATTCTATGATTTTGCTCTGCCCAAATCTTGAACACACATCGCTTCACCACTTTCTGCGCTTTTGTCACCGTTCTTGACCTTATACTCCTTATATTTTCTGCTTTTGATAGCCCCACCTCTTTCTTGATTCTCAAACTTCGTTCTTGCTTTTCTTTTTCGAGTTGTGCCTTCAATCTTCGCCTTCATAGATTTAGGTTTGGGATTTGACCGAGAACCCAAAACTAAAAACAATATTCACAAATTCTTGCACCAATATACACCTAGGTCTTTAGCCGAGGTTCACAAAACCTTTTAGATCATCTCTTCTCGAATTCAAATATTCTAATTTAGGCTGACGTTATGGGTATGTAGAGGCATAGGGTAAACACCCCATCCAAACTAGAATACTTTAGACAAGAGTTTGAAATCCCAGCCGACGTCCATCTGAGGTTGGCTGGGATGATGACTCCATCATGCCTACTGACGACTTCATGCCCTTCCCTGTAGTTGCCTTTATTGAGTATGGACTTCGGTTTCCACTCAACATCCTGTTTCGTGAGATTCTACATTATTATAAGTTGAACCCCATGCAACTTGCTATCAATTCTTATCGAGTGATCAACGATGTCATAGCCTTAGCTAAACAGGAAAATGCTAGGATCACCTTAGCTGACGTTTAATACTGCTATACCATGTGCAGCCTTAACTTGAAAGAAAAAGGCTACATTTATTATCTTAAGCCGAGATCCACAGAGTTCAAAATCGTAGCCGACCTCCCAGACTCCAACAAGGGGGCTGGAGACGATTACTTCATTACCTCAGGATATTGGGAGTTTGCTCCAGATGAGGATCTCCATCTCTTCCCTCTTCCTCGATCAATTTTAGAGGGCAAGGGTAAGAGCCCAGTGTTAATACTTGGTTGTTTCTTTTCAAGTCTTTAATACTTTACCTGTTTCTAATGCCTGTTTTCCCTTGTAGCCGTCAGCCACCAAAGAACTTTCACCAATCCTTCATTCTCAACAAGGATTTGAAGAAACTCTTAGACTTGCCAGTCTAAAAACGGAAGGCGCTTCTACTTCTTAATTTCATTCCGACATATAAATCAACTCTTCCCGACGTTCCCAAGAGAAAAAAGAAGAGCTTATCTCCTCCCTCTACCACAACTCCACAAGCCGCATCAACATCTCGGATGCACCAAGGATCAACATCGATCGGCCAGAATGTACCCGCCTACTTCGCTCAATACCTAATCCCACCATCTCAACGCAAACATCGCCGACGTCTTGTTCTTGTAGCCGAGATGGGTCGCGCAAAACCAGTGGCCAAAGATCTCTTAGCTAATATCCCAACTGATGTTGATGCTCAATCAACACAAGCCCTGCCTCCACAGAAGCTGAAAAGAGTTAAGAAGGCTCAACCAAAGGCCAAAGTGACTCAAAGTTGAGATCAAGACACTTTGCCAATCTCCAAGCCGCTTCAACCGGTAAAGGTCAGCCTCTGCTCTGCGAAGAGGTCTGCTGAAACCTTTCTTCTCAATCTACTAAGTTCAAGAGGCCGAGGTCATCTGCAACGCACCTCGGGGTCTAAGAAGCTCGATGCCCCTCGGCCCTCAAATCACTTTGGAAGATAAGCTCAGAATGGTTAGTGATAGCGCCGACGATATAAATGTCGGCGTTGCACTCAAGATCGCCGCTTCTTCCAGTGACTGAGCTAAACGTCAATTCAAGTGAGTATGAGAACTACGCCTCATGCTTCAACGCCTGCTCGTAAGTGTTGTTGCTTGGTACTTTTTCTTTTTTCTCTTCATTTCACACTTAGAATATTTTCGACACTGCTTTCTTTCGTGCCATCCAAAGATGCCCATTCTTTCTCAATGTAATCTTTTGAGAATCGTGAGAAGCTTGCCGAGAAGACGAGGGAGGTCTCCACACTTCAGAAAACCAACAAGAGCTTGCAGTCAAAGATGAAGATGCTGGAGGACCAGGCCGAGGTCGCGATCAAAGAGAAAGACGAGGCCGAGGAGAAGGCCGGTGCCGTTGAGACAATAAACAAAGTTCTTCAAGGTCAGTTGAAAGAGGCTAAGGACAAAATGGCCCAGGCCCAGAGGGAGCTTCAAGATGCCCTGGCCACCAAGGAGGCCGAAATAAAAGATGCTGATGAAAAGGCGTATTCTCAGGGCATGGCTGATGTGACAGAGGCTTATAAAAAGCAAGTCAAACAAGCATGTAACAAGGGTTTCTCCCTTGCTTGGATGACTGCTGAAAAAACTTGATGTTCCTGAAGACTCCTCCCTGAGGAACGTTGATGCCATTCCCTTGCCATTTCCTCCAACTTTGCCTCTTAATGAATCTGATACTGAGGATGAGGTCGAGGAGGAAGTTTTGGTAATGAAACAAAAAGAGGCCACTGTGACCAAGTCCCCTTCTCAAAATGAGCAAGTCCTAGACTTAACTCAAAATGAGGAGGTTGAGGAGGTTCCCAAGGATGTGATTCCTCCAAAGGCATCATCGGATTCACTTCTTGCTGATAAGAGTATTGATGAGACCCTTGCCCAAATTGATGCCGAGATCACGGCGGAGAAGGCAGCCGAGGTATCTTCTCAACAGTCCTCCGACGTCCAAACTCAGCCTGCTGCTGATGTTGGGGAATCTTAGTTTTGATGTCATGTCTTTTCTTTTCTTGTCTTTTGTACTCTTTTGTTTCGTTAGACAATGTAAGCTTCTTCACATGGCCGATGTGCCTCTATTTTCAACTTAATGCTTAATACAACTTTCCTCCTCTGAGTGCTTGTACTTTTGTCTTCTCTTGATTGCTTTTGCATGATTCTATACTTAGAATATTTTGCAAGTCTTTCCTTCTTTGTGCAATCTTCTTGGGGTGACATACCCCGGGTATAAAAACTGATGATTTACCTCGGCTTAACTTCAACTTGTAAATTGCTACAAATTTCAACAAGTGAAGATAAACAATTATCTCAAATTTTGACTTCAACTTGTAAATTGCTACAAATTTCAACAAAGTGAAGATAAAAAATTATCTCAGTTTAACTTCAACTTGTAAATTGCTACAAATTTCAACAAGTAAAGGTAAACAATTATCTCGGCTTAACTTCAACTTGTAAATTGCTACCAATTTCAACAAGCGTTAAGCATTACTTTGGTTTAACTTCAACTTGTAAATTCTTACAAATTTCAACAAGTGAAGATAAACAATTATCTCGGCTTAACTTCAACTTGTAAATTGCTACAAATTTTAACAAGCGTTGAGCATTACTTTGGTTTAACTTCAACTTGTAAATTCTTACAAATTTCAACAAGTGAAGATAAACAATTATCTCGGCTTAACTTCAACTTGTAAATTGCTACAAATTTCAACAAGCTGCTACATTACTGATTTAACTTCAACTTCTAAATTCTTACAAATTTCAACAAGTGAAGACAAACAATAATCTCGGCTTAACTTTAACTTGTAAACTACTACAAATTTCAACAAGCGTTAAGCGTTTTTGTCTTCTCTCTGCCCCCAATGTGAACCTGAGTTCCACTTGGGTTCTCATTATTCAAAAACAATATTATGCATAGTTTCACAAGTATTCTGCTAAGATTTTATTGATGACATCGGCAAAAAATAAAGCAACATCTAATAATAGAGAAATTTTAAATTACAAGTGTTCCAGGGTCTTGGCAATGCTTTGCCCTCATTATCTTCAAGCTGATATGCCCCACTGCCTAATACCGAAGTGATTCTGTAGGGTCCTTCCCAGTTTGGGCAAAGCTTGCCTTTCTTGGGATCCTTCTTGTTGCCGACGACTTTTCTCAGGACTAGGTCGCCGACTTGAAATTCCCTTGGATTAACCTTCTTGTTATAAGCTCTAGCAAGCTGTTGCTGGTATGTTGCAAGTTGTATTGCAGCATTATCTCTTCTTTCTTCTAGAAGATCCAGATTTCGGGCTAAGAGTACATCATTAGTCCTGCTTCAACTCCCGGTTCTCGATCCTCGATGCCGACCTCCAATGGAATGATCGCTTTGTGCTATAAGCCATGGCAAAGGGTGATTCCTGTTGATCTTCTCGGCAGAGTTCGATATGCCCAAAGCACATTGGGCAATTCGCCTACCCACTTCCCTTTTGTCGTCAAATTTTCTTTATTCCATCCGCAATTACTTTGTTGGATGCTTCACTTGTCCATTGCTTTGTGGAAAACTTGGGGTTGAAAAGTAGTTCTTGATCTTGAACTTTGCACAAAAGTTTTTGATCGGCCATCGTCAAATTGAGTTCCATTGTCTGCAACAATTGCTCTTGGAATCCCAAATCTGGTGATGATATTTCTCCATATAAAGTTCTTGACATCCACATCTCGGATCTTGGCAAGAGGTTCTGCTTCTATCCACTTTGTGAAGTAATCTATTGCTACCAGCAGGTACTTCCTTTGCCCAGTTGCTTAGGGCAATTGCCTAACGAGATCCATCCCCCATTGGGCAAACGACCAAGGACTGGATACAGAATTTAGGTCAGCAGCTGGCTGATGTATCAAAGGTGCAAACCTTTGGCATTGTTCGCACTTCTTCACATAGGCTTCTGCATCTTTTTGCATGTAGGGCCAACAATATCCCTGGGTAATGGCCCTGTGAGCTAGCGATCCGCCTCTCAAGGGCTTCCACAAATTCCTTCATGACTTGTATATAGGAAATCTTCAACCTGCAGAGGGTGTACGCACCTTAAAAAGGGTTCAGTGAAGGACCTTCTGTAAAGATGTCCTTCATTGTTAGATCAATCTTGCCCACTTCAATCGACCTTGTGTGCCTCCTTCTAGTCTTCTCGGCAAATTTCCTTCTTTCAGAATGCAACAATTCGTCCATCCAAATTTTGGTCCCATCTCTACGCACATTGCTTCATGTTCTGATTACCGGTTCAATGCTTGGGCCAGTCTACAAGTATTCAATCATTATTGTCCTTGCTTTTCTGGTTGTATTGTACTAGCTAGGTTGGCCAATGCATCAAGATGGTTGTTATCATCTCGATCGACTTGAAGCACCGCAGCTCGAATAAGGTCGCCAAATTTAATGACCTCCTTTATGAGGGGTCGACATTCTTTCATCTCAGTCGCAAACTTGCCCGTTGTCCGTTAACTATCAATTGTGAATCACAAAAACTATTGCCTCATCTCGCTTGTACTCACGCTAGCTTTAGTCCTACAAACAATACTTCATATTCTGCCTCATTGTTTGAGGCCTTGAACCCTAATCGAATGGACTATTCTAATATTTCTCCATTTGGAGATATCAGTACTACTCCTGCCCCCGCTCCTTGTCGGTTTGAACTCCCATCAACAAACAGTTGAAAGGAATCGCCGATGTAAATGCTGCAGGGTTTGGGTTTCTTTCTTTCCTTTGTTCTTTAGCCTTGGCTTCGCTTGCTTGTTGGACATTGTCTCTTGGCTCAATCTGAGCCCGATGTTGATGGACTTTGGCGTGAACTTGGCCAATAAATCACCAAAACCTAGCCTTTGATTGCAGCCTAGGCTTGTATCAGATCATATCGCCTAGGGTGATTGCCCATCTGGCTATTCTTCCTGTTAAGTCTCCCTGCTGCAATAGGGACTTCAATGGATGCTCTGTCAATACCACAATTTTATGAGCCTGGAAGTAATGGTTCAACTTTTTTGAAGCCATTACTAGAACCAGTGCCAATTTCTCTAAGGATAGATACCTTGTTTCTGCGTCGGCTAGGGTTTTGCTTACATAGTAAACAACCTTTTTCTTCTCGGATTAGTACTGCACTAACCTCATGTTCTGAAACTGCTAAGTACAGGAACAGCTCCTCCCCAGGTTCTAGATTTGAAAGAATTGGCGTTGTGGTCAAGTACTTCTTCAAATCAGCTAATGCTTCTTCGCACTTCTCTGTCCAAAGAATGTCTGTGGCTTTCTTCACTATTTTGAAGAAAGGTTTGCACTTGTCTGAGCTTCTGCTTATAAACCTATTTAGGGTTGCGGCCCTTCCAGTTAACATTTGCACCTGTTTTGCTGACGTCGGGCTCTTCAGCTTGGATGGCCTTGATCTGATCTGGGCTGGCCTCAATGCCCCTCCTGGTCACCAGGTATCCTAGAAACTTACCAGATCCAACTCCAAATGCACATTTCGATGCATTGAGTTGAAGCCGATATGTTTTAAGGATTTCAAAGACTGCTTTTAGATCGGCAAGATGACCCTTAGGCTCCTTGGACTTAACGACCATGTCGTCAATGTAGACTTCTACTGTTCGGCCAATCAGGTGCTTGAACATCTTGGTTACCAATCTTTGGTAAGTGGCTCCTGCGTTTTTAATCCAAAGGGCATCACCAGAGCAAGATAGCCCTTTGGGAGTGATAAATGCGCTTTCTTCATCTCCGGGTCCATAGCTATCTGGTAATACCTCCTATAGGCATCCAGGAAGCTCATCCTTCCATGTCCCAAAGTGGCATCCACTAGCTGGTCAATCTTGGGTAGAGGGAAGCTGTCTTTGGGACAGGCCTTGTTTAAACTGGTAAAGTCTATACAGACTCTCCATTTACCGTTCTTCTTCTTTACCACCAATCGTATTGGACACCATGTCGGTAGTGAACTTCTAATGGCCCTAGCCTCCAAGTCTGCCTACTTCTTCTTCTACCGCTTCGACGCAAGGCCAATGTTGGTCTTCGGCTCGTTGAATTACGTGTTTATCGACCGTCAACATCTGGCCAGGCAAGTGACCTCGGTCAATGCTGCATTTCCTAAGGTGTCCAAGCAAATACCTCAATATTTGTTCTCAGAAAAGCCTCCAACTCTTTTTCCTCTGCTTCGGCTAAGCCCGAGCCAAGGAGAAAGAAGCGTTCTTCATCCCCATCCTGGACGAGGATTTTCTTCGGTTTCGCTTCTTCTCGCCTAGTTCCTTGCCGATGTCTTCTAGGACTTCCACGTCCTCATCTTCAATTTTTGCCTTTTTTGGCTCTCGTATGCTGCAGGTTGATTTTATTGCTGCCATGGAGCAATTCTTCGCCTGCAGCTGATCGCCCCTGACTTTCTCTATTCCATGCTTTGTTGGGAATCGCAATAGTTGATGCAATGTTGAGGAATCGCCTCATTGCATGCAACCATGGCCTTCCCAAGATGATGTTGTAAGGAAGGGCGGTCAATGATGGTGAATTTCGCCTTGATCTTCCCGGTGCCACTTGCACCTCCAAGTTTATCGCTTCCTGGCTATCTCATGCTCCATTGAACCCAACCATTGGGCCATTAGATTGTTCCATGTCGTCCGGTGAAGGCCGAGCTCCTTGTAACATCGGACGACATGATGTCACAAGAGTCGCCTTGGTCAATCAGGATGTGTTTAACTTGGCGCTCCCCAACCTGGAGGAATACTACCAAGGCATCATTATGCGGATGCTGAACCATCTCTAGGTCGGCTTCAGTAAAGGTTATCATTGGTCCCAGGCATTCTTCTACCCGATGTCTTTTCTCCCCGACTTGATAGACATGTTGTAGGTGTTTTACCTTCTGGGTCTCTCATCTGATTTCATTCTCGTTGACCTTTGAGTGAATCACATTGACTACCCGAGGTCCTCCTGCCTGAGGTTGCTGTACTGGGGGAGGCGGAGCTACTGGTGCTTGAGACAATCTTGCATGTTCTTCTCTTGTTCTGGCCTCGTCGACCAGATCTCTCAGATGGCCTTGCCTTACCAAGTCTTCCAAGTGTGCTTTCAGGGCTCTGGAATCCTGAGTTGTGTGCCCCTCTTCATTGTGGTAGGCACGTCCCGCCAACGCTCCTCCCATGAATTCCCCGGTGCCCTTTGCCGGTGTTCAAATAGGGTTGGTTAATTTGTTCCAGACTTTGTGAATTGGGACCCGAACATAAATACACTGTCAGCGGCAAATTCTTAGTTCTGTTTCATGCTTGTTCGATCCGTTGTTACCTCGGTCTCGCTTCGGCGAGCCGTTTCCTTTCTCTTGCTTTACCTCCCTAGTCCCCGATGTATCTTCCTCCGCTCTGGCATACTTCTCGATTCTCACCATGAGCTCTTCCATGCTTTTTGGCAAAGTTTTTACCAAAGACTTCAGAAGTGACATTGTCTTTTCAGCCGCTTCTTGAACGACACGACCGCCACTTCTTGATTACGTTCTAGTATTTGGTTGAATACCTTATAGTATCTTTTTGCATAGGCCCTGAGGCCTTCATCCTTACTGATCTTCAGAGCCATTAATGCGTCCACCCTTAATGGTCGTTTTGTTTGTCACTAACCTGGCCATGAACATCTCGGCCAGGCCTTCCCAAGTCTTCACACTTCCTTTCGATAGTTTGTGAAACCAATCCGGTGCAATCTCCCTGAATGATGAGGGGAACACTTTGCAGAGCAACGGCTCGTTCTCACTATACAAAGGCCATTGAGTTCAGATATAATCCGACGGGAAGTTGGGGTCGACTTCCATCGTATATTTGAAACCTCAGATATCAATCTCTTGGCGCCTCAAACCTGTCTAATTTCACCGAGAATGGTGTCCTCGGTTTATTTAGGGAATTTACCTCGGCTTTAGCATTCTGTTGCTTCTTTTTGAGGTAATCTCTTAAGTTCTCTTTTGTTCTCCTAGGAGCTCGGCTATCTCCTGCTTTTAGTCTTTTTGGTGCACTACTTTCAGCCTCGTGGTGAGTCCTCTTTGACCCCTTTCCATGAGTTGTGTCGAAGCACAGCGCCTGTCCCCAAACATGATGATGTCCCTTGGGGTCTGCTTCCTTTGTGTGATGTGTCCTCCGTGATTCTTCTCTTCTTGGCTCCCTTCGTCTAACCTCCCTGGAAGGTCGGTGAGAGTGTCTTTCGCTCCCGTTGTGCTGAGGGGCTATGAGGATTGTTCTTTGCCCTCCCTTCTGGGCATTGGCTATTGGAATTGGTGTGTCCTGTAGCAGGAACAGCGGCTGTATGACGTTATTTTGCATCATGAAATTGACAACCGACTGCAGGTCTGCCAATTTGTTTGCCATCTCCTTCATCTCTCCGCCCCTCCACAAGCATCTATCCTTCCATACCTGGAGGTTGTCTTCGTTGTAATAGCCACTTCGATTTGGTTTCTTTGGTGCGTCATTAGTCTGGCCGATGTCCTTCACTCCATGATTCTGGTCACGAGTTTCTGCGTTGTATTTGTCTCCTGTGACATCCAAGTCAATAGGTCTCCCACTCCCAGCAGGAGTGTCGGCCCTAATCTTTTCCTTCTGTCCGTTGCTGGTCATCTATTCTCCTGTCTTTCCCATAGACGGCGCCAAATTATATGAGTAATTTTCCGCTTACACTGCCAACTCAGTGATCAGCTGGAGAGAACTGGTAGAATAGATGACACCTGGCTAACCTGCAACAGAAAGAAGAGATTCCGGAGGTGGTTCTTCCACCCGGGGGTACTCCGACGATCAAGTCAGTGTATCTCTCAAAGATAATCAAGTGCTAAATTCACTGTTCAAAGCGTAAATTGCGTACCTTAAACCCATGGGGGTGCCTCCCTTTTATAGTTTACTCAATCCTAGTCCACTAGAAGCCTGACTTTTATGGACTCCCATTCAGTGCTTACTTTGGACTCTACAAGAGATAAGGATAGACTCCCTAAGAATACTATCCTTATCCATCTTGAAGTCTTTCTTCATTCTAGGACTCTTGTCCCTTATCCGCTCATCTCGGATTCCGATATCGGAGGTCACCGCATAATGACCAAGACACGTGGCACCTCACCGACACGCCGGCCACCTTGCCACGGTCGGTACTCAAAAAATATATCCCCACAAATCACTAGCAAACAAAATCTTCTCAAAAACCAAACAAACTCAACATTGGAATAACGAGTTGGTCATGTCAAGAATGGTTTTCCCTCAATACCACTATCTTCTGTATCTTTCTCTATAGCCCTCGTTTGGCATGTTAGTTTTAAGAATTAAAAGGCTAAAATAATTACAAAAAAATAAAATAGGTTAAAAATTGATAAGATAAAATATCATATTTAAATCATCATTATTTTAATTTTTCTCTCATAAAAGTAAAAAAGTCAAAAGCCAACCTATTTCCCAAACGAAACCTTTTGTAAGTCCCATTTCAAGCCCACAAAGATAATCCGAATTGTTCATCTCATAAGCCTAATAGTAAAGATAAGTTGTGGACATCATTAGATATATGAATAAATTACATTTTATTTTTTAAAATGAATAACAACTATAAGTTTAAACTTGAATCATCTATTTTCTAAAATGAAATATGATTTTGTTAATCTATTCATCGATGTTCGATGCAGTTGATATTTTACAAAGACGATCTTCATTGCTAGAATTATGAGATAAATTATTCATATCATTATTATGAGTCTAGAGCACGGCCTACAAAAATGAAATATGAAAGAATATAGAGGGTAGTGCCATATAGGAGAGTCATTCTCGATTGTGTTAGTTTTTTGGCTCATCATATACTCTCAAATTATTTTGGTTTTGATATATATATATATATAATAGCGAATAACCCGTGCCTAAAGGCACTCCTAACCCAATATAGTTTTTAACTTCTAACCTAAACTAATTAATTGAAAATTTTAAAATTTAAATTATATTTAATTGAAATATGGACAATACTACAATATTAACTTCATAGAAGTAAAACAGCTCACTCAATCATTCTTTTCACGATGTGAGATTGTGTAAATTAAAAGCTAATAATTGTTTAGGTCAGAAGTTTATTTTAAATCAAACAAATATAACCAATATATTTAGATAAAATTACTAAAATCGCAATTAAACCAACAAATCAATCAAACTAAAAATGGTTTAGCCTAATTGGCTAAGTCAAAAGACCAACTAATTTACACAAAAAATTAATTAATTAAAATTTAAAAATTTATTTTAAAATTTAAACTATCTTGAATTGAGGCATGCGCAACACTACAATATCAAAATTGAAGCATAAGGTTCACTTTATGTAAGTGAAACAACTCACTTTTTCTTCTTTTCCCGACGTGGGATTGTGTAAAATAAAAGTTAACAATTGTTTGTGTAATAACCCGATCCGTAATTAATTACTAATCTGTAATTAAGAATGCTAACTAAATGTTTAGAATGGAATTATGTGTTTATCGTAGTTTGTATGTTATTTGGCTTTCTATTTGTTAGTTGTAGAAATATCTGTTTGGAATTCTACTTTGATTTGAAAATTGAAAGCCTTATCGGCCTCCGAAACTGAAATTGGTTACATCATTATGTTATTCGGAATTTTTACAATCATATGACAAATTTTATTAAAAACTGATTCAATTTACTTAATTAAGTTGTGTTTGGTTGGCCAAATGTTTTAATTATTGTCATAAGCCATTATATCTATTTAAGTGTGGTTTGTTTGAGTCTAGGACTCATTTGTAAGCTCAAGTTCACTATTTTGAGAGCAAAATCTAAGATTGTATTCTAGAGAGAGAGTGAGCTCACTTGTAGAGAGAGAAAGTGTAGATACTGAAGGAGAACTTGAAGCTTAAGCTAGGTTGGTTAAGATTATGGTAGAACAAAAGTAATTCAAGGCTGTAGGTGAGTTTTGTACCCTCAATTCGTGAAGATGAGTTGAATTCATGGTGTATATATGATCATTTGCATAAGTTTGCCAAAAAGATAATGGAAATTGAAGTAGCTTCACATGCATGCATGATTTTGCCATGTTCTAACATCTTTGAGTTTGATTTTGAGCATTCATTTTCAAATGGTGAGTTATATGGTACATCCATATTTCATTCATCATGTTTGACCCTTGAATACGTGTTTTGGAAAAGAGATCATGTACATGCATGCCCAATTCTACATTGTTGAGTTACATGCAAATGCATGTCTTTGCTATGCCTTGAGAGCTCACCATGATTTTACATGAAAACATCTCATTCCATGTTTTGGAAGTTGGATTTCATGATCATTACATAAATGTGTTTTAAAGTTTGGTTTTGAAGAATTGACATACTTTTGGGCTTTGATTTTGGCGAAATGACTTTCAATTCATGATGTTTTATAAGTTTACAAGTGTTTTCTCAAGTTTTGGCCCAAAAGAATGAGTTTTGGAGCTTTGGGAGTAATCTAGAAATTTCAGAATTTGCACTCTTCGCTCAAGCGGTGAAAGCAACACTCAAGCGAATAATGCAAGCTCTCAGAAATTTTGCAGAGTTTGGGAGTTAGCTTGAGTGAAGAAAGTTGCGCTTGAGCGACTACCCTTATTTTTGAACCTTGGCTCAAGTGACCAAAGTCGCGCTTGAGCGTAAAATAAGAGCTCCTAGTACTTTTGTTGTCCAAAGGGTTCGGTCGAGTGACTTAAGTTGTGCCTTTGTTTAACCGCCATGTTTCAGAAATTTTGTTAAGTGTTTTCAAAATGTATTTTGACATTCTCATTGCATTCTAGGCATTCCTAAGACTTAATTAAGCCAAAATAATGAAGACGTGAATTAGAAATACACTAAGAAAGGAATGTACTAAGTTAAGAGATTGCAAAGAGTGTGTTTTGAGCAATGTGATAAGAAAGAATGAAAATCAATGTAAAGAAAGCTAAGCCATGTTGGCCATATAAATGTGTAATGATAAGACGTGTTTTGTGCTATGTACATTTTTTATTGTAGGTCGAGAATTGGAGACCGATCAATTGTTTCTAGAAGCCCATTGTG
The DNA here is from genome assembly GCA_025200525.1 of Camellia lanceoleosa. Classification (NCBI taxonomy): domain Eukaryota; kingdom Viridiplantae; phylum Streptophyta; class Magnoliopsida; order Ericales; family Theaceae; genus Camellia; species Camellia lanceoleosa. The sequence goes on from CM045769.1 coordinate 108,611,634, forward strand.
AGTAACGTTATTGTAAAGATATGTTCATATGAATTATGTTCCAAATATGATTTGATAAGTTATGATTTCTGAAATGAGATTTCTTTACGTAAACGAATGTCCTATGTTTAAAATCTATTATGGCATGCATAGATAGTCCCAAGTCATGGGGGACGACATATTAATGTGGGTCCATGATATATATGTGATTAAATGATCTCGTTAGCCACTCCATTATGGCGATATATGTTTAATCGGTATCCGGAACCGATTGCTCTAGTCAGATGACGATGTGATATGTTCTATTGGATGTACCATTATTATGTTTGGATATGAGAATGAATATGTTATGATCTATTTTATGATTATGAAATGTTCGAAATTCGTTCACTAACCTCTTTATCTTAATGTTATTCACTGGGTTTTAGCTCAATGTTTGTGTATATATATAAATGTATAGGTGAAAGTTCTGAAGATCAGGTCTAAAAAATTTTGTCTGGATTTATGCTTTGTTGTCAACCAACCATTGTGCATCACGTGGAGATTCTTAAAGTGTCGCGTGTTATAAGCTCCAGTTGTTTCTGTATATAAGACTTTGTTTGTTTTTGTTGGTTGTACTCAAGATGCTATAGTTAAGTGTGTGGGTATAACGTGAGATTGATTTTTGGATTTGTATATAAAGCTTTTAAATTTTCTTGTCCCATAAATGTCTGCACGGTTCAATGAACTATGTATGTTTTATATATTTGTTTCCGCAGCCCCTTATTATGTGTTAAACTGTTCAAAGGCCTTTGATAATCTAAGGATTGCTGGCCAGTTACAACGCTAAACCTATAGGGGCGGGTTTGGGTCATGATAGTTTGGGTTAGAAGTTTATTTAGAATTAAGCAATCTCAGTCATTCAATTTTTAATTAGGTTAATCCACACCGTTCTAACCAAACAATTGAATCAAATTCTCTGACTTCTTTCTAGACATTTTTGAAAATCATCTGGTTTAAAATAAGAAAATTTAATAACTATCCATATCTATTTGCTCGATTTGTAACTAATCTTTCTTTATTTTGAAACACTTTTTTATCAATTAAATGTAATTATTCTTTTTCATTGTTTGTAATGAAGAATTGTAAAACTTCATTCTTTCTATTGATGCTATCCAAACACATGCAGTGTGTAATAAATTCACCATCCTCTAACTGATAACCATCATTTGTATTAATATCGTTGTTAGTCATAATATACAAACATAATAATGTTAAGTGAAACTTGAGTTGATTTATTAAATCCAATTGGGGACACACCATCAGTTGAATTCAGGTGCATGCTTGAATTTTTTGAATTTTGTATTGATTTTATTTTGTTATTATTACTTTCTTTTTGTTAGAATTAGTATGGCTTGATGCCACTTTACGTTCTTATGAATAGTTTAAAATTCTATTTTATGGGGAGTACCTTTATGTACGAGTCATTTGCTAGTATTTTGATAAAACAACTAAAAATTTCAATTAAAATAGTGAATCAGTCAAATTGAAACTGATTAAGCCTACCCGACTGAGTTAAAAGACTAATCAACTCATACAAAAATTAATTAATTTAAACTTTTTAAATTTAAATTGTATTGAACTAAAATATGAACAGTACTATAATATTAACTGGAAGTATAAGGTTCACTTTATATAAGTGAAACAACTCAATCATTTTTTTTCTCCTGATGTGGGATTGTGTAAACTAAAAGCTAATGATTGTTTAGGTCAGATGTTTATTTCAAACAAAACAAATCTAACTAATATATTTTGATAAAATTGCTAAAATCGCAGTTAAATTAGACCAATATATTTTAATAAAACAGCTAAAATTACAGTTAAACTAGCAAATCAATCAAAGCGAAAACGGTTCAGCCTAATTGATTATATCAAAAGACCAACCAACATAAACAAAAATTAATTAATTAAAATTTAAAATTTAAACTGTTTTGAATTGAAACATGCACAATTTTATAATATTAAATGGAAGCATAAATTTCACTTTATATATGTAAAACAACTCACTTTTTTTTTCTTTTCCCCAATGTGAGATTGTGTAAAATAAAAATTAGCAATTATTTATTTCGAATTAAACAATCTTAGCCGTTCAATTTTTAATTAGGTCAATTCACACCGTTTTAATTAATTGTACCGCTTAGATATTTTTGAAAACCATTTTGTTTGATTATATATATATATTGAATTTGTTTGAAGACTTATTTAACCAACTTGGAATTGGTTTTTGACTTCGTAAAACTTATTTTGGGTGTTTCCTTCCTTACTAGTTCTGCATTAAATTATAAGAAAATCAATTTTGGCTTGGATTAATTTTAGAAATTGTTAGATTATATTATTGGCAATCCCGTTTGACAAGGATTTCTATAAGAAGTTGGTTTTCTTCCAAAAACAAAATTACTTTGGATTTTCTATAAGAAGTTGATTTTCTCCCAAAACTAGACTACTCATTAATTTTTCCTCCAGATCTTCTTTTTGGTTCTTAAGGTTTATATCTGGGGATATTTTGTTAGTTTTCTTTGATGTTTTATTGAGTATTCAACTCATGGTTTAAAGAGAGTACAACAAAGGTTTTGTTTGTTATATACAAGAGAGAGAGAGAGAGAGAGAGAGAGAGAGAGAGAGAGTTGTTCTTCGGTGGATTCTGAAGAATTCGAGCTTGAAGCTTCGGTGGATTCTAGAGTGGCTCATCAGAAAGACAATTCCGTGGTGAAGATGGGGTTGGAAGAGGCACATAGAGGTTAGTTCAATTAGGCGTTGTGGATTCGCTAGATAATTGAGAGTATACCTGTGTAATTCCTTTAAATCTTCTTAGTGGATTGTTCTTGTGGCTGTTGCCCGTGGTTTTTTGATCACAATTGGAGGTGTCCGATTGTGGTTTTTTCACGTAAAATCGTTGTATCTCTTTGTCTTGATTGTTTGATTGGGATTGTTATATTCTACTTAAAATTGATACACAATCACAAATCAACATCTAGGAGATTTCTAGATTTTTCAATTGGTATCAGAGCGGGTCGCTCTATTTTTTTTAAAAAATCTTTTAGAGCGAGATCTTGTTTGATTTGTGATAATGAATACAATTCGTGAGGGAAATTCTATGAAAAAAAAAAATCCAAAAAGATTTTCTTAATATGGTTTTGCAAGTTTAAATTTTTTGAGTGGTCTTTGGTGCATATTGGAATTAATAAGAATATCCATTACATGTTAATATGTGTGTGCTTTCTGTGGTCATTACTCATTTTGGAGTGTGTGTTTTTTTGATTAGTATGTCTCATTATGTACACATTCTTGGATTAGCAAATATCGAAGCCTTCTGTCTTAGTGATCTATTTTTTTTTATGGACTTCTAGCTTGGTATCTTTTGTTTTTCTAGAGGAATTGACCGATACTAGTATATCTTGGGTGATGTTGAGTCTCTTAATTAGCTTCCATTTTTTTTGCATCTCCATGGCATTCTCCTCTATTCTTTGTAGTCCAGGCATGAGGAAAAGGCTACCTCAGAGTCGCTAACCAGGCAATCCTTATTATATCCATGCTTCTCTAGTTCGGTTTCCATACTCTTGAGCGTGTCAGCCGCCAATGAGTGTACAAAAGAAAGAAAAGAAAAGATGTGCAAAAGAAAGAAAAAAAAACAATGTGCAAAAGAAAGAAAAGAAAAAGATGTGAAAAAAAAAGGAAAAAATAAAGGATTCATTGATTGAGGGGGAGCCTCCGCTTTTACTCACCAAATACCCCTTGATTCCTAGTAGTTTGACTTTCTGTAGTTATGCTTAGATTCTCTTATTGGAGGTCCAGCTTTCATATTACTACTAGGATTTGAATGTAGTGTTTGTCGAACTCCAAGAGTCACACACACACTTTTATCATGGGATCTATGCTTTTCACATAATGCATCACTTTCTTTTATGAGGAATCTTCTAGAGGCTGTGCACATTGTGTTTTCTTGTAGTGGTGTTTCTTGGATAATCTTGTGTGTTTCAAGGTACAAATCAAAAATTTCTTACTTGCTCCACTATATTATTTTTTGTCGTTTTCTTCTTATTTATTAGTAGATGGGAGTTTGGTGCATATGTCTTAGGAGAAGTAATGTTGTCGGGTGCATGTGTTTTAGTTTTCATCTTTTCATGCTACATGTTCTTAAAATTTCCAAGTCGTGTCTATTCATGTTTTCCATCTCATGCTTCAAATGCTTCAAGATAATCTAGCCATATGTTTATTGCTTTTTCATATACTCTTGTGGGACTAATAGTTGTTTTGGAGATTGTGGCACTAATATGTTTTGCAGATCATGTTTTTGAGTAAGAAGTTGGATTTTGTTGAAGTTGGCTTTTGTTGGCTGTAATGGGTTGGGGTGATTAGGATTTTATTTGTTAGGTGTGTTTTGTTATGGCATTGCCAAAGGGGGAGATTGTTAGGTTATATTATTGGCAATCCCGTTTGACAAGGATTTCTATAAGAAGTTGGTTTTCTTCCAAAAACAGGATTACTTTGGATTTTCTATAAGTAGTTGGTTTTCTCCCAAAACTAGACTACTCATTAATTTTTCCTCCAGATCTTCTTTTTAGTTCTTAAAGTTTATATCTGGGGATATTTTGTTAGTTTTCTTTGATGTTTTATTGAGTATTCAACTCATGGTTTAAAGAGAGTACATTAAAGGTTTTGTTTGTTATATATAAGAGAGAGAGAGAGAGAGAGAGAGAGAGAGTTGTTCTTCGGTGGATTCTGAAGAATTAGAGTCTGAAACTTCGGTGGATTCTAGAGTGGCTCATCAGAAAGCCAATTCCGTAGTGAAGATGGGGTTGGAAGAGGCACATAGAGGTTGGTTCAATTAGGCGTTGTGGATTCGCTAGATAATTGAGAGTATACCTGTGTAATTCCTTTAAATCTTCTTAGTGGATTGTTTTTGTGGCTATTGCCCATGGTTTTTTTTTATCACAATTGGAGGTGTTCAATTGTGATTTTTTCACGTAAAATCGTTGTGTCTCTTTGTCTTGATTGTTTGATTGGGATTGTTATATTTTGCCTAAAATTGATACATAACCACAAATCAACATCTAGAAGGTTTCTAGATTTTTCAAAAATAATTCCTTGGTTATAAATATGTAGATCACTTTTTTGTTGAACTATTCAATTCTTTGGTTGAACTTCTCAGTTCCTTAACATTTCTCTTTAGTGAGAGGCCGTTACCCTCTTAGGAGGTCTAGTTGAAGCTTTCTCCTTCATGATATTTCATGGATCCTTATTCAATTTTCTTTTTTTCTTTTTTCCTTTTTATTTTATAGATCGGATGGATCCTTATTCATAAGTCTTAGAATATCCTTGTTCGTTTGTCTGGAGTACATTTTGTTCTTGAATTTTGGATTGGAAATCTAATATAGATTTTGCTGGAATTTGGATATCTTTGGCAGCATGTTATAGGTCTTGTTTTAGCAAACTTCCATAAATCCTTTGTGACTTCTTTGAAGTCTTCTTTTGATGAGATTTTAAATTTTATTTTGGAGTGTGTGAGTTTTAGGTTATGTGTTAGTTTCTTTTTCTTCTTTGTAGGTATCTATCTTTCGTCATATTTGTTATATGCTTTGGTGTCTCCTAGTGAGATTTTTGTAATATGATTTTTAAGTTAGTAAAAAAATTTGTGTTTGGGTTTGGACAGTTTTGTGAGATTTTCTTCAGCACCATTTTAGTCCTTTAGAGCAACGTCGTTCTTACTATTGTGATTGTCCCTGGACATAGGTTAAACGCCAAATCACAAAAATCGTGATATTATTTGACTGTTTCTCTAAATTTGCATTTGTGTGATTCGTCTGCATCACATTTGAAATCGTCAATTATACGTAGAAAATTTTTAAGTTCTGAACAAGTTATTTTCAAATTTTAATTACAAATGGTGAACACTATAAAATTTTACAGTTTCTGTTTTTTTGTGGTGAATTAAATCATTTTTACAATTGTAAAATTTTGTAATTTCATAACATGTTTTTCAGTTTGATTAATAAGGATAAATATTTAATAGAATCATACTTTGAAATCAGAATATTTTACAATTTCAAAGCTTGCTTTTCAATTTGATCAATATTAGAAATTATTTGCTTAAACCCTAACAAAATTGAAAATAACATCTCAGGTTATTTTTCTTCTTTCAGTTTATCAATATTTAGCACATTTTGTTAAGTTTTTTCACTTTAATTTCTCTGTTTATTCTTCTTCTTTTTTCAACAATATTCTAGATATTCTGGTGAATCTCCGGTGATATTTTTGACGTCTAGTGAATATTCTAGACATTCCGACAACTTCCAGTGACGTTTGAAACATTCTAGCGATATTCCGGCAAATTTCTGATGATATTCTAGCGATTTCCTGGTGATGTTGAATATTCTGACGAGCCTCCGATGAATTGTCTGACGGAAGTCCAATGTTGGTGGGATGTAGAAACGTCTTTAAATTTAAATTTTTTTTTTTGGATAACAATTAAAAATATATAAAACTAATTGATGCAAATATTTTGTTTTAGGACTGGATGAATTTTGAACTTTATATATGAGATTTACCAATAAGTTTCCATTTATTTATCATAATTGAAGCCCAAATAAGTTGTTTGTGAACGATTTTTTGTTTCGATTTGAGATTATAGAGATGGAATTTTTGGATTCGATAAATGACTTTTTTTTTTGGTGTTAAAATGTTGTATCTGATTATTGTTATTTTGGAGATTAGAACAATTAATTACACATTTGAGCACCAAAACTTGTAAAATTCTACACAGAACTTGAGGTATTCAAAGATGAGTGTGGGTGACTGTAAAATAATACAGAAAAGGAACCATAAATTTCCCCCCCTTTCCCCCTTAGTTGTACACTCCTCTCCCAATGCCACCCATGTGACTTTTCCCTTTGTCGGTTTTCATTTTTTACAGACCAACTTATATATTTTAAAGATTTACACAATTTGGACAATTTTTATTCAATTGAATGAAATGATTATTTTTTAACATTCATATGAAATGATTATTTAGTTATTTTTATTTGTAATATATATATTTTTATTTTTTTGTGAACTAAATATAAAAATAAATAATGTAATTATAAATATACTTCTTAAAATTTACTTAAAATATGAATTGTCCTTGCGTTAACAGGATGCTATTTTTGTAAAGGGTTGCACCCTTGTTTTGTGAACCTTAGGGTATTTTTTTTTTTTTTTGCTTTATATACGTATTATGCATGTAATAGAACCATCTGATGATGTGAATGACGTTAATATAAGTATGTATGAGAGTTTATCTTTTATTTTTATTATTAAATGTCTTTTCATTTATTATTTAATTGGTTTATTCACATATGTTGGATTTTAGAAATCTGGGTGTGACATTAGTTAAAGTCCTTGATTTGAAATCTTAAAGTGATAAGGAGAAACTTTAATATATATAATCCAAAATCTCCTCATAATATTAAAAATCCAAATCTTTTGTATTGTTTCTCTCATAGCGTTGTTTCTCTCTTCTATGACTTTTTATATTGTTTAAGTGATTTCAAAATTTTAAAGTTTAATAACTTTTTATTTACATCTTTATTTTTTTATAAAATTTATATATTTAAAATCCTATTGACTAAATCTTTCAAACAACATCTATGAGTCATATGAAATTTTGAAGAAAAAGGTTCGTGAAATTTCACTGACTTATTGACTTAGTTATCAAAATTTTACAGACTAATTGAAATTTCATTGACATAGACTGACTTGGGTATTGAAATTTCACTAATTTATCTTAGGTCAGTGAAATTTCGTAATTTTTTTTTTTAATTCATCATAGATCTTGTTTTATTCCAAAAATAAAAATTTTATAAATAAAACAAAGATTTAGATTAAAAGTTATAGAATTTTAAAATGTTCAAACAAGTTAAAAAAGTGTAGTCAAAGTATTTTTGTCACTCTGTGTTTTGGAGGACTTATACTAATGTAGAAAATTATGTTGTTTTCCTTATCCTTCTAAAAAAATATTACTAGGGATATTAAGCAAAAAAAACCCCTTATATATAGGTATATAAATTTTAAATTAAATATTATAAATATTTCATAATAAAGAATTTCATATTAAAGAAAAAACTCAATCTAAATGAATCATATGATATTAATAAGGTAGACCAAAAAAATTTAACAAAAAATTATATTTAATAGAAGAATATTAATTTGTAAAATATTAATTTTATAAGTAGTTCGGATTAAGTAGAATTCTTTTACATATTAGATTTTAGCACTAATTAAAGTATAAGGGTAAATTAGTTTAACATTTTTAAAATGTAGGAGAGGAGCATGATACACCACATAGGAGAAAGAGGAAAAAAAGAAGAGAAGAGAGGAGAGATATGTCACATAAGAAAGAGAAATTTTTTTTTGAAGGAAAACACTACTTTTAATAATATATATTAGCGAGTGGAGCATACTATGCATGTGCAATTCAAACAAGTAAGATTAAATAAAAAAAATAATGAAATTAATATTATAATGTGTATTTAGGGGTGGTTTGGGATGATATAAATAAGTGCACTTTTTGACTTTTTATGAAACATGGGTTGGGTATGGATTGGGTTTGAAGTGATGTGTTTGAGAGGATGATCGATATGGGTTGGGTTTGATGTGACTTAAATAGGATAGTGACTTTTTCACTTTTTGTATTATTTAGTAGATGCATAATACAAAAAGTAAAAAAGTCACTATCCTATTTAAGTCACATCGTCTTATTTAAATCACATCACCTCTCTAACACATCACATCAAATCCAACCCAAACCCAACCCACCCCAAACCCAACCCATATAAGCCAATAAGTCAAAAAGTGCACTTTTTTAGAACATCCCAAACCAACCCTAAATAGGATAGTGACTTTTTGACTTTTTAGCTTCTTTTGATCATGCCAAACAAGGCCTTAGTGTAAGTGGTATGAGTTTTTCTACTTTAAACTCATGGTCATGTGTTCACGTTTTGCCCACCTCTTTGTGTAAAACTTTTTTTTTTTTCTTAAATGAAAAATAATGCCACATGGCATAAGCAGAGCAAAGATTTTACTACGTCAATTGAGGCCTTCACTAAATAACAGTACTAGCGGGTGGCACATGCGATGCGTGTGCAATTCAAATAAGTAACATAAAGTAATAATGAAATTAATGTTATAATATGTGTTAAACTTAAGTGGTATGAGTCTTCCTATACCTTAAACCCATGGTCATGGGTTCAAGTCTTACTCACGTCTTTGTGTAACTTCTTTTTAAAAATAAAAAAACACTACCATATAGCATGAGGAGAGTAAGGACTTCACTACACCAATTGAGGCCTTCATGGATTCAAGTGTTACCCACCTCTTTGTTTAACTTCTTTTAAAAATAAAACATGCGGCCACGTGACATGAGGAGAGCAAATGCTTCTCTTACACTAATTGTGAGGCTTTCACTTAATAATAGTATAGATAGATATATCTATATATATAAGAGGCACTTCATGTTTCATGGCTCGTATTTGTGCTTTCCCTTTTTGCCTATTTATTTGAAATTATTTACTATTGGAGGCTTGTACTTTTATTTTTCCCATTTTTCCCTTTTCTTTTTTTATTATTTACCAATATTGGTGGGATTAATTTGGAAGAAGGGTTTTTCGTAATTATGAAAGAATTCTTGGTTAGTTATGAAACATAATTATTTTGGTTTTGGATAAATTATAAATATACCCCTGAAGTTTATTTAAAATATGAAATGCCCCTACAATATTAAAAATTACAACTATTCCTTTAATTTAACAGAATAAATAGGAAAAAAAATGTAAAAACAAAATAGTTTGAAGAAAATATGAAAAAATTATTAAAACAAATGAAAATTGTCTAAAATAATTTTAAAAAAAGCAAATTAAACAGAATAATTTGTTAAAAGATTTGCATTTGGGAAATTTAAATTTATCACAATAATAACTTGTGCCTTGCATAGGTCTAAAAATATATATATTTTTTTAAATCAAACCAAATCAAAGTTTAACGGTAAACCACATGATCATTGGCATGTAATATCACCATTCGATTATCCCATCCTAATCAATCTCAATAAAAAAAAATCCACTCATTTGAACTAAAACTTTATCTCATCTATTTATTCCATAATTGTACCTTAATATTTTTTAAAAAATTGTCATATTATTTCATTTCATTTAGTAAACTTAATAAAATATGAGAGTCAAAGGTCATAGTAGCCTGTACCTTGCACGAGCCTTTTACACTAGTATATATATATATAAGAATAGGTTTGGTTGAGAAGGCTCGTCTTTTGTTGCGCATTTTACCCTTAGTTTCTTTTTGAATTTTCTATTTTGTCCTTTAGTATGGTTAGTGAATTAATTTGAGTGGTGGACTTTTGGAAATTATGTTAGAAATTTTGGTTAATTGTAATTAGGCTAATAGTCTAAAAGGATAGATTTTTTTGAGTTTTTTTTTTTTTTTTTTGGTTCTTTTCTATATTTTAAAAGTGATGTTAGAGTAATTATTTGTATGGTTATACTTGCAACTTTTGACTACTGTATCTTCAATTTTTATACAATTAAATACCAAACCAAAACAAACCTAACCAAGTCTTAAGTTCTATTAAATGGGGTCGGTTACATGAATCTTTCTTCTCCACTTGACTCTATCAACAGCCATTTGGTTAGTCAAATTAAAGAGATTCATATCTCTATTTACTACACTAGCCCACGCCAATTTATGTTCGTCTCTTTCCCTAACACTTCCATCTATCGTTATTGTATCGCATCTTTTCCCTACTGTCTCTGTTGATTTCTGTTGTACATGACCAAACCATCTCAATCTATCAGTCACTGCCTCTGTTGTACAATTAAATACCAGTCATCTTGAAAAATTTTAAAATCCCCTAGATATTGATTTGTAATTATGTATCAATTTTAGGCAGTAAATAACAATCCCAATCAAACAATCAATACAAATCGACACAACGATTTTACATGAAAAAACCACAATTGGAGCGCTTCCAATTATGATAAAAAAAACCACAGGCAAAAGCCACAAAACAATTCACTAAGAAGACATAAAAGAATTATATAAGTGCTCTCAATTACCTAGCGAATCTACGCCTGAATCGAACCAACTCTTGTGTACCTCTTTCAGCCCTGTCTTCACTTAGGAATTGTCTTGTACAACGTTGAATCCACAATGTCGATGTCAAATCACGACAATGAGCCACTCTAGAATCCACCAAAGTTTCAGGCCCAAATTCCTTAGAATCCACCGAAGAACAACTCTCTTTTTTGATATAATCCACTCAATTCATGATATAAACTCTCATAGATATCAAAGGAAACAAACAAAGAAGTTTCAGATGAAAACCCTAATGCCCAAGAAAAAGATCTAGAAGCCGTAAACCTAAAATCGGACTAAAACACATATTTATAGAAAATAGGGCCGCGATCTTCGCTTGAGCGGAAAAAAACAACTCCCAATACTTTTCAGGTGAGTGAAAATTTTGAAAGGTTGCGATCTCCGCTTAAGCGTAGGAATGGCCGCTTAAGCGAAAAAACAACTTCGACTGGGTAGCTTAATTCCCGATATAGTCAGCAAAATGACAAACATGATAAGATTAAGATCACAAACTCCTCTGCATAGGCACAATTCGGGTTGGATTCGCATTTTAATACTCATAATCTCACTTAAATAAAAGATCGAATAAAATTATAACTGAAAGGAATTTTGTCAAACGAGATTGCCAAGAACTAAAACCTAACACATCTAAAAACAAAATTTCAAAATTACTTTAGAGAATCCGGACTCATAACTAAAACTCTTACATACGTATCCAATATATATATACATACATATTAATTGCAACTTTTACCAATATTTTAGCTATTTAAGTTTGATTTGAAAACTTTTACAAATTTTAAAATTTGTTTAAACTTGATTCATTTTAGTTTTTATGTTACCAAACAAAGTCAAATGAACAATTAATTGTTCAATATGACATTTCGTTTTTAAAATTTTGTTTTTCTATATGTCAAATAATTTTGTTTTTAACTTTAGCATGGTTGACTTTTTGACAAAATAAAAAATCACACAAATAAGATCAAACAAGACACAGGCGAGTAGCCTATTTAGTTATGATAAAATTTTAATTATGACTAATAAAATCTTTAGTTATATCTCATGTGTTGTTTGATTATGATTTTTTTTTAATTATGACTCAGAAAATATAAAATTATGTCAATTTTTTAAATTATAAGGTGCATATAATAAATATTATTTGAGAGGTGTATACCATAATCTTTTTCTTCATATATATTATCTAACAAACTCTAATGAACATTTCATGTGATGCATATATAGAGATTTTTATTGATAAATTCCATTTGAAAGGGTTTTAATCCAAGAAGTCCATGAAGGAATTTTTTAACCCACTTAGTCCCATGCATTTATAGTTTTATTCCATAAAGTCCTTTTTATTGATTTACACTATTTTGTTAGACTCTTATACTCTTATATTTAATATTGATATTTAATTATAGGGAACGAGAGAGAAGGGAAAGGACCAAGGCATACGAAATTTCTTACACAAATTAAATAACATTGATGTTATTATTTTATATTATTATATAATGTGAATATATTTTGAATTGACAACCCATTAAAAATAATGTGAACATTCTCTCTCATCTGATGTGAATATATTTTTAATTGACAACACATTAAAAATAATGTGAACATTATCTCTCATCTGATGTAAACGTTCACAACACCTTTCCGAAAAATTCTCTCTCATCTAATGTAGTGATGTGAATGTTCACAACATGTGAACCTTCTTATTTTTAATTGACAACATATTAAAAATAATGTTCATTATATTTTTAATTGATAACGCATTCATATTCATAACATGTAGTGATGTGAATGCTCACAACATGTGAACATTCTCTCTCATGTAATGTAGTTATGTGAACGTTCACATTCGTATGTTTTGGTATGAATATTCACATCATGTAATTGACAGCATAATGACAAAAATTCATTTCAATTAAGGCTTGTGATTGTGTAATTTAATGCAATACTGATGTGAACCTTAACATCACCATTATCACAACGTCATCTGATGTGAACATTCACATTCACGTCATCTGATGTAAGCATTCACATTTATGTCATCAATAAAGAACTATTTTTAATTTTTTGTGTGTAATATACATCAATATTAAATAGTGGTGTGTAGTTAATGTATTTTTTTGGAGTGAAAATATAATGACAATCAACATTAAATATATCAAGATTAATGGAAGCAGGAGAGATTTAGAGTGTTTTGGTTTTCTTAACTTAAATAAGACCTAATGGAATAGTCAAAAAGAATATGAATTAGATGAAAACTCTTAGAAATGAGATTTATCAAAAAAAAAAGCTCCCAACTATATATATATATTATCTAAGGAACTTTTCATGCGGTATTCCAACGACATGAACAAGTCACCTTACAAGACATGAACGAGTCACCTCACAATTGAAGCTACCTTGTCAAACCAAACAACATGCTTATTCCTTGGTATATGTTTCGTACTATGTAATGCTAATTCTATGATTTGTTTACATATATATATATATAAAATATTTTGTAGATGTAGTAGGCTTCCTTTTAAAGGTTTAGAGAGGATGCAGAAACCAAACAATTTCATAGGGGAACTGTTATATATCATACGTATCCTACCAGAAAAATGTATAATTTTAACATAAAATTTTGTAACAGTAATCACAAAATATGAAATCTTATCATAAATTGATGTAACAAAATGTTCAAAATTTTGTGATTGATACTGCAAAAGTTTGTGACTTGGTAAAGACATTTTTTATTATATTAATTTGTGACAAGCTTACACATTTTATAATTAATATTACGAAATTTTATAATAAAATTTGTAACACTCCGAAAATAAACCAACAAGATCAACCCACATTAATTAACATCCACTAAGCCATGACAATGAACCATCCATCTTTACATAGAATATGAGAGAGTTTATACAAAAGTTCACATGCGAATATATATTCAACGATAAATGAATCACTTGAATCTATAGCATGTGAGACATCTAATCTCAAAACAATAAAATGCCCTCAAGGGTTTACATCTTCCAAGGCAGTAGCCTGGTTACATGAAATGGTCTCTTGGACCCAAACATATTAGCCCTTGGCTTACAAAAGTATCACAACAAAAATAAGAGCAAGACTATTCTTCACCCAAATACATCCACACTCTTAGCTCGGCGGGATCACGACATCTTTACCTGCACCAAATCCCATAGGGGTGAGCATAAAACCCAATAGAGAACTCTCACAAAGTATATATAGTTATGCTTTTTCCTCAATACAAAAGTAAATGTAAATGCAATGCTATGCCAAGGTTAATCAATGAGGAAAAATATTTATTTCAATGCATTGTTTCAAAATCACCATGTTCTCAATATTATCATGTGATTCCATAAATTTCAGACTTCCAATATTAATTCAATCGGGGCGGTAAATACGACACTAGTAATCCCTAGGCTGGTGTCTGCAAGTAGGCTCAACAAGCACTACCAAACTGTCATTTTTACTGGTGCTAACCGGAAGGCTTGACACTTATCCATGCGATTTTCTAGTCTTTCACCATGGACACTCAGGCCAATTTAACAAAGTTCATCTACACCCCTTATCCGGACTTACCACGTATTTACCCCATTCACATACCATATTTTCATACAAATCATTTTCTGTCATGAATGCAAATTCCTTCGATTTAGAACCACAATGCACAATAATAAATGAAATAATATGCAATGCAATAATTCTCGTAATTCTTAACATTTCTCCATGTTCAAAATTTCTACGATAATGCCACATTCACAATTTCCCATTTCTTTCCTTCATTATTCTTCACAAGTCCACCATTAACCATCCATTCATACCATAATTTCCTCCATCTCAATACATATAGAAGATTACCATTCTTGCAAACACATTATGGAATTTATACTCAATCAACTTCTATTCAAAGATAGAAAAGAATTTTATGGACATCTTCCAAATTCTCCAAAAATCCCTAAATTTCTAGGGTTTTCACTAAAAACCAAACATTTTCCATCCCCATAAAGAAACCCCACTAAATCATTCTCTTGAGTTCAATAACTAAACAAGCCCACTAGTATTTAGTAAAATGATTTGGGATTAAACCCATTTTTGAAAACTCTACATTTTAGGTCACAAAATCAAAATCAACACAAATCTTTCAGGGAAACTTTTAAATCAACAACAACAATACATAACCTATATATATAACTCAAGAAATCCCTACCTCCGAGTAGAAGCTTAAAAGAAAAGATGAGAGAAACCCCAAGGTACTCCAAACTCGTATTTTCTTGGATCAAAAGAAAGCCCACACCAAACTCTATCTTTTTTTGTAAAGGATGAAGGGTAGGAAAGCTTTAGAGCATGGAGTATTTTTAGAGAGAAGGAGTGAGAGAGGAAGAGAGAGTCGGATCTAGGGTTTTGGAGGAAGAAGATAATGAAAAAAAGGGATAAAATTCCAACTGCTGAAATCTGATATATGCGAAGCTCGCTCGAGCGAGCGAAGGAGTCGTCACCCGAGCGACCAGACACAACGAACAGACCTCGCTCCAGCGCAAGAATCTTCGCTCGAGCGAACAAAGCAAGACTTCAGGTCTACAACCCACCAACGCAGACGCACGCTCGGGCACAAAAATGCTCACTCGAGCGAAGGAGTACAGAGCTCGCTCGAGCGTAAGAAAGCTCACTCGAGCAAAGAATGCCACTCTTCAGGTCTAAAAGAGACGCAGACGCAGATGCAAACGCACGCTCGAGCGCAAGAACTCTCGCTCGAGTGAAGAGACACACCAAACAAGGCTCGCTCGAGTGCAAGAAAGCTCGCTCGAGCGCAAGAAGCCTCGTTCGAGCGAAGAGGCAAAAACTTGGGCAACAGCCACTTGCACAAACTCACAAACAACCTGTTCCACACTCGCTTAACACATCCCAAAGCTCAAATAAAAGGAAGCAAAGGGTGGAAACAAGGTATAAACCACAATACACAATCACGGATCGCTATAACCCTCCCCCCTTAAAGAATTTTGTCCCCAAAATTTAGACAAACCAACAAACAAATGTGCTTTTACAACTATAATCATTCTAACAACATTTTCAAGTTATAACATTAACACCCAACTAACTTTTACCCTTCTTTCCATCATCATTTTATCTAAACACATTCGTCCAAATTAGAGATATGAGATAAAACATTTACAACAAAGTATCATTCTTCTATAAACTCATGCTCAATTTAACAATACATTCAACAACAAGTGATTAACAATTTCACACCCTCCCCTCATCACTAGGGGACATTACACTTAAAATAAAACAATCAAGCACGTTCAAATAAATCTGGATACTTGGAGCGGACCTCCGCTTCCCTTTCCCAAGTCGCTTTCTTGATTCCATGGTGTCTCCACAATACTTTCACTAAGCGTATGGTTTTGCCTCGTAGCACTTGCTCCCGAGTATCCAAGATTTGAGCTGGTCACTCTTCGTAGGAGGCATCCTCATCTACCTCCAATTCAACTCAATTCAACACATGAGAAGGGTCGGGTTCATACTTTCTAAGCATTGACACATGGAATATGTTATGAACCCCCGAAAGTTGTGGCGGTAAGGCTAACCGATATGCCACCTCCCCAATTCTTTCTAATACCTCGAAAGGCCCGATGAACCTCGGAGACAACTTCCCACTTTTGCCAAACCGCATCAAACCCCGCCTAGGTGAGATTTTAAGGAACACATGATCACCTACTTCAAAGGATAAGGGTCGCCTCCTTTTATTGGCGTAACTCTTTTGTCGGCTTTGGGCCGTAGCTAATCTTTTCCGAATGAGAGCAACTTTCTCGGTAGTCTCCCTAACAATCTCCGATCCCAACAATGGTGCATCTCCTACATCGGCCCAACAAACGGGTGACTTACAAGGTCGGCCATACAAGGCCTCAAACGGTGCCATCTCAATGCTAGCCTGATAACTATTGTTGTAGGCGAACTCAATCAACGGTAAGTGCCTCTCCCAAGACCCCTTGAAATCTAGGACACAAGCCCTAAGCATATTTTCCAAAATTTGAATGGTGCGTTCCGACTGCCCATCGGTTTGAGGGTGGTAAGCAGTACTAAAGGTTGACTTGGTTCCCAATGCCTCTTGAAGGCTTTGCCACAACCGGGCGGCAAAGCGAGGATCCCTATCCGACACGATGGTTACTGGAACCCCATGAAGCCGAACTATTTCTCTAACATACAATTCTGCCAAGTGCTCAACTGAGTCGGTAGTACGCATAGGAATGAAGTGTGTGGACTTAGTCAATCGGTCAACAATCACCCAAATGACATCATTACCCCGCTGTGTTCTAGGGAGTCCAACTACGAAATCCATGGTAACGTGCTCCCATTTCAACTCGGCTATCGGTAAGGGTTGTAACAAACCTTCTGGTCTCTGGTGTTCGGCCTTTACTTGTTGACAAGTAAGGCACTTGGACACAAAGGATGAGACATCCCGCTTCATACCCCTCCACCAAAACTAACGGCTAAGGTCACGATACATTTTGGTGCCTCCCGGATGTACCGCAAGGCGTGAGTGGTGGAACTCCTGAAGCACTTCTTCTCTGCAAGATTCAAGCACAAATAAATGGTCTAGTAGTGTACACTCTGATCCGAGTGAATGTTCAAACCCTTCTCTTCCTTCCCGTTGGAGATTTTATCACGAATTAACTCTATTTCCCGGTCTCTCCGTTGTGTTTCTGCAACTTTGCTAATCAAGGTAGGTTGAGCACTCAAGGCGAACAAAGTTGCACCCTCTTCGGACTCACCCAATTGCAATTTAAATTCTCTGACTTCACCCAACATAGCCCACTCCTGAATGGCCACACTTGCTAAGCTACTCACAGTTTTTCGAGTTAAGGCGTCGGCCACTACATTGGCCTTCCCCGGATAATAGTGTAACTCAAAATCATAGTCTTCTAAAAACTCCATCCACCTCCATTAACGCAAATTCAAATCCTTTTGGGAAAACAAATATTTCAAGCTCTTGTGGTCGGAGAAAACTTCGAACTTCTCACCATACAAGTAATGCCTCCAAATTTTCAAGGCAAACACTACTGCGGCTAACTCTAGGTTGTGGGTAGGGTAATTCTTCTCGTGAGTTTTCAGTTGTCGTGAACCGTAGGCCACAACCTTTCCCTCTTGCATCAAGACACAACCAAGCCCATCATGAGATACATCACAAAAGACAGTATATCCTAACCCTCTCTCCGGAATAATCAATACTAGTGCCGTGGTCAATCTAGTTTTGAGCTCCTGGAAAGACTTCTCACAAGCCTCACTCCACACGAATTTAACTTCCTTTCTAGTCAATCTAGTCAAAGGTGTGGCTAATCTAGAGAAATCTCTTACAAATCGACGATAGTACCCCGCCAACCCCAAGAAACTCTAAATCTCAAAGACATTCTTAGGTTGCTCCCAATCTTGCACAGAATCTATCTTCGAGGAATCTACTGTTACTCCCTCTCTTGACACGACGTGGCCTAAAAACTTCACCTTGGTAAGCCAAAACTCACACTTCTCAAATTTGGCATACAACTGATGCTCCCTAAGCAAGTCAAGCACAATCCTCAAATGAGTCTCATGTTCCTCCTCGGAGGTCGAATAGATAAGGATGTCATCCATGAAGACGACCACAAAACGATCCAAGTACTCCCTAAATATTCGGTTCATCAAATCCATAAAAGAAGCCGGTGCGTTGGTCAAACCAAAGGGCATTACTAGGAACTCATAGTGGCCATAACGCGTTTAAAATGCCATTTTCTGGATGTCCTCCTCCCGGACTCTCAATTGATGGTACCCCGATCTCAAGTCTATTTTGGAGAAGCAACAAGACCCTCTAAGTTGGTCAAACAAGTCATCTATTCTGGGTAAAGGGTATTTGTTCTTAACAGTAACTCGGTTCAACTTGCGGTAATCGATACACAACCGTAACGACCCATCCTTCTTCTTTGCAAAGAGAGCTGGCGTTCCCTAAGATGACGTACTAGGGCGAATGAAGCCCTTGTCTAAAAGCTCTTGGAGTTGAATCTTCAACTCGTGCAACTCCACAGGTGCAAATCTATACGGCGCCCTGGAAATTGGTGCCGTTCCAAGCACTAAGTCGATGGTGAACTCAACCTCCCGATGGGGTGGCAAACTAGTAAGGTCCTCAGGAAACACTTCCAGGTATTCACACACCACCCTTGGCAACTCAACTCAATTTCCATCACTCTCACTATCCAAGAGTGTAGCTAGAAGACCGCTAAGCTCATTTCTACCACTAGGATCAATTACCGGTGACAGGACCCAATTACTCATGTCCCCCAGGAAGTAAAAACAATCTCCACTCGAGGTGCACACTGTGACCCTCCGACGAAAACAATCAATCACTGCCCGATACGAAGTCAACCAATCCATGCCTAGAATGACATCAAAACTGGACATGTTTAGCAACACAAAAGCAAACGGGAGTCTACGCCGGGCAACCTCTATCTCACAATCACGACACCCCCGGTCTAAGTCAACTATATCCCCAACTGGTGACTCTACTCTAAGTGGAGACGCTAACTATGCCACTTCTAACCCCAATGCAGATGTGAATGCAGCAGATATGAATGAATGAGACGCACCCATATCTATCAACACATTGGCCAGAGAATTACACACATTAAAAATACCTCTCACTACTGAGGATCCCAAGAGCCCTGCGTGGTAACAAAGATACACGCGTCGCGGCCTCGATCAACCCTGCTCCTCCTCCGAGCATAGGCTCTTTATCTTGGAGAAGCGGCTCCCTGATGAACTCTCGAAGCCTGAGTTGAGTGAGCCTGCTGGTGGCTCTGTGTCTGCCTAGACCCTGATGCGCTAGATGCGCCTCCTAACTGCGGGCATGCTCTTTTCATATGCCCCAACTGACCACACTAGATGCAAGTAAGCCCCTGACTCCTACTCTGAGACTGACTCTAAGATCGGTTAGGCATTGGTGGCAACATCTGCTGTCCTCTGCCCTTCTGTGGACATGCAAAGGCCTTGTGACCCGATTGGCCACATTTTAAGCAAGAAAATCCACTCGATGCACTCTTCCTTGAGCCCGCACTAGGCAAGGGGAAAGTGGATCTAAACTGCTGCGGTTGGGATTGGGATGAAAAAGTGCTCTTGCCCTTCTTGTTAGGTCTAAAGTCCTCCTGAGACCCTTGACCCCTAGACCTTGAATTCTGAAGTCTCTCCTCCTCGGTCTCCACAATAATCTCTGCATGTGCAGCCGCCTCCACAAGGCGGTCATACTCTTGGATCACGTTCCTGGCAACTTTGAACAAAATCTTCGTCCTCAACCTCTGCTCAAACTCAAGGCAATGGCGCTTCTCCGTCGCTACTAACTCTGGTGCAAACTGGGACAAACTAGAAAAGGCCGCTTCAAATTCGGCCACAGACATATTCAATTGCTTAAGGTCCTTGAATTCCTGTCTTAACCTCTCCCGAGCCGTGGGAGGTAGGTACTTGTCTTGGAAGGTCACCACAATGCCTCCCATGTTGGTGCTATCCGGTCCTTTGCATACTTCCACCATTGGCCGGCATCACCTTTGAGGTAATAACTAGCAAGGGTCACCCTCAACTCGCCATCATCTATATGGAGCATATAAAAGGTCTTCACGGTTTGTTCTAACCATTCGTCCGCCTTCTTTGGATTGGGGCCGCCATGGAATTCATCCGGCTTGGCCCTTAGAAACTCCCTCGTGAGAAAGCTAGCTCTAGTCTCTGCTACATTCTCCCTTGCTTGGGTCTCTGCCCTTAAAATATTCATAGATTCCCTCAATGCCCCAGCCATCTCCCGGGCTAAAGTCCCCATTGCGGCTTGGTCGGCTTGCCCCAACACCTCCGCTTGCCCCATTTGTTCGGCCATGTCAGCTTGGCCTAAACCCTCTTCTTGTACCGGGACCTCTTGGACCGGCACCTCAAATACTCCTCGGTGACCTTGACCTCGCCTTCCACCCCTACCACCTCGAGTTCGAACTCTTCTTGACATCCTAATTGAGAGACAAAGTAAATAACTTAGCACATAATTCCAAATGCGCTCACCACTAACTTCACACGTTAGGCTAAAGCAACCACATACATCCTACCACACAAACAATTTAATTCACTCCACATAAGCACGTAGTCACATAAATACATACGAATTATTCTTTAGTGATGAGATTCGTCCCATGAGAAACTAAGAACTCTTAGCAGAATGATTATTGATCAGGTACCCTTCTATTAAGACCTCAAGGAACCTAACAGGCGTAAATAACATCCCAAAAGTCTAATCCCATACCCACATAATAAGATAAACATGCTGTTACATAATCACAAAAGCACAACATTTCCTAGTCATGCGAAATGAACCCATTGTGGTATAACGACCACATTGTGGTATAACGACCACTTCCCGCGAGCCCCAAGTATTCAAACCCGGTAGCTCTGATACCAAGTTGTAACGCCTCGAAAATAAACCAACAAGATTAACCCACATTAATTAACATCTACTAAGCCATGACAATGAACCATCCATCTTTACATAGAATATGAGAGAGTTTATACAAAAGTTCACATGCGAATATACATTCAACAGTAAATGAATCACTTGAATCTATAGAATGTGAGACATTTAATCTCAAAACAATAAAATGCCCTTAAGGGCTTACATCTTCCAAGGCAGTAGCCTGGTTACATGAAATGGTCTCTCGAACCCACACATATTAGCCCTTGGCTTACAAAAGTACCACAACAAAAATAAGAGCAAGACTACTCTTTCACCCAAATACATCCACACTCTTAGCTCGGCGGGATCATGACATCTTTACCTGCACCAAATCCCATAGGGGTGAGCATAAAGCCCAGTAGAGAATTCTCACAAAGTATATATAGTTATGCTTTTTCCTCAATACAAAAGTAAATGTAAATGCAATGCTATGCCAAGGTTAATCAATGAGGAAAAATATTTATTTCAATACGTTGTTTCAAAATCACCATGTTCTCAATATTATCATGTGATTCCATCAATTTCAAACTTCCAATATTAATTCAATCGGGGCAGTAAATACGACACTGGTAATCCTTAGGCTGGTGTCTGCAAGTAGGCTCAACAAGTACTACCAAACTGTCATTTTTACTGGTGCTAACCGGAAGGCTCGACACTTATTTGCGTGATTTTCTAGTCTTTCACCATGGACACTCAGGCCAATTTAACAAAGTTCATCTACACCCCGTATCCGGACTTACCACGTATTTACCCCATTCACATACCATATTTTCATACAAATCATTTTCTGTCATGAATGCAAATTCCTTCGATTTCGAACCACAATGCACAATAATAAATGAAATAATATGCAATGCAATAATTCTCGTAATTCTTAACATTTCTCCATGTTCAAAATTTCTACGATAATGCCACATTCACAATTTCATATTTCTTTCCTTCATTATTCTTCACAAGTCCACCATTAACCATCCATTCATACCACAATTTCCTCCATCACAATATATATAGAAGATTACCATTCTTGCAAACACATTATGGAATTTATACTCAATCAACTTCTATTCAAAGATAGAAAAGAATTTTATGGACATCTTCCAAATTCTCCAAAAATTCTTAAATTTCTAGGGTTTTCACCAAAAACCAAACATTTTCCATCCCCATAAAGAAACCCCACTAAATCATTCTCTTGAGTTCAATAACTAAACAAGCCCACTAGTATTTAGTAAAATGATTTGGGATTAAACCCATTTTTGAAAACTCTACATTTTAGGTCACAAAATCAAAATCAACACAAATCTTTCAAGGAAACTTTTAAATCAACAGCAATACATAACCTATATATATAACTCAAGAAATCCCTACCTCCAAGTAGAAGCTCAAAAGGAAAGATGAGAGAAACCCCAAGGTGCTCCAAACTCGCATTTTCTTGGATCAAAAGAAAGCCCACACCAAACTCTAACTTTTTTGTAAAGGATGAAGGATAGGAAAGCTTTAGAGCATGGAGTATTTTTAGAGAGAAGGAGTGAGAGAGGGAGAGAGAGTCGGATCTAGGGTTTTGAAGGAAGAAGATAATGAAAAAAAGGGATAAAATTCCTGCTGCTGAAATCTGATATATGCGAAGCTCGCTCGAGCAAGCGAAGGAGTCGTCGCCCGAGCGACCAGACACAACGAACAGACCTCGCTCGAGCGAACAAAGCAAGACTTCAGGTCTACAACCCACCAACACAGACGCACGCTCGAGCGCAAAAATGCTCGCTCGAGCGAAGGAGTATCGAGCTTGTTTGAGCGTGAGAAAGCTCGCTCGAGCGAAGAATGCCACTCTTCAAGTCTAAAAGAGATGCAGACGCACGCGCGAGCGCAAGAACTCTCGCTCAAGCGAAGAGACACACCAAACAAGGCTCGTTCGAGCACAAGAAAGCTCGCTCGAGTGAAAAGATAAATACCCAAGGCTCACTTGAGCGCAAGATGCCTCGCTCGAGCGAAGAGGCAAAAACCTGGGCAGCAGCCACTTACACAAACTCACAACCAACCTGTTCTACACTCGCTCAACACATCCCAAAGCTCAAATATAAGGAAGCAAAGGGTGGAAACAAGGTATAAACCACAATACATAATCATGAATCGCTATAAAATTACACATTTTATGGTAGGGTGGTGCATATATAGCATTTATTTGTAGTTATAAGCCATATATCATCCGCCGAAATATTGACAATTTTGTCAAGAAATGGCTGCATTTACCATTTCTAACATGTTGTTGGCTGTTTATTATAAAGAATGAAGGATATAGACTCATTCTGGTGCATATTAATTGGTGTCAGGAGGGCTATTAGGCTGGCTTTAAAGTCTCTCTTCCCATCTTCCAAAAACAACTATAAAAGCGGTTCTAAGTGGTTACTTATTTCCCATCTCATCAAATCTTTCAATTCTCAAAAGAAGAAGATTGCTTCATTCTCAACAAGAAGAAGATTTTTCGTGTCCAAAGTGGCTTTACAATTTGTTTGGTCTTTAGGATTATTGGCTGTAACTTGTTCGGTTGCTTTTGCATCTGACAATAGTCCTCTTCAAGAGCCGATCAAAAAAAAAAATAGTCCTCTTTAGGACTTTTGTGTTGCAGACAACAATAGCTCAGGTTCTATGTTCTTCATATGCACTTTCTAGTATATTTGGTTATATTTTCTATTTTTTCCCCTTTTTTTTTAAATTTTTTAAATTTTTTGGAAAATTTAAAAAATTGTTTGACGAACTGTTTTTCAATTATTTATTTATTTTTGAAAATAGTTCACCGTTTAGGAAACACCAAAGTTTATTTTTAATTTTTGAAAACAGTTTTTGATGAGCACTTTCAAACCTTTTATTGTTTTATTTCTAAAAAGACGAAAAAGAAGATTTTATTTATAAAAAAAAAAAAAAACAACAAACAAACCAATTTATTTGTATACACATCCTATAATAATTTACTTATTGAGTTTTATGAGCCTTAAATCTTTTTTTTTTTTTTTGGCTGTAGTGCTAGTGAATGGTTTGGTGTGCAAGGATCCGAAGCTTGTACAAGCCAATGGACAAGAAATCATTGTTTATTTAGTCCTAGTGAATGATTTCTTGTCAAGTGGATAAGAATATAATCGTTCGTATGCAGTCTCAGTTCTAAACATTCAATTCAAAGCAATAAATCAAGAAGAAGAATGTCTAGGCCAATTATTTCAACATTTTAGAATTTTTATATTTTACTTTATTGTTCAGCAAGTTGATTTATTATTTTGTACCAAAACAATAGTCTAGGAAGGTTGATTTGTTATTCTTTCATTGAGTTTCCAAATATAAATAAAAGAATGTAATAAGTTTGTAAACTTCATTACTTTTACAGCTTAGAATATTCTGGATTTGTTAAATATTTCATTGTTTTTAGTGTATATCAAGATTTGATATATCTGGTTGTTGTTGTTATTATTATTATTTCATTTGAGAAAGAAGTTCATTGCCATCAAAATATGCATGTATGTTATCATTCAAGGTCGTTGATAAGATACTTCAATGCAGTAACACCATAGCATAACACGACCTTAAATTGTGGGTGAAGTTCAAATGAGAAAGTGACGTGTCCATATGTGTCACAAATTTTGTTTGATGGGTCAAGGTTAGTGTACCAAAAAAAGAAAAAAAAAAAAGAAAAAAACTTTTAGAAAATGATAATTTCTTACAAGTTATTAAAAAATATATAGACTGATATCAATGATTTCTTAATACTTATCTCAATTGTTTCGTACAATTTTTTTGCTCCGTAATTAGGAACTGTTATTTTAAGAAATTTTATTAGTTGATAAAAAATCTACTTCTTTGTTTTTTTATAATGAAAAAAAACAACAAATGACATTTTCATATCAAATCAATATAACTAATGGGATTACATAATATGTGAAATAGTTTGGATTCATGCCAAATATATTAGGAATACTCACGAAATAAGTAGCTGACTAATGAATCAATTTAGACAGGTCTAAATCATATGGTTTGGTATGGTTTTTCAAGAGAACAGTTTGGTTTTGGTTCGAAGTAATTAAGAACCGTTGATTATGGTTTGGTTTCAAGATTAAGGCTCAAAAGAACTGGACCGAACTATTATATTTATAAGATTTTGAGTATTGCTATTTGGACAAAAAAATTAGGCTTACTTTCTAGACCTAGCGATGTGTCACTCTATTCAAATATCTAAGTTAAATTTTTCTCTCATTTATTCTCTAATCATCAACCAATCATTTTGTTGATACATCATTAAGTCTAGAAAATGGATTTAGAAAATAGGCTTATATATATCATTTTCGTAAGATTTTACACTTCTTATACTTAGAACAATTTTCTGTATATTGATCTAATTCAATGAATAGTTTGTATAACATATTCTATTATATTTATACACTTTATATGATAAGGATAAATATAAACAGTGATAAACACAAACAATGATAAGATGATGAGAAAGAATTTGAGATATAAATCATATCTCAATAGCTCCCCTCAGGTGAAACAATTCGATGGGCGAATTTTCAGCTTGTTCCGAAAGAATTGAAAAGATTGAGAAGGCAATCCTTTTGTAAAGATGTCTGCAAGTAGGTCTTTAGTGGAGATAAATTGAATTTGAAGCTCCTTGTGAGCAACCTTTTCTCAAACGAAATGGAAATTAATCTCAATATGTTTTGTACAAGTATAGAAGACTGGGTTAGCAGACAAGTAGGTGGCACCAACATTATCACACCAAAGAATTAGAGGAGAGGATAACCGAATGCCAAGTTTAGTGAGCAAATATTGCAGCCACAAAATTTCAGTAGAAGCATCGGTCAAGGCCTTATATTTGGACTCAGCGAAAGATCATGCCACTGTCCGTTGCTTGTAAGAGCACCACGAAATCATATTGTCACCAAGATAAACCACATAACCACTCATGGATTTTTGATCATCAATACAACCAGCCCAATCAGCATCAGAAAAGGCTTGAAAGCAAGTAGAAGATGTGGGTTGAAGTAAGAGACCATAATGTGATGTGTCTTTGAGATACCGAATGATTCTTTTGATAACCCGCAAATGTTCTTCGGTTGGAGAATGCATAAATTGACACACCCGATTGATAGAGAAGGAAATGTCTGGGCAAGTGAGAGTGAGATATTACAAAGAACTGACCACCATGCGATGGAGTATAAGGTCTGTCATAGGAGTGCCAGTTGCTGAAGTGAGCTTCGTGTTGGTGGCAATTGGTGTCTAAACCGGCTTGGAGAGCAGTTTTCGGGATTTGTGTAAGAGGTCCTGTATATACTTGCGTTGAGAAAGCAAAAGACCTTGTGATTGTGTGCAAGCTTCAATGCCCATGAAATAATTCAAATGGCTAAGATCTTTGATGGAGAACCCTTTGCTGAGAGTGTGCATTAGCTGTTGAAGGTAAGAAGGTGAGTTGCCTGTAATTAAGATATCATCAACATAAATTAGACTATAAACCACAATACCCTCACGACGATACACAGATAAAGAACTATCAGATTTAGATGTTGTGAATTGAAGCGCAATTAAGAAACCCGTCAGACGAGAAAACTATGCATGCGAGGCTTGTTTCAAGCCATATAGTGACTTGTGATGTTTGTAGACAAATGATGGATGGTTGGCATCGACAAACCTAGGTGGTTGTTACATGTATATAGCTTCCTGAAGTGAGCCATGAAGAAAGGCATTGTGAATGTCTAGTTGCCGAATAGACCATTTATTGGAAACGGTAATGGACAAAACTGTTCGAATAGTGGTGGGTTTAATCACGAGGCTAAATGTTTCAAAATAATCAAGCCCCTCTTGTTGATGAAATCCCTTGGCGATGAGGTATGCTTTATGGCGCTCAATAGAACCATCAGCCCACCGTTTAATTCGAAATACCCATTTATAGCCAACAGTGTTCATACCATGGGTGACTGGATGTAAGCTCCAAGTGCCATTACGAATTAGTGAATTGAGTTCCTCAGTCATGGCTTTGCGCCAAATGGGAGATTTGTTGGTTGTGGTGAAACATATAGGTTTGACCGAATTGGTAGAGGCAGAGGTGGTGAGGAAAGCATTGGGTTTGGTTAACATATTCCAAAGAACCATTGGATGGGTTCATTTGGGAATAACGGTGGGTATAGGTGGGGAGTTGAAGTCAACAATAAGATTAAGGCCATGGGTGTAGTGGAAAAATGAGGCAGGGTAACATGGAAGTGAAGGGATTGTGTGGATGGTGGAGACTATGAGGAAAGAGTTGCGGTGGATTGTTTGGGTGGAGGAGATGCAGCAGTAGGGGGAGACATGACCAAGTGGGTAAGAGGAGTGGGTTGGGTTGGTGTTGCAAGGTGAGGTGGATGAGTGGGTTGGTGTAAGGTAGCCAGGTGAGGAGGATGTGTGAACTGCGTGTAGTGAGTTGGAGTCTGGGGTTGGGTCAGGTGTGGGAGAAGGAAGGTGGACATGAGATAGTACAATAGCATATGAATGAGAAGATGTTGGGTTGGGTTGGGCTAGTGGGAAGAGGAAGTAGAGAGTGTAGAGAAAGGGAATATGGATTCATCAAATTGAATATGCCGGACAATATAGAGACGATTTGTAGAGGTGTCAAGACAGCGATAGCCACGATGGGTTGGACTGTACCTGAGGAACACACAAGGGGCGGACCGAAAGGAAATTTTATGGGTGTTGTCTGGACGAAGAAAAGAAAAACAAAGACAACCAAAATTTTTTAAAAATTTGTAGTCTGGCAACGTAGAGAACAAACATTGAATGAGTGAGATATTGTTAATGACTTTAAAAGGCAATCGGTTAATGAGGTAAACGGTAGTGTCAAATGCAAAATGCTAGCATTTATGCGGCATAGAAGCATAAGCAAGAAGGGTAAGATCGGTTTTAACAATGTGACGATGACGTCATTCAATCGAACCATTCTGCTGATGCGTATGTGGGCATAGAAGGCGGTGAATAATACCCAAGGATTAAAAATACGAATTTGGTGTACGATGTTCACGACCTCAATCAGTTTGCATGATTTTAATTTTTCGAGAAAAGTGACGTTCAACCAAAGTTTTGAAATTTTTAAAAATTTGAAACACATTAGATTTATTAAACACTAAAAAATACCAAATAAATTTAGCATAGTCATTAACAAAAATTACAAAATATTATGATCTTCACTTGAAATAAATGGGGACGGACCCTAGACATCACCAAAAATTAAATCCAAAGGAGCCATACTACGACTATGAGAAGACGACAGGGAAAGTCGGGACGACTTGCTGAGTGGACAGGCATGACAAATTGTTCCTCAGGTCTATGGATGCTGAACATGAAGAAATTGTTAGTGAAGAATGGAACGAAGAAAACGCTCATGTAGGCGACCAAGACGACGATGCCAACATAGAGGGGACACAATTTCAGAGAAGAATTATGCGGGAGTTGGATGAGAGGTTGGAGAGAGCCAATAAAGACCATTTTCATTCGTGCCTTGAAGAAGAGTTCTCTTAGTGAGTTGATAATTAATCAAAAAATAAGAGGGATGAAATTCGAAAAACACATTGTTATCTTTATTAAATTGATGGACAGAAAGTAGTGATTTTTGGAATGTAGGAACATGTAGAATAGAGTTAAGACTAAAAGAGTGAGAAGGGGAATGAAGAGTGGAGGAACCAACATAAGTGATAGGAATGTCCATACTATTGTCCACACGAAGATGTAAGGTACCATGATAGTCAACCTAGAAGAAAGATGTGAGATCAGAGGTGACATGGTGAGTTGCACCAGTATCCAAAAACCAATCGACGTGAGAGGAATTAAAGCAACTCAAGCCACCATATGCACCTGAAGCGGGTTCGAAACCGTAGCTAGTGAAGTTAGCACTTGGAGCTACCATTCAATCGAACGGTGATAGCATTGAGGAGCAGTGTGATTGCGCAGATTGCAGAGTTGACATTCGACATGAGTATCTGCAAGAGGAGTAGAAGAAGACCGAAACCACCATATGAAGTGCTAGAACCATAAAAAAAAAAAAAAAAAAAAGGGACTAGAGTCGTGGACTACTCTGTCACGCCCATCTCGTCCATGGCCCCGACTATGGCCACGAGGAAAGCTGTCACGAGAATGACCACGAGATGTGGGTTGGGAAAAAATGAGCATGCGGAACATTGGTAGGAGCAGATGTGGTTGTGTTGCGATGAAGAAACTAATGACTTAACAGCAGGCTGTGGAGTTTAGAGAGCGAAATAGGTTCCGGTCAGACAGTTAAGGTTATGACGAGATCCTTGAAGTCGAGATGAAGGCCTTGATAAACGTAGAGATTAAACTCAGAAGGAGAGAGTGGAGTGTGTAGACACCCCAATTTGACTTCCCTTATGACTTGGGTGTCTCACTCTAAACACTCGATGATGAAATGTTACGCTGTGCAATCGTTCGAAACTTTAGCAAAATGATTCAGTTTCAAGCTCTAAAACCTAAACCTTGCACTTCCTTTGAACCAAAACCTTATTTTTTTATAGCCTAAACACTCAGAGAATAGTTGGCCAACAAGTGGCCAGCATGCCTTTTTTAAGTGGCTGACCGGTCATGTTTAGCGCAGGCAGATATTTTACAGTAGCCAGCTATCCCCATGTGCATGCTTTGCACCAGCTATCTCTTTGTTGATTTTTCTGATGTGAGAACCTGTTTTTCTATAAATACAAGGCCCCCCCTCATGGTTTGGGGTTAGAAAATTTTGCCAAGAACCATAACTTGTCCAACACACTTCCTTCCTCTCTTGAAATATACATACACTATACATACACCTTCTAAACTTAAACTTGAGGCTTTTGCTGAGGTTTTTGAAGATAATTTCAGATCCTTGAGAGTGTTAAGATTGTGATTTATCACCCAAGAAGAACCTTCTCTCTTTAAAGGGGTAATCTTTGAACTCTTTAATCTTCTTTTCTCCCTCTTTTTCTTGTATTTTCATATTGCTTTCAGAGCTATTTTAAGCTTAAAAATGTGATTCAAAGTCATAAAAAGATGAGGGGTTACCCACCCTTCCTTAGGCCTTGTTCCATAGCTTTTTGCTTTGCCTTTTTCTACTTCGTTTCTTTTGGTTTTGGCCACTGTTTTTTGGAGTTTAGAGGCTGTTTAATGTGTTTATTTAATTTATGCTTTGAATATTACATTTTTGTTGTTATAAGTTCTCATAGGTTTGGTGTATAGGCCATAGCTTCCAACCCATTTGAGTTGATAGTCTTTTCTTTATCTTTTTATAGCTTTCATACATATTTCATGCTATTGTTATCACCCACTTTTCATTCATAATCTGCAACCTCCCTCATTTCTTTGTTTCTTTTGATTAAGAGTTATATCAAACAAAAGTTCCCCGCTCAAGGCATAAGAAAGAGACCACTCATGCTAAATGGTTTAATCTCTTCGAAGGTTTATTACCAGGGCACTACATCTCTCTTGTGCTAAGCATGATCTTTTGTTTGACACTTTCCTTTATTGTCGGTGCATTACTTCTAAGGGACTAATTTTCTAATTAAACCATTGGAAATCATAAAGGAAAGATTCATTATATCTCATTATCGAGTTTGCACTACAACAAAAAAGACCTTTGGTGACAAACTGATTTTGTCTCCAAACATTAAAATTTCGTCACTAAAGTGATCTGTGACGAAAAAAATTTGTCACCACGTTCGTGGCCTATACGTCGTCACAAAAAGTACCTGGTGACGAAAAACAGTTTCGTCACCTATTTTTCATTTTTTGCGACGAAATGTTTCGTCTCCAAATGTTGAATTTTTCGTCATCTAAAACACCAATTTCGTCACAAAAACTAAATAATATTTTATTTTAATTATTTTTTGCAACGAAATATTTTGTCACCAAATATATTTTAGTGACGAAAGTTTTCCTCACCAATGATATGGATTAAGGTGACAAAAAAATTCGTCACTAAAATGAGCAAAAAAAAAAATTATTCAATGACAAAAAACATTTTGTCACCAAATATTTCAATTTAACGACGAAATATTTAGCAAATGTGACGAAATTATTTATTTCGTACTATATCATTAGTGACAAAATTATTCGTCATGTTTTTTGAAAACTAATAGCGACATTTTTTATTTCGTCACTAATAAAAATTTAAAATTTTGAAAATGAAAATACTATTTTCTTCTAAAATTTTTTCTTTTCAATAACAATTTCCTGCGCATTTCAATAACCTGTTCAATAAAATATTTATTACAAATCAATACAAAAATCTATTCATTTTCATAAACATCACAATCGAATTTTAGCACTATCTACAAAAATATAATATGAGCGCATGCAGATTATAAACATGTCTCATAATATCCACAAAAAGTCTACTAATATCCACAAAAATATAATATCAACTGTATGCAGATTACCAAATACATCTCCTAATATCCAACAAAAAACATATCTACTACTATCAACAAAAATAAAATATCATGGGCGGATTACCAAACATTGCCCGTAATACCAACAAAAATATAAAATTTACAACACAACAAAAATACATGTAAGGTAATATGAACAAAAACACAAAATGAGCTACCATCTGCCCTCCAAATTACCAAACACGTCCATATCAAATCTCGAATCTGCAAAAAAATGAAACACAAAAAAGAAAAAGAAAAATGCTAGTTAGACAATTATGATCTTATCCATAACATATACAATTTAACATGCATTTTTGGACTTAGTTTTCAAACCGGGAGTCCCGTGCTAGTTCCGTAAGTTTTCACAACTCACATTGGTCCATCCCGAGATGTTTGAGGTGTTTCCCGGGCCGTCTCGTGGCTGTTGCACAATTTTGGCCCCCGAAGGCCTATTTTCAAGCTTAAGTGTGGAAAAGTGCATTTTTGGACTTAGTTTTCAAACCGGGAGTCCCATGCTAGTTCTGTAAGTTTTCACAACTCACATTGGTCCGTCCCGAGGTGTTTGAGGTGTTTCCCGGGCCGTCTCGTGGCTGTTGCACGATTTTGGCCCCCGAAAGCCTACTTTTGAAGCTTAAGTGTGAAAAAGTGCATTTTTGGACTTAGTTTTCAAACCGAAAGTCCCGTGCTAGTTCCGTAAGTTTACACAACTCACGTTGGTCCATTCTGAGGTGTTTCCCGGGCCGTCTCGTGGCTGTTGCACGATTTTAGCCCCCGAAGGCCTATTTTCAAGCTTAAGTGTGGAAAAGTGCATTTTTGGACTTAGTTTTCAAACCGGAGTCTGTGCTAGTTCCGTAAGTTTCCACAACTCACATTGGTCCGTCGAGGTGTTTGAGGTGTTTCGGGCCGCCGTGGTCTCGTGTATTACGATTTTGGCCCCCGAAAGCCTATTTTTGAAGCTTAAGTGTGAAAAATTGCATTTTTGGACTTTCTTTTCAAACCAGGAGACCCGTGCTAGTTCCGTGAGTTTCCACAACTCACATTGGTCCGTCCCGAGGTGGTTGAGGTGTTTCCCGGGCCATCTCGTGGTCAATTGCACGATTTTGGCCCCCAAAGGCCTATTTTCAAGCTTAAGTGTGGAAAAGTGCATTTTTGGACTTAGTTTTCAAACCGGGAATCCCGTGCTAGTTCCGTAAGTTTCCAAAAACCACATTGGCCCGTCCCGAGGTGTTTGAGGTGTTTCCCGGGCCGTCTCATGGCTGTTGCACGATTTTGGCCCCCGAAAGCCAATTTTTGAAGCTTAGGTGTGAAAAAATACATTTTTGGACTTAGTTTTCAAACCGGGAGTCCCGTGCTAGTTCCGTAAGTTTCCACAACTCACGTTGGTCCCTCCCGAGGTGTTTGAGGTGTTTCCCGGGCCTTCTCGTGGTCATTTGCCGCGATTTTGGCCCCGAATGCCTATTTTCAAGCTTAAGTGTCGAAAAGTGCATTTTTGGACTTAATTTTCAAACCGAGTCCGTGCTAGTTTTGTAAGTTTCACAACTCACATTGGTCCATCCCAAGGTGTTTGAGATGTTTCCCGGGCCGTCTCGTGGCTGTTGCACGATATTGGCTCCCGAAGGCCTATTTTCAAGTTTATGTGTGGAAAAGTGTATTTTTGTACTTTGTTTTTAAACCGGGAGTCACATGCTAGTTCCATGAGTTTCCACAACTCACATTGGTCCGTCCAGGGTGTTTGAGGTGTTTTCCACCCCATCTCGTGGCTGTTGCACGATTTTGGCCCCGAAAGCCTATTTTTGAAGCTTAAGTGCAAAAAAGTATATTTTTGGACTTAGTTTTTAAACTGGGAGTCCCGTGCTAGTTCTGTAAGTTTCCACAACTCACATTGGTCCGTCAGGGTGTGTGATGTGTTTCTGGGCAAATCTCTTGGTACATTTGCACGATTTTGGCCCCGAAAGCCTATTTTTGAATCTTAAGTGTGAAAAAGTGTATTTTTGAACTAGTTTTCAAACCGGGAGTCCCGTGCTAATTCTGTAAGTTTCCACAACTCACATTGGTCTGTCCCAAGGTGTTTGAGGTGTTTTCCAGGCCGTCTCGTGGCTGTTGCACGATTTTGGCCTCCGAAAGCCTATTTTTGAAGCTTAAGTGTGAAAAAGTGTATTTTTGGACTTAGTTTTCAAACCGGGAGTCCCGTGCTAATTCCGTAAGTTTTCACAACTCACATTAGTCCGTCCCGAGGTGTTTGAGGTGTTCCCCGGGCCGTCTCGTGGTTGTTGCACGATTTTGGCCCCCGAATGTCTATTTTCAAGTTTAAGTTGAAAGTGCATTTTTGGACTTAGTTTTCAAACTGGGAGTCTCATGCTAATTCCGTGTTGTGACCTGTATGCGCCTTCATAGGCCATAAGCTTCCATGTTTTGTATCCTGCTTTTCATTACTTCTTGTGTTGGGTATTGTGTTAAGCCATTTTGATGCCTTGTATCTGTGTTTGTACTAGTTCTTGCATCCATGCTTTCCTAATATAACCCAACCCCATTACTAATAGCCCAAAATGTGGTAACGGAAGGAAGAATGCATTGATCACAAGTTGTATCCCAACATAAATTGACATTTAGTTCCTTTTTTCTTTTAGGAAAAGTTTAATTTAACTTTCAAAACTAATAAAACAAACATGCATCACATGATGCTTCTATCAATTACTAAGCGAGCAGACGAAAAGTCGTAATATTCTTCACGATAATGATGTCGAAGAAATTAAATTACCCGAATGCTATCACAATAAACACACCCGGAAAAGAATGCACAAGTCGATGAATTGATCCATGGTAAGATTTAGCTCCTCTAAAACACGGAAAACAAGATCGGTTGTGGAAATACTAATTCAAAATATTGAGCGCCACAACTAAGTTCAATGTTCTTATACACCTTTGAAACTTTAAATTCCATCACTGGAACTTTTTTGAGCTTGGATCAATTAAATGGTGAAGAAATCTAGGAGCTCCAAAAGTTAGAGAATCCATGTCTTGAGGCAACTGCATAAACCGACACACACACAGATGTTTACCATAAATTTCTCACATTTCATTTATGAAGGGGACATAAGTGCATCTTGTGCAAATGGAATGCATCAATTCATTTCAATATAATTTGAAATCACAAATCTATCTCATCGTATGAGTTCATTACAGATGATGATGATGATGATGATGATGATGAGAAGTAAAAACAATATAGTTGTACATTTAATTTCTATATGACATAATAAGACACCCCAAAATAACAATTTTTCATAAAAGTGAGACCTTTACCTTTCCAGATTTGCAAAGAGCGACACTGTGCTTCGCTTACGAAGGAGCCTAAGAAAACCCAACAACAACATGCAAGTAAATTTAACTTTACTCGGTTTCTTTCTTTATTTTTTATTTAAATTTTTGTTTGTGTACGTATTGTGTGTAGAAAGGAAGTACCTAATCAATGTAACCCAAAAATACCATTACTGATTTAGCCAAAAATAAATAAATAAAATTACCATTACTGAAAAGAGGAAACTATTTCAATACTTGCTGCACCAACTCATACGAGAACTAAATTATTTTGATTGTCACCTCAATTACAGGCACTCCCATGAGCCTTAGAAGTTTTTACAGTCTTCATTGTGTTTCTTTGTCACTGCAAAACCAAGGAGGACATGGCCCTCAACGACATGTGCACATTAACATATCCTCTTACTTGCGGGAGATTCTCAAGAAAAGGAAAGGAAAAAGAAAAATTATCCCCCAAAAAGAAAAGGTGAAAAAACGACAACCAACCACCATATTGAAATAGAGGGACAATTGCCTTACTTGCAGGAGATTCTCGGGATAACATTGCATAATGATCCTATTGCTACATCTAGTGCTTTCTTGATGTTTAGAACTTGTTTATACACTATGGAGAGGTGAGAGTACATCTATAACTTGATTATTGAGTGTTGGCTACTCATTAAACACGGTTATACAAAAGCCCTTATGCACCTGGAACATGGTTCTGTGAAGGGAATAGAAATTATGATGTCTTGGTGATGCAGATGACTTTGAATACTCAAAATATAGCAACCTCATGAGCAGTTAATGATGGAAAGCATGACATTATGAATAAAAGCTTGTAGATTTATTGGTTTAAATGATACAAAGAAATTTGTAGGGTTGGTTGTGGGTAAAGAAGAACCAAATTAGGCTTGAATTTCAAACTTTCAGATTGCTAGATTTTCGAGTACTTGTAGTTTAAAGCAACGGCCAAACTTTTGGTTTTGTAGTTAAATTCTGGCAGAAGGTAGGGAAAGAGGTTTGGGTTTATTAGGTCTCAATATGGGAGGATTTTGGGGTTGGATTTTGGGCATTCAACCTAAAATCCTTGGAAATTACCCATGGTATGGTTGCACAAGGCATCAAACAAAGCATCAAAAGCTTCAAATAAATTCTCATTATAGGCAGCCTTAATCCTAATTTTTGTAATTTATGCATCTTGATTCGGTATCAAAAACCAAAAATCCTATTATCTTCTAACCAATTGTTCGATGACAAAAGAGTTAAATTCTAGGTTTGAAGCTTTATCTCAAGACCATGAAGGAACAAAGAAGGCTTTAACCCTAATCATCAAATATGACCGAACACTAGACCAAATAACTATCATACATACACCACCATGGTTGAAGGTTCCCACATAAATGAAGGGCATCTACATATATCCCAGACAAGTTTCTCAAAATAGAAAGGAGAAGCTCAAATTTTGCGATTGACTATAAAAGTATCCACCAAACAAAAGACAAACGTGCTAACACTCTTCAATGTCCCAATCTTTAAAATGCTCTTGACAATAATGACAAGCTTCTTGAGTAATATGATGTTGGGGGCCTTAATAATGAACAAACCGTAGAAGCCGATTAAAAAAAAACATTGCAAATGGTGGAAGGAGGACTCTGCAAAAACCCACCTTTATTGTTCGTTTCTTGAATTTCTCAATCTGTTCCTTATTGCCGTCTACAATGAAAATGGAAGCACATTGCATGACATTTTTCATGTAAAAATAAGCTTAAGCAGGTTACAGCAAAATGAAAATAGAAAGGGGAAAAGGGAAATAATAGAAAAGACAGTTAATGCTATAATGGAATGTTTTACATGGAATATTCATTTAACCACTAAGGCCTTGTTCAAGTCCTCAGTAGCATCTGCTCTTTTTGAGTGTCTGTACGAAAGAGTACACCATTTGAAAATCATAGTAATCAAACATTTGTGGTCTTCTACACACGTCCAAAAGAAGTAACCAAAAAAAAAAAAACCATCAGAAATATACCGTTTCGCAAGCTTTTGTTTTTCCAAATGGGGAGGCTTTCCATCAAAAACATATCTGAGACAGGGTTGAGGTAATTTAGCAAATGACAAACTTTACCAAAAGAGAATGAGCAAAATATAGGAGAGGTAAATGAATGAAATTACACTGGCATTAATCCAGCTTCAAGAAGCCTAATTGTCCGAGCGAACATCCCTTGCAAATGACTACAACACAGAATCACAACAATGATAGTTTAAATCATAGATAAAAACCTTACAAATATGAAATAATCAAACTTTTTATCTATTAGAAGAATTTACAGGAACTCCAATAAGAAACTGATTTGGCTCAAAATGAGGCTATACCTAGTTACTTCACCAGACTCATTGGTAAGCATTTCGGTCCCATTCCGACCCACAACAATCTACATCATAGACAAGCACCAATTGAACTAAACATAGCGGTATGTGCACATAAATGAAAAAAAGGCATAAATTACACGGTAGTCACTATAACTTAATATATAAAAAATTAAAGCATCAATTGCCTATCTATTGATAATCCAAAAGTACATCATTGTTTGTACCTAGTAGAAATCCAATTCAAAACAGGTTTCCATTAGGGTTTTTTTTTCGGTTTCCAATTGGAACATCGAATTTGTATCTGAGCATTATCTGAGCATATTTTATATGTATATAGAGCATATTTCATATGTATACGGAGCATATACATCGACAAATACATCGGAGCATCGAGAGAGAGAGAGAGATAGAGACTAACAACGGTGGTGTTCTCCGATCGGCATGACGAGGTGAGGAAATGAGGGGCTAACGATCGTGACAAGGGTAGGAGAAACCAACGGCGCAAGTGAAATTTGTCGGCGTGAGGTTTGTCGGTGGTGGGTTGATGCAATGGTAGCAAGTGTGAGGAAATAGGTTTGAACCGAGTATAACGTGTGTGTGTGTAATAGGTTTGAACCGAGAAATTATTGTGTGTGTTTGCGGCGCCAAAACATTTTTGTTTCCTCCTAAAATATTTAGTGACTAAATTATTTATTAGTGACAAAATTATTTCTTCACCAAGAATAAAAATATTGGCCACAAAAATCGTTTTGTCACTAAATAATATTAAAATATTAAAAATTATTGATGACAAAAATATATTTGTCATTAATAATTTTATAATTGGTGACTAATTTTTTCGTCACCAAAAGTCTCAAAATTTTGACACCCTCCGAAAATATTAGCGGGAAAATATTTAGTGACAAAAAAAATATAAATAATGACGAAAAATAATTTCGTCACCTAATTTTTTTATTATGATTTAGATTAGTGACGAAATTTTATTTTTGTCTCCAAAAATGGTACATTTAGAGACGAAATATGATTTTCGTCATTAAAAGATACGTATTTCGTGACAAAAAAAATTTTCGTCATTAGTTTTCGTCTCTAAAGACTATTTTTGTTGTAGTGTTGGATTTGGAGTCATTATCGCTCATTTCAGGTTTGACTCCCAATTCATTATTGCTTGTAAATGAGTTTGATTCTTCATTTGTAGTTTCCTCCATAGAAAAGGTCTTGAAAAGCTCATTTTTTGGGTCAAGTCTTGCTTGATATTCTTTATTGCTTTGGCGTAGACGTAATCATCACCTTTGGACAAAAAAGAAGAAAAGATAAGAAAATAGAATGGTAAAGTAAAAAAGGTTAATAAAATTGGAGTAAAAAAGGGGTAAAAAGATAATAAAATTTGGTTAGGTTCAGTCGGACAATTATATTGAACCTATTGCGTCTTGGATCATCGCATACTACATTAGTAATGTTCGATGATTCATGAAACAAGTCTACCCCCTTCCTTGAGGTAACTTCATGATAGGGAGGAGATATTGTCTATCTTTTGTTTCATTTATTGAGCTCTTGTCCTATTGTTTCTAATATCATCACACAACAAATTTGTGATGATTGATGATTTCATAATCGAATCTACTCCTCCCTTGATCATCTTCATGATACGGAAGAGTAGAAAGAATAAACATCTCCTAGAAACACTTTTTTTTGCTCTATTTCAGCTTTGTTGCAGTAGGGTATTTCCAAAAGCAGTGGCCGGCTGACCATCATTCTGTATGGTCGACCACTCTCTTAGGCCAGCCAACCACCATTTTTTGTACAGGCAGTGGTATTTTTATAGCAGAACAGAGCAGATCTTGAGGCTAAAATGGAACAATTTTCTGACTGTAAACAGTGCAGGTTCTGGCAGCAAACAGAGAGGTTTCCAGATGGTGTTCTCGGTTGTGCACTTGCGGTTCCTCACCTCCCGTTCAAGTCCATTAGAGTAGTAGCGTTTAGATTCGTACGTTGTAATTAAATTAGTTACTTCGGTTTCCTTCAAATTTGTAATAATTAATTCATTTATTCATTCAACTGTGTTGTAATAATTAGTTAATTAGGACATTCATTCGAACCCTCTTGTACGATGGCAAACTTGTAATATTTGTATGTTTTTCAATCCCTATTTCTTTCTCCCTTTTATTTATATGCTTACCGTGGTTGTATATAGCATCATGTTTTTTTTTTATTTCATATCATTAACATGCTTTGTATCCATTTTTGCATACATTAAATTCGACTCATCATGCATAATGCTCTTACCAATTCTTCAATGATTATGTGCGCTACCTCATGTTTTGAGTTACTTCACATGACATGTTAGTAGCCGAATTTATTAGTTGCATTTTGTATGTGTTGCATTAGCCATTTTGCATATAGGATCATGCATTTTTCTAAATTGCTTTCTTTTTCTTTGGCTTGCCTCGAAGTACTAGGTGAGCATTTTTTGTTTTAGCATATTACATGTGTGTTTGTGTTGCCATGTCAAGCATACTACCATGAGGCTATATGCTTATTTGAA
Organism: Camellia lanceoleosa; assembly: GCA_025200525.1. NCBI lineage: Eukaryota > Viridiplantae > Streptophyta > Magnoliopsida > Ericales > Theaceae > Camellia > Camellia lanceoleosa. The sequence continues at coordinate 108,651,922 of CM045769.1, forward strand.
ATACCTCTTTAAATGCCTGTGGATGAAGGCTATTTCGCTTAAATTGGAATGATTTTGATAAATGTACATATGAACTTGCTTTTCCTTCAAGTAGCACATATTCAAAATTCTTTTCAAACAAACATGAAACCAAAGTATTCCAAAGTAAGTGACGTGGTCTATACTTGTTTGCTTCACATAGTAATGTTAGTATATTAATCAGAATATGAGCATATAATGTCTATAAAAGTCATATCATGATTAGTAGAAGCTAATCTTTAACCGGGTGAGTGGGATGCTCAATTCATTACTTTTCCCTCTCATACCTAAATTCCTAAGCTGAGACAACTTTGGTTATGATGGACAAGTGACCTTTGGCACGAGTGACAGGTTTTCTAAATTTTTCAGAAATATTTAGGTGGCGACTCTGAAATCTGGCGATGCAGTCCATTTTTGGCATCTCTGATGATTAATGAATTTTCTAAGATTTGACGGATTTGAACTCTCATTTGTTTTTTTGTTTCATATTGCACCTGTGAAACCAGATTCATAATCATGGGAGTCCGAACTGCAGGGCTATCGTACCCGAGAAGACTAACTCCTCTGAGGAGCGCAAAAAACCAACTACAGAGTGCCGGCAAGAGCGAGTTCGTCAACAATAATTTTGGCGTCATGAAGGAAAATAGTGGCATAGCGATCATTTTGTTTCAATTGGTGAAGGCTCAAACGTAGTTGAAGAAGGCGAGTATGAGACAGGGATGCAAGGGATTGTTCAAGCGTGAACCAAAGATCATGAGAGAGAAGCAATGATAAGGCTCATGATTAGTTAGTCTTGACATTGCCAAGCGGAATGAGTAGGGTTGGGAGTGACGATGCCGTCGGTAATGGTAGTTGATGGTGGGCAAGAGAATGAACTATCAATATATTAGTATAGTTGTTAGCCACGTAGGTAAGGGAGAAGTTGAGTTTTCCAATAGAGAAAATTTTTGGATGTGAGTTTAAGAGAGAGGAAATGATGAGCATGATTGAGAGAGATAGGTGAAGGTGATGTTCTTGATGTTCTTGGAAAGTAGCGATTAGCTTGAAGAAGTGATTTCGGATGCCATGGCTCTAGTACCAACTTAGAACAATTTTCTATATTGATCGGATTCAATGAATAGTTTGTATTACATATGTTATTATATTTATACACTTTATATAATAAGGATAAATATAAACAATGATAAGATGATGAGAAAGAATCTGAGATATAAATCATATCTCAACACTTATATTATTGAAAGTTGCATTTATTTAGTGTTTAATATATAATAGGAAGAATTTGACTTGTCTTTGCACATTCTATAAAAGTTGGTTCAGAGAAATATTACTAAATTTTTAAGTATGCTTGTCAATTTTTTTGGAAAATGTTTATACGTAGAAACAATTTTTTTATTGAATTGAATTTTCTAGACTAGACCAATAGAATTTAACCGAACTTGACTATTTTTTGTGATTTGGTTTTGGTTCAGTTTCAAAGGTTATACAGTTCGATTTGGTTCCTAAATTTCTTAATTCTGCTTAAAATCAAACCAAAACGTTCCGTGAACACCACTACTTGGTGTCTTGGTTGGTGTTGGGCTTTGGGTGTGTTTAATATGCAAGTGGTTTGCAGGCAACTGTGGGATCATGTTTGAATTTTGAAAATAATCATAGATGACACCGGTAGCTTTTGTTATGTGTAGCGACGGATGGCTATCAAAGGGGAAATTTTGATAATACTTTCAAAAGTAAGAGAGTTCAGTGTAATTATTAAAATTACAGGGGAGGTCCTTGCAATTATGTAAAACCTCAAGGGAGATTACTGTTATTTACCTTTTTTTTCCCGTGTATTTTAAGTAATTGGTCACCATCTTTTAGTATGATCAGTGCCTTTTGTCGTTCCAAAGATGAGGTTCAAATCTTGGTTGAATTACATGTGTGATGTATATGTCTTTCTTTAATAGAAATAAACACAAATAATTAGTGAGGTTGTTTTGCTGTTGGTGGACTAAAGGAGAGCAATCAACTGCTTTGGCTACTGCTACTGATTCTACCTTGCAAGTAGCTGGAACTTAACAAAACAATTCTTAAATCTATTTTGTTTTGTTCAAGATATCAACAACCCGTCTGCTGCAACACACGGTGGGTGAAGGGAAAATGGCTAAGTTGTGACTAGTTGAAAATTGGAAAAAAAAATACTTTGCTTCCTAAGTTATTGCAGCTATCCTATTGTGGGATTGGCTTTTCTAGTATCGATACATATATATGTATATATATGATGATGATTTGGACATATAGTTTTAGCTCAAATTTCGTAAGCTCAATTCTAGTGTCAGTGTTTAAACTCAGCAATGCTAGGAATGCAGAAATCAAATACAAAAGAGCACACAAATATCTCATAAAGAGTAGATCTTACCACTTGTAAAACATGTGTGTTTTATTATGTGTTTGGTCCCACTACAACATATAAGACTTTTGGCGACCAATTATTTTGGTCCCTAAAACTATTATTTTAGTCTCTAAATGGTTTTTGTGACAAAATTAATTTCGTCACTAAAAAAGTCACTAAAAATGCGTCTAGAAAAGTCTTTAGCGACCAATTTTTGAAAATGTCCCCAAAAATGACAATTAGCGACCAATTTTATATTGTCACAAAATGTTTGATTTTACAAGACTAAACGTTTGGTCGCTAATACTTCGTCATAAAATGTCCCAATTTGGTTGTAAAAAACAAAATAATGACTCTTTTAACAACTATGATATTTGGTCGCTAAAAGACATATAACTTTCTCTACAACACATTTTTGTCGCTAAAAATCAAAGTTAAATTTTGTAATCATTTAATCTCATAGTTAAAATACACAAAATTAAATGTCATCCAATCATATTTAAAAAAAAAATTGACATCCACATATCAAACCCACTCTATTCCCAAACCATAATGAGTATATAAAAAGTAAATTTGACAAAAATTAAAACTGAAAGTTTCTAAATTCAAATCAAAGTAGTAACAGTTCAAATGAAGAATAGCAACATAGTTTCTTCAAAGAAAATATCTAAAAAAACATTTCCTCAACATCAATATCGGGCTTTATATCAGACAGGCTTGGCACAAGAGGCTTCAAGCTGTACTTAGGTGTGACACCTTTGGACATTCTTGCAACCCAAAATTCAAAAAGAAGAATCAAATAATAAGAATTAACACAACATAACATCATTAAATAATCAATAGTCATTCATAATCAAACAAGCTACAAATAATGAAAAAACACGTTATCTCAGTGTACTTGAAGTATTAGTGAGCTATAATAAGAATCAACACAACAAGAAAGTGAGTCACCTAGAATTGAGGCATTTTTTTTTTTTTCTGCCATACCTTTCTTGGCGAAGTTTTTCATCCATAGGATCCAATGGCACTTCCTTCACTAATTCAAGAATTTTTTTCATAGACACTCACTTTTGCACTTGTCTTCTTGAAGACCTTTTTCTCAAGGCTAGAGGTGCGGCGGTGCCTAATCATATCACATGAAAAACAACAAAATATTTTAGTGGAAGCCAAGTGAGGATAATAAATAACAAAATAGCAAAAAAATGGGGTTAGCTTACAACAAATTCAAACATAATCAAGTGGGTCAGTTGTTATAGGTTCAAACAAAAAATGACACCAATGAAGAAATTGCAAAACAATCTAAATATGACACCAGTGAATGATGCTTATTGATAGTACCTTTGCAGCAACAGATTCCATTGCACGCTTCCTCCATAGATCAGCTTTCCGAGTTTCAAATTCCTTTCTACTAATGATGGGGGGTCCAGGATTGATGCCCATCCTAAAATCCGCAAGATCCCTAAAATCCGCAAGAAAATTAGTCAAATTTAATTTTAAAAAAGAAGAAGAAAATATGACTTCAAATTTAATTAAAATTATTTTTTGGTTGTTTAATTCAAACAGCAGCGTCAAAAACAAGATTTCGATTCTTTGTAAGAAAAAAATCCTGTAGAAGAGAAATTCTGAGCATTTCTCTTGCTGGGTGCCCCATTATCTTTTCCGTCCAAATTGGTGTTCTACCAAATTGTTGATCGTAACCCACCACCAAGAGTACCTGCTGCAGTTCATATAAATAATGAAAAATAAATAAATTTAGACAACAAAAAACATACTGATTTTGATTTCAACAAACAAACATCGCCACTGCTGCTCACTTCTCTACTGAATTCCCGATCTTTAGATAACTCCCTGCCGCAAGAGGAAGAAGCTGAACTCGTCAATCAAATAAAATACTAAATGGGTAATTCAGCTTGAATACACAATACAGGTCAAATGAGCAAACCGAGGTGCGAGAGATTGAAGATTAACAATTGAAGATTGAGCTCAATCTTCAAATGTGGAGCTCAATCTGCCTTGGAGCTCTTACAGGTATGAAGATCGATTACGGAGGGAGAGAGAGAGAGAGAGAGAGAGAGAGAGAGAGAGAGAGAATGAGCAAGTTAGGGCTGAAGTGAAGAATGAGGTCCCGACTTTTTAATTGGTAAAATGATGAAAATAATTGGTCTCAAATTGTTTTTAATCGATAATGGCGAAAATATTTAGTACCTAAATGTTAATAATATATTAGTGACCGAATTTATTAGTCTAAAAAAATTATGTAAATGTATTAGCAACCAAATTTATTAGTCCAAAAAAATTATGTAACTATTAAGTGAGAATATTAATAATCATTTTTACAATCTTATAAGTAAATTATTATATATTTAAATTTGTCCCTAAAAAATTACTTTTAGCGACCAAATTTAATTAGTCCCTAAATATTAGTCTCTAAAGGACTAATTTCTTGTAGTGTCCTCTGTACACTTAGATTTATTGGTTTAAACGTGACATTTCAATTCACCTGTACACTATATTCTATAATATTGGATAAATAATATCATTAGTTTAATTTTAACTTTATTAAAATATATATTTAAGCTAGTAGGGGTACTAGACAAAGCCCTTTTCTTTAGGCGATTTTCGACACCTCTCTCACGAGCTCCAAAAGCACTTTTATAGTGTAGATTTGAATTTATTTATTTATTATTTAGAAAGGAGGGTTTTGAGAGCTTTTTCCCTATTTCTTGCGTAGATTTTTAGATTTTTAACATCTGTAATGATCTCCTCTTCTCTCACTCTTCACTTCTTATTATTGTGAATGTTTTTCTTTTTCAACTCTAACTTCTAGCAGTGACTGAAGTTCAAGGAGGCAACGACGGCAACTGTAGTGTTGTGAAGGAGATCTATGTTAGGAAAGGAAGGACAATACCATTGAGAAAGATTTGATTCAAATTTCTTAGATATATATGGAAGGGCACGATTGTCCAAAAAAAAAAAAGAAATATATTTCTCAATCCTTCATCAAATACGTACCAAAATTAAATTTTATATTTTCAGATAATGATTTAATTACAAAAAAATACATAAGTTACCCAAAATATCTAAAATTTCAAATACATGTATAATCTCTTAACCAACCTTAAGGTGCAATATTACTTGGGATGAGGTGTGGTTGTTGTGTCCCTCTGCACAACAATTACTACTGTGAGCACAATGGGGCTCTCTTCAAGTCTCATTTTGATGATCTGAACCGTTCACATTTTAGGACACGTTTAATAGAATACACTTGTAAGAAATCACATTGATCAGACATAAGTAGCCCTAATCATAAGGCTACTGATGTCTACTCAACGTAATTTTTTACGAGAATATTTTACTCGACAAATCCTAAAAAGTGAATGGTTCAGATCATCGAGGTTGGATCTAGGAGGGGGAGCCATTGTGCTCACAACAGTGATTACTGTGCAAAGGCACAACAACCACCCCTCTATCCTATTACTCGGGATGTAGGAGCTCCCAAGTCCTTGGTTGGAGATTTCTTAGTCAATCATTGTTAACACTTACATAAATTTGAAAAGGTTCAAAACCTTATTGTCATGGCCCGAACCCGCCCCTATGGATTAGGGTCATAATCGGCCAGTAATCATGAGATTATCTACGGCCTCAGTCAGAAAACAAATCATGTTTAATTACAAGGGCCAAATAGCGGAAGCAAAAACTTACAAAGATTGTCTAATGAGCTGTGCATACATGGCTTAACGAAAAACTTTCTCATAAATGTAATAACTCACACTATACACACATCCATATTATGTACTACATAAGTCCAGGATCATTCAAAAGTCAGTGTTAACAAAAACCAAGGTTATACACAACTTGGCCACATAAGACCATAAAAGAGCAAAAGGAAAAGCAAAATAAAACAAGGCCTTTTGCGTAAGGCGACCTTGTTTGACTCCTCAAAACTCGGTATCTCATAGCTCACTGGGGCTGCGGCTAGACATCTCGTTACTCACCTACATACATAAATATAAACAGTGAGCTAACGCCCAGTGAATAATACCAAAGAAAATGAGTTCATAAACAAGATTCTTATAATCATAATTCACCATTACGCTTGGTAATCAATGATAAAGCAAAATGACCTCAGGTCCTTTCTATCATATCCCAAACACAAAACGACCTCGAGTGTATGTAGCATACAAAACGACCTTAGGTCCATCATAGGCAAAACAACCTTGGGTTCAACTTACACTCAGAACGACCTTGGGTCCATTATACGCAAAACGACCTTAGGTCCAGTTCATATACACATTTGTGTGCATACATTTAGATCCATGGTCATATACATATTCATCTTTGTATCCAAAACAACCTTAGGTCCATTCAATTCCTTATTCCGAATGGCCTTCGGCCTATTTAACAATTATACAGAATGGCCTTAGGCCCAATCCACATCCTTATTGAATATACTGAATGGCTTTAGGGCCATTTCATGCTCATACGTCGATCATTTCGCATATTTCATTTCGAATTAAGTGATTAGAATACTCATTCATAATATCACTTTAAAAGTTTAGAACCTTACCACATAGGTGTCATTTAGAAAATAATGTATATACAAAAATATCTATGCTAAGATATTACTCACTGTGTTTTGGTGCCTGATTCGTCCTCGTACTTGACCCTACATAATCCATAACACATTGGGTCATAATATAATTCAATCCGTTCTTTCGTTTACTTAACTTTCTCAGGATTCTTTCATGCCCTTTAATTCATTTAGAATGCTCAATGCGTGCCTAAGAATACTCAGAAATGGAGGAGAACGGAAATTGGAACATCATACAGGTTTTCAAAAATTTCTGAAACAGGGCACTTCACTCAAGTGATCTGTAAAACTTTGTAAAAGTACTGGTTGCATGAATTTTACGCTCAAGTGAGACTTCTGTCGCTCGAGTGACCAGCCATAAGAAACAGGGTTCTCTCGAGCCGCAAGGTTTGCCGCTCGAGCTACCGTGCAATTCTCTACAAAATTTCTAGGAGCTTGATTTTTACGCTCGAGCGACGCTTTCCTTGCTCAAGTGGACAAGTCGAATTCTGGAATTTCCAGAATTGTATTTGAAGTTCAAAACTTGATTCCAAAGGCTCAAAACTCGTATTTTTGGTACAAAAACATGGAAAGACATTACATGACATAGGAACATAGGTAATTTGAGACTAATTGTCCAAAATCATGATCTAATTCTCAAATCATTTCACATTCTTCTTGGTATGTTCAAAGTTCATGCAACCAAGCTTCATATCTTCATGGACTACGTATACATGTGAAACATAGACTCTAATTCCATTTCAAATGATACAAATGTTGTTCAAAATCATGAAGCTCAACAAAATTATGCATTTGGTACCATATTCTCCATGAATTTGTCAAAATATCTTACATGAATCTTATCCTATTATCTTTAGATCATGCAATTAAGCCTCATACCCTCATTGTTCATGGATGCATGTCTCAAATGACTACCAATTCAACTTGTTTAGCATGCTATAAACTCAAACATGAAGATTCTTAGCGATTTGTTACATGCTTATACATATTGATCCTATTTTCATCATTTTCAACTCAAACCTTGTTCTAAACTTCATATCATCTTTGAATTCACTTAGTTATGAATGTAAACCCATGAATTTGAGTTCAATTACTTACCTAGAAGCTTCAATCTTCTAAGTCCTAGCTAGTTCTTGAGTTAATTCTCTTCAATTCTCCAAGCTTGAGCTAAATCCTTCAAATTGTGTTATCTCTCACTCTGCAATCGGCTCACTCTCTCTCTCTAGAGTGCATTTTCAATTCTTGAGCTCATAATATCAGCTTAAGTGTGTTTGGCCCTTATATATACTAGGTGATTAGTTTAAACTAATCAAACTCTCGGTTAATAAACCACACTTAATTTAATCTAATTATTTTGATCTAAATTAATTTTTAATTAAATTTCACCATAGGCTCTAAAAATTATGTCAATCGCAATGGTACAATCGATTTTGCTTTCTGTCGCCTCTACAGTCTTCAATTTAAATTTTATAACAGAAAATTAAATAGATTTTCCTATGGTGAATAGATAAAAATTCAAAAACACAAATAATTATATAATTAGCACTCAAAACCATATCAATCATAGAATTATAAGCATAATTAAGATTAATTAGCATAATACAAAGTAGGGTTGTCACACTTACACTCTTTGTCCACCTTGAGGTTCAATCAATGTGATATTTTATAATAATATTTTACTCGACAAATCTTAAAAAGTGAACAGTTCGAATTATTGAGGTGAGACCTAAAGTGGACGCTATCCCATTACTTGAGATGTAAGAACTCTTACATCCTTGGGTGGAGATTTCTTAGTCAATCATTGTGAACACTTTTGATAAATGTGAAAGGTTTTAAACCTTACATCCTTGCTCTATCTCGATATCCGATCAGTGTGATTTTTTATAAGAATATTCTACTTGATAAATCTTAAAAAGTAAACGATTTGAATCATTTAGATGAGACCCAAAGTGAGCTTTATTGTGCTCACAATAGTAACTGATGTGCAAAGACACAACAACCACCCTCTATCCCATTACTTGGGATGTAAGAACTCCTACATCCTAGATTGGAGGAAAATCTTTTCCTTATTAAATTAAACCTTACATTTAAATGAAATTTCATAGTCAACAATTGTTAAGACTTTTGATAAAAATAAATCAAGTATTTCACGTGACAATTTTAAAATATTAAAAAAACAATACTAATAAAATTATATTTGTAATTCTCATGATTCTTTTCAAATTTCATTTTGATTCATATAATTCATATAATTTTGCGTGTATTATTTTTCCAAATTTACAATGCCAAACAAACAATGGACCGAAGAATAAAATTCAATTAAAAAAATTGTATCATTAAACTTATAAGAAGTAAGATCATCTTCAATCGTTATTCAAACCTTTTATCAAATTTGAATTTGATAAAAAAAAAAATGAGCTCTTTTCCTGCTCTAACGATTGCATGAAATATGTATCAAATTGAGAATTTTACTTTTTTTTCATTAAATTGAGGACAAATGTGTCTTTCGTCAAATCACTGTTCATTACCGTTGTCAGATATCTCCCGAATGTCCGCTCGGATAATCACCTCAAGGCAAAAATTTGTGAAGAAATTGCACTGGCCGGTCGTCCACCTCAAGGCAAAACAAAAACAAAAAAATAATAAAAATTACAGTGGTCGGTCGATCGGACATCCACCCGGTTGTCCGCGCCAGTCGATCGGTGTTCTGTTGAAGCCCCAAAATCCTCCGTTGGAGCATTTGATATCAAAGGAAGATTTTATTTAAATGTTTTACTCAAATTTGATGAAAAAAATGATGCATCATTGAAGATACTCTGAGGCAATGTTTATTTGATGAGATTATAAATATGGTGTATATATATATATATTTGGTAATTGGGTGTCTGAGCTAGTTTACTCGCACCTTGATTAATCTCAAGGCCTTGAAATTAAAAATCGGACAAACCTCCAATTGTCCCAATGTTTGAAATGTTTAGCCTTTGTGAGATTTGACCCTACAACCTCTTATGCGGTAAGTGTGGTAGTATAAATTTGAGATGTAAGATAAAATGTGTTTATTATGCCTGTTTGGTAATGGCTTTTTATAGTTAAAATAGTCAATAAAGATAAAATAAGCAAAAATAGACAATCTATATACTATTATAATTACAAAACGTTGTCATCTTATTAAGGCTGAAAGTTGCAATTAGTTTTTCTCTTTTTTTATTTTTTATTTTGTTTAATTTTTGTTAATATGTGCCACAATATGATTGGTCTATAAATTAATTTTATATTCTTAAATAAAATTTTAAATTTAAATTTTTCCTTAAATTATGTTGCGATAATTGGAATAAGATCACCATTCATTCTTAGTTTATGCATCCCTTATTAAATTATAAAATAAAATTTTAAATTTAAATATTTCTTTAAATTATGTTACTACAATTAGAATGAGATCAATATTTACATATATCATAATAATATGTTATAATGTTATTGGTCTAAACATAATATGTTATTAAATATACACGTTCAAATTATTAATTGCTAATAAATCCTACTTTACAAACTGTTATACTAAATAGTCCAACTTTTATTCTATTATACCAATTAGTCCTATTGGTAGGTTGATTTGATCCTTTTGTTTTTTTTTTTCATTTTTGTTTAACTTCGTGGACGAGAATGTCCTTGGCATAACAGTGTGTGGGCGGAATATTGTGTGTGTATGTGTGTTGAAGCCAGCACTATATGTATAACAGTGTGTGTGTGCGCGTAACACTGTGTGTCTGTGTTTTGAAGCCAGCACAGTATGTGTGACTGTGCCCCTCTCTCTCTCTCTCTCCCCAACACACACACGCACACACACACACCCCACAACCCAAGATTCTGGTGCACAGTATGTGTGACTGTGCCCCTCTCTCTCTCTCTCCCCAACACACACACACGCACACACACATCATGGTCGTGGCTCTTTCTTCTTCTCCAACTTCAAATCCTCTGGCAAAACCGCCATCGCCACCGTCCCATCAAGCACTCTCTCACTCTTCCCTTTCTTCGAAACCTTCTACATTGAAAAACTTGAATCCGAATCGCTCTCTTTGGGAGCATAAAACGAGAAGAAGTAATGCGATTAAATCGAGTGTAACCGTCGCCACGTCCTTGGCCAACGTGGCCATTGGATCTCGTCGGCGACACAAAGACGGCGACAATGTTGTCACCTTGCGAGACAAAGAAGCAATAAATTGCATAATCGAGCTTGACGTTACTCTTTATCGATCAAATGGAGGATCGCACGAGATGATGAGGATGAATTCTTTGACAGACTAAGGAAGGGGAGAAGGGATGGCTGGGTAGAGGTTTACAATTTGGATATTGATGATGAAGAAGAGGGTAGACTTTAGAAATTGATGATGCCATTTGCACATTACGCACGTGTCTGCGTTTGATGAAAATGTTAATTGTACACACACACACGCACACACACCACACTCCCTCAATAACAGAGCAAGATCGATCCACACTCCCTCAAGAACAGAGCAAGATTAGGGTTCTTGACCATCTCCCTCAAGAACAGAGCAAGATCGATCCACACTCCCCCGCTAACGCTCCGATCAAACTTGAATGTGATCGCGCCATCAATGCTATCGAGTGTGGAAACCACGCCAAAGCCCTAAGGATCTTGAAAGACTTGTGTGCTGTGTATCACTGCGACGACGGAAGGGTCGATTCCGCTGAGTCGACTCCGCAGCATCGCCGATTTGAGCTGAGACTCGATGCCGTAGTAAGAGGCTTCATCGGCGAGTTCTTGTTTGGTGAACCGGCGAGAAGGGGAGGGGAGGCAGTTGGACTGGATGAGAGAGATTTGTGTGTGTGGTCTGTGTGGGTGTGTTCTGAATGTGTGTGTGTCTGTCTGTGTGAACCCCCAAACACACCAATCTAACCCAAAATAAAAACCTCTTATAGCGCTTTGTCATTGTGTGACACCTTTACAATGTATCACATGCCACACACCTAAACGGTTAAATGAGGGTAATTACGTCTCTCACAATTGAATGGGACTAAACGGTTTAGTAGAATAAAAATGGGACTAACTGGTTCATAAGTTCAAATTTTAGGATTTATTGGTAAATCTCCCTTAAAAGTTTATATATATTTTTTTCATTTTCGGTTTTAAATTATATAAATGTTTTATTTATACCCTTCTAAACTATAGGAATTGAACAATACATTTTTTTAATACAAATATTTTTTAACAATAGGCAAAAAATTAATGGATTTTGTTTTTTTTTTTTTTAATCTCAATTGTCAATTAAACAAATTAAAATAAAAAATAATTTTTTTGGACTTAAATAGTTAAAAAATGACTTTTGCTAAAATCAAATAGAAATAAACATTATTTTCCTATTAAAAGCGATGGTGGGTGAAACTTATTTTTTTTATTTAATAAAAAAATGACAGTTGCATGTGATAATTTATTGTTTAAACAAACACTTTCACCTACAATGATATGATAAGAAAGTTGGGCCCATGTCATTGAGTGTATATCAAATCAAGAATTAACAAATATGAAACCATATTATTGTGGGTATAATTATGGTTTTTTTTGCTGATCTCAAACATTTTCATTATTGTTCATCTATACTTTTTTAGCACGTGTGAATCATAGAGTGAGGGAGCCCATCCTATTTTTTATTGGAGGAATTACTTGACAATTAGACTGAGAAAAAAATTATAAAAATTAAAAAGATGCAAATAAATTTGTGTTGAAATTAAGAGTGATAGTCAATCAGATTGGCTTGGATCGGGTCGTGACACGCTAGACCATGTGTTTCATGCACAAGGAAGACTTGGGTGACTTTGACTTTGACGACGGGCCATTTTGATGATATGGTGGGTAATCAGCTCACGGGAGTGGCGATTCACTGGATTTTATGGTCATCATGAGGTGATGAAGTGAAGAGATTCTTCGAAATTGTTGCGTCGGTTGCATGATGAAGTAATCTACCATGGTCTAGCCAAATTTCCAAATTTACAAACAAAAAATATATATTTTTTGAATGATTAGATAATTATTCTTTTAAAATATAAATTATAATGATAATTATTTTAATTTAAAATAAAATTAGATATTTTTTTTTCCTTTCTAAATTCCCTTATAAATTTAAGAGAAAACAATAAGCAAATGAGAGAAGGAAAAAATAATTACCGACACATAAGGAGGTGCAGCTATATACACACTTGCACCCCTTATGTGTTGAAATTTTTTTTCTTTCTTCCACATGCATATAGTTTCTCCTAAATTTAACATTCAAACATTTATTTCATTAACATTTTATTCACCATTTTTTTTAAAATCACAAATCCGTACTTAAATTTTAGAGTAAATTACAAACACACCCCTTAAAGTTTGATTAAAATACGAATCGCCCTCTGTGGTTCTGGAAATTACATTTCACCCTTAAGATTTTTAATTTCATAATAAATCACCCCCTTTTATTAATAAATCATCAAGTCAATTAATAGTTTTTAATGATATCATTAAAAACTATTAATGATGCTGCTGCGCTTGGTGCAGCTTTACTACTAGCTTGCGGGGCAGAGGGACAGTCCTTAATCCTGTGGCCCACCTTGCCACACCTGAAACAAGCTCCAGAAATCTGGTAGCAAACCCCTTTGTGCTTATTGCCACACACGGAGCAGGGTGGAGTAAACCCGCTCCCTTGGTCAGCTAGTCGTCGACCGTGATTCTCGCTTTCTTGTTTGCTGGGTTATGCTTGCCTTTCTTAAATTTGTAACCCTGCCTTTTTCCTTGCCACTCAGTTGTTGGCATTTCAGATTGTTTCACTGCTGCAATATTCGTCTCGGCCATCAATGCCCGGTCGAGAACACCCACAAAAGTTGGCATTTTCAAAACATTTATTCGGTCCTGGATACCAACACTAAGGCCGCCTTCAAACCTCCTGGCCTTCTTATAATCGGTATCCACCATATGTGGTGCATACCTAGCAAATTCGGTAAATTGCTTCTCATACTCGGCAACAGACGTTTTGCCCTGTCTCAGCTGTTCAAACTCAGTCACTTTTCTGTCCCTGATGCACTGGGGAAAATACTTTTCAAAGAAGGACTCCTTGAACTGAGTCCAAGTCACAATAGTATTGGCATCGCGGGTCAACATCCACCACCTTCTTGCTTCTTCCTGAAGGGTGAAGGTTACTAACAGTACTTTATTGGCTTCGGAGCACGGAAACATTTCAAACAACTTTTCTGTTTCAAGTACCCAAGCTTCAGCCTTTAACGGTTCTAAGCCTCCCTGAAAGGACGGCGGTTTCATCTTGCTGAACTTATGGGTCAGTGCAATAATGTCCACCTCATTGGCATTCACATTCTCAGACATTCTGTTCGGTTGATGATCTAGTCTTTCAATTATCAGTCCCATCATTTGTTCAAGTCTGGCCATTCTGGCCTCAGAGGATGATGCTTCAGTTTCATTTGCATTATCCATTTCACTATAAGCAGTTATAACAATTATTATAAACAGTTGTACAATTAAACAGTTTAACATTTCAACATATAGTCAGTCAATCATAAGCACACACTTTTCAAGTTCATGAGATGCCCTAATTGCTTTTCTAGGACACCCTATAGCTCATTTGGACACGTGTGTGCGGTATAACTCGTGGTAAGTATCGCTCTGATACCACTCTGTCACGACCCAAACCCGGCCCTATGGGTTTAGCATCAGAATCGCCAAGAATCCGAGATTACCAAAGGCCTAGCGGAAGCCAATACAGTAAATAACTAGTGTCCATTGAGCTGTGAAAATTTGTATGCCAAAAACATTTTTATGCATTCATACAGTTCAGACAGTACGATCTATACAATCATTTACAAACATTCAGTACGGGGACCTAATCCCTTGATAACAGTACAGTACAACAGTAGACTATCTACACAATAGTACAAAACAGTGAGGAGACAGGTGGGGACAATAAAAACACCCCAAGCCATAACATGGCAACTCGGAACCTCGCAGTGAGGTACATAGGCTGGCTTGACAAAACTGGGGACCAACCCACGCTCCTAGCTCCGGCCCGTCACGAGAACCTACATATATATACAAACAAGAGCTAAAGCCCGATGAATAACATACGGCGTAAGAGGTTATGAATGAATGTCCTTCTGAGAATGAAATCGATTCACTAAACAATATTTGATCTTCAAGATTTGATCAATCAGTCATATGTGGTACATCCATTAGCCTATAAACAGTAGGTCCAAAAGGACCGGGTCTTAACAGACCCAACAGTAATGATGGCCATCAGTCAATAACAGTATGGTTCCACAAGGGAACCGACAGAGCTCTGTAACAGTAAACAGTAAGTGCTAAGGATGCCACAATACAGTTCAGAATACAGGACATACATTCATTCAGTAAACAATATCAGTTCAATAAACAATTCAGTTCAGTATTCAAAAGATAACCATTTTGAACATATCTTTACACAATTGTTACTCACAGAGATTGGGCTAATAGCAGCTAGAGCGCGTCCCCGAGAGCCAACCCTAAACAGTTAACAAATAGAACACACACTAAGTTCACAGTCGAAAGGATGATAATTAAATCCCTAAATTTTCTCGGTGTGGTTCTATGTCTAAATCCTCATTAAGATGCCTTAAACTAGGCCTAAGAATGCCTAGGATGGGATGAGGATGCAAAGGTACACTTAGAAAACAATTCCAGAATTTTCAATGAAACAAGGCCTCCGCTCGAGCGTAGGTTTCCCCGCTCGAGCGGACAAGCAAACAAAGGTCCCCGCTCGAGCGTCAACTTCCCCGCTCGAGCGTGACACACAATTCTCCGCTCGAGCGCACATTCCTCCGCCGGCGGTGATGAAACGATGCAAGATCTTTGGATGCCCGATTTCTCTGCTCGAGCGCACTTTTCTCCGCTCAAGCGGACTGTAAAACAAGTCGAAGAAAATGCTGGGAGCATGAATTCCCCGCTCGAGCGGCACTTCCCCCGCTCGAGCGGACATAAAAAATCTGGAAAATCCAGATTCAACCTCCAAGTTCCAAACCAAGTTTTGTTGCTCCCAACTCGATCCTCTTGGGCTCATTTTCTGGAAAAACTCTTTCAAACACATAGAATAACACGTTTTAAAGCTCAATTTAAGAAATCAAGGCCCAAAGGTGTTTCAATTAAACTCAATACGAAATCAATTTCATGAAGAACTTCAAAACATGACATGCATGATCTTTAAACCAAAATCAAGCTTCAATTCTTACTCAATTGAGCTCAATAGTTGGAAAACAAAGTGAAAACATGGACCATAGCTTAAACATGGACATGCATGTACAATTTCAACATGAATTCAACTCAAAATGCACCAAGATGGCCATGCATGCATGAATTCAAGCATAATTCAACCTCTATGCACCAATTCATGGTTTGGTTCTACAATGGAGCCTAGAACATGCAAGATGAAGCTTAAAGACAACAAGAAGAAGATGATTTCCTTACCTAGAGTGTCAATTTCAAGGTGTGGAAGCTAGATTATGCCAATAATACTTCAATTCTAAGCAATCTCCAAGCAGATTCAACAATTTGAGTCCAACTCTCTCTCTTCTCCTTCACTCTCTCTAGTTTGGTCGGCTAGAATGTGAGGAATGGCTGATCAAATGCTTTGATTAGGTGATAAGGCTCTATTATAATAGTAAACAAAGGTCCACTATAGGTGGCAATGTGGTAATTAAGTCAATCTTGGTAATTAACTCGTTTGAATCTAATTTAATCATTCCTAATCGATTTTCAGATAAATATATCATTAAATCACAAATATTCTACTGATTATAAAACACTAAACGGTTCCTAACTCGGCCGCCGATAAGGCCTTCAATTAGCAGCTTAAACATATAAATTCAAACAGATAATCAATCAATCAAACAGGTGCAATATGCAATTCAATAGATAACTTATTCAATTTCAGTTTCGATTTCGATCAGTTCATTCAGTACTTCAGTTAATCCAATTATCAGTCATTATCAGTTCAGTTTAACAGTAATCAGTACGTAATTCAGTAGGTTATCGATAATCAGTACGAGGGTTGTTACAGTACTAAAGTGAGGATTTGGAAAGATTGGTGGTGTGGGGATAAGGCCTTGGAAGAGGCTATCCAACTCTGCCACTATTAGTACAATATTGAATAAGGAAAAAGAGTGGGATGTGGATTTGATTACTAACCAAATACCGGAGGAAGTAATTCCTGACATATTTGCACATTCGCCCTCCACGGTTTTTGAATCTCATTCATAAACCTTGTTGGAAGGGATCCTAGGATAGGGTTTCACTTCTTCAGCAGCTTATGATATTATTGTGGAAAAAGACCAATATGTGGGTGATTAGAAGTGGTTGTGGAAACTGCGAATTCCACAAAAACTTCAAGGTTTCCTTTGGGTGGTACTTAATGGAAAACTCCTTACCAATGATATGCGTATGAGGAGGGGACTCACGAGTGATTCTAATTGTATTAGTTGCAATAATATGGAAGACTTAAATCATGTGTTGAGAACTTGTCCTCAAGCGGGGGAGCTGTGGGCCTCTGTTTTTAATACTCAATGGTATTTGAGAATGATTAATATACCTTTGCTGGATTAGATCATTGTGAATGCCAAGAACAAAACTCTTTATAGTAATTGCATTTCAAAAGGAACTATTTTTATTGTTGCTCTTGGAGAGTTTGGACTAATAGGAACAAAATGATTTTCGAAAATAAAAATTTTAAAAATTCTTTTGAAAGTGTGAAGTTTATTTTCGAATTTTCTTTAGAAATTCATATGGCTTTTAGTCGATCTATCGTTACACCAAAAAAATCCTATGTTCTAATTAGGTGGATTCCTCATTTTGCAGGTTTAATTAAGTTGAATTCAGATGGATGCTTGTGAGAAAGTTTAGGAATTGGTGGCTTTGGTGGTCTTTTCTGTGATGAACAAGGAGCCCGGATCATTGGCTATTATGGAAGAATTGAGAGTTGCAGCAGTCTCGAAGTAGAATTGTGAGCGGTTTATAAGGGTCTTACCATACTACTTCAAAGGGGGCTCACCAAAGTTATCGTTAAAACGGATACGGAGCAAGTGGTCCAACTGCTGAAGGAAGACCCATGCGACAACTTCCCATTTTGAGGACTAATGGAGGATGCAAGAATCATTCTGAGAGGATGAGAGTGTGAAGTTATTCATGTCATGCGAGAAGGAAATACTTGTGCTGATGCGTTGGCGAAACTCGGAGCAAAACAACCTGAAGATTTACTAGTAGTTAACGAGCCTCTGGCTGATATTCACAGCCTTTTGGTTGCCGATATGATAGGTGTTGGAAGGGTGAGGGATTAGCCCCCCCTTCCCTACTTTTTCTTTTCGATGTAGTGAAAAAAAAAAAAGAGAGTTAATGAGAGAAAATATTCTAGTTAGAACTCATGAAGGCCATATTTTGAGTGGACCAAAAAAAATTTAAGTGTTGATAGGGGAGGGAGAAGCATTTTAGCATTGGAATTGAAGCCAAAGAGAAGACTAAGACCCTGTGAAAAGCATCTTGATTAATGTGTGTTCGATCAAAAATTAAACGTATTTCCGTTTGGCAAGTTAGTTTCCAGGCTTTTTTGGCTATTTTAGCCACAAAAGATAAAATAGGCTATTTTAGCCACAAAAAACAAAACATCACATCCAATCCATAAATCATTACATTCTTCTCTCACAAAAAAGTCAAAAAAGCCAAAAAACCAAAAAGTCCTTCCCAAACCAAGCTTTTTAGCCCAGGTTAAAAAAGGCAAAAAGCCAAAAAGCTAACCTACTTCCCAAACGACACCTAAGGGGTTCCTTTGGATTTGGGTTGATTTTTTAGCTTTTTAATTTTTTGGTTATTTTGTTTGGAATGTGTTATATAAGTATACTTTTTAATTTTTTGGTTAAAAAAGTAGAGAAAAAATATGTATGTTTGGAATAATTTTGACTTTTTACGAAAAGATATGTAATAAAATATTGTAATAAAATTAAAATAATCATTTTACCCTTTTAACTTTTTGACTTTTAACTTTTTGACTTTTGGGTAGTTGAATTTAAAGGGCAAAACAATAATTTTGCTTTAGTGGCTTCCCCCACAAGCGACCTTTGAATAGTATAAACCTTTTAGTTTTTTTTTAGTAATTCTTTCACTTTTTGTCTTTTTTAGTTTATCCCAAACAAGGCTTAATAGTTTGAGGCTAGAAAGCCTCGTTTGAGATAGGTTTTTTTTAACTTTTGTGAGAGAAGAAATAAAATAATTATAGTTTGGATATGATATTTTGTCTTATTAGACTAAAAAATATATTTTGTCTTTTTGTGACTATTTTAGCCAAAAAGCCCTATTTTAGTTTGTGCCAAACGAAGGCTTACTTCTTCTTTTTTTATACTAAATTTAAATGGGTAATGCTAAGGATACAAAATTTTCTACCAAATGAATGATCAAATATCTCACATGAGTTGTGGACCCCACACTCATGTGAGACATTTGGTCATTCATTTGGTAGAAAATTTGGGGGCCTATAACATTTTTCAATTTAAATAAAAATTTAGGTTAAAAATTTTATCTGATATCAAACGTTTCAACGTTAAATTTTTAATTTTTATCAAGCATTCAGTCGATCGAGAGGATGACTGAAAGGATGTTTGGGCAGTCGATTGGCTTGTGTAAAATATCTGAGGACATCCTCCCAATTGTCCGTCCTTTTGATCAATTATGGATGATTTTGCAAGCAATCGGTCGAACAATCGGCCAGTTGTCCGGTGTACGATTGGCTTGCAACAATTTAATAAAACGTTAAAACCTTTCTCAATTTGATAAAAAGTTTTGAGTTTCTCCTAAAATATGTGTTTAATGTGATAATTAAAGTAATAAAATTATACTTATTTCATCAAATTTAAATTTGATAAAAATAAATAATAATAATAATATATAAAACAAAAAATAAAATAAAATAAAATAAAAAACGTAAGCCTTGGACACTCTCTAGCAAAAGCAAAATGCAATACTCCATCTGTTCCAAAATAATGGTCCCTTTTGGGGAATTAAACTTTTTTTGGTTATACAATTATTGCACTTTAAAAAAATTGATTTTTCAAAATTATCCTTTTGATAGTACATTTTTTGAGAATATCAATGTCATAATTGTACTTTTATATCGTTTATTAATTTAAAAGAAGGGTAAAATAAAAAATTTATATTATTTTTGTACTTGATTTTTGAAGAGGGACTAATATTTTGGAATATTGAAAAATAGAATAAGGGACTAATATTTTAAAACGGAATGAGTATAATTGATAACAATGACAACTCAGAGAAAACTATCAAGTCAGAATCAGTACTGTCGGTCTTTCTTTTTATGTATATTCTGATACGAATGGCATAAAGGGCCAATTTGGGAACATTTGGGTTGTAACCTATTTTACATCACATTTCTTTTTTATTTTTTTTATACATTTAAAAAAATTAAAAAATTAACTTTTACTCAATTTTTTAAATTAATCCAAAGTTGAAACTGCAATTCCGTTTCATTATACATCCTCCATCTACTTCAGAAAATTATTCAGAAAATTATTCAAAAGAGTAAATTAATAGACTATGTTTATTATAGGAATAACTCACATTTAAGTAAGGGAAAAGCGTGGGAGCTCGAGGGGCTTCCCCCGAAAGCCCCGAAATTGCCATTTTTGGCCAAAAAAAAAAAATGCAAGGCAAGTTAAAAAAAAAAAAAAAAAACAGTTTACTTAAAATGGAAATTAGGGGGATTCGGGGGAGGGGAATTCGAGCTACCAATCAAAGTTGTTTAAGTAATTGTTCAAGTGCTTATGAAGAGGATATTTAAGTATCAAAATAAATGAGTTTTTAGGTTCGAGTTTATGAGAATATATTGATTTATATTATAATCTAACTATTAACATACTAACCATTATCTTGTAAAAAAAAAAAAAAAAACACTCACATCTCACTAATTTTAAATCTATATCATATACTTACCTTTCAAGATAAAATTCAAGATACTTTTTGTTCGTGAAAATACCAGAAAAATTATATTTTATTAATAAAAAAATTGCAAAGAAAATGAGATACAAATAGATTAGACTGAGGCACAGATATCTCGTTTTGTTTAAGGAGATTAAGCCCACTGCGGTAGGAAGAACTCAAATACCAATGCAGCAGTCACAAAACTATGACTTGTCCCTTCCAAGATACAACAGCCCGACCACTTGTCGTATGGTTTAGGTCAACTCTGCACAAGATGGTGAACCCAAAACTCCACTAAGAAAAACACTCTTCTTTGCTAGTAATCTCTTTTGTATAGAAAATAGTTGGTGTGTTGGTGAAGAAAAGAGCAGATGAGATGAACTATTTATAGGCTACTAAGACTTTACAAAATACACCAAAAAATAATAATGACCATGAACCTAGAGAAAAGGGAGAGTGTATCCAAATATTAGCTCACCACCAAGTTTATGAATTCTCATTAATCTCCATTCATGAACAAGACAAAAGGTCACCAAAATAATGAATCTCCATTCACAAACAAGATGAGATTCATGAATAAAACAAAAGAAGATTCATAAACAAAAATAAATAAATAAATGATATTAAAATGGTCCAACAATCCCCCACTCGTTTTAATATCAACAAGGACAAGAGAGATTACTAAATAAAGATACACTAATATGCATCATGAAGGTGTGCTCTGTATTGAACCTTTATTAGTGAAACAACAACTTTTACTTCAGAGTCAGTAATGGTATCAGACTTGAACTATGACTGCTTAGGGAAAATAAAGTATTACTGCTTACACATAATAATCTTGGTGTTGACATGAACTTTAATAGCTAGCACATTACGGCCTTGTGCTTGTCCCAGTCTTCATAAGCATATTTGAGAATAAGCCCTTTTCTCATAGAAAGCAGCCCCACTTTCATGCTCACATAGGTGAAATCTGTCAAGAATGTTCTTGTAATTTACATACCCCACTCAATAAGAGCTACAGAATTTCATTAAGAGTATAAAAACTCAACCCTCCAACATTACAGGACAAATGCACTTACATCATAGGGATGGATAACAAAATATTAAGGAGTGCATTTTTTACAACCACCATATGATTTGTTCTTCCCATTGAACCTAGTTACAGGATCTCTAGTCCCTAGATTGGGTATCCTCATACATGGTTTATGATTTTATAGGCTTCAAACCCATCCCCCTCGATGTATTTCAGACCCTATCTCGCCAAGGCCTTGGTTAACGAATCTGCAAGATTATCACAAGATTTTACATAATTCACAGTTATGATGCCATTACTCAAATATGATCTCACATTACTGTGTTTCATTCGAATAGGTCTGGATTTACCATTATAAAAATGATGTTTTTACATTCATTTGATGAATTTTTAAATCATGAATTGTAGCGATTGCTATCAATAGTCTAATGGATTTAACTCTAGTAACTGGAGAAAAAGTATCAAAGAAATCAAGATCAACTTGTTGTTTAAAACCTTCAGTGACAAGCCTCGCTTTATATTTATTTATAATTCCATCCGATTTAAGTTTTCTTACAAAGGACCCATTTACACCCAATAGTTTTACAACCTAGAGGTAAATCCACTAGCTTCCAAGTTTTGTTTGAAAAGTAGTGAATCTATCTCATCATTTACAGCCTCTCTCTAGAAAATAGCATCAAGTGATGATAAAGCTTCTTGCACCATAAGAAGAATTTCTTCCACATTGTAAAGATAATAGTCAGGGCCAAAATCTTTTTCAACTCTAGCTCGTTTACTCCTCCTTGGTTGGATTTGAGAATTTTCTTCGTTATTGAAAAACTTGAACAAAATAAATAAATAAATGATATTAAAATGGTCCAACACTTTTTTATGGTCCATACAATTTAGGAAAATTACACTAATCTCCCTCTAAAGTTTGGAAAAAAAAATATAATAAGATTCACAACTTTGATGTAATTACACTTATCTCAATTTTAGTAAGGTTAAATAAACCGACACTAATATAAATAGTGTAAAAATACAAAAATAAACAAGGTATAATATACATTTCCGTATAAAAGAGATGTTAGATAACAAATTATTGATGAAAAGAGTTAAAAGTATATATGAATTAAGAAAATTTAATGTAATTATATCAAAACTATGAAATTTACTATATATATATATTTATAAACTTCAAGAGAGGTTTGTGTAATTTATCCTAATATTTTTGTTATATATCTACCAAGTGTACTTTTGAGTTTTGATATGACTGTATAAAAATAAAAATAAAAATTCTTTTGTGTTAAACTTGGGCCTTGAAAATTTTACTTCTTTAATAAAAATTCAAAATTTAACAAATAATGTATAGACAAATTTTCTTCTTAAATTATGAGGTGTGATTTGTAATCATGTTATTTATTTATTTATTTATTTATTTATTTATTTTAAGTGTTATTTCTAACATGTTTTATAAGATGTGATTGCTAACCACATTTTTATTTGGATTAAGTTTATCTCAAGTTTAATTTGAATTTGAGCATCATCTTTGGATTTGTGAGACTCACTATAATGTTTTGTTTCGATGATCCAATCAATTCATTTTATAGGATTGTTTTAGAATATCATTCATGAAAAAAAATTGACTGATCTGATAATCATAGCATTTTTATTTTATCTCAATTGTTTCCAAAAAAATAGATGGTATATTTTCAAAACACAATTGTTGTCTTTATTTATTTATTATTATGTAGAAAACAATCGCGATAAAATGAAAATGTTATGATGATTGGATCGACTTATTGTTTTTCATGGATAATACATACAACTAGCCTTATAAAATGAACGATTTAAATTATTAAAATGGGAGCCATGGTTTGCCTCACAAGCCCAAATGTGATACTCAAGTTTAGATTTGAATTTAAGAGTAATCCAGCCTTTTTTACTTAATACAAAATACTATCTAAATTGCATTTTTTTCTCTAAAGTTTATGTTTGGTTCATGGATTTGGAGAGTGATTTGAAAAAGGGAAAGGAAAAAAGTGTGTGAAACGTAGGTAAAATATGATTATATTTCATTTATATTTCACCTATACTTTCTTTTTCTTTTTCTTTTTCTTTTTCAAATTTTTTTTTTCAAAATTCATGAATTAAACACCGTCCAAGTGTTTAAATTCAAGGAAAAAATATCATTGGAAATAACATTTCTCTAAAAAAATTTGTATAGTCATTATTCCCATTGAGAAAATGTGTATAGTCACTATTGTACGTCATCCAATAGTGATAAAATAAAAGTAAAAAATCACATTAATGGGTATAATGACTTTTTTTTTTATTTTAAAATTTGTAATAATGAGAAGTTTACACAATTAATTCATAGTCATTGCATGTGTAACGAATTATTTATTTATTTATTTAGTATAATTATGCAATAAAGATGATCTGATTCCGTCTTTTACATCAGACTTTTTTGATATTGCCTTTGGACTGTATTTCTGTTTCTTTGCTACACAAGAGTTCAGTTGTTGGTACTTTGTCTTCTATTTTGGAATTTTTTTGATATATATTTTATTTTATTTTTAACATTAGGTAGGATGTTAACAAGTTTAGGACAATTCTAATGGGTTATCTAAATACTTTATTGTTAGGCCATAACGTTTTAAAACTCAGTTTCAATGTTTTCATCAAATTAATATTAAATGATAGAGGAATCAAATCTTTCATCAAATTAAGGAAATTTTTATTCTTCATCATATTTTGCAGGTAGCCATTGGGCCGGATGTTTGCTTGGATGTTCTCCCGAACATCCTTCCAGATAATTGAGTTTTTTTTATCTGAACATCAATTTTTACTCATGGCCAGATGTCCTCTCAGACATCCTTCCAAACAACCGGGCTTGTAACAAGATTTGATGAAAATTTTAAATTTACTATTGGAGTACATTATATCAGATCAAATTTTTTATCAAATTTTTACTCAAATTTAATAAAAATATTGATACTGTAACGCTCCCAAAATAATACAATCAACCTATCTATCATGCGAAAGAATATAACAGAAATGCAATACTTTTATTCATCAGAGTTTACTGTTCAACAAACAGTTAAATGCCATATAAGTTTATATCTTTCCAAGTCATTGCTTGGTTATACAAATTGAGTCTCGCTCATTACATCTTAAGCCCTTGGCTTTACAAATAACAAACATCCGCACATAAGGCATAAATAAGAACCTCTTGCTTTCCGAAAGTCCATCCACCTTATTGCCTTGGAGGAAACACCTCACCTGCACCTGAAAATGATATTCCCATATAAGGTGAGCCAACAGCCCAGTAGAGATAATCTAACACAATATATGAGGTTTAGCAAATGTATAAATATCACGTGCGTAAATAATACCGATGCTAGAACATCCACAAGGCCTGCATATTCATATGCCATTAAGACCTATCCTCTTTCTATTTTCCTTCAATTCATTTCCATTTCATATATACTGCCCAATTCATGAGTTAAATTCATTATCTTTCAACAACCAAAATGAGACTACAACTCAATGGTTTTCTAACTATGCCAAAATACACATAAACACTTCAAACCTGCCATTTTACGGATATTTCGTCCGAAAGAACTGGCACCCATTTATATATGAAATTTCGGATCTTTCACCCAGGACACTCTGACTAATTTGCTTTAAAATGGAGTCCATCCCCTTTCTTCTCCCAAACAAATATACATATGCAATGTATTTATAAACATAATCACATATGGAGTACATCTCCTTTCTCCTCCCAATAAACTTACATATACAATGTATTTATAAACATAGTTTTATATAGAGTACATCCCCTTTCTCCTCCCAATAAATATACATATACAATGTATTTATAACATGGTCATAATCAATGACACCAACAATGAATTAGCATTAAATCTCCTAATCCTCATGCAATTTCCACAACAATCATAGCTATCCTCCACCGATATCCCAATACAATTATTTCTAAAGAGATATTCAATCTCAAAATAAATAGTTTATTCAAAACTTGCATAGGTGAGATATTACATATCCAATATCACCATTTATAATCACAACCTTCCAATTTCAAATTTTCAATGTTAATTCCAATTATTTATGCAAAATAATGATTTAATCAAAATTAGGAAAAAAATCCCCCTCCTTCCAACTATCAATCCAAACACCAAAATCAACTATTTTGGCACAACATGATCTTATATTCAAGCCTCCTATTCATCAAATATCCTTATTTTTTTCACACCCAAATCCTAAATTTGTCCAAACCACAACCATATCTCATCATCTATACACAATAGCAAATAACTAAGTTAAAAATCATATTAGAGTGTAGAAATTCTATACCTTAAGTTTGACGCTGAAACACGCAAAAATCCAAATTTTCGATTTTGTTGAATTTTGATCTCCACCGATCAAAATGTTACTCTCACCAAACTCTTTACTATGGTCTCAAGAACATAGGTCTAAAACCTGAACAAATGGATTTGCAGCCAAACGTGCAGCAACATATACATCCAACTTCCCAATGGCAATTCCAATACCATGCAGTCTAAGATCACTGAGACCCAATATTCTGCTTCCGTCTGTTACAATAGTCATATCAACCTGATCAGCTGGCCAATTATACACCATTGACATCATTTCCCCACGATCAGCAACACTGAAATACATCCCCCTGGTCCTTCTAAACAATCCACTATAGTTCTAGCAAACAAGACCAACTGTAGGAGTATAGACTATAGGTGTATATTCCACGATATTAGCAATTAATACCTTATAGTACATTGTCTCATTTCTATCATGCAATCTATTAAGTATCTGCCACATGGCTAAAGCATTTGGATCAGATGGTCCGTTCCTAGCATTCAATTCAAACCTCTTCAGGTCTTCCATGAAGCACTCAATTTGTTGCTCAAGGGACATAATATTTGGATGCAGAAGTCCACGAAGATCAAGACGATCTTGTTTTGTCATGGAGAATGATGTTCCCTTGTTGAACCAGGGATTGTGAAGAATATCGAGACTGCGCTTGTGGACAATGGAAGGACGATGGACTTCAGTAGTGGTGAAAGATCTTGTGATTCAGTGTTGAAAACGCTTGATCAGAGACGAAGAACATAGTCTCATTTGACGAGAAAAGCTCGACATTGAATTTCAATGGTGGATCTAACAAATATTCAGAGTTCAACTTTCAACTCAACTCTATCAGTGTAGTATCTCACTACTCTAAAAACTCAGGTCTCAATTGCTCTCCCTTGAGTAAATTAACTGCTTTGTATTCATAATCAAGACCTTTCAAGTTGAGACCAATGCCAACCCATTGAGAGCAAGAGCTCTGAAAATAAGAATACAATTGCAGCTTCGTTTTTGGAGCGAGAGAATCGGAGATGAGATCAACGCAAAAGTGAATCAGAATCTATGAGAATGGTCAATCTGGTAGTAATCAGTTGTAGAGGAGAGAAAAAGAGGTGCTACATATGTATCTCTTTACATTTTCAACACTCAAACACAAAAACAGCCGAGAGAGAGAGCCCATCTGTTTGTGTTTGTTTGTTTGTTTATTTGTTTTTTAGCTTCATGACCTTTCACTTCATGGCTTTGAAGAGAGATAGATAGAGAGTAGTTGTGTCTGTGTGTGTTTTTTAGATCAAGGCCCTTTCCTTTCTTGTTCCGTGTGTCTCTCTATCTCTCTGTAGATGGGTTTTCTTCCTTCTTTATTTTTGAAATCAAGCCCCAGACTAAGTGCGTCTCCTTTTTTATTTTTATTTTTTTTATATTATCTCTATCTCTTTTTCTTTTAGATGCCTTCTGTCAATCACTCAATTTCTCCTTTAATAAATGCCCATCTGTGAGCTCTCCCAAATCATCATTCTTCACCGCCTTTCTTTATTCCATCACCGTACACATTATGATCCTGACTTTTATTTATTTATTTATTATTTATTTTTGGGTCATCACAGATACAGTGTTGAAAATGCTCTTAGACATTTTATCTTGTCTTGGACACCTATCTCAAACTTGCTAGTCAAATAGCAAGTTGTTTTGCCTCACTTCATTTTTGTAACGCCCTGAAAATTTGGCAGGGTATATCTATTTATGCAACAAAACTCACCTGATAGACAAACATATATATAGCTAACTATTCCATACATCCATTTCTATTCAAAACCATATTTGTTACATGAATACAGGCTCTGTGAATCTCTAGGTGAGTGTCTGCAAGTAGGTCCTAATTCACTACCACTGTTATTTTTACTAGTAAATTGGAAGGCTTGACACCTAACTGCGCGGTTGCACACTCCCTACCCAGATTCACCAAGTATTCATCTTTTTGCAAATAGATACATTTCCAAACATTTCTAAAAAACAGATATATTTCTAATGAAATGAATGTAATGCAATGTCCAATGCAACAAATGAGGAATGTGGTTCAATTTATTTAAGTCTCATGCCTTTCTACAACAATCATGATTGTCGTCCACCAATAGCCCAAAACAGATATTTCTAAACAAATATTTAAACAATTAAATTCTAAAAATTCTGATAAATACAATCTATTCCACATCTCATCAAATATGAACAACTACACTAATTTTCATATCACAATCACGTCCGGTAATCTCGCAAGGTCCATTTCTAACTGTGTCGGTTTTATTTCAATAGATATATTAAGCAAAATAATACCGTTAATGCCGAAGAAAACATTATTTTCTTTTCAAACTCATTCTCCAAGCATTATTCAACTATGACATCCTATTTTGATCAAAAGCCCCAAAAGTTAAATGTAATTCCTTTGTTTTCTTTAAAAATGTTCTTTTGGTCACAAACCGTTAAAAATTTCAAAACCTTACATAACCTTACAAACATAGTTCTTTTATAACTTTACAAATATATTTCAAGTTTACACTTTCGCAATTTGGACATCAACTCTTTATTTTTCTCAAAATTTCCATTTTAAGCAAATAAATCACAAAATTTTTAAAAATTCTAATTAAATTATATGCAACTCTAAATTTCATATAATTAAGTAAAAGTATATAAAGAAATATTGGAAAAATCTCTACCTCAAGCTAAGAAGCTTTCAAATTTTTTGACAACAGAAATTAAATTTTTTTGGAACCAAACAACGCCTTTTCCACCCTCTACATTTTGATCCAAAGCACTAGGGGTCAAAAATGACTTACACTAGATCAAACCCAAGAAAAATTAACTTGGAATCCCTTTTCTCTTTTTTCCCACGGCAAGAGTTCCAAGAATTCCCAAAAGTTTGACAAAAATTTATTTGGTCACTTTTTATAGATATTTTTTATACAAATATCTAACTAAATAAATATCTAACCATATATATATATTTATATACCTATATATATATATATCAATTTAAAAATACATTTCAACATTTTTAATGACAAAAGTAAATATAATATTTTCTCACCACAAAATGTATTTCGTTTAATGGTACACATCATAAATATTCATAACTCTTTTATGGTAATCAAATAATAATAATAAAACCACAACAATATTACATGGTTACTAACGGGTCACGATTCAATCAATTGGGTCCAAAATGAATGGAGTTTAATAATTTAAAATAAATCTCCAACTGAGATTAAAGCATAAATTCAATTTGATTCAACTCGTTACAATTTTTGCTAGTTATCTCTCTTTTCAATTTTCAATTTTTTTTTTCGAAAATATAAACTAAATTTTTTTTTTATTTAAAATGACTAGCTGAATATAGATAATATTGGAATATAAGGTAGGGTTTGGTTTTGTTTTTAAATCATGATTTGGATCAAAAAATTTCAAAACTCATAAGCAAACATACAATTCAAAACTCAATTGAAAAACTATTTTCAAAACTTCTAACCACACTCTTTTCAAAACTCAATTTTTTTATTTTGTTCTTTAAAATTACTTTTTATTTTATATTTTTTCAAAAAATATATTTTTTATTTTATTTTTTTTCAAAAAATATATTTTTTATTTTTTATTTTTGAATAAAAATATTTTTTATTATTTTATTTTTTCAAAAAAATATTTTGTTATTTTTTGAAGTATTGGTCAAATAATTTTGTACGATTTAGATATATGGGCGATCCAAAATTTTTTAAAAATTAAATATTTAAAAAAAAAAGTAAGAAATTTTTTTAAAAAGTTTAAAACAATATTTAAAATATTAAAAAAATTATAAATAATTTAAAAAATAAAATAAAATATTTTTAAAATAAAAGATAAAAATATTTAAAATAAAAAAATATATTTAAAATAAAAATAAAAAATTTTAAATTCCTAAATATTTAAAATGTTTAAAAAAAAATACATCGCACAAATATAATAAATACAGCGCACATTAAAAAAATATTTACTCTCAAAAAATAAAATTAAGAAAATTTTTAGATATTTAAAAAAAAAAAGAAACCCAAAAAATTTCAAAATACAACTTAAAATTCAAAATACAACTCAAAACTATTTTTAAAATTCATATCCAAATAAATTTCCTCTTTTCAAAATTCATTCTAAAAACTTGAAACTCAAAATATAATTTAAAACTCAAATCATGATTCAAAACTAAACCAAACGATAAATTTTCTGAGGAGATTAGTTGAAATAAAGTGTACTCTTTAAAAACAGTTGTAGCTTTGAAGTTGCTCTTAATAAATTAGGTTAGCAAAATTAAGTATTTGATGTTTCTCTATAAATTTGAATTCCAAATGTCTCATTAAAAATTTAGAAGTATAACTACTTTGAGTTGCGCTGAAATTCTTTGATACACATTTATTTAGTTTGACGTTTTGGACAATTAAAAAGCTATTCCTTTGACACTTTCACATTGTGATTGTACACTTGCAAGTAAGTGTAGCTACTTTGAGTTACGCTGAAATTCTTTGATGCACATTAATTTAGTTTGACGTTTTGAACAATTAATAAAAAGCTATTCCTTTGACACTTTCACATTGTGATTGTACACTTGCAAGTAAGTGTAACTAAATTTTAACTTCAATCGATTTGACTTAGGCCTCACTTAGGAATAGATTTTTTTTTATAATTTTTTAACTTTTTATCTAAAATATGGTGTAAAAAAAAAAACTAACATGTTTGGAATGATTTTTTGACTTTTTACGAAAAGATGTGCAAAAAGTAGAGAGAAAAGAGAATATTTGACTTTTTGATATGAGTTGTTAACTTTTTGATTCTTTTAGTGACTTTTTGACTTTTTAGTTAAAAAAGTCACTTGCCAAACAAGGCCTTAGGCCTATTTTAAAAAATGGATTAAAAATCATTTCTCAACTTTTAAGTCACTTTTTCTCTCACAAAAAAAGTCAAAAAATTAAAAAAATTTAAAAAGTCAGCTTTTAACTATTTTTTTAAAACACCCATTAGTAGATAAAAAATTATTTAAATGACTTATAACTAAGAGGTTGCAAGTTCGAAATTTACGAAAATTAAACATCTCAAACTTTGGCGTCATTAGAGGTTTGTCGGATCGTTAATTTCAGAATCCTAAAATTTAGTCAAGGTGCATATAAATTAATCCGAATATTCGATTATAAAAATATAACAAGAAGAAGAAAAAAGTGTAACTAAATTCTCAAGGTAGGCCGTAATTAATCTGTTAGGTTAGGTCATGCACTAATAGGGGAGTAGCGTCCTCTACATTTATGTTGAGTATTTGAGGAATAATAGTGGACATATATATTTGTGATTAGTGAAATATAGTGTCATGTGGTATCCTATTGACATATAAAAATTTCTCCTCAGAGGGACACGACCTAGTCATAGGGACTATACATGCAGTATTTCTGACTTTAATATTTTATTAATTTGTATGGAAAGATTTATCACTATTTCACAAATTATATTATTTTTTAACATTTGAAGCTTCTTAAACTTTTGTTTTTAACAATGGATACAGAATCAACAATCGTATTATGTTACATCTGTGGTTAATTTTGTTTTCGTAAAATATATGTTGGGTAGCTTCAAAAATGATATAGATACATTTTAGGGATAGACAAATATTTGGTTGGGTTGAGTTCAGGCGGACTAATATTATTTAATAAGAGTATCTGTGTCATTCCAAGTTCAATTTGACCCGACATTGGACCTAATCTAATCATTCCAAGTTTGATCCTAAAAGAATGTCTAAATCTCAAACCTAATAAATATGAATTATTATTATTTTTGTCTTGAAGGACTATTAAATTATTTAAATCTTTTTAATAATTATTTGAATTTAAAAATATTAATAAAATTCAATTATAAAATAAATATAATCTTTTAAGAAGTACTTTAATATAAGCTAGAAAGAAGTGTATATATATATGTCTTTTTCTTTATCTTTCATTATTTTTCTAATTTACTTTGTAATTAAATAATATAAAAATTAAAATTAGTATTTTCTAAATAAACAAAGCTAGACTGGACTAAAACTCTTTATTACAAGCGCAACCAAAATATTAAATGGGCTAAATGTTTTTTTTTTGTCTAACTTGGTTTTATGGGTTAAATATTTTTTATCAAATCTTAAAAATATTGAGCTAGGGTAGGCGGGCCATTTGACCGATGGCCCTCCTACTTTCTATTCCTAGTTTTTGATACATGTGTCAAGTAATAGTAGAGGCCCACACATTTATATTCACAAATTCACCTATAATGATGTCACATGGGAGTTGAGTCTACATTATTAAGTATGTAATTAATTAAAAATTGACACATATCCTATCATATTATTGTAAATAGAATTGTGAGTACTTTTGAAAGTTTCAAACATTTTTCATATATGTTGGTCAAAAAAAAAAAAAAAATATTTTTCATATATGCCTCTTAAAAAAAAAACAAAGCAGCCTGACTTTATGGGGTTATGCAATGACCCACCCCAAGAAAAAGAAGCCTTGTTGAGTAGCAATCAAGCATTTAACCCATCCATTTTTTAAAGAAAACCCCACAGAACAATTTCACCTTTTGGAAACAAAAAAATAATAATAAAAAATCTTCAAAGCAAGAATCATAATAACCAATATATACACAGTTGTTTCAATGGTTTGGTGACATATCATAAATTATTGGAAATACTTTGTAACTTGTAAGCTAGGAAGTTGCCATGACCAAGAAAGCCAACAACTATGAAGTATGGGTACTCCAAAAATATTGCCGTTCAAATATCGAGTACGTGAACATGTACCGGTATGGCTGCATGCGTACCGGGTACGACAAAAATGCACCGGGTATGTTTTATACGATTTGTAGATGCCTAGTACGTCATGGTACGCCATGGATACGTTTTTTGGAACGCGGGGTAAAAATAAGATTTTCAACAATTATAAGGATACCGGAGCAATTTTTTCTTGTTAATTTAAATATATTTTTTTAAACTTTGGAGGTTCTTTTGTAATAATAAAAACATAACACAAATTGAAATTAGGTTTATCGTTTTGATTCAATTCTCTCTGGCGAAGAGCACAGTCGATGAGTTCGAAAAAAGAACACAGTCGGCTTCTTTGAAGACAACGGTGCTGGTCGACAGCAAAACTCGATATTCTGGTGAGTTTTTCTTAGTTCCTCTGCTTCGATTCTTTCTCTTCTTCTTCGATTCTTCTTCCTCTTTTTTTGAATTTTTTTTTCCAGATTTTTTCTCTATTTTTTCGTAGCGAACAAGTAGATCTGTCCAACATCTGATTTTTCTTGTTCCTGGTGAGTTTTGTTACCTCCTCTTGTAGCCAATCTACTCTTCTTTGATTATTGTTTTTTCTAATCTTCCCAACATCTGATTTTTTTTTTCCTGATATAATTCTGTAGTAGACACAATCAGAATTATATAAAATAAAATATAGAAAAAATTAAAATCTAAGAAGACAAAAGAAAGTAACATTTAAATTTAGGGTTCATAAACTGATTCTGCTGTATTTATTTCATTGTAATTAGTTTCATAATATTGATGGTTTTAAATTATTATTTGAATATTTGAAAAATTATATACTCGAATGAAGTGAAAGAATTCACAAATTATTTTGGTTTTGTAATTTTGATTTGTATGTTGGATGTTTAACTATAAATTATAATAAATAAATAAATAAATAATTGGCGTACCCTAGTCGTACCCGTATTTTACTTTTTAAAAAATTACTGTATCGGCGTACCCTTATCGTATCTGTACTCGTATCCGCAACCGCAGCCGCACCTGCGCTTCCTAGATTCTTATCCACTTGAAATGTCACGCCCCAAACCCGCCCCTAGAAGTTTGGTGACGAGACCGGCCAGTAATCCGTGGATTACCACAGGCCTTTCAATACATAACATAAATAAAAGGGGCTCGCGGAAGCACATGCATAAACTAATAGTCCAAGAGCTGTGCATTTATATGAACAAGTATATATGTACATGCCAAAAATGATAGTTACCCGATATGTTGCATAACATGATCCATAACATCACATAAGTATAAGTTACAAAATTAACAAATAACAAGAAGACAAAACTCTCTCACACGGCCTTCCAGGCCTAGTCCCGGCTCGGGGAACTCAAAACTCTTGGTTTGGCTTCAAAATGGCGGCTCAGCTAGAGACTCCGCCTAGGCTTGGCTTCCTGAGATCTCACCTATAATACATATAAATACAAACAATGAGCTAAAGCTCAGCAAGTAGCATTTAAGTAAAGGGGTTAGTGAACGATGCCTAACATTTCATAAATCCATAATAAACATTCATAACATAATCATTCAATAATGGCATATTCCACAGATTCATTCATAAACATTCATAATCTTCCGTTTACATTCAACAGTCAAACGAGATCTCGTGACTAACCATGGGCCTTCATCTTCATGTTAAAACCCTGGCCCGATCGGTCATGGGCCAGCATGTTCATGTCGCTCCCATGGCCTAACATTGTCTATGGATGCCATACTAGATTCGCAAACAAGGTATTCGTTCACAGAAAACTTTATCATTTCGAAACATATCATAACATATCACTTTTGAACATACTTTATAAGAACATATCATTTACAGAAATGTTACTTACCGTGGGTTTCCGGAACCGATTGTACGGTCTTCACGTTTTGTCCTGCAAGTAACATTATCAAACATTTCTTAACATTCATTTCAAACATGAAGTCATTCCTACCTCTCCTTCCTTTCTTTCACTTTATTTCATGTCATTACATTCATTCTATACTTCATTTCATGCTCATTTTATGCCCATAAGATGCTAAATGATGCAATTAAGATGGTAAAAACAAGTGTGCAACTTCCTCAAAATTTTCCTGAAAAAGGCCTTCCTTTCGGCGCCACTTTGGCGCTCGGCGGACTAATGCCAAAGCTGCTTTGGGAGGCGTTTTCCCGCTGAAACCCGCCGGAGCGGACTGTGCAAAAATCCGAAAATCTGGAACTCTTCCTTGAATCCATGGCTTCCTTTTTCCTTTCCAAAATTCATTCCCAATACATGAAATCCAAGTCTCAAAACCTTTTGAAAACCATCTTGCTTTAACCATTACAAAACCCATATGAATCATATACAAAATTGAACCCATAACTAAGATGAAAAACCATGATCATGTACATTAAAACTTCATTTTCAACTTCCATGGAAGTTACCCTCAAAACATGCCAAATAAACTTGATTCACAACATATAAGTTCAAATTACACTTCATTCCCCTTTTTGTGAACTCTATTTCATGAAAATAGAAGGACTTCTTACCTTAATCACTTGGTTTGAAGAAGCTAAGCTCAAGTTTCCCCTTTTTCCTCTTGCTCTCTCTTCCTCACCCACGAATTCTCTTCTCTCTCTTTCTAGATTTTTCTCTTTGGTTTTTGAGTCAACACATCCTTATCTCATAACACATATATATCAATAAAACCATTTGTCCAAAATGTGTAAGCCAAACAAGGCCCTTACTTACCTATACATTATAAATAACCCATTGTGCCAATATACTTGAGCCAAACGGAACTTAGCGAATCAGATAAATTTCAGTCTTCAATTTATCGTTTCAGATTGTTCTAAATATTCCCGATGTCGCATAGGTATTTTCAATTTAATTTTCTGAACTCATTCTGGTTATTATTTTCAGTCCCGAAGTTGTCATTCCAACAGATAATTTTCTCAAATCAACAGATAATCGTCACTTAAATCATATAAACACATAATTAGGTTCCAATGATGACGTCATACTGTTCCGGGTCATTACATGAAAGGCCTTTGAGGGAAGATCACTGGAGATTTGTAGGTTTTGACCCAAAGACAGTATTTGCAATGGTAATAATACCAGCATTTTGGCTACTAAGTGCTGAAAATGGCTATTGCATTACCATGTCCAACATTGCATTGGAAATGGACAAGACCCATTGGAAATACGAACACATCACCCTTTTGAAGTTGCTTTGTGATTGTAACAACCCTCACTTTGATTTAGTCATATTTGCATACATTCATGTATGATCTTGTCTTGCTATGCTGTTTTGCTAAGTTTTGCCTTGTCTTGTTTTGTTTGGAACTTGCCTTGTTTTGTTTAAGTATTTCTTGCATGATTTTGTCCCTTGTTTGGGTGTGGCTGAGGTCATCTTGAGCTTAGATCACCTTTGAACCTTTGTACTTAGAACTATATTCGGAACCACTTGGTTGACCTTCACCTCCACCTTGGCATATAGCCGAGATGTCGCTTTTCAGGCCGAGGTGTTTTGAACTTAGTGATCTTCGTCCTTGGGCAGGTATGGCCTAGGCCGAGGTGTGGCACATCCAGGCCAAGGTGTGGCACAGCTTAGTCAAGTGTCGTCCTCTCTAGCCGATGTCTTTGTTACCCTGTTGCCGAAGCTTTGTCTTTAGCCGATGTCATTACTCGCCGATGTGTCTTGCCATCAAGCTTGTTGTATACGCTTTGTCATAGATTTGTCTAATCAATCAGTCACCTTTTTGAGTTGAACCAACCCGGTAATGCCACGTGTCCGAGCTGAGTGTTAAGACAGCCGACAGACTTAGAAACAAATCATTTTGTCTCAAATCTTTGTTTTTAGAGAGAGAAGCTCTAGAAGAAGAATGAAGGAGTTTAGAGTGAGAAGTAGAGTTCCGAGCTTGATCTTGGAGGATCGAACCGTTGGATTTGAGTTTTGAGGTTAGATTCTTGCTCTACTCTGATTGTTCTTATCAATCATCTAGCTGCATTGCATGATCGCATTGTTTTGCATGTCATGCATTGATTTGAAGTTGGTTTTGAAAGAGAAAATAATGTGTATGTGTTCTTGGAGGAAAGTCTCGTTTTGATCCGAAAGTTTGGAACAAGAACCATGTTTCTGTGTTTGTACTTGCATGGTCTTCTTGTATGGGTACCCAGTGTGTTTCCATGAGATAGAAAATCCGTGTCGTGACTCTCAGTATGTTTTGCTTTGTTATTGATTTAAATTCGGTAGGAGTGCCGAGATCATTATGTGTATGAAAAGCTTGTTTTAAGAATGTGATTTGCCATGTGATTTGTCAGGGCTTTGATCTTTGCTTTGAGCCTGCACCTGAAGAGCTAGGTGAGTGGTGCTTTTAATAAAGCTATGTTATACTGTTTTGATAAATCTTGCCTTGCTTTGTTTTGATGAAAGTATTTGTTAAGCATGAATGATTAGCCTGTTTCGATGTATCAAGTATAAGTCTTGTTTTGATGTTACCTTGACAAGTCCCTTGGTTGGAGGACTATAAACTTTCGCAGCACTAAGTGTAAAAGTCCCTTGGCTGGAGGACTCTAAACTTTCGCAGCACTAAGTATAAAAGGATACGGTCCTTTCTTGGAACACAAGTCCCTCGTGCTGGAGGACTCTAAACTTTCGCAGCACCATTTGTCAAAAAGGGCTGCGGGCCTAAGTGACACCAGTCTCTTGTATTAAAAGGATACGGTCCTTTCCTTGGTAGAGCCATTGTGTTAAAAAGGGGCTACGGGCCTAAGTAACACAAGTCCCTCATGCTGGAGGACTCTAAACTTTCGCAGCACCATTTTTTCTAAA
The DNA here is from genome assembly GCA_025200525.1 of Camellia lanceoleosa. Classification (NCBI taxonomy): domain Eukaryota; kingdom Viridiplantae; phylum Streptophyta; class Magnoliopsida; order Ericales; family Theaceae; genus Camellia; species Camellia lanceoleosa. The sequence goes on from CM045769.1 coordinate 108,689,949, forward strand.
TCGATTACGGATCATACAGTCCTTTGTTTTGCCACTAATGGATTACCACACGGACTGTCTGTTTGGAAAGCTTTTGGCTATGTCTTGCCGATGTCAGTAAGCACCCCTTGAATCAGTAAATCTTGATTTGTGTTTTGCCGATGTCAGTAAGCATTCCATGAAACTTGTAAGACTTGGTAGATGAATACGGTTCATCCCTTGACTTGGTAAAGTTTGGTTGTGTTTTGCTTTGAAAGGATCTCGACGGATATTTGTATGGTTTTGGCATGTTTTGTTTCGTAAAGACTTCGGCTATATTCATGCAAAAACCTTTATTACTAGTACCATTCACTGAGTTTCCATACTCACCCTCTCTATATATATGTAGGTGATGAGCAGGACGGCGGCGACGCCTAGATGTGTTTGCAAGCTTGTTTTGGATTCTTGATTTACGTCGGCTTTGTTTTGTATTCATGTCGGCAAATTCTGGTTCACGTCGGCCAGTCTTGAAAATCATGCTTCTTGGCTTGTATTTCCTGTATTTTGTACATGTCGGCTTAGAAGCCTTTTGATCAAGATGTGATTTGTATTTTGTTATTTATGGACGGGTTGTAAGATCATATTGTATATGTCATCTCATTTGAACTATGCACAGCTCTTATGGACCACTTGTATTTTGATTTATTTCTTCCGCATTTGTGAGCCCCATATATTATACTCTGATTGTGTTTGATCTTGGTAAGTTGGCTTTCGATAACTACGGGTTACTGGCCATCACGGCACCATTCTTCTAGGGGCGGTTTGGGGTCGTGACAGTGATGAAGCGATTTTATGGGTTAGAGGTGACAAACCCTACTTGTAGGCTCCCTTAAATGACAATCAAAATTTCAGTGGCCCGAGGATGTATGCGGGGAGGGTTGATGCCCAATGATGCGTAGTCAACATGGGCCGTGGAAATACCAAAAGAGCATGTTTGTTTTGAGGGATAAAGGGATGGGATTGGACTATTAGTCCCACTAGACTAATAGTTCATTGTTGTTTGAAAAATTTTGCTCTGGACTAATAGTCCCTTTGGACTATTAGTCCTACAAATATGGGACTATCCTATCCCATGGGGGGGTGTGGGATAGAAACCATGGGATTGGTATCCCATGGGATTATTTTGTGAAATGTTCATTTTACCCTCCATGCTATTACTTAGTAAGCTATTAGAAAAGGGTAAAATAGTCTTTTGAACATTTATAAATTATTTTTTTAGTGTTGTTAATTTAAAACTATATATTAAATAAAAAATTTAAATTATAAAGTATAAATTATAAATTAAATTTAATTAAAAATAATAAATTATAAATTATGGCCTTATAAATTAAATTTTTTTTAGTGTTGTTAAAAAATTAAATTTACATATTAAATATTTTTTTTAGTGTTGTTAATTTAAAATTATATATTAAATAAAAAATATAAATTATAAATTAAATTTATTTAAAAATAATAAATTATAAATTATGGCCTTATAAATTAATTTTTTTTAGTGTTGTTGAAAATTTAATTTATATATTAAATAAAATTATTTTTTTATTGTCGTTATTTAAAATTATATATTAAATAAAAATAAAAATTATAAATTATAAATTTAATTTAATTGAAAATAATAAATTAAAAATTGTGGCTTTATAAATTAAATTTTTTTAGTGTTGTTAAATTATAAATTATAGATTATAAGGGTAAAATAGTCTTTTGAATATTTATCCTTATCCAATTCGTCTAACCAAACATTAGATTTACTAAAAATAATCAAATCCAGACATCTAATCCCATGACTAAACAAACATAGGATACAAATCCAATCTAACCAAATAGTCCCGGGATAATATATCCCGGGACAAACAGTTCGATGGATTACAATACCCCTTATCCAGTCCGTCCAAACAAACACACCCAAAGTGTAAAGCCTGGAAATTGTGCAACATTTACTAAAGTCACCTTCGATCCAACTGCATTCGATGTATTGCCTGCTAAGTGTAGCCCTCTAAACAAGAAATCATTGGCTTGTACAAGTTCGGATCATTACACACCAAACCATTCATTAGCACTGCAGCCACAAAAAATAAAAGATTTAAGGCTCATAAAACTCAATAAGTAAATTATTATAGGATGTGTATACAAATAAATTGGTTTGGTTTTTGGTTTTTTTTTTTTTTTTTTATAAATAAAATCTTCTTTTTCGTGTTTTTAGAAATAAAACTATAAAAGGTTTGAAAGTGCTCATCATTTTCATTTTTATGAAAAAATTGTTTTCAAAAATTAAAAATAAACTTTGGTGTTTCCTAAACAGTGAACTATTTTCAAAAATAAATTAATAATTCTAAAACAGTTCGTCAAACAAATTTTTTTTTTACATTTTCCAAAAAATAAAAATAAAAAAGGGAAAAAAAATATAAAAGATAACCAAAAAGACTAGAAAGTGCATATGAAGAACATAGAACCTGCAATACAGAAGTCTTGAAGATTACTATTATCAGATGCAAAAGCAACCGAATAAGTTATAGCCAATAATCCTAATGACAAAACAAATTGTGAAGCCATTTTGGACACGAAAAATCTTCTTCTTGTTGAGAATGAAGCAATCTTCTTCTTTTGAGAGTCGAAAGATTTGAGGAGATGGGAAATAAGTAACCACTTAGAACTGCTTTTATAGATGTTTTTGGAAGATGGAAAGAGAGACTTTAAAGGCAGCCTAATAGCCCTCTTGACACCAATTAATATGCACCAGAATGAGTCTATATCCTTCATTCTTCATTATTCATTCTTTATAAGAAACAGCCAACAACATGTTGAAATGGTAAATGCAGCCATTTCTTGATGAAATTGTCAATATTTCGGCGGATGATATATGGCTTATAACTATAGGAAAATGCTATGGTATGCACCATTTTATTATAAAATGTGTAATTTTATTATAAAATTCCGTAATATCAATTACAAATGTGTAATTTTGTCACAAATTAATATAACAAAAAATGTCTTAATCAAGTCACAAACTTTTATAATATCAACTACCAAATTTTAGACATTTTAATACGTTAATTTATGACAAAATTTCACATTTTGTAGTTGCTATTACAAAATTTTATGATAAAATTACACAATTTTTCTAGTAGGGTACATATGATATATAACATTTCATGTGGGAGCCAAAATTAAGTAGCCCAACACAATTGAGCCCAATTGGAGGTTGGCTCATTGGGCAGATCTATTGGGCCCAATTAGAGCGAAGTAAAATTGGATAGAGCAAATCGCTGAATAACGGACCACAATGCTTGGTAGTCAAGCTGAGTAGTTCATGCAAGTCGACGTCTTGCCTAGTTGCCGATTCCTCTCCATAAAGTGTAACAGGGCAATCGGCCCTGATGGGATGCATAGTAGGAGATAAAAACCCAAAGGAGGAACTTTATAAAAGGGAGGAGAGGGCTCAGGAATGAGGTATGTTCTAAATAGTTTACTGAAGAAAAAGAGCAACCTATATATTCGGGATGTGAAAACTAACTAGATCGCCGGAGTGCTAATTTTGACACCCCCGATCGGAGTTGTTCTTCTGTTTGAGGTGACCATCAAAGGACTACTCTAGGATCTGCTTGGCTAAAGGAGTATCCCAAATCCACTCCTCTACAACCGGCGTCATCTGTGGGAATACTCAAACTCATCCATGATAGACCTAACGTAGGATCTTTTGCTCACTGAAGATAACGTTCCACCAGGAATAGTATTTGGGCTAGAAGATACTCCCGTACGAAGAACTCTGAACTTCGGCCCATTAACTCCTTCTTTACATTCATCCTTAGTAGAGAGCGCTATACAAACCCTAAGCAATCAAGCAAAACAAAATGAACAGCAGATGGAGGATATGGTAGTCAATAACGGGTACTTATGCTAGGAACTGGCCAAATCCCAGCATGCACCACAACATGATCAAGGCGGGTCACCAAAAAAGAGAGCAGCGCAACAAGGTCGGCCCCGAAGGCACGATAGGGATATAAGTGACTCAAGATCATTGGACGAGGAGCCTAGAAAGCAGGGCTGTACAGATATCTCAGACTCATCTGACGATAGTCCACGGGTGCGGTATAGGCATAACAAGAGGAACGATGACTCTGATGAGGAGGATAAGCATGACCCCTTCATACGACATATCGCCAAGGCCACTTTGCCTAAAAAGTTCAAAGCACCATCATTCACATTGTATGATGAAAAATCAGACCCCACAGATTATGTTCGACATTACAAGCAAGTGATGACACTGCATGCCGAGGACGAAGTGCCAATGTGCCGAATATTTCCAAGTAGCTTGGGCCACTCGTCCTCAGATGGTACTATAAACTAGAACCTGGATTGATTGAAAGTTTCCATCAACTCCAGAAATCCTTTAGAGCCAAATTCATCACCAACAAAACTCAGCCAAAACAAGCGGATTCACTTTGGGCAATGAAGATAAAGCAAGGAGAAACCTTGTGCGAGTATTCGGCTTGCTACTGGGAATGCTTCGATCTCGTAGACAATGATTGTAACGTTTCCATGGCAATCATAGCCTTCAAGATGGGGCTGGATCTAGATAGCCCGCTCAGGAGCTCACTAACTCGGAGGCCTCCTAAAATGGTCTGGTCCCTGATGAAAAAAATGGAGGAATACTGTAAGGTGGAGAACGATGCAATCAGGGTTAAAGCCGGCTTATAGGCTAAGAAATCGACAACACCTGTCATAGCCTAGCCTATAAACGCAGTGCTATTAGAGAGAACTTCATCGAGGTGGAGTCCGGATAAAAGGGGCTGACTTAGGAGAGAGAGCTATCAAGATTCACGATGGCAAGATAAACAGTATCAATTGGAGAGCAGACGCCCAAAGCGGCCGGATAAACAATATACAGAGTTCATCGACCCGATAAGCAAAATTTTCAGCAAAATTTAACATCATCCATTCTTCAAATGGTCGAGTAAAATGTTCAAACCGCCCGATAAGAGGCGAAGGGATCAAAGGTGTGAGTATCATAAAGACCATGGACACCCGACAGATAAATGCTATGCTTTGAAAGATCATCTGGAGGAGTTGGTCCAAGGAGGCCGATTGAACGAATACCTTCCAAAGGTAGAGAACCCACTATTCGTTCTCACTGCACGTCCTGACTGGCTGCCCGTTGATGTAATTCAAATGATATACAATATATCCTCATCCAACAGCATGAATGTGGTTCAGCTGCTAGCTGCCGGCTCCACCCTTGAGGCCGGCAAGGCAATCAAACGACCTCGCCTATCAAATGAGATCAACTTTTCAGATGTTGACCTCGAAGAAGTTACCACTCCGCACGACGACACTCTAGTAATCGAGTTACGAGTTAATAGGTTTGCTGTTGAGCATAGGGATGGCAATGGGGGTTAATGGGGTGGATATTAAATCTCCATCCCCATTCCCCTATAATTATTTTTCCCCATTCCCCGTTCCCCATGGGTACCTTCCCCATCTCCTAATGGGTTTGGATATTCCCCAACCCAACTTGACTCTTTTTTTTTTTTTTTTTTTTTTTTTTTTTTTTTTTTTTGGGAAAGATTTACAACCAAAGCTAAATATACATTCAATCTTTTTTTTTTTAAAGGTTCACAACCATTTTTTTTTTAAAGATTCACAACCAAAGCTACATATATATTAAATCTTTTTTTATTTTTTATTTTTAAATTTTGTTTTTTTTTTTTTTTTAAGGTTCGCAACCATTTTTTTTTCCTTTTTTTTAAAATTTTGTTTTTTTTAAAGGTTCACAACCATTTTTTTTTTAAGATTCACAACCAAAGTTAAATATACATTCAATCTTCTTCTTCTTCTCCTTTCTTTTTATTTTATTTTTTTATTTTTAAAGATTCACAACCAAAGCTAAATATACCTTCAATATATATATATTTTTTTAAATTTTGTTTTTCTTAAAGGTTTATAACCATTTTTTTTTTAAGATTCACAACCAAAGTTAAATATACATTCAATCTTCTTTTTTTTTTTTTTTTTTTAATTTTGTTTTTTTTAAGGTTCACAACCATTTTTTTTTTTTTAAATATTAAGATTCACAACCAAAGCTAAAAATACATTCAATTTTATTTTATTTTATTTGGCTCAACAACAAAATCGAATACACATTAATTAACATTGTCACATTATTCTTGTGAAATTTTATGTATATCTAGAATTTTTTAAATTTATTTAGAAAAATTCTATTCCTACAAAAAAATTCCATCTTCTTTTTTAATTTTTTTTAAAATTTTATGTATCTCATTCTCCTTTCTATTAATTGGTTTTCGATAATCTGAAGGCGAGTTATTGTTATCGTTTCCATCTTCTTCTTCTTCTTTGTAGGAATAGAATTTTTCTAAATAAATTAAAAAAATTCTAGATATACATAAAATTTCACAAGAATAATGTGACAATGTTAATTAATGTATATTTGATTTTGTTATTGAGCCAAATAAAATAAAATAAAATTGAATGTATATTTAGTTTTGGTTGTGAATCTTAAAAAAAAAAAAAAAAGAAAAAAAAATAGAAAAAGTTATGAACCTTAAAAAAAAAAATTTTAAAAAAGAAGAAAAAAAAAAGATTGAATGTATATTTAGTTTTGGTTGTGAATCTTTATAAAAAAAAAAATAAAAAAAAAAATAAAAATGGTTGTGAACCTTAAAAAAGAAAAGAAAAAAAAAAAAAGATTGAATGTATATTTAGCTTTGGTTGTGAATATTAAAAAAAAAAAATCGTATGGGGAAATTAGTGGGTACCCATCCCCGACCCATCCCATGTGAATATTTAAAGAATATCACTTACTCTACCCAATGGATAAGAAAAAAGGGAAAAACTCATGTATTTGGGTTGGGTCTCCATGGATATCCACATGGTAGGTTATCCATTGCCGTCCTTAGTTGAACACATTCTAATTGACCAGGGAAGAACTTCTAAAATAATGTATTACAAAATATTCCTCAAACTCGGTCTGAATGATGTAGACTTGTTGCTAGTCAAACACCCTCCCTTTGGCTTTAATGCCAACTCAGAGTACCCCCTTGGAAACATTGTGCTACCAGTATGTGTGGGCACCAAAACTTTGGAAGTTGAGTTCTTGGTCGTCAAACTCCTTTCGCCTTACAACATAATCACGGGATGAACATGGCTTCATGTGATACAAGCGGTACCGAGCACTTATCATCAATTACTCCGCTTTCCAACTCCATACGTCATTGACTAGATCCGAGGCTTGCTGGGTTCCTCGAAAGACTACTACCTTCCAGCCTTGATCAAGAAGTCCAAAGATTTAGAAGTGAATTTAGTCAAAATCCCAAATCAGGAGAGCCTAGAAAATGTCGGCAAAACTCCAGCCGAAAAAGTTATAGAGGACTTGGAACCGATAATGATTATCATGGATCTTCACAAATTCTTCCTAATCGACACAAGCCTTGATGCTGCTGAACGGCAGGAGCTGATATTATTCATTCTCGGCTACATTGACATCTTTGGTTGGACGCCCTATGACATGTCCGGCGTCAACCCAACGGTTGCAATGCACAGTCGAACGTCGATCCACAAATAAGCTGATTATCCAGAAGAGTCGCCGTGCAGGCGCGGAACATGCCACAGCTGTAATTGAAGAAGTTGATAAATTGCTAGAAGCTGGAGCAATTAGAGAAGTTACGTACCCCACTTGGTTGTCTAATATTGTTGTGGTGAAGAAGAAGACAGGATCGGGCCGTGTCTATGTGGATTTTACAGATTTAAATAAGGCTTGTCCAAAAGATTGTTTTCCTTGTAGCTTGCCTTTTTTGCGCCCTTTTTCAGAAGGTTCGGAAGAAAGCCCTATAGTTCAGACTCTCGGGGTTCTGAATATAATCTCACAAGTGCAATGTAAAACTGATAATTACCAAAGAGTCCAAATCCAGCAAATCGTTTTGAAAAATTGATTTTGAATAAAAAAGTGCCAAAATTGGACTGTTTTTCCAGCTACAGAGTCGTCATCTAAATATTTATTTTTTGGGGAAATTTAGGAAACCCATGACTAGTGCCAAAGGCCATGTGTCCTTCATCACCAAAGTTGCCTCGGCTTGAGAATTTAGGTACGAGAGGGGAAGGTTATGAATTGAGCACCCTCGCTCGTCCGATCAAAGATCGGCTTCTACTAATCATGATATGACTTTTATAAACATTATGTGCTCTGGTTCCGATTATTAAGCTAGCTTTACTACGTGATATGCACAATCAAGTATAGACTAGTTTGCTCACTTTGGAACAATTCAATTCGTGTTTGTTTACGAAAATGGTTTGAATTTGCCACCTCAAGTGGGCTTAAAGTTTGCGGATTTGCCACCAAACATAGTGGGCTTAAAATTGATTTGCCACTCAACAAAGTGGGCTTAAAACATACATTTGTTGAACTGTTCCATTTTAAACAACTAGCCTTCATCCACAGGCATTCAAGCAGTTTAGCATTTAAGCACATAGTCTCATGGCAACCGCGTTAATCATGGCAACCATGCTAATCATGGCAACATTTACACTTATGCAAGTATGCTAAAGCATAAAAACTCACCTGGTACTCCAAGCTAAGAAGATATGAGTTAGAAAAAAAAAAAAATGCATGGTTCCTAACTATGCCGAATGGCTAATGCAACGATGCGATATACAATTTAATAGGCTCGGCTACTAATATGGCATATGGATCGATTTGAATAATATGTGATTTAAACAGTATTCAAAGAAGGTATTTGAAATGATAATGCAATTTGTTTGATGCGCCAAGCTTTGGTGCATGCAATACGAATGAATGGATACAAGCATAAGGTATGCTAATTTGAAATATGACCCTAATCTAACCATCAAAAGCAATTAAATAAAAAGGAAAAATGCGTGGGGTTGGAAGACATACACACACGCACGCACGCACACTTATTACAACATTACGCTTTCGTGTAGAAGGGTTCGAATGGATAAAGCCAACTAGCTAGCTAAACTAAGCTAATTAAGCTAATTATTACAAAACTTGAAACTAATTAACTAGCTATACTAGCTAACTAATTATTACAAACCGAATTAATTAACTATTCTAGTTAACTAATTACAAAACGAAATTGAATAACTAGTTAAATGAACTAATTATTTACAACACTTAATTAGATACAACTAATTAATTACAACACATATTTGATCTATTGCTAATTAAACTAACTAGCTAATCCTGGGAAGTGAGAGAGGCCCATGCATGCTCGGTTTCCACTCGAAAAGCCACTGCCTTGCTGCTGCAAGCCTCTGTTTGCACATTTGAGCATTGACAATGCTACCCACTTCCAGAACACCTCCTCTCTACCTTACCAACACACTGTGCAAATTTCACGGATGGTCGACATGGGGCCGGTCGGCTACCATTGGTGGCCAGTCGGCTATTGGTGGTGGCTGTCGGCCACTGATAACCTAGACTTCCTTGTTCTTGGAGATGAGTGAACTCTTAAGTCATAAACCACCAATTTAGACACTCTTAAGTGGTTCAAGAGCTCAAATCTAACCTCAAATCACCTCAGCAAGAAGCTTTCTAGATTTGGTTTGGTGTGTTTGGGCATAGGCTATGCAATTTGCAAAAGAGAGAGAGAATTGTAGATAGAGAGGATTGTAGAGAGATAGGATTTTTCTAAAAATATTTCACTCCTAAATGTTTTCTAACCTTGAAAGCAAGAAAAGAGGCCTTCTATATATATATAAAAATAGCTCCTTAGGTAAAAAATATCAAGCCCTGGATAGTTGAAGCTTTTGGAGGACAGCTGGCACAAAATATCTTGGGTTTTCACCATTGGCCGACATGCCAGAAGTGTGGCCAGTCGGCCATCAAAAATCTGCTTCCAGACTCAAATTGAAATGGGCATATCTCCTTCATCTAGGCTCCTTTGCAGGTCTTTCTTAAGTCTAAATTGAAGCCCCGGAAGTCTACTTTCCAATAGTGGAAGCCTCACATCTAAATTCTAAGTGTGCAAAGAGATATGTCTATTTTAGTGAAGGTTGCTCAGTTTTGTCTTAAACAGATTGAGGCCTAAATTCAAACAACCATATCTCCCTCATCCGGACTCGGATTTAGGCAATTCCTGGGTCTAAAATGAAGCCCCAGAAGTCTAATTTCCAATGGTGGTGGCCTCACAACTAATGTCCAAGTGTACAAAAGGATATTCCTGATTTAGTGATGGCTGCTCGACTTTCTCTTAACAGTTCATGCCCAACTTCTTCCCCGACTAGGTTTCTTCCGTCTCCTCAATTTTCTTCAACTCCAAACCTCTAAATAGGATGTTTCAAAGATTTTTTTCAAAGATTTCACCTCTCTTTCATTTATTTCGACTTTGCCCTTACTCGGTTTACCGAAAAGTGCAGTTTTTAACGAAATGCGAGCCTCGGAACATCGTAGAAACATTTTGAAAATATTTTGAAAGAGAGGGTTTTAAGGTCTAAAAAAGTTTTGGTCAAAATAGTTTTGGTCCAAAATAGGGTGTAAGATTGGGATTTAGAGCTCTTCTTGCTGAAGAAATCGAACATTTACATAGCACAACTTTCATTATCGAGTGATCAATCGGTGGCGCCCAAGTCTTAAGGGCGATAAAAAATGAGGTGTCTACAGTTGCCTCTTTTTGACAGAGCTCAAAGTCATGAGGTGACGTGAGTGAATGTTAAAGCCCAAAGACGACCTATTTTGACAAGGCTGTAAGACTTGGGAAAATAAACAAAATGCAAATGCAGTTGGTTGAACCCAAGGGTTGCCTACGTATCCCATTGAAAGGAATCAAACCAGCGTAGTTCAGGGGCAGGATATAAATAATACACAATGCAATGTAGTTTGAAAGTTGGACTCACACGCTACGTGAAGCCAGTTATTTTGAAAAACCTTATGATCATGTGAGATGATGCAATAAACATAATGCAATAAACAATAACAGATGTAATAAGCAAGATAACAACACATGAATGAGCAGCTTCAAGCTTTCACGCAAAAAGCTGTAAAACAAACTCCAACCACATCAAAACATAGGACGAGGAAAGAAAACATCGCTTAGGGTAAATCGAGAATCGAAATTGCTCAGGGTCGCGTTTTGCGCGTCCCGAGATAAAACACACCCAGGCTCGCGCATCACGCGTCTTGAGATACTCTAATCACACTAAAATCGTGAGAGGAAGAGAAAAGCCAATGCGTCCTGAGATGAAACACATCCAGGGGTGCGCTTCACACGTCCTGGGATAAATTCCAAACACGTTGAAATTGTGTAAGGAAATGAACACTCTAACCATGTTGAAATTGTGAGAATATGTCCTAAGAAAACCCGTTAGGAGCGAGTTTTACGCATCCTGAGATAAATTCCAAACACGCTGAAATCGTGTGAGGAAAGGGACACTCTAACTACGCCGAAATCGTGAGAAGAGGTCCAAAGAAAAGCCGTCAGGAGCGCGTTCCACACATACTGAGACAAATTCCAAATACGCTGAAATTGTGTGAGGAAAGGGACATTCTAACTACGCTGAAATCGTGAGAGGAGGTCTAAAGAAAAGCCATCAGGAGCGCGTTACATGCATCCTGAGATAAATTCCAAACATGTTGAAATCGTGTGAGGAAAGGGACACTCTAACCACGCCAAAATCGTGAGAAGAGGTCCAAAGAAAAGCAGTTAGGAGCGCGTTCCACGCATATTGAGATAAATTCTAAACACGCTGAAATCGTGTGAGGAAAGGGACACTCTAACCATGTCAAAATCATGAGAAGAGGTCCAAAGAAAAGCCGTTAGGAGCCAGTTAGGAGCGCGTTCCACGCATCTTAGAATAGCCTCGGGGGACAACGATCCTAAACGCTGTTCAGGGTAAAAGGATAAATGATACAAGATAACACAAGATGCAAATTAATGCAATACGTGCGATGATATGATACATGTTACAAGCAATGTAGTGCATGATGTTTAGGGAATGCAATAAACAAACAAAGCGGCGCTTTAGAAAGCACCTCATGGGGCGAGTGGTGATAAACCGCTATACTCTGACGAGGATCTCCCCTCTTATGTTCTTCGAACTCTTACCTTCAACTCACAGTACAAAGGTTTTGAAATGTTGACAAGGAGCGACATCTGCATGTAGAAGCCATGGATGCCGCTTTTCTTCCTAATCATATTCACAACTTTCCCTATTTTCCAACGGGGTGATAGACTAGGTTGGTTTAGTATCCAGAATTAAGGCGCACAGATGCTCTCTCAATCTATGGGGCTGCCATACAGATTTCAAGCAAAGGATACACCCCTGGCTATTTAAACCAGACTTTAGTCTCCGAAATTTCAAACCTTTGTGTTCTAGGCATCGCCATTCAAACTCTAGTTTCCACCATCGCAGTTGGTCTCCTAGGAACTCATTGCAAACATAACTAAGACGCCTCTGGTAGGGAATGGTACTCAGGGAGAGCACTTCTTATTGCCATTCTGGCTTGAAGTAGGCTTGAGCTTGAGTTTGAGATAGAGATACACTCATACTCCGGAAAAAAGACAAGGCCTGAGAAGGTGCATCTGGAATGTAATCTCAGAAATTACTGAAGTTGAAATACACTAAGTTGCTCCAAAATTTTCCTTTTTTCTTTTGCTTTGCAGTCTAGAACCCATGTAGCTTTAGATAGGTCCTTGTTCTATTGTTCTCCCATGACTTGGGTTGAACCTTGAACCCTACAGCTTTATAAAAGAAAGAATCCTATTTCGTATAAATGTGGAAAATGGCACAGCACTCTGAGCACAAAACGATTTATTTTTGAAATTGAAATTGAGAAATGAGTTCTTAATTGGGTATTGAGCCTACGACTGACCAAAGTCAAAACGACTCAAATAAAACAATGTAAACACAGCTATTTACACTCACCAAAATCAAAATGACTCAAAACAAGAATCAAAATAAACAAAACGACAAACACAATACTGGATATTTGCTTTCTATTGGCGGAAGACCTCTCAGTTCACAAGGAGCCTACTGCTTCTCCAGGTTTGTTTCCCACCCTTTCTCATTTGTGATTCTCACATCACTTTGGCACTCAATCTCTTTTTCTCTGAAAAGCCCTTTTCTCACTTTTTCTCTCAGCGCACATCTCTCTATTCTTTAATCTCTCTTATTTTTTTTTATCCCTCCCCTAGGTGGTTGGTGGATAAGAAGGAAGTTGTGGGCTCTTGCCCCTGGTATTCTGCTAAATTCTCATTATTTCGCTCACCATTAGTGAGTTTTCCCACAGAAGGGTTGTGGTGCGACTAGATGTGCAGCAGATCTGCAACTAACATCGATTGGCAATGCCCTTGGCCAGTTTGGATGTGATCAGACCTGTCCAGATGAGGGAGTGGAATATCCTGCTCCATTCCAGTTCATGCTTCGCACTTGGCTTGATACCTCACTATTTGGAGGATGAGTAAGTGCTTGGTTCCCTGCTGCTAACTTCAGCCGTGCCCTTTCTGGTGAGTACGTTGATAATGGGGAAAAGATAGAAAACCTGACTCAACTCTTCCCCTGGTTAATCACTTTGACCATTTTTTGTTTTTAGCTTTCTACTAAAACAATTTTGATCAACATGAGAGTTAGATTAACATGCTTGTTCGACTTTTTGATTTGAAATCATGTAAGTCAGGTTGTGTGCACTGAAAAGTTTACTTTTTTGGGTCCAAGATATGGTCTAGTTTTGGAAAAATAGAATAATTTTTGAGAGAAAACTAGTCAACCTCACTAAAAATCTTCAAAACTATTTTTGCAAATGGCCATTGCTCACCCAATGCGGAATCTACTCTCGAGATGCACAATCTCAGATCTGAATTTGAATTGTCTTGCAGTTGAATCTTGTAACATAATAGGACAACCGAATTTGAACGAAGATGAGCCAATTTGCACATGGATAAGATAGCCGAGTTGAACAAGGATCAGCCAATCAACATGGATGAGACCAGCAAACTGAAAATGGTTAGGGCCGAACTTCATGATGAAGTTGCCTACATATCCCAAATTGGGAATCAAGTCGTACGTAGTTTCGGGATTAAGGTGCACTCGAGTATTAACACTCTCCTTTTGCGCTCTAACTTTTGCCAAAGCCGCCCTTTCGGGGTTTCAACCTTGCAAGCTCTGTTTTTTTTTTTTCTTTTTATTCTTTCTTTCCATTTTTTCATTTTTGTTCCTTTTCTTTTCTTTACTCTAACTTTTGCCTGGGTCGCCCTTCCGGATTTTCAGCCCAGCGAGCCTCTCAAGGATAAAAAAGTTTAACTTGTCCATGTTGAATGGTCGTATGATCTCTAGCCATCTGAATCTATGAGAATGGCTATTGTTCACTGATGATGTAGGAGCCCATCTAATCGGGTCTAAATTTGTCCCTAGTGTTGTGGATAGGAACTCGATTGTCCTTTCAGTAATAAATTTTCTTCTCTCAAATTCTGGGATTGGGCTTTTTTGCCAGTCTACATTGGTTTAAGAGATGACCCAATTTTTGAATCTTCGAGCATATCTGACCTTTTTGGCCTTAGTTCAAGGGATGCTTCTCATCCAACTTTCCAAGCTTCCTTTGATCACATCTGACCTTATTACCCCTAGTTCAAGGGATGCTTCCAATTTGACCATGCAAACCTTATATTGTGATTGATTGTTGAACATTCTGAGTCAAGGTTCAAGGTTTGAAATAAAAAAGGGGGAGAGTCTCGAGGCCGAGAGTGATCCTATGTTGTATAATCTCGAGAGCAATTCCACATATGTCTTCATAGGATCACGCAAAACACATTTTTTTTTTTTTTGAAATCTTTTAATAAAGCGACTGGTTGCTCAGGCTCCTCTAAAGACAATGCAGAACCAATCTAGATCAAGCTAGGATCCTTCTCAGTACTCACATTAACAAACATGAACTCATTCATTAAGGGCTTAACATGCCTCTATTTCTCTTAGTTGATCAAGTTTTTGCAAATCCCAAGGAATTCCTTCTTTTTTGTTTTCATTACAGTGTTAGAAAAGTTTTGAAAAACTTAGGTCAATGCAATGATTTCAAGGCACAGAAAAGAAGGGAAAAATCACTGCCATTTCATTCAGATCTTCTGGCGCAACTGGCTCAATGGCAGAAATAGACGCAAAAGAAAGAATGTAAAAGAAAAACACAAAACAAGAAAGTGATACCCGGGTTAACACACTCGAAAGCACCAACCTCCGACACAGCAAGATAGACTCCATACAAAAAGACTGACTCAATACAACACAACAAAACTGACCCAATACCCAAGTCAGAAAGTAAAATAAACAACATTTGCAAATTGCTCAAAACAGTGTGTGCCATCCGCCATATCTAGAGTAAAATGAGCGCCATCAGTAGTTGGTTCTTTCTTGATCACATAGTCATATTATCTCCTAGTTCATTAATCCAGTGCCGATAGACTTTGCAGGACCTGGTGCGACGATGACCTCGTTGTCAATCAGATCTTGAACTTCCGTCAGTGTCATGACCGGTTTGTTAATGGAAGGCACAATACTTGGCAGCATTATGCCTGGCTGGAAGGGGATCCGAGAGAGGCTGAGGCTTAGGGGGTTTGAAATGGCCTTGTCCTATAAGGATTTGGAGAGCTTTGGACAAGGTCATGTAGAGAGGATTAAAGGTGTGGTTACCAGTTCTGACAGGCTTGACAAAGGGCTTGGCAGGTGTTGACTGGGTTTGATGATCTCTTATGGGTGTAGGATTGAATCTGAAAGGGGTGTTTCTGGCACGACATCCCTTTTCTCAACTTGCCCCTTGATTCAGAATGCTCTCATCCTGAGTGGCAAAAGTGTCATCCACAATCTTTACAACAATTGTGAGCACTTGTTATTTGTTCAGCCCTTCGGCTTTCAAAGCCTCAACAGCCCACTGAAGATGTTTGTAGGGACCAATGCCTACCTCTACCTTGTTCTTGCCATTTGCCTTCACTTTGCCAAGGGATTGGCCTCATTCTAATGTAGCCCGTCCCAAGATGGGGGAGCCTTTTGACATGAAATTCCTGGCATGTGATGTGGTCAATGACAGAGCCAATATCCCAAAGGCTAGATCTGCCACAATTCTCTGAAGAACTTCAATCATGCTCCTTGGCTTAGAAGTAGTGGGTTTGTGGGTTTGAGATGATTGGGGTTCAAGTGCATCCATCATACACAAGTCCATGCTTTTTGGAATGAACACCTCAGGCCTGGGTAAATGGGCTGGGGTGATGTATATGCTGGGGTTGTAGGTGGATGGTAGTGTATGGATTAGGTTGAGGTGTAGAGGTAATGGGTTAGTGGTGGCCTGAGGTCCTTTTGGTGGAGCCATGATCTCTTCGTCAATAAGATCCTGAATCTTATGACAGAGGCGGATGCAACGGTTTGTATCATGATCGTGCTGCTGATGATGGGCACAGTATTTAGCCGGGTCATATCTTGGTGGAAGAGGATTTGGGAGGGGTCAGGGTTCTAAAAGTTCTAGGTACCCTTTTTCTAGCAGCATGTTCAAGGCTTGAGAGAGACTCATGTAAAGAGGATGGAAATTTCTAGCTTGGGGCCGAGTTGAAGTGGTTGGTTTTTGGCCATTGATGGGAGTGGTGACAATTTTTACTTCTAAGCATTTCACAGCTTTGTTACCATTAGTGGTATCATTGGAACTGCGAACAACATTCCTCCTCGTAGGTTCATTATCTTCCCCAAAGATCCCTTGTCTAATGGCATCCTCAATTTGAACCCCCATTTCATGAGACTCTGGAAAGGTAAACAGAGGTAGAACGATCATCTTCTACAACAACTCGCCATGTAGATTCCGAACAATCATCTTGATCTGATCTTTTTCAGAAGGCCTTGCAGTCATCGTCGAGGCCTTCACTCTCCATCTCGTCACCAACTCTGAGAAACCCTCATTTAGCTCTTGGCGGGTGGCTTCGAGATCACGAGTTGTGACCTCGATCTGTGTGTTGTAGGAGTATTGATCAATAAAGGCCTCAACGGTCTCTTCCTAGTTCTGTTTCACAGAGTCCTCCAATTTTGCATACCAGATTGCAGCTATCCCAGACAGGGTTCGACCGAAGAGAGACAACTTCTGGACTAGGGTCAAACCCATTGGCCTTAAGATATTAGAAAACAGGCAGAGGTGCACCATTGGGTCTCCAAAGCCATCGAAGTGGTCGATATGCTACATTTTAAACTGCTCCGGTAAGGTATATGCAGATTCAGTATACCCGTCCTCTAAATTCGGGATGGAGTTCACTCCCTGTGCTCGTTTGAATAACTTCTCTAGTTTATTGACCTTAAGTGTAGTTGGGTCAACCTCAAATTCAAATGGATCTTCAGTTTGATAGGCATGAGCTTTAGGGGCCTATGCTGGGATTGGCTCCACCGGATTGCCCTGATTCTCTTGGACATTAGTAGTATGGGCAGTGGCTCCGAGTGTCAGGTTACCTATGGGAGGTGCATGAGATGCAGAAACAGCGGCTGACTGTGGCTGTTGTTATTGTAGCTGGGTTATCACTTCGGTTTGACGAGCCGTGACCTCGGCCTGACAAGTAGTGTCTTGCTACAGTGCTTTAACTGTTTGCTATAGGTACTGCATGAGTTCTTCCACATTGGATAGGGGATATTCTGCCATTTAGAATCGGCGTTTGAACTCGTGCTGAGCGAGAAGCAAATGACCGTTCCCAGACTTGATTGGACACTGGTGAACCGAAGGGTGACTGTTATAGACACTGTACTGGTGAATCTTGCCCAACTGACAAAGTCTATCGATACAAGTCCAGAGTACCTGGGAGATATCGAAGCCTTCTGAAGCTATAGTTCTAGGATTACCTTGCAAAAGAGAAAACAGATAGCACCTCAGCCCAATTTCACTAGAACGGATATGATCACAGCTGAATGACTGTACTCTCTATATTGAATTCTGCCCCACAAACTGATACCAACCTTACAACTGATATGCACATTCCTGTACAGTTTCACTGTAAAGCACATACCAGTTAAAGAGAGCCAAAACACCCCTATGAGGGGTAAGGTTACTCTATCCTAGTTTCGTTAGGAGCTAGGGTTCACTATTCAAAGCAAAGTGTTTCACACAATCCTAAATTTGGGTAAGCATCATGTCCTAGTTTGGAGCAGTCTCTATAGCTTTACTATATGCAGCTAGGCCGATTGGTCGAATGGGGTACCTCAGCAAGACTACCTAATATACCTCTCACACCTAACATTGAGAAGTGAAAGGAGGATCAAACGGTACATCGGTAGTCCAGATCCAAGGGTTGTGTTCCCATCATAGCAGAGCCCGCAACCAGTCAGCCTTTTGGCAAGCTTTTCCAAGTAAGCCTCCGGTAAACCGTTCAGGAATAGTAGATAGCAAACACTGTGACTTAGGTGCACCGATGCAAATGCAAATGCAAAGAAACACATAAGTGTAGATAAAATAACATATCATGAGTTCGAGTCAAGTTCTCTTTCTCCGGCAGAGTAGCTAGAAACTGTAGCTCGCCTTTTTCGCGCTCCCTTTTGGAAGGTTCGAAAGAAAGCCCTACAGTTCGGACTCGCGGTTCTGAATCTAATCTCACAAGTACAATGTGAAATTGATAATCACGAAAGAGTCTAAATTCGGCAAATCGTTTTGGAAAATTGATTTTGAATCAAAAAGTGCCAAAATTGGACTGCTTTGCCAGATACAGAGTCGCCACCTAAATATTTATTTTTGGAAAAATTTAGGAAACCCATGACTCGTGCCAAAGGCCACGTGTCCGTCATCACCAAAGTTGCCTCGGCTCGGGAACTTAGGTACGAGAGGGGAAGGTTATGAATTGAGCACCCCCGCTCGCCCGATCAAAGATCAGCCTCTACTAATTATAATATGATTTTTATAAACATTATGTGCTCTTGTTCCGGTTATTAAGCTAGCTTTACTACATGATGCGCACAATCAAGTATGGACTAGTTTGCTCAATTTGGAACAATTCAACTCATGTTTATTTGCGAAAATGATTTGAATTTGCCACCTCAAGTGGGCTTAAAGTTTGCGGATTTGCCACCAAACATAATGAGCTTAAAACATACATTTGTTGAACTGTTCTAATTCAAACAACGAGCCTTCATCCACAGGCATTCAAGTAGTTTAGCATTTAAGCACATAGCCTCTTGGCAAGCATGCTAATCATGACAATATTCACACTTATGCAAGTATGCTAAAGCATAAAAACTCACCTAGTACTCCAAGCTAAGAAGATATGAGTTAGAAAAAAAAATAAAAATGCATGGTTCCTAACTATACCGAATGTCTAATGCAACGCATGCGATATGTAATTTAATAGGCTCGGCTACTAATATGGCATATGGATCGATTTGAACAACATATGATTTAAACACGTATTCAAAGAAGGTATTTGAAATGACAATGCAGTTTGTATGATGCGCAAAGCCTCGGTGCATGCAATACGAATGAATGGATGCAAGCATAAGGTATGCTAATTTGAAATATGATCCTAATCTAACCATCAAAAGTGATTAAATGAAAGGGAGAAAGACGTGGGGTTGGAAGACATACACACACGCACGTACACTTATTACAACATTACGCCCTTGCGAAGGAGGGTCTGAATGAATAAAGCTAACTAGCTAGCTAAACTAAGCTAATTATTACAAAACTTGAAACTAATTAACTAGCTATACTAGCTAACTAATTATTACAAATCGAATTAATTAAATATTCTAGTTAACTAATTACAAAACAAAATTGAATAACTAGTTAACTAATTAATTATTTACAACACTTAATTAGCTACAACTAATTAATTACAACACATATTTGATTTATTGCTAATTAAACTAATTATCTAATCCCGGGAAGTGAGGGAGGTCCATGCATGCTCGGTTTCCACTTGAAAAGCCACTGCCTTGCTGCTGCAAGCCTCTATTTGTAGATTTAAGCATTGACAATACACCCACTTTCAGAACACCTCTGCTCCACCTTACCAACACACTGTGCAAATTTCACTGATGACCGACAAGGGGCCGATCGGCTACCAATGGTGGCCAGTCAGTTACCACTGGTGGCCGTTCGACTACTGGTGGTGGCTGTTGGCCACTGATAACCTGGACTTCCTTGCTCTTGGAGATGAGTGAACCCTTAAGCCATAAACCACCAATTTCCACACTCTCAAGTGGTTCAAGAGCTCAAATCCAACCTCAAATCACCTCAGCAAGATGCTCTCTAGGTTTGGTTTGGTGTGTTTGAGCATAGGTGTAGACGCGCCCGTGGGCTTCACTCTACAGTTCGGACTCCCTTTTTTGTTTGTTGTGGTTCTAAATCTGAACCAAAGAGTCCCAAATCTGGCAAGTCGTTTGAGAAAACAAAAATTTTTGAAAAGTAGTGCCAAACATGGACTGCTTTGCCAGATTACAGAGTCGCCACCTAAATATTTTAAAATGGGAAATTTAGGAAACCCTGACTCGGTGCCGAAGGCCACATGT
Organism: Camellia lanceoleosa; assembly: GCA_025200525.1. Classification (NCBI taxonomy): domain Eukaryota; kingdom Viridiplantae; phylum Streptophyta; class Magnoliopsida; order Ericales; family Theaceae; genus Camellia; species Camellia lanceoleosa. The sequence goes on from CM045769.1 coordinate 108,710,436, forward strand.
CCGTCATCACCAAAGTGGTCTTGGCTCGGGAGCTTGGGTACGATCGGGGAAGGTCAGCTATGAGCACCCCCTTTCGCCCGGTTCGAAGACCGGCCTCTACTAACCGTGATATCCGTTTTTGAAAACATTACGTGTTCTTATTCCAATTATTAACCTAGAATTACTATGTTATGCGCACAGCAAACAAGTATAGACTAGATCGCCTAATTCGGAAATAAACATTGCATATCCGTTTTGTCTCGAAAAGCGTGTTAGATTTTGCTACTCGCAAGTAGGCTAAAATACGGATTTTAATGAGTTGTTCCAACTCAGGCAATCCAACCTTCACCCACAGGCATTCAAACAATAATATCACATAAGCATTTAGCCGCATGGTAAGCATACTGTCATGGCAACATTCACACGCATGTGGTATGCTAAAGCGTAAAATACTTACATCGTACTCCGTGCCAAAACAATAAACTAGTTAGCAAACATGCATGTCCTAGTTCATGTTAAGTGGCTAATGCATCGCATACATGGATATAATCTAGACGGGCTCGGCTACCCTAAGCATGGCATGTGAAATGCGCAAGTAGCATATATTCAATTTGGAATTGAAAATTGCGATGCAGTTTGTATGATGTACCGAGCCCGGTGCATGTCAACAAATGCATGGATGCACGCATGCATTGCAAAAGGTATGCTAATTTAGATGTGCCCTAATCTACCATCATAAGCAGGTAAATAAAAGGGTAGAAAGAAACGGGGGTTGGAAGACATGCACCCACTCACACACACTTATTACAAATTTGCCCTCACTCGGAGGGACCAAAAGAATAATACAAATTAATTAACTACGCAAGCTAATTAATTATTACAAATTAACTAAATTAATTAGCAAATTAACTAAGTTAATTAAAGCGATGAACTCGGGAAGAGGGCTCAAATGTCGGCCTTCGGAATTGGCTCGGAATCGCACTGCCATGCACGGATTGCCTCTGTTTCCCCTGCTATCCTCCTCTGAAAATTGCCAAAATCCCAGGAGTGCCTCTCAGGGCACTGGGGATCACCACCAGCTGAGGAGATTAGCCACCGGCTGAAGGAGGAGGCCACCGGCACAAAATAAAGCCATCGGCTGGCAATTGACTGCCGGTCGGCACTAAATAGTGCCGACGCACTTAACACTGCGAGACACGCAACTCACAGAGGACAACAACATGCATGGCAATGTGATTCAAGGTATTTATGCACCATACACACCCCTTATCATGTTATTGACTCAAGGGGGCATGTGCCTCGATTCCCGGACCACCAATCACGCATTTCCATGCATGATGGCCCAAGGAACAAAGTGTGCAACTTTGATTTCAAATGCATGCAAACCAAACAAATCAAAGTCCCAACCCCTATCACCAAGTCAAGGGACAAGGAATGCGTGTTGATGCAATGCAACCTAGTCATGTTATCTATCATGCAACATGGACTATGCAATATACCTATGCAAGCATACAAGCAAGCATACAAGAGAAGCATGTAAACCAATGAAAGGATGGTCTTATACATGACTTAGGCAACTCAAATAGGCCTAAAATCAGTGGCCATAACCAAGGAAATGGAGGCTAAAATGCACACATACATGCATGCAATCATGGTCCTACACTTAGGCACAAACATGGCAACTCTCAAGCACACTTAAACAGATCAAACATAGACAATGAGCATGCATTGTAAAGCTCTGAAAACCATGTTAAACATGGTGCCAAATCAACTAACAAAGCAAGCCAAACAAAGCATACAAATGGTCCAAGCATTAAGGCAAGCCAATGAGGCTTTAAACTATACTTATGCACGGCAATTAGGGCATGCATCGAACAACCTAAAACAGAGTTTTAGCATGTTAAAACAAAGCCAAATGGCTACTTAGATGGCATCTAAGAGGCTTAAGCACAAGGGCATGCAACATGACCAATGAATGAAGCATTCAACACGTGCTTTTAAAGCATTAAAGGAGCACTTAAGGTAAGCATACAAGCACACCCAAGGGACTGAAATAACATGCTAAATGGTTCCAAACCATCAAAAGTGAAGCAAGCATGGCATGCTACACATTCATGCTCTTGAGGCCAACAAGCCAAATGTAAAGAGGCTACGATATACATGCTAAGATTGACCAAAATGACTATGGACAGAGCTAAAACATGTCAAAATAAGCATACAAGCTTCATGGATCTAGGCCTAAAACATGCTAGAAAGAAGGTATACAAACCTAGGCATGTTATGGGACTATTATGGCATTACAAAGCAACTATGCAAGGCATGCAAGGAGTGCTAAAACCAACTTGAAATCATGTTATAACATGGCAATATAAGCATGGAAAACAAGTCAAACATGCTCAACACACACTCAAGCATGAAGCTCCACAAGAAAGCAAAACTTGCCCTTTTCAAGGACATCAAGGAGAGGGGGTGGCCCTCTCCTTCTTGAGACTCTAAGGCATGCTCTTCACCACTGAAATCCCCCAAGATTTCAGTGGTGAAGAGATCCTAACACCACAGTCTCGGATCTCCCACAAAATAGCACAAAAAGTGCCCTTTTCAAGGCCTAAGGGTGGTCAAACTTGCTCAAACCACAAAACACTCTTAATGAACAATAAAGAGGCTTAAAAAATAGAACTTTTATGTGTTATATACTAAGCACAAAAATAGTTCTAAACTAGGTAAAAATAAGGTACAAAAATGGGGTAAAAAGAGAGTTAGTGTCTCACCCTTGTTGACCTCTTTGACAAAGATGTAGTTGATGCTTCCTTAGGCTTAAAATCTGTCAAAAACTTCAAAAACCAGCCCTTAGAACCTCAGTTGCAAGGAGAAGGTGAAACACTAGGTGTTTGTGTGCAATAGTAAGGCACAAAACACCTAGACACACAAGAGAAGGATAGAGATAGAAGGTGTATGCAACTCAAACCCTAGAAAAACCAGAGCTTCTCTCTCTCTTTTTCTCTCTAACTCTCTAAATTTTCTAACCCTTGAGCCAAGAGAAGAGAGCTTCTCCTTATAGGCAACAAAGACTTACAAACTAAGTCATCCAAGGGCTCATCCCTCCATACACGTGTATGGAGGGGAAACAAGAGCTAAACAGCTGTCTAAAAATATCTCATAAAGCAGCTGTAAAGCAGTCGGCAGGGCAAAATGGTAATTTTGCCAAAATGAGTGCCGACCGGCACAAAATAGTGCCGACCGGCACAATATAGTGCCGGTGGCAACACCAGCCAGCCGGTGGCCTCTAGCCACAGCCGGTGGTATGTGGGAATGCCTCACAAAGCATTCCCTGCCCCTCTAAGGCAAAACACAGGTGTCTGGTGCAAAACCGGACACAAAACGGTCAAGTTCGGAGGTCCTGAGGCAAGGCGCGCGAGCCGAGAACTCCGGGAACTCCAAACGAACACGAACATGGATGATCACCGAGTGTTCAAGCGGTGACGTCCAAGTCTTGAGGACAGTCAAAAATGGGGTGTCTACAATAGGCTATGCAAGTTGTAAAAGAGAGAGAGAATTGTAGAGAGAGAGGATTTTTCCAAAAATTATTTCACTCCTAAATGTTTTCTAACCTTGAAAGCAAGAAGAGAGGCCTTATATATATAGAAAAACAGCCCCTTAGGTGAAAAATATCAAGCTCTGGATAGCTGGAGCTTTTGGAGGACAGCTGGCACAAAATATCTTGGTTTTTCACCATTGGCCAACCAGCCAGAAGTGTGGCCAGTCGGCCATCAAAAATTTGTTTCCAGACCCAACTTCAAATGGGCATATCTACTTCATCTGCACTCTTTTGCAGGTCTTTCTTGAGTCTAATTGAAGCATCGAAAGTCTACGTTCCAATGGTGGAAGCCTCACATATAAATTCTAAATGTGCAAAGAGATATCCTATTTTAGTGAAGGTTGCTCAGTTTTGTCTTAAACGGATTGATGCCTAAATTCAAACAACCATATCTCCCTCATCCGGACTCGGATTTAGGAGATTCTTGAGTCTAAAATGAAGCCCCGGAAGTCTACTTTCCAATGGTGGTAGCCTCACAACTAAAGTCCAAGTGTACAAAAGGATAGGCCTAATTTAGTGAGGGCTGCTCGACTCTCTTTTAACGGTTCATGCCCAACTTCTTCCCCAACTAGGTTTCTTTCATCTCCTCAATTTTCTTCAACTCCAAACCTCTAAATAAGATGTTTCAAAGATTGTTTTTCAAAGAGTTCACCTCTCTTTCATTTATTTCCACTTTGCCCTTACTTGGTTTACCGAAAAGTGCAGTTTTTAACGAAATGCAAGCCTTGGAACATCGTAGAAACATTTTGAAAATATTTTGAAAGAGAGGGTTTTAAGGTCTAAAAAAGTTTTGGTCAAAATAGTTTTGGTCCAAAATAGGGTGTAAGGTTGGGATTTAGAGCTCTTTTTGCTGAAGAAATCGAACATTTGCATAACACAACTTTCATTATTAAGTGATCAATCGGTGGCGCCCAAGTCTTAAGGGCGATCAAAAATGGAGTGTCTACATTCCTCTATCGCGAACTGACCAACTCATGGATGCAACTACCCAACACCAACGCATGTGTTTCTTGGATACTAATAGGGGTTATCATCAAATCGCCATAGATCCCGCCGATCAAGATAAAATGACATTTCTTACACCAAGGGGGACCTACTGTTATAAAGTGATGCCTTTTGGATAAAAGAATGCCAAGGCAACTTACCAAAGATTGGTCACCAGCATGTTCAAAGACTAGCTTGTTGAGATTATGGAGGTCTATATCGGCAACATGGTAATGAAGTCCAGAGTAAAGGGGGACCATTTGAATGGCTTTGCTATGACGTTTAGTATTCTTCAGAAATACATAATGAAACTTAACGCATCCAAGTGCACATTCGGTTTTGGATTGGGGAAGTTCCTCAGCTATATAGAGAATCATCGAGGGATCGTGGCAAACCCGAAATAAATAAAGGCAATCTTAGAACTTGGCTCCCCAAAATCGACCAAAGAAGTTCAGAGGCTCATGGGAATGGCAACAGCTCTCAACAGATTCATCACTCGGTCTTCAGATCGATGCATGCCATTCTTTCAAACACTTCGATAGGGAAAATCATTTTAATGGACCCCAAAATGTCAGACTACCTTGGAAGGCTTGAAATGCTATCTTGCTGCCGCCCTGCTTCTAACTACCCTTATACCGAGAGAAGAGCTCATCTTGTATTTAGCAGTATCCGACCAAACAGTAAGTGCCGTCCTACTCAAGGATGACCTTGGCGAACAGAAACCGATGTTTTATGTTAGCAAGGCAATGGTGGATGCTGAGACTTGGTACCTGTCCCTAGAAAAGTTAATCCTCGCTCTGGTAGTGGCAGCACGGAAGTTGATGCACTATTTTCAAAGTGCTAACAAATCTTCCTCTTTGAACGATCCTTCGAAGGGTAGAATCATCGGGATGTGTTTCCAAATAGGCAGTGGAGTTAGGACAATATGATATTCGGTTTTCACCAAGGATAGCCATTAAAGGGCAGGTATTGGCAGATTTTGTGGTTAAATTCACCATGCAGCCAAATTTAGGCCCTCAACCCTAGTTGGCTCCCCGTTTGTCGCCCCAATGGCGAATGTACGTTGGCAATATTTGGAAACTGTATTGCGACGTATCATCCAATCATCAGGGTAGTAGAGCAGAAGTTATGATCATGACACCAGATGGGGCAGTAATCGAATAGTCTGTTAATCTCGATTTTACTTCGTCCAACAACGAGGCCGAGTACGAAGCTTTGTTGGTCGGCCTCAGAAACTCACTACGAATGGAGGCCAAACAAGTACAAGTGTTCTGCAATTTAAAACTAGTTGTCAATCAATTGAAAGGAGAGTATGCAGCTAAAAACGATCGCATGGCCGCCTACATGAGGACATCCAATTCTCTGGTTGATAAGTTCGATACCCATGAACTTAATCAGATCACCAGAGACCAGAACATGCATGCCAATGCCCTCGTCTACTTAGCTTCAACTATTAATTCGGAAGCAAAACACACAATTGAAATGAGTTTCCTACCAGAGCCCAGCATTCTCGTCTCCGAGCCCACTATAGATGTCATCTAGAGGGGTCCGAGTTGAATGGATCCTATTATGGCATTCCTTTCTATAGAGAAATTGTTAGAGGATAATAAAGAAGCTCACAAGCTATGCAATAAGGCTCTGAGGTATTATCTTGATCCCTAGGGAAAGCTCTACAAAAAATCTCTCTCCGGGCCCTACTTGGAATGCATCCACCCAAATAAAATTAAAGATTTTTTGGCTGAGATCCATGAAGGCAGTTGTGGTGCTCATTCGAGAGGAAGATCATTGGCTTATTGAGTAGTTACTCAGGGGTATTGATGGTTGACTATGCGAACCGATGCTGAGGAGTACGTGAAAAAATGCAAGCAGTGCCAAAAATTCTCCCCTCTAATACATCTGCCTATCGAAGAATTGAATTTTGTGACTAGCCCATGACCCTTCACTCAATGGGGGCTAGACATTGTCTGGCCATTGCCAAAAGCTCTTGGTAATAAACGATTCTTGATAGTCGCCATTTACTACTTCACGCAATGGGTAGAGGCCGAACCATTGACATACATAAGGGCTATCGATGTTACACGTTTTGTATAGAAGAATATTATCACCTGGTTCGGCATACCCAAGGAACTTATCTCCAATAACGGCACTCAATTTGACTGTGAAGTCTATCGAGAGCTATGCAACAAGTATGGAATTCAACGCTATTTCTCGTCACCCGCTTATCCCCAAAGTAGTGGCCAGGCTGAAGCCTCTAATAGGGTAATCCTAGACAGTATCAAAAAGAGATTGGAGAAAGCTAAGTGCAAATGGATTGAAAAATCCCCAACTGTGCTGTGGGCCCACCGTACTACGCCACGTTGATCTATAGGCGAAATGCCCTTTACCTTGTGTTTTGGTAATGAGGCCATAATCCCTCTTGAAATCGGCTTGCCCACTCTTCGTTCAAGGGCTTTTGATACCGGTCATAATGACATGATGCTCGCCTTAGATTTAGACTTACTTGAAGCACGCCGAGATCGAGCTCTTGTCATCATGGCACGTTATCACCAGTAGCTGGTCAAGTCATACAACCATAGAGTACATCTGCGCCACTATGTTCCTGGAGAGCTGGTAAAAAGTTCCTGCTCACTGCCTAGACTTTGTCTGACGAGAAGCTCAGTCCCAACTGGGACGAGCCGTGTCAGATTGATTCCAATGCCGGGGCAGGGGCCTACCGCCTATCCAACATGACCGACAAGGAATTACCCAGGCCTTGGAATTTAACTCATCTTCTCAAGTTTTATCATTAACGTTGCCCACTGTAAAGCTTTTTTCACTTCTCATATGTACTTATTGATCGCCATATTCAATGTAGTCTTTTCATTACACAATAAAAGCTTTGTTTTTTCTCCATATGCCAACGACAAGTTTCCGAATTCGGGGCGCCCTTTGTGCTTAGCATGCATGCATGTTTGGCATAAAGGGCCCACGAAAGTCTTCGAATTTGGAGCACCTATCGTTCTTGGCATGCATGCACGTTCCACAAGGGGGGCCAACGAAAATCTCCAAATTCGGAGTGCCCTTCGAACTCGGCATGCATGCATGTTCCGCACGGGGAGCCATCGAAAGTCTCCAAATTCGGAGGGCCCTTCGTGCTCAGCTTGCATGCATGTTCGGCACGGGGGGCCAACGAAAGTCTCCGAATTCGGAGCGCCCTTCGTACTTGGCATGCATGTATGTTCTGTATAGGGGGCAATGAAAGTCTTCAAATTTGAAGTGTCCTTTGTGCTTGGCATGCATGTGTGTTCTGCACGGGAAGCCCATGAAAGTCTTTGAATTTGAAGCGCCCTTTGTGCTCGGCCTGCATGTATGTTTGTCGTGATAAGCCAATTAAAGTACAATGCCGACGAGTAATTCTTGGCACAAATAGAGAGGAGTTGGATTATGGGATCATAATCAAATTCGAAAGAGCAATTTATTCATATCATAATCAAATTTGATCGGAATACAAGAAACTAAACCTAACATTCTGTTTACAAAAAATAAATTCGCTAATTAAACTGGAAACGACAACGTTGACTATGTCTTCTCCGGATTGCCAACCTTTTCATCATCATTGGTCTTCTCGGCGTCGTAGGCTTCAAACGGTATTGTGTATCCTTGATACAATGGGGATGCCGAATCTACCCCAGCCACTTGCAATGCCTTAAGTCATCTATGTTTGAAGCCATGGTTCTCGCAACGACACACGTCATCAGCTAGCTTCTCCATCGTCTTATCAATGCCAACCTTTCACTCTTTAAAAAACTCCTTATTATAAGCCCGAGTTTCTATGGCCTCGCACACAAAAATGGCTATAGTATCTCTGTCGGCTATGGCGCGATCCAAAAGGCATTGCATGAGCACATCTTTTGAAGGTTGAGCCGCACCGGCTATTTTGAGTTTGGCAATCTTTGCCTTCCGAGCTTTATTCTCGGCCTGCTCTTTCGCCTCCTTTAGTTGGCGCTCTAGGTTTCGTATACGACCATCCTTATGATCGATTTCCTTACAAGCAACTCGAAGACGTATGCCAATATCATAGGAGCTGTACAGTCCCTTGACAGCTCCATGAATGCCCTCTTTGAACACCTCATAATCAGCACGATTCGCCACTGATTGGTGAACTTCTGGAGGAAACATTTGCCGAGTGAATTCAACTGCTACATTTGGATTTGGATCATGGACAATCGAATTAGCTTCAGTCACTAGTTTGTTTCTAATAAAAATTGAAAAACTCAGAGGATGAGGTAGCTTGCTAGGCTCACTGTGGACTACAGATTGGGTGCATATGGCTTTTACACTTCCCCTCATTTGCGTCATGGGAGATCTATTGTGTTTATCTCTCCTAGGAGAGCTGCTTCGTCCTCTAGGTGACCTATGCCTATCCCTTTCCCCCTCCAGCTCCTGTGCCAGCACAATCATTGCGAGATTCTTGGTTCATCTTGACATCAAGATATGCTAAAGTTTTCCTTTCTCCTCTGCTGTTGTAGAAAATCCTGCCCGACATATGCGACCTTGACCACTTTGGAGAAAAAGTTGCTTTTGAACAGTTCTTTATTTTCGTAAGATGCTATAGCTCATTTAAGATACTTATGGATGGCTACGGACACCGCTTGACATTAACTATGTGTGCACCATACCTAATGCCCCATTAATAACGTCACGCACGCAAGGGTAGACATACTTGGTTTTGACTCCGTATGCACCGCCCATGGTGTCTTCGGTATATCATGTACTCAACTAGGGCAGGGGAAAATATATGAATTTATTCGGCATTACATTTGTTTGGAAAGAACACGTTGTCGACTTGATATGTAATGTCCCACTTAAGCATTGATTACTTGGTAACGAATTATCATGTGTTGTTGTTGCCGACCTGACATATAGTGCCCCACTTGAGTGATCAGGTGGCCATTGTGTTGACTCCACGTATCCCCCAGCCTTGTACTATTCGGCTTATCACGCAGTCAACTGGGGTGGAGGCAAATATATGAATCTATTCGGCATTACATCTGTTTGGGAAGGAAATGCTGCCGAATTGGTATGCATGCCCAAATTATGTGATATTGGCCAAATAAGTTAAGCCATTTGTACCATTTAGCATCATTTTCCAATTAGCATGTAATAATTCCTTTTAGAATAAGTGAAGTCATAGTCATTCAAGTAGAACATTTTGGTGCGCGGCAAGCTGATTTCATTAATAAATTGATTCAGTACATTTGTTTCACTTTATACATGAAAACAGCCCAATTACATTAAAAAAAAAAGAAAAGTAAACAAACAAACAAACACTAGCAAAATGCATAATGGCTACAAAATCAATTAAAATAGCTAACTATTATAATCGGACCACCAAAGGCTCCACGCTGCCAGCAAACGGGCTTTAGATTTCCTCAGGGTCTAACTCTAGAGGCTCCACAGCATTTCAAGGGTGACTTTCACATCCGCTAAGGCTTTGAGCCAGCCATGCTTGAAACCCTTATTTTCGAACTTCAAGGCCTCATCGGCCTATAGTTCTTTGGCGGCCAATTCTCCAGCTTCAAAGGCATTGGTGGCCGCTATTTTCGCTTCTTCAGTTGCCGAATTAGCCTTCTGGAGTTTGACCTTGAGTTTCTCCAAATCCGCCTGTGCCATCTTTAGAGCGGAATTCGTAAGGTTCGCTCGCTCTTCGATGGCACGACGCAATAGATCCACATACCTCATCTTCTCTTCCTTTGCAATGGCTCTTGTGCACTTCTCTTCGGTCTTTCTTGGCTCAGCCTTAGCCTTTTTAGATGCGATCACCAGATCGGCTATAACTGATTTCGATTTGCTCTATTAGGCCACCACCTTAGTCCTTAATGAACTGATGAACTCCACGGTGTCATGTTGGCTACAACCGATTTCGACGATATGCTTGGCAACCTGAAATGAATAAGCTGGTAAGCCAAGAACACCAAAAGTAACAAGTAGAAACAAAAATGCTTACAAAATAATACTTAATGCTTGATTGCCCAGCCAAAGTAACCAAAACCATATTCGATTTGGCGTGAAACGCAACCTTATCAACAAGAAGGGTGATGGTTGTAGCTACACCCAATATGACTACGAGATCCTTCATTGCAGAGGTGCCGGTTAGAATTAATGACCCTTTCGCCTTTGGCTGAATCACGAATGGCGCCGTGAGGTCAAGAGGCAAAGACGACCTTGGCTTCTTCTCGATCGGTTGCTTAACCACCTCAACAGATTCGGCAGGACGCTTTTCGCGCCTCTATTCGACCGCCAATTCTTCTAATATCGACTCAAGGATAGGTTGCGCCGAGTCCACCGATTCAGCCTGAGTGATTTCAGTCACCAGTGGAGGGACTTCTTCACTTCTCTTAGTGTTTGCCACTTTCTTCTGCGCTGCCATCTTCTCGGTATTTCTTTCTTGGAAAACTGCACAAAGGATTCGCCCGCCATATCTTCCGAGGTGACTCCAGGCAAGTTATCCAAGTCTAGAAGAATATCTTCTTCTTGGGGGCTTTCGATTTCAACTTGCTCCCTGGAGCCGACTTGTTCGAAATCCAAAGGCAATTCCCTTATTTCTTCGGCTTGAAGAAAGTCCAACTTGATGCTTTTGTCTTTAACTTGTTCGGCGTTGGTGACTCGTTCTATTCTGGAGCCTTGGTCAATGCCCTGATCAGACCTTTGGTCACCATTGTCGGCCTGTTCATTGGCCGACGATTCCCCAATGCCTATATCTTTTAGATTGGCGAAATTGGGAAACATGAGACCCGTAAGTTGCTGTTCACCTCTCAGAATGGGGATGTGATCGACGACCAAAAAAGTTGGATAGGATGTGTCGTATCGAAGTAATATATGCACAACCCGACCTTGTCCTTGTAAATTTGGCCGACCGACAAAATCAAGGACAATCTTCACTTGGGCAAGCACATGTTCGTCTGTGGAGGTGAAGGACCTTTTGAGATTGTTTCCTACACAAGAGAGAAATGGTTAGAATAAGTGCATGTCGAATAAAAATAGAAATTAGCGTGAAATAATCGACGACCTAGTTCACCCTTGCACCTAGGCATAGGAGTTTGGCGATCTTCCCCCTGGTCGAACTCCCAATTGCTGCGAATGACTACCATTACGTCATCTACTCTTTTTCCAGAACTGGCAATCATAGTGACCAGATGGTGATTGGTGTCTTTCGCTCTGAGGAAATATCGCCCTTGCCGACCAGAAGATTTGGCAAGGACATAACAACGCTGAATGGCCAAAACCCCTAGGTCAAGACGGAGGCAGCGATTTAACTCTATGACACCCATTACGATTCAGTAAAAATTAACGTTTGGTTGGGATGGAATCAAACCCCAATGACGTAATACAGGCCTAAGGACGGGTGAATGGGGAAACAAACGCTATCTTCAGCAATCGCCAAGAAGGGAAACAATGGTGTTTTCATTAGCCCTCTCCATGTCGACTTCGCCATCCCCGACTACGGATAGTTGAATGTCGTTGGGGATAAAAAAGTGATATTGAAAGGCTGTGACTCTGTCTTCAGAAAGAAGATCCTTTAGGTGATTCGCCATTGGAAGACCGGAGTGAACGGTTAAAAGAAGAGGAAATGCGAGGGAGCAAAAACACAAAAATAAAAGAGAGAATGGAGCTTATAAAACTTATGGACAAAAATGAAAAGGTCACAAGTAGGAAGAAGAGCAAGAAGGTTGCGGAGAAGGTCCTGAAGTTAGAAAATCACAAGTCTTGAACAACAGTGAAGTCCCATACAAAATGAAAAGGTGAAAAGATTTTAAATCGCATTAAATGAGAGGAGAGTACGAGGAGACGGGATCTTTATCATGTCTTTTTTGGCATGGCAATATTGAAACGGCCCGTTTGTCGCGTTCCCAAATTCCAAAGCACTTCAAAATGTCAAATTGATCCTTTGGCGACTAAGTATGCCGACTACATGGAACCACGCATAGCCGAATCCTCAAGGGACAATTGTGGGAGTCGAAATTAAGTAGCCTAACACAATTTAGACCAATTGGAGGTCAGCCCATTGGGCAGATCTATTGGGCCTAATTAGAGCTGAGTAAAATTAGATAAAGCAAGTTGCCGAATAATGTGCCCCAATGCTCGGTAGTCGAGTCGAGTAGTTTAGGCAAGTCGGCGTCTCGCCCAGTTGCCTATTCCTCTTCATAAAGTGCAACAGGGAAATAGGCCCTGATGGGATGCATAGTAGGAGATAAAAACCCAAAAGGAGGAACTCTATAAAAGGAAGGAGAGGGTTCAAAAATGAGGTATGTTCTAAATAGTTTACTGAAGGAAAAGAGAAACCTATATATTTGGGAGGTAAAAACTAATAAGATTGTCGGAGTGCTAATTCCGGCACTCCCGACTGGGGTTGTTTTTCTATTTTAGGTGACCATCAAAGGACTGCTCCAAGATCTATTGGGATAAAGGAGTATCCTAAATCCACTCCTCCACATTTCCCCTATGAAATTGTTTGGTTTCTGTATCCTCTCTAAACCCTTTAAAAGAAAGCTGACTACATCTACAAAACATTATATACATATAAACAAATCATAGAATTAGGATTTCCCATTTTATAGTACAACATATATGAGGGAAAAGGTTATGGTACACACCTCTCAAATGGTATTTATCATATGCACCTTATAATTAAAAAAAGAAAATAACATAATTATATATATATTTTTTTAAGTCATAACTAAAAATAAAATAAAAAATCATAATCAAACATCACATGAATCATAACTAAAATATTGTCATAACTAAAAGGGCAACTCGCCCGTGCCTTGTTTGATCTTATTTGTGCGATTTTTTATTTTGTAAAAAATTCAATCATGCTAGAGTTAAGAAAATTATTTGACATATAGAAAAATAAATTTAAAAAAGGAAATGTTATATTGATCAATTAATTGCTCATTTGACGTAGTTTGGTAACATAAAAAAGTAAAGTGAACCAAGTTTAAACAAATTTTAAAATTTGTAAAAATTTTCAAACCAAACTCGAATAGTTAAAATACTAGTAAAAGTTACAATTAATATATATATATATTGGATACGTATTTAAGAGTTTTAGTTATGAGTCCGGATTTTCTAAAATAATTTTGGAATTTTATTTTTAGATGACTAGTATTTAATTGTACAATAAATGCAGTGACTGATATATTGAGATGGTTTGATCATATACAATGGAAACCAACAGAGGTAGTAGTGAAAAGGTGCGATAAAATGACAGTAGATGGAAGTGTTAGGGGAATGGGCAAAAATAGAATGAGCTGAGCTAGTGTAGTAAATAGAGATATGAATCTCCTTAATTTGACTAACCAAATGGCTATTGATAGAGTCAAATGGAGAAGAAAGATTCATGTAACCGACTCTATTTGATGGGACTTAAGGCTTGGTTAGGTTTGTTTTTGTTTGGTATTTAATTGTACAAAAATTGAAGATACAGTAGTCAAAAGTTGCAAGTGTAACAACCATACATGTGAGGCCCTAACTTTTTGTAATGTCCCCAAACGCTTATAGTTGAAGAATTTCAATAAGAAATCTTGTTTCTCAATTTTTTGCAAATTAAACCCTAGAAATCAGGAGTAACTGTGCGAGCTAATCAGCAAACCCTAATCAACTCTGAGAACTTAAGAAACATTTTAAAATCCTGAATTATTAATTTAGAAACCCTAGAATGAAAAATTATAAGGGAAAAATCCTAATTTTCGATAATCGCAGTTTTAGCCCGGTATCTCGCCTTTTGTTGCGAATTGGTACCACGTGGCCCGAATTATTTTTCCTATCATTATTTTATTAATTATATAACTTAAACATATGTTTTATTTCAAAATTTCTGATTGTACCCTTTTCTTTCTTAATTATTGCATTTTGGCCCCAAAACCTTAATATTTTATTCAATAAAGGTACAACCAATATTTTATTAATTTATACAAAATATCTTCTATATTTTATTAACAAAAAAAATCAAATTTTCACACGGATAAATAGGGTAGATAGCTATAGGTGGTGAAAAGGACCTAGAAGTGTATTTTTTATTCATTGCAAATCTTGTACATAAATGCAACAAATCTTTGACCATCATGGAGGAATGAGGGGCATTTATTGCTATATCTTTTTTGTCTCTCAATTAACTAGTAAATAGGATTACCTTCTCTTAATCAAGATTAATTAACACAAATCTTAATTGGATCCAATTACAAACCAACCAAACTTGAATAGTTTCTATTGAAAACCAACCAAACCAAACCAAGCCTTCTCTCTCTTCGTTGGCCTATAAATACAAGCCTTGCTAGCTATTGTATTTCACTCCATACAGACACAACACACAGCTGAGAGAGGAGGAATGGGAGAGCAAGTGAGCTTGAGAGAAAAAGAGAAGAAAAGAGAGCAATAAGTAGGAAAAAGATCTAGCAAACCAAGGTAAATCTCATACACCTCTCCTCAATGAATCATCATGTTTTTCCCCTTCATAATACATGCTAAAAATATAGCACATGATATTAAAATTTACTACATTATTAGATGATGTATGGTTTGAAAATGACATGTCCCTCTTCTTCCTTGCAATTTCCAGCAAGCTTTTCTCAAGGTTTCTGATTTTATTCCCATAGCAAATCTTCACCAACTCAAAAACTATTTTAAAGGGGTATTAATTGACATATATAGAGTATGTGGAAATTTTGGCTAAGACCCTGGATGTGTTTTTATGACCCCTTTTGTTTTTCTAAATACTTGCTGCAAAGAACCTGTTAAAACAGGGGACTTTGGAAAATTCTAGAACATTATATAAAAATGGTATCACGTTCATTTTTACATCCAAATCTTCCTTTGAAGGTTTGCTTTCAAAAAAAATTTATTTCAATGAAAATGAATGAGTATTTTAAGAGAAACACCAAATTTTGTAACAGTTGTCAAATCTGGACAGAGTCTGTGTATTTCTTAAATATCTAAAAATCAAAAAGAGCCACCCTACTTCCATAAAATGGTTCTGAAACTAGACTTGATTCTCTACAAATCCTCTAGAAGCCACATTTTGAAACCCTTAAAAAATATTTTTTCTATATTTATTTTTGAACCGGTGCGGTGCTGGAAATTTGAACAATACGGTTCTTGTTGTAGTTAATTGTTTTGTGCTATCATGACATATTGTTGTAATATATGTTATACTTTCATGGTTGAGTTTCACCTTGAATGGCCTTATTTTGTTCTTACTTGTGCTAACCACTAATGTGTGATACACTTAATGTGAAAAGGGAAAAACTAAATGGGTTGGTAAAGAGGTTTAACGACCACAATAGTCATATATCAGAAATGATGAGAATGTTAAGTTGATATTAGTAGTGGATTAAAATGAGTAAGTCTTGCACAACTGGTTGTTTGGAACCCTTGAATGGAGCGGTTGTATTGGGACCCTAGGTGGTTTGGTGTAAGGAAGGGTTTGGGCTAGGCCCATCATTACCATCTCTCTTGAGGCCCTCGGTTGGCGCTACACAGTATATAACCTGAGAGGCTAATTTGTAAACAAATTGGGCTGAGCTAGGAAGAGTCTTCTTTGGGAGTTGGGCCGCGTAATGGGCCGAGATAAAGGCTGGTGTAGCTCGGTCTTAGGCCAAGAAGACATCTCATATTTCGGGTTTGGGCCGAACTATGGGCCGAGGTATTTATTTATGTAGCACGGTCCTTGATCATCTAAACATCGGGTCAGTCAGATATGGGCTACCAGTGGCTTGACCTAGCTATCTTGGCCGAGGTATCAGTAGAAGGAGGATCGAGCTAAAGGATAGCTCTGCAGGGCGTCATCTCAAAGTCAAGACTGACAGTGGTGCTTAAAGTATCACGGAGCCGAAGTGACTTGGTTGACCGCAATGTTAGCCGAGGTAAAGGTGTCAGCCGAGGTAAAGATGTCAGCTAAGGTAGAGGGGGTAGCCATCTCACTTGGCTTGCAATGATGAGGGTGTTCTGAGGGTAAGCATTATCCTTGGACATGAGACTCCTAGTAGGATTCTGCTAAGGAGAGTAAAGTCCTACTAGGATTGTGCAAAACAATCTCACTTGGTTGGTAATGAGTAGGAGTGTGACTCCTAGAAGAACTCTGCTAAGGAGAGTAAAGTCTTACTGGGATTGTGCAAACCATCTCACTTGGTTGGTAGTGAGTAGGGTGTGTGATTCCTAGGAGGACTCTCATAGGGAGAGTTGGAATCCTACTAGGATTGTGCCAAGCAGAATCTATAAAAGCTCATGACCAGACCTATGTACAGGTATCCCAATTCTTGCTCTAGAATACACAGAGCTTGTTGTCTATTGTCTAGTTGCTGACTTAGGCATCGGAGGGGTTTCCGGCACACACCCGTCGGTTAGCTCACGTTTGTGTTTTCAGGTGGCAAAGCTACATTGTTTGGAGGAGCGCAAACTTGATCAACAGGATCATAAGAGAAGAATTATTTTGTGCTCGTACTATTGGCGCTGTCTGTGGGAATTACACATAGAACAAAACCTTTTGATCAAGTTTTCCTCTCTAGTTGAAATCAATGGCGCACAACGAAGATTTTCCACAATCTGCTATAGATGGGCATACCCCGGAAGGGGGTGGGAGGTGCGAAGGTTTACCTTCTATCCCACCCATGGTGGAATTAGATCCCCAGCGCAGGAATTCACGAATAGAAGCAAGAGAAAGATAGGGCTCAAGTCTACATCGCTCTCAAAGCCCTGATAAATAGAGGCGGCAGATGGATCCTCAGGTTCTCAAAGATCGCGTAAGGGAGTAAGACGAAGTAATAAGAAGAATGGCGGCTGACATAGAGTCTATGAAGAGCCAGATAAAAGGCAAATGAGTGGCAGCAAAAGAGGGGCGCAAAGGCAACACACACTCTTGCCACTCAGAAGATCGTAACAGACAAGTCACACCATCGCAAGCTAGAAGTAGAAGCCTCAGGTTGGGTGATACACAATCAAGGACTTCCAGGACTCGTTACTCTAGGTCAGAGACAGAGGGAAGCAGCTATCGGCCTACACATCTACACCAAACGACATCTAGGCACACGAAGTTGCCTAGGTCGGCGAACTAGCGGACAGTGCTTGGAGAAATGGCTCGAAGAAGAGAAGACACTCAGGCTCGCGACCTCTATAGAATCTCGGCACTGCAGCGGTTAGCTCTTAGAACACATGGGAGCGTCAAGATTGGGATACCAGCACCACGCCTTGCTTACGAGCCAGCAGACAAAGTGTTAGCAAGGTTGCAGAGCTCGCCCTTCGTTCTAGTGATTAAGAATGCACCATTACCCGCAGGTTTCCACCAACCTAAGTTCACAATCTATGAGAGGAAGTCGGAACCCTACATACACTTGAGCCACTTTTACTAGGTTATGGCTGTGTATCGGCGAAACGAGGCTCTAATGTGTATCCTGTTTCCTTCCAACCTTGGTAACCTGGGTTTAACGTGGTTTGAAAGGTTGCCAGAAGGTAGCATAGCTTCGTGGGCGCAACTAGCGGAGGCATTTGTGACCAGATTCAGAACTAACACCAAGACACCAGTGGAGATTGACCAGCTTCTCTCCATAGACATGGGCGAGAAAGAAACTTTAAGGTCTTACAATAACCGGTATTGGGAGACTTTTAATCAGATTGGAGATTGCCCTACAAACCTAGCTATCGCACAGTACAAACGAGGTTTGCCGGCTGGCAATAAGTTGAGGGATTCAATGACAATGACGTCGCCCCTTACTATGGAAGCCCTAATGGAGTGAGTGCACCAACACATCTGGGTAGAGGAAAATAAGGCGCGTACCAAGGCAGAGTCCGACACAACAGTAATACCAGACAAAAAGCTTTTGGCCAGAGTTAACACAGTTGACAAGTAGGATTGACTGCGCAAAAGTCTTTGCCTGACTGGGGGGCAATTGGGAAGGTTGGCAAGATTGGGCAACTCTTTCTAATAAGTCTTTGCCTAACTGGGGGGCAATTGGGAAGGTTGGCAGGTTTGACCAACACTTTCCATTCTTCAGCTGAGATCAGGATCTAAGCTAGAGAAGGTTGGCTGAAATAACCAACATTTTGTTCTCTTCAGCCGAGATCAGGATCTAGATTGGAGAGGGTTGGCTAGAAAAACCAACATTTTGTTCTCTTCAGCCAATATTAGGATCTAGGCTGGAGAGGGTTGGCGGGAAAAACCAACGAACACTTTGTTCTCTTCAACCGAGATCAAGATCTAGGCTGGAGGGGGTTGGCTGGAAAAACCAATATTTTGTTCTCTTCAGCCGAGATCAGGATCTAGGCTGGAGAGGGTTGGCTGTAAAAACCAATATTTTGTTCTCTTCAGCCGAGATCAGGATCTAGGCTGAAGAGGGTTGACAGGAATAACCAACATTTTGTTCTTGTCAGCCGAGATCAGGATCTAAGCTGGAGAGGGTTGGCCGGAATAACCAACACTTCGTTCTCTTCAATCGAGATCAGGATCTAGGTTGAAGAAGGTTGGCAGGTTTGACCAGCAAATTTTTGAACTCTTTGGTCGGGATGATGGTTACCTCGGCTAAAGCAGGTTGGCAGGTTTGACCAACAATTTTTTGAATTCCTGGACTGAGATGGTTATCTCAGATAAAGCAGGTTGGCAGGGTTAGTATAAACTAAGTTAGTCTGCTTGGCGAGACACAAAAAGAGCAACTCACCGCACGATTACAAACTTGAAGGATATATACGTTAAAGGCAAAAAAGCAGGGGTTGTTCAAAATTTTGGAGGTATATGACGATGGTAACATGAGAACGAGGATAATGGGGGGCACGCCACGTATCTTGGGAATGACGTTGTGCCAGATCAGTAGAAGAACATGTTGAGCAATTGACAAGGCTTATTGGGGTCAAACGAGCTATGAAACTGAACAACTTTTTAGCTCGGCAGAGTGGGGCGTTCTCAGCTCGGCTGGAGGAAAAATAATCCCAATCATGCTACGCAGATGGAATTAAGGGGCAATTGAGAAAGTAATTTGTAAACAAATTGGGTCGAGCTAGGAAGAGTCTTCTTTGGGAGTTAGGCCGCGTAATGGGCCGAGATAAGGGCTGGTGTAGCTCGGTCTTAGGCCAAGAAGACATTTCATATTTCGAGTTTGGGCCGAACTATGGGCCGAGGTAATTATTTATGTAGCAGGGTCCTTGATTATCTAACCATCGGGCCGGTCAGAGATAGGCTACCAGTGGTCTGACCTAGCTATCTTGGGCCGAGGTATCAGTAGAAGGAGGACCGAGCTAAAGAATAGCTCTGCAAGGCATTATCTCAAAGTCAAGACTGACAGTGGTGCTTAAAGTATCACAGAGCCGAAGTAACTTGGTTAACCGCAATGTTAGCCGAGGTAAAGGTGTCAGCCGAGGTAAAGGTGTCAGCTGAGGTAAAGATGTCAGCCGAGGCAAAAGGGGTGGCCATCTCACTTGGCTTGCAGTGATGAGGGTGTTCTGAGGGTAAGCATTATCCTTGGACATGAGACTTCTAGTAGGACTCTGCTAAGGAGAGTAAAGTCCTACTATGATTGTGTAAAACAATCTCACTTGGTTGGTAGTGAGTAGGAGTGTGACTCCTAGGAGAACTCTACTAAGGAGAGTAAAGTCCTACTGGGATTGTGCAAACCATCTCACTTGGTTGGTAGTGAGTAGGGTGTGTGATTCTTAAGAGGACTCTCATAGGGAGAGTTGGAATCCCACTAGGATTGTGCCAATTAGAATCTATAAAAGCTCATGACTAGACCTATGTACAGGTATCCCAATTCTTACTCTAGAATACATAGAGCTTATTGTCTATTGTCTAGTTGCTGACTTAGGCATCGGAGGGGTTTCCGGCACACACCCGCCTGTTAGCTCACGTTTGTGTTTTCAGGTGGCAAAGCTACATTGTTTGGAGGAGCGCAAACTTGATCAACAGGATCATACGAGAAGAATTATTTTGTGCTCGTACATAACCGTTGGTAGGCATCAGAGGTAAGGTTTGCAACAAAGTAGCAAAAGATGGGGCATATTGAATAATCCGCGTCCAATTCTTGGAGTTGGGAGGACGAAATCTCTTTGGGGGATTTCTAGACTAGTAATAACTAATCATATAATTTTTGCTATGAATTTAAATGCCATGATCCTTTGTTTTGCCTTTTTTGTAAATGTTGTTGTGTATTGGACTGGGAAAAAGAGATGGGGTGTGTATGCGTTTACTGGGCATTCAAAGCTCACAGTGTATCATGTCAGGTGCTGAAGAGGAGCTTATAGCAGGAGACGATGAGCCGAAAACCTTTGAAGACATTTGGCTATCTTAGAAAAGTTAGAATTTTCCCTTTTGATGTTTTGTAAGGCTCATATGAAAATTTAAATTTTCTTTTGGGATGTAATGTAATGGAACGAGCTTTTTTAATTAAGGATATTCGTAATTATTCTGTTATTATGTACTTATATTCTAACACCAATATAACCCCTGACGTCGCTTACAGGACCTTGTGTCAATGCCTCTTAAGATCTGTCAAAGAGGTAGTACGCTACTTAAGAAAGTTGGACTCAGAAGGGAGGCTAATTTGACTCCTCCGTCGATCTGGGATCTTACTTGGTTATTGACCATAGGACTCATTAGTAACTTTCCCTTGACTACAACCGATAGTGTAGATTTGGGGCGTCACATTACAAATAATCATTCTAACATTACATAAAAAAAAAAAAAGTGCAAAAAAGTCTCTCCTTTTGGACTGTTAGCCTAATTACAATTAACCAAAATTTGTAAGATAATTTCCAAAAGCCCACCACTCAAATTAATTCACCAACCATACTAAAGGGCAAAATAGAAAATTCTAAAAAAAACTAATGGCAAAATAGGCAACAAAAGACGTGCCTTCTCAACCAAACCTATTCTTATATATATATATACTAGTGTAAAAGGCTCATGCATGGCAGATGTTACTATGACCTTTAACTCTAATATTTTATTGAGTTTACCAAATGAAATGAAATAATATGACAATTTTTTAAAACCATTAAGGTACAATTATGGAATAAATAGACAAGATAAAATTTTAATTCAAATGAGTGGATTTTTTTTATTGAGATTGATTAGGATGGAATAATCGAATGGTGATATTACATGCCAATGATCATGTGATATCATCGTAAAACTTTGGTTTGGTTTGATTTAAAATATAAATATGTAAATAATGTTTAGTGTAAATAATGTTAGGATTAAAATGTAATTATAATTTCTACGTATAATGTCAATTAATTAATTAATTTAATGCATCCTTAACATTTAATTAATCATGGGGAACATAAATATATTAGAAACACTGCCACCACACATAAGCCAATTTTGTTTGAATAATTGTAAGTATCATTAAAATTTAGGAAAAATTAACCAAAAAAAAAACTTAAAATTTAATACTTGTAACAAAATAAACTATTGAGTTTTTGATTTTATAAATTTAAATATTAAATTTCTGATTTATTTTCAATCTAAGCAATTTGTCGGTAGGAAGAAGTGGCCATCAGTCCTTTGCGGGGTCTGTCTTTCACATATTTTTTTTGCATTCTTATTGAAAAAAATAATAATATATCAACACATTTTGCATTCCTATTGAAAAAAAATAATAATCTATCAACACAATTTGAATAGCACATAAAATAAATAAAAATGTGATAGTGGCCAAGCATTTGAATGCGCAACACAATTAAGAAAATCAACCACTATCTCTTTTCTTACTCTGTTTCTTTTCAATTTCTTCACCATGTCTTCAACAGGGATGAAGAAATAGTCCATCAATTATGAGTGAAAATTTAAATTGGGTTATAGAAATAAAATAAAATGAAACAAAAATAATGACCCATAAGAGACATGCGGGTTGAAGAAAAAAAAATAAAAAAGAAAATGTTGAGACCCAAACCAACGTCAACAGCCCCCACAAACCAATGTCAAGACCCTCACCTAACAACACAAAAAAGAAAAACAAATATATATCAGTTTAAGGTTTAGAAACACCAACCCAAATACATAACTTAACACCAACCCATATAAATTGAAAGATGCATAAATAAAAAAATGAGAAAAGAAATAGAACACAAAAAAAGAAAGAGAAATCCAAATACATATCATTTTAAGGTTTAAAAACACAAATCCAACACAAACACATCAGTTTAAGGTTTAGAAAAACAAATACAAATCCAAATCTTAGAAACACAAACCCAAATTGATGGGTCTCTTTTGCTTTGATTGAAAAGAAACATAATGATTTTTAATGCTCTGTTCCAATGCTTTGTGTCTCTTAAGCTTTGTTTCTAACTTTTTCTGTGGTTCCATTGAATGCATACCTAATCACACAAAACCAAACAGAAATCTTAAAAACACAAGCACAAATCGAAACCAAAATCTTAGAAAACACAACCTAATCAACAAAAATATATATATAAAAAATAATAATAATAATAACACAAATCCAACACAATGAAACATTGAAAACCATTTGAAAAATCACTTAAGAATATCTTAAAAACCATTTGAAAGCCATTTCATGAGGATGAATTATTATTTCAAACCCAAGGATTAGTTTGTATACCATAATACAAAATGAGTCCAAAAAAAAAAGAAAAAAAAGAGATAATTTGTCCTCTTAATTTCTAAAAGTACACAACTAATACACTAATATGGAACCAATTAAGGCCATAAATAAGTTGCCCACAGCAGAAGTTACTAAATGGGAAGACTTGCAACTTATTATGATTATATGACATGTAAACAGATACATATAATTGTTTTACATATTTGATAATACATTTTGATATGTATTAAAACTTCATAAAATGGATGCTTAAATCTATTCATTAACAAGCTCAGATTTAGTGCACATTCATACACATTTATCAAAAGAAACACCACAAAAAAAATGTCAATTCTGTCCATTTTCTCAAATAACCTATACCTCACAATAATAATAATAAATAAATAAATAAATAAATAAATAAATAAAAAAGCTTAGGAATGTGGCAAAGCAGTTTTAAAGATTCAAATGACATGAAAATTGCATCTTAGAGCAACTCTAATGGTGTGCTTTCCTTTCATACGAAAGCCAAAATTTGGCAAAAACACTTCCAATTCATGTACTATTTTTTGGTGCCAAATTATAACAATGCCAAAATTTGGCAAGAGCTCATCTCTCTATTCTCTAATGACAGAACCCTATTTGTCAACAAAGCCATTGTGATATAAGCTAATTGTTATTGTTGTTGTAGTTCTTTTTCAAAGCTAATTGTTGAAGTGTAAGGAAAATTCACCTAAATACAGCTGAACAAACATTAATTAACATGAATTTCAACAAATTCAATTCAAACAACATGAAAATGACGCCACTTTTTCAACTCAAATTAGAAAGTAAAATAATAAAGTGAGAGAAAACAGTGTACATGGCAATTTATTAGTTGAAGAATTTTGATGGGTGTTTCCATCTTTGGGTTTGAAGAACCCTCCCAAATCCATCTTCCTCAACAATTTTTAGAGAGAGAGAGAGGAGAGAGAACAAAATACCTAAATTTAAAAGGCAACCAACGCCGATACATAATCATACATATATATACATCAATCTCTGAAATTATATACAAACATCCATATATAATATACACAATCGTATTTAATACACACAAATTAAAGTTAGTACACCTTGTTCAAAAAAAAAAAAAAAAGTTAGTACACAAATTAGGACAAACTGTTTTAAACTAAGATTAGAAGAAAAAAATTGTCTTAAAATGGCTTATTCACACAAATTATCTTAATAAAACATCAAAAAAAAAATAATAACAAATGTGAGCCAGAACCAATATTGTCTAAAATAGAATATAAATACAGACGAAGCCCATTACTTTTGTTATTTCAAAGAATCTGAATTTATAAACTCCAAACTGTCAAAACTAAGTTAAAAAATTGACACTATGAAAATCATATTCTTAATTCAATCCAAATCTCCATACCAACTGTCAGAAATATATGTTTTCTTCTAACTGGGCTTAACAAAACTAACAAAATCATGTAAATTAATGATACAAAAAGACGGAAGAAAAAAAAAAAAAGCTGTTCACGATTTAAAGAAACAAAAGAAACCATAATCAACAATGTGACATGGTAATCTATATAACAAAAGAAATAAAATCTGATTCAAACATAAATTCAAATAAAGAGATAATTAATTTATGTGCTTGATTTTCGTGTAGTTCAGAATGCTATGTGATTACTATATACAGCATGCAATTATTGTCTCTACAATATGCTTGTCATGTATGTTTTTATCTGTTTGAGCAACAAAATTTTAAATTATGCATGCCTGCATTTTGTATCTTCCCAAAACCATAAACTCACATTATTTGTATCTACAATTATTGTCTCTACAATATGGTTGTCATGTTTTTATCTGGGTCATTAGCATAGAAAGATGTTAAATTCTTTTTTCCTATTCCCTGATTACTCTATTTGTATCTTCTGAATGCTCTATTTGTCTCTATAATAATTAGTGAACTCACATTATTGATTTTGCACCATCAGCACATAAGGATGTTAAAGTTTCTTTTTCTTGATGAACTGTCCAAATCCCGAAATTAAAGGAGCAATCATTTTTCATGATCAAGGTCCAGAATTATTTGATTATAGCATCCGCCTCAACCACACATGGGCTTTCTCTAGATTTCCTGATGTTAAAACTATCATGGATATAGATGGTCCTTACCTCAATGACCTGGAATTGGGTGTTGATACTATATCAATTATACAGAACAGCTTCAGTGGATTTTTGACCGTATGATCTCAATTTTCCCTTTTCACTATTTGCTTCCTTCTGAAATATTAACAGAGTAGTCTTTTCTTTGTTTAAAATTTTGCTCATGTATAACTCATGATCTTTGATCTCAAAATAAAAAAATTAACAAAAAAATGAATATTAGGTTAATCCCATAATAAAAATCAGTCTACCTCGTTAAAACCTTACCTCCTCTACAATGTACTGAAAAGTTACTATTGACATTAATCCACTTTATTATAAAAATATTTGTAGATTTTGTCAAATAAAAGTATTTATACATGTGATTTGATTAATTTAATCATATTAGAGACAGATTTAGTGCAATTGATTGTATACCCATAAAAAAAAAAAATACGAAAAATTTAATTAAAAAACTTAACGCCACCATCACATCATTCACAATAACATCTTTGTATAAAGAAAACTCATCAATTAAACATTTATGTATGTAAATGTAAAATAAATAAAGAGATTGAAAAAAGAGTCAAACCTTTGAGAGGAACATCCAAAACAGCACCAGCAAGTAGATCTTTGGGAAGCAAGACCATTGAGCTTGAGCAGGGTATCCTCTGTAGTATTGAACTGCTTGAGTAGGTTTTTTAAATTTTGCTCATGTATAACTCATGATCTTTGATCTCAAAATAAAAAAATTTGAAAAAAAAAATGAATATTAGGTTAATCCCATAATAAAAATAAGTCTACCTCGTTAAAACCGTACCTCCTCTCCAATGTACTGAAAAGTTACTATTGACATTAATCCACTTTATTATAAAAAAATTTGTGGATTTTGTCAAATAAAAGTATTTATACATGTGATTTGACTAATTTAATCATATTAGAGATAGATTTAGTGCAATTGATTGTATACCCATAAAAAACAAAAAATGAAAAATTTAATTAAAAATTTGAAGTTGGGACAATAATATGCTGCTTCTGAATGATCAATTTGCATGCTAAGAGAACCAAGAACAGGTTTTAACATTAGCATCCACGACTCTATCCTACTGGCAAATGAAACTTACTATCCAGAACAAATAGCTGCATTATGTGAAATTGAGAGAGAAAGAGCAAACAAAATGACAGGAAAAAAAAAAATCAATCTAACAAAAGTAACATAGAAACATAATTTCTTTTCCTAACAAAGCTTTGCCAATAATTAGTTCATTAAAAGAAACTTGAATGCCCATACCACCAGGAAAAAAATAACACCTGAAAAAAAAAATTACAAAAATATATAAACCAAATCATAATCTAAAATTACAAAATCACACCTGGAAAAAAAAATAAAAATTAAAAAATAAATCTAAAATCATAATTAACTATTTATTATCCATGCCAACAACAATTCAAATGTATAAACTTGGCTTATTAGTGTCGTCTTTATGAAGGATTCCAGAAACTTGGCTTAAGGTTGGTCTAGAATTTTCTAAACTTGTACAGCAGAGTTCACTATCTTCTATGCTTGGCCATAATTTTGTGTTGCAATTGTCTGAGTTTATGTAACTTACATTAAGTTACACCTAGAAAGGGTTAAATGAGTCTCTCCTCATTGTGCAGGTGTTGAGAGCTGCTTCACGCCCAAAATTCTTAATTTTGGGCAATGTATTGTGGAGGTGATGTCGAGATTCTGAAATATGTTGTCTTTATTATTTTTTATTTTGGGTAAATTTTAGAATGAATATGTTTACATTTAAAAGTTAAAGTGTCGCTAGTGGGATAGTGTTTAATCTCAGCAGTAATGCCTTCAGATTTTAGAAAGAGAAATTGGTAGATTTATTGGATATATCTCGCCAAAGATCAGGCCTCTCTTCACATAATCTCCATTTAATTGAGCTTACATTCAACACCTTGAGCTTATATCCTGCTTGGAAGTGATGAAACTGTTTCATTAGGTTAAGATAATAGCTCATAGTGAGACTTTGCTAATTTTTATATGGTGACAAACAATATAAGAACTTTATGCAATGTACGTTTCCAGAAGAAATATCGTGATCACAATCATTTGTATGATATACCTCTTGGCTATCTCATGAATGTGGGTTTTTTTAGTTGAATTTGTATTGCACTTTTCAATGGAGGTTGTTGGTTTTATTTTATAATATATCAAGAAAATGAGGCTTTTAGTTATATCAAATTACATCAGGAAGTGCTAAATCAAGCACATATCAAAGGTAATTCCTGATTTAGTGACAATTTAC
Source organism: Camellia lanceoleosa (assembly GCA_025200525.1). Taxonomy (NCBI): domain Eukaryota; kingdom Viridiplantae; phylum Streptophyta; class Magnoliopsida; order Ericales; family Theaceae; genus Camellia; species Camellia lanceoleosa. The sequence goes on from CM045769.1 coordinate 108,737,999, forward strand.
CACTAAATTATGAGTGCACTTGTTTCTAACTGCTAAATTCTTCCTATCTGTCATGAGTATGATCATAAGCACTGGGTAAGTCATATTGTTACCTGTTCAGCAACTGTGCATCTTTGCATTGACATCTTTCTTGTTATTAATTTTGGGCACTTCTCCAACTAATTGTAGTAATGTTAATTGCAGTAATATTTTTTTTAAAAAAATAGAGGAAAAAATTTCAAATAGTCACTAAAATTTGTCTAATGATTATGCTACTAATAAACTTATGTATTATTTTTAGTTATGCTCAAAACTAATCAATGCAAGATTTTTCAAAAGCCAAGTAGAACTCAAATGCCAAAAGCTGTTATTATCATCTTCAGAGACATTTCCTCATGAGACCTACAAAAGGTTCTATCGAATTAATAACCAAAATTAAGCATTGAAATCTTCCCCTAATAATCAATTTAACAATCTACTTCACAAAAAAGCATTGAAATCATCCCCTGATAAGCAATAATATGTATGAAAATATAACGACTTTATTGAAGCTATTATACATTTCAAAAGAGGCAAAGAAACTTTATGATATACAAATTCAGATAACCACTGCATGATATACAAAAAAATAAACTTTATTATGGAAAAAGAGGCAAAGAAACACAAAAAGCCACACATGGGAGATGATGATAGGACCACCTTGAGACTCAAACAACTTCTCATCCTTCATCATTTGGACAATTTTTTAGATTAATCTTGAGAGAGAGAGAGAGAGAGAGAGAGAGAGAGAGAGAGAGAGAGAGAGAGAGACCTTGAAAGATTGCTGATGCCTGGAACATAATTCAACCAAACAGGAAAACCCCTAAAAACAAAAAAGCAAAATAAAATCAAACATTAAAAAAAAAAACTTGAATCTCAAAATTCCATTCTCAAAAACTCATCAAATATATATAGATTAAAACTTTAAAATACACAGGAATGACCCTAATCACCACAACACAGCGAAATATGGTAGGAAACCCACACTTTTATACTTAAAAAAAAACAGAGTACATTACCTAAAGAAGAAGATCATATATCAATGCTTTCTGAACCAACTTTATGAATCGAACCAAGTTATACTAAAACCCACAACAAAAAATGATGAAGGGGGATGAGGGAGAGAGAGAGAGAGGGCAAAATGAGCAAAATGCAAGTAAAAAACAGAGTATAGGAATAAAGCACTAAAGTGATGAAGGGGGATGAGAGAGCGGGAGATGAAGGGATTAAGGTTATGGCTGGGAGAGAGGGAGGAGGACAGGAATAAAGGGTTCCGGTTTGGGTCTCCAGCGAGGGAGAGGAGAGGTGGTCGGTGGTCGGTGGTCGTCGATGTCGCGACGGCGGTGGTCATCGTAAGAGAAGAGAGAGATGAGAAGAAGTATTCAAGAAGAAGAAGAACAGAGAGGGAGAAGGAGAGGGAGAGACAGGGAGGGGGAAGGGGGGAGGCAGACATGGGTAGGTAGGAAGGCAACAACGATGCTTTTAGGGAGAGAAGTCTTTGGGCGGGAGATCCATTGATCTGAACCGTTGATATAAACTTGGAATTAATCTCAGCCATTGGATCAAAATGTATCTCACATACATTTTATACATTTTTAAAAACACTTCTCCCTTATTATATAGATATATGTTTTTAGACCCATGCAAGGCACGAGTTATTATTGTGATAAATTTAAGTTTCCCAAATGCAAATCTTCTAACACAAATTTTCATTTGTTTTAATAATTATTTTCATATTTTATTCAAATTATTTTTGTTTCGACATTTTTTTTACTATTTATTCTGTTAAATTAAAGGAATAGTTGTAATTTCTAATATTGTAGGGGCATTTCATATTTTAAATAAACTTCAGCGGTGTATTTGTAATTTATTCAAAATCAAAATAATTATGTTTCATAACTGACCAAGAATCCTTTCATAATTACAAAAAATCCTTCTTCCAAATTAATCCCACCAATATTGGTAAATAATATAAAAGAAAAAGGCAAAATGGGAAAACTAAAAGTATATGCCTCCAATTGTCAGGACCCAAACCCGTCCCTATAGGTTTAGCGTCATAATCGGCCAGTAATTATAGATTACCTACGACTTCCATACAGATAAATCTCATAATATAAGATACGGGGCTTAGCGGAAGTCTAAAAATGACATAGAAATTGCCCATTGAGCCATGCATACATGAGGAGAACTAATATAATAAGCAAAAATTTTTTTCCATAAGTACATTGTTCACCATTGCATAAAATTCATGTCTTGTAAGTATACAACCCAACAAAACATTTATCATGAAACCACTAAAACAAACAAAAAGGGGTTCCACTAATATGGCTCCATCTGAGCCTAATGACTTCTCTTAGAAGCTCCTCAAAAGGCTGACCCGAGGTAGACTCGAGGCTTTCTAACTCTGCTGTTCAGCTTGCCCACCTACATATATTTACACATAAATAGATAGTGAGCTAGAGCTCAGTGAATAATAACAAAATAAAGAGGTTAAATGAATGAAGCTTAACGTTATTGTCAAACCAAAATTTGTTTTCATCACCAAGATCTTTCGATATCGTTTTATGTGGTACATCCATTAAGTGAACAACTTGAACATACCTTTATAAAGTTATTACTCATAGTGGTTTGTTGTCACTAAGCCTCAGACGTCCACTTAAACAAAACACATAACAAAGAACAATTGAAACTCCATTTCATTTTAACTCAATTCTCTTTATGTGTTTCTACTCATTCTATGATTATATGAGTCTAAATGACACCTAAGAACACTTGGAGTGGCATGGGGATACAAATATGCACTTAAAAGAGTTCCTCAAAATTTGCTAAAAATAGGGTCTCCGCTCGAGAGTAACTTCCTTCGCTCGAGCATGGGTTCAAAAACAAAGGTGGTCACTCGAGCGCAACTTCTGTCGTTTGAGTGGTCTACAAACTTGGTAAAAGTACTGGTTGCATGAAATTCCTGCTCGACGGTCGCTCGAGTGGGAGATTGAGGAAAAAAGGTCGTCGCTCGAGCGTCATTTTGATCGCTTGAGCGGTTTGTAAAATCTTATAAAACTTCTAGGAGCTTGATTTTCACACTTGAGCGAAGCTTTTCTCGCTCAAGCAGACAACACGAATTCTGGAATTTCCAGAACTGGGTTTGAGCTTCAAAGTTGATATTCAAAGGTCCAAAACTTGTGTTTTTGGTACAAAAACTTGGAAAAACATTGTATAACATGAAAATACTTCCAATTTGAAACCATTTATTCAAAATCAAACCCCAATTGTCGAAATTTGAGCTCCAACTATCAAGTTAAAGCCATGCATGCTATGGATTGAGTCCTCTTTATGTTAAATCACCACAAAGTGATATGAAGTGCATGAATCCATGGATGATCTTCAAGTTCATGTCTCCTAAGCTTCATGCATGTATGAATTTCAAGAAATCTTAACTCAAAAAAAGAAAAAGAAAAAGAAAGATTACGCATGCATGTGCATGATTCAACTCAAATTCATTATATTCATAATAATTCATACTCAACCTACCCAATTTCAAGCAAACGACTCTATAACTCCATACTCTTAGTTTCTACATGTCTAAATTCTAAGAATTTAGGATGAATCTCATACCTAATGTGTGAATTCAAGTGTTGGTCTAGCAATTCTCTTCAAATTTCCCCTTTCTCTCTCTAAAGTGTTGAGTCTCTTCTCCCTTCCTCAAATTCTGAGCTCAAAATGTGTAAGTATGAGCCTATAAGCTTGATTAGAGCTATTTATATGGTGTGATTAGCTTAGCCTAATCAAGTATAATTAAGGTTGAGTAATCTAGGCTCAATTCTAATTAATTCAATCAGTTTATTCTAATTATTTTGATCTAAATTAGTTTTCAATTAAAGTTACCATAAAATTCTAAATATTTTAATTAGTCTATTACGTTATTCAATTTTAGTTTCTGAAGTCATCTAGGCTCTTAATTTCTATCTCTAAGTGGTCAATTTGAACAAGATTCCATGTAATAACAGATAATTGCGAATTTAAACATGTAATCACATAAGTAAACACACAATCATGCAATTTGGCTCATTAATATAACATAATATACTAGCTTGGAGGTCGGGGCCGTCACACCAATAGTAAATAATTTTAAATAAAAGGACAAAAAGGGAAAACATAAATACAAGCCATGAAACATGAAGTTCCTCTTATATGTATAGATATAGATAAAACTATTTATACTATTATTAAGTGAAAGCCTTACAATTAGTGTAGTGAAGCATTTGCTCTTCTTATGTCACGTTGCAGCATTTTTTATTTTTAAAAAAAGTTAAACAAAGAGATAGGTAAGACTTGAACCCATGAAGGCCTCAATTGGTATAGTGAAGTCTGTACTCTCTTCATTGTACATTATAGTGTTTTTTATTTTTAAAAAAAAGTTACACAAAGAGGTGGGTAAGGCTTGAACCCATGACCATGGGTTTAAGGTGTAGGAGGACTCATACCACTTAAATTAAATACATATTATAATATTGATTTTATTATTATTATATTTTATTCTTGCTTATTCGAATTGTACATGCATCGCGTGTGCTACCCTCTACTACTATTATTAAGTGAAGGCCTCAATTGATGTAGTAAAATCTTTCCTCTGCTCATAACAAGTGGCATTATTTTTCATCTAAGAAAAAAAAAAGTTATACAAAGAGGTGGGCAAAACTTGAACACATGACCATTAATTTAATGTAGAAAGACTCATACCATTTACGCTAAGTACAAATTATAATATTAATTTCATTATTTTTTATTTTATTTTTACTTATTTGAATTGCATACGCATAGTATGCGCCACCCTCTAATATATATTATTAAAAGTAGTGTTTCCTTCATTTTTTTTTCTTTCTTATGTGACATATCTCCCTCCTTTTTTTTTCTTTTTTTTTATTCTCTCTCTCTCTCTCTCTCTCTCTCTCTCTATATCCTATGTGGTATATCATGCTCCTCTCCTACTTTTTAAAAATGTCAAACTAATTTACCCTTTTTCTTTAATTATTGTTAAAATCTAATATGTAAAAGAATTCTACTTAATCCGAACTACCTATAAAATTAAAACTTTACAAATTAATATTCTTCTATTAAATATAAAAGATATTTTTATTTTTTGGTCTACCTTATTAATATCTTATGATTCATTTAGATTGAGGATTTTATTTAACATGAAATTCTTTATTACGAAAAATTTATATTTAAATTAAAATTTATATACCTATATATAAGGTTTTTTTTTCTTTTTTATTTTATTTTATTTAGTTAAAATCCCTAGTAATATTTTTTTAGAAGGATAAGGAAAACATAATTTTCTATATTAGTATAACTTCTCCAAAACACAAAGTGAGAAAAATACTTCAACTACACTTTTTAAACGTATTTGAACATTTTAAAATTCCATAACTTTTAATCTAAATCTTTGTTTTATATATAAAATTTTCATTTTTGGAATAAAACAAGATCTATAATGAATATTAAAAAAACAAAATTGACAAAATTTCACTGACCTAAGATAGGTCAGCGAAATTTTGATACGCAAGTCAGTCTATGTCAGTGAAATTTCAATTAGTTTGTGAAATTTTCATGACCAAGTCAATAAGTTAGTGAAATTTCGGTTGGTTGGTAAAATTTTGATATCCAAGTCAACAAGTTAGTGAAATTTCATGAACCTTTTTCTTCATAATTTCATATTACTCATAGATGTTGCTTGAAAGATTTTGCCAATAGGATTTTAAATATATAAATTTTACAAAAAATAGAGATGTAAATAAAAAGTTATTAAATTTTAAAGTTTTGAAATCACTTAAACAATATAAAAGGTCATAGGAGAGAGAAACAACGCTATGAGTAAAACAATACAAAAGATTAGAATTTTTAATATTATAAGGACATTTTAAATCATATATGTTAAAGTTTGTCCTTACCACTTTAAGATTTTAAATCTCAAGGACTTTAACTAATGTCACTCCCTGCAAAATCCAACCTATGTGAATAAACTAATTAAATAATAAATGAAAAGACATTTAATAATAGAAATAAAAGATAAACTCTCATACATGCTTATATTAACGTCATTCACATCATCAGGTGGTTCTATTGCATACATGATATGTATATAAAGCAGCAAAAAAAAAAAAAAAAAAAAAAAGAAGAAGAAGAAGAAGAAGGAGGAGGAGGAGGTACCCTAAGGCTCACAAAACAAGGATGCAACCCTTTACAAAAACATCTCGTTAACATAGGGACAAGTCATATTTTAAGCAAATTTCAAGAGGTGTATTTATAATTTACACTATTTATTTTTATATTTAGTTCACTTAAAAAATAATAAAAAAATGTATTGCAAGTAAAAATAACTAAATAATCATTTCATTCAATTGAATAAAATTATCCAAATTGTGTAACTCTTTAAAATATATAAGTTGGTTTGTAAAATGAAAACCAACAAAGAGAAAAATCGCATGGGTGGCTATTGGCTTTTTTGGCTTTCAAATATTAGAAATGTAATTTGAGCGTGGCAGTAAGGATCAATAAGTCCTTACAAAGGTTTGTAAATACCAACCGATTAGTCAGACGATTGCTTCGAATTTCTTTTAGCCTCAATTAAGAGGACTTTACTAGTGGCTTGGTTTTTAGGAGAAAATTAAGAAGAATAATCAAAGTAAAAGAAAGAGGGAAAAACAGTGTTACAAATCGAACTTCATTAAGTAGACAAGAGTTTACAATTGTACCTTCATACTTTCACAGCTTCGAAGGGGATTACAGTAATAGACTAATCTAGAATTACTCCTAGAAATTTGAAGTGCAGTGCAGGAAAGTAAAGGACTAGAAAGAAAAATACAAAGTAAATAAATTGGTTTCTGGATCTGGTTCTGGGTCTCTACATTCTCAGCACTCTCCTCTATTTATCGGCTCTGAAGATAACCGTTGAAGTGGCTGTTAACCGCAGAAATATGTGATAACTGTCGAAGTGATCTCCATGATCACTGAGTATGGCTTTGAATAATTTGCTCCCACTATTCCCCTCTCATGGTTAGGCTTCCCTCCTGAATTTAAATTTAAATTGTAATTAACCGTTTGACCATGCCACGTTGGGTATCTTGATTGTTCCCATATCTTATGGATCCATTATTACTGCTATAAGCTACCACGCATCTGTTGATGATTAGAGACCTTTACTGATTCCCCAAATTGCTCCTTATGATCCAAGTGTTAGGCTACGATAGGTTTATACAAAATATATAGCCAATATTACCCCCCACACTAATATAGACAATACTTGGTAATATTAGTAGATTAATGCACTTTTGTCCACATCCTAGGACGTGCATGGTAATCAATTAACCTGGAAGTATAATTGCCTCCAAGCAATGCTTAAAACACTGAACTTTCTCTTGTGCTTGAACCTTACTTCCGCTATCTGTGCAAGCGAAAGGATTGATACATCTTTAATGGCTAATCAAACATTTTCCGTTATTGATCAAGCATACGAAGAGGTTTTGGACAATGATGATCAATCTCGAAAGAACTTCTCATATTTACCCACCTCCATTTATATAAGTTATGGAGGCTTTTGCAAAATATGTGCCTTTAGACCAAAAACTTGCCCAAATGGATCTTGAAAGTACTTCATCTGTTCCAAAACCTTCTGCGTGGGATGAAGCTTTCTCCTCTTTTACTAAAACTACTGGTTGGAATGTTTGGACAATACTAACCCAACCCTAAACAAGGGAGCGAATCCATCATAGACTTGCTGAATTCGACGACCCCACCGCGGTTCCTCCTTCTTTGCACAGCTCTGTGGTAATCCCTATGTACCACTTGATCGCCTCTGCTACCTCGAAGACAACTTGCTTTCGGTGTGGTATCTCTCTAGCTTGCCGAACAAAATAGTGCGGAAGACCCTTCACCCAATCGAAGCTTTGCGATTAAGTCCCTCACTCTTGGCCAAGAAGGCAAAGCTCTGCTCTTTTGACTGGCTAGAATGTGTGAACGAGCCCCAATTTTCATCTTCTTTTGGAGGGAACCCAATTGCCCATTCCCTTTCTCCTAATCTTAATTGGATTGAGGAATTAAAGCTTACCCTCTTCGAAGGTCAATACTTTACCCTTTACCGAGCTCTAGTTCCTCCAACCACTTACCAGCAGTACAAGGCCCAAACCCTGCTCACTACCTTTCCTCACTTATTCTTTGAAGTTGTTCAAGGTAACACCCCTCACAGGAACTTCCTATGGGCTTGCAACATTGTCTCTTGAAGCCACAACCTCAACCTCGTGGCCTAAGTAGAACTCCATACGTTCTTAGGCTAACTCCCCCTGTTGCTTAATTGGCACAAAAATGCCTTTGCCACCAGCGAATCGTTGGAAGAGATTTTTTCCACTTGCATTCAAACCCAATACGAAGCAGAGAATCTTCTTGAAAAGTATGAAGACTTCCAGAATCATGATTCGGTATATGGTGAGGATACCGATATTGACGTCATGTATGAGATGGGTGAGGTGGATGAAATAAAGAGGGCCCTGAGGCAAACAGAGTTTGAAATGAGGGCCCAACAACTTGTCCATCAAATAATGGTGCACTAGCTAGATAAGCCCAATTTAGATAGGATAGAGGATAGGTTGGAAAAAGAACATGTTTTTATTGAATATTGTTGGACTAAATTTCATAACCTTGTAACCTTGTCCATTCCCTATTTTTATGAGATTGAGAATGTAACCATGTAGGCTCTCCCAATGTAAATTTGCTTGTTAATAAAATTGGGTTTCTTTGTTTCAATGGCATGGTTCGTTTTTGTCAATATGCATGTCTTTGTCCCCAACTTGTTCACATACTATAGAAAATATTAGTTTCGAAACAAACCATCCACTTTGAAGTCTGATCAAGTGTTGTGAAGCATGACTCCTTCTTCAAAGGTGATAAAAACATACCTTCGAAGGGTTCTGGTAGGTAGAAAGTCAAAGAATGTGCTTTCACGCCTTAAGAACATGGGTTTTTCCTCTGACATTTTTTGCTAATGTGCAAGTCCTGCCATTTTAAAATTCATTACCGATAAATATTGGCCACACAATACCCATTTATTTCAAAGACAAATCAAGCACTCTAAAATACACTTACTTTCTTAAAAGAAAATAAAATACTCCTTCGAAGGAAATCTTCTTTGATAGAAAGCCTAGGAACGTACTTTTAAGACCTTCAAATCATTACATAAGTCCTAACCCCACCTGGGTTAAAGTATAGGCTTCAATATTTTGGCAAAATATTGGCTTCGAAGCCAACTACCCATTTTGAAGCCAAGCGAAATACTTCGAAGTATATTGTTTTCCCTTTCAAGGTAAAAACATGCTGCTTTAAAGGAAATTTTTTTTCTTTGTAGGAGGCCAAAAAATGTGTTTCAAGATCCTTCTAAAAAAGGCCTTAATCCCACATGGGTCAAAATAAAATTTCAAATAACTTGGGCTTATTTGACCCGTTAAGTTAAATGGGTAATTTGGACAAGAAGCTATAAAACCCCAATTTCTCATGCTCATACCTATTTGCTTGTCTAGTCTCTATCTTTACTCCCATTGTTGCTGACTTCAACTCCTTTACCTTTCTCCTCGTACTCTCCTCACTTTCCTTTTCATCCCTCATCAATGGCTTCTTCTTCCTCTGAGAAAATACCAGTTGTTGAATATTTACGTCCCTTAGTGGCTTTGAAGAGATGCATTACTGATGAGATAGCCAAGTATGAGACACTGGAGGGTCAAAGTGTGACTGATGGGAGAATCTTCGTCCCTCATCACCATGCTCGAGGGGAATACGTTCTTGGCCCCATTTTTAAAGAGGCTCCTGCTACACTTCCTCCCTTATACCCACACTTGTAGGACCACTACCTCCTCTACAAAGGAAGCTACAACTGGGGGAGCTTGAGGGTTAACCAACCTCACCCTTGCTTGCCCACACTGAAGACTAAATAGAAAGAGTGGTATGACATAGTAGTTGGAGCTAAGGAGCAAGATTTAGAGGATCTCTGCATTCTTGATGCCCTTCGACTCTCTAGGTTCATAATTCCTCCTGTTCTTATTCCAACTGCCCTCTGTTTTTGGAATCTTGCCTTCAACTTTTTCCAATTTTGGTGCGGTATGATGGCCCCCACCGTTCTGGACATGTGCCATCTTCTAGGGCTTTCACCTGCTAGTGATCCTTTTGGTCCTCATTACCCAGACCTTAAGGTCTCTTTCTCTGTTTCCTCTTCTAATTCTTCTTATAGTGACTTCGTAGCCTCTAAGAATAAAAAGGAACATCTTGTAACTGACCATGAGTTCTTTTTTTTTTTTTTTTTCATTCTCTACTGGTTTATAAATTCCTTTTTTGTACTTTTTATATGAAAATAATGCCTGAATTTGTTCCTCTTGCCAAGGCTTTGGCTTCAGGGAAAAGGATAGCCTTGGCCCCTTATGTTCTTGGCCATGTGTATAGGGTCTATTCTCAATTTTGTGAGAGGCCTCTAGAGCCTAATCAAGGGGGTCCTATTTGGATCCTCCAACTTTGGCTTTTTGCCTACTTCACCGACCTTCACTATCGAAGTTTAAGATTTTTGGTGCAGAAGCCTACCACCTACGGGGAGAAATATGCCAGAGTCTCCTTATATCCCTCCAGTTTTTTTTATTATTTCTCTTTCTTCCATCACTTGCCACTAGCTGCTCGTCCTTCCTTCTTCCACCCCTTCAATGTTGTTGTGGGGCTAGCATGGTTAAGAGCTTTTTTGGTGGATACCACATGTTCCAGGCCTATTCACAAGGAAATGTGGACTTCTATTCTGCTGCCAAGGGAGCTTTTTATTGGTACTCTAAATCCTAGGGCTTACAAGTGCATCTCTAAGGCCTACTGCCCCTTATAATTTGCAAGGCAATTCAGGCTTAGCCAAGGAATTCCGGTCTCACTCTGCAGCCTTTCCAATTCTGACCTTGACACTAGAAACCTGAAGGTACCAAAATCTAGGCTGGATGAAGCAACAGTTAAGTTCATAAAAGATCTTTCCAGCTTCGAATTTGTGCCTTTCATTAGCTATAGTAGAGCCATGACCAGGTTTAAGAACTGGTGGTCTGCCAACATGGAGGTGCAACTTGCCACCCCTACCCTGGACTTGCTAAAAGAGTTAGATCTATCATTCAAGGGTGGGCAAGCCAAAACCAAGGAGGTTGGCATTACCATTGCCTCTACTCCCACTGCAACCTTCTCACCCAGAATTACCAAAGCTGCTGTCAAAAAGGGTACCTGTTCTACCATTTCTCTTGCCTTTCTTTTCCTTCCTTTATATTATTCTTTTACTTAAAGTTTCTTTTACTGGTATAGGAACTTCGCAGGAGGCCTCACCTCAGAGAGCACAAACTTTGGACACACTGGGGGGCAAATAGTAGAAAAGAAAGGCTCATATCAAGCTTGAGCTTGTGGAAGAGGCCTTTAAGGTCCTTTCGAAAGAAGATGAAGAAGAGGAGGCCCCTTTGAAAAGAAGGAAGCAACCATCTTCTTCTACTGTCCAACTTACCATAGATTCTGCTCACGAAGCAGCTGTTAAGGCAGTAGAAAAGGAACAGGCCAAGGAGGTCATTGTATTTTAAAGATCTGAGAAGAAGAGGCACCAGAAGATCTTAAATGAAGAAACTACTATTGTCGAGGCAACAAACCAGGAGGCAGTAAAGAAGAATAAAGCTGTTGAACATCATACCTTTCGCAACTCTCTAACTATTACTACTGTAACTGCTGGTAACTCTTATTTTCTTTTTACAACACCTCTGGTTTTAATATAATCCTTTAGTGTTGTTTTTATACCCCTTTTCTTTTGATTATGCAGCAGCTAGCCTACCTATGCCTTCTTCACAACCTTGTTTTTCTCCTCCACAAAGTACTGAAAGATCATTCTTGAGCCTTGTGGATTTGAGGAAGGCCCTAAAAGGAAAAGGGAAAGCAAATATCAATTTTCCAATGAGTGTAGAGCCTTTGCAAATGAAATTTCCAACTCCTGCCTCTACATTCCTTATGGCCTCTTCCTTAATTCCTTTAAGGGTTGATCTACTAATCATCATTTCCTCCACCTCTCCTAATCTTGTTGAATTTCTTAACTGGCCCATGGTGACCATTACATCTCCTCTGCTTGCTTCCATACCTCTTAGAGTCCTAGCCATCCCCTTACCTTTTAAGACTATGCATGCTACTCCCCTTCTTCCTTAGCAGCTAGCTTCTCCAGGGATGAGACTGGTAGCCCCCTAACATTTCCTTCAATACCCTGCTCTAGTCCTCTTTCCTTGGACCTGTTGGTGTCTAGGACTATTGATACTACTGAGGCATTTTCCTCTCATTCTCCTCCACCAATTACTTCAGCATTGCCTTCCACTAGCAGCTCCTTTACACTCCCCCTGTCAGAGAAAGAGATGTAAATCTTCGAAGTTTAACTAGAAAACTTATTTGGGATATCTACACCAGTGCTTCCATCTGCCAATGAGACTGAGCCCTTTGACCTAGCTGACTCATTTCTGAAGATAATTAAAGGTTCTTTTGCTGCTGAATCCATCATCTCTCTTCCTTAGGTGGATTTGGGCATCTGCTTGGAGCTGATTAAGACTTTCTCAAGGATCCCATTTGAGGCTATACAAAAGCCAACAATGAAAAATGGGTTCCTCAAATGCTGCCAACTCTTTAAACAGACCAATGTTATCTTCAAAGGTCATTTGTCTCAGGCAGCAGACCCATCGAATTTTATGTCAATATTCATCAGCTAGCCAAGGTTGCAAAGAAAGAATTTTTAAAAGACAAGGAGTTTGTTTCTCATGTCCATTCTAAGGTCTCAATGTTGAAGGGAAAACACTCATCTGCTACACAGTTCTAAGCTCAACTGCTACAAAAGAAGGCATAATTAAAGAAGGAACTAACAGTAGTCAACCTGGCTTTGGAGCAAAATGCAAAGAAGCTACATTCTTCTCACTAGGGGCTATCAAACCGCAAGCAGGAGATGAACACTGCCATTCAGCTGTTCCCAATACTTAGAAGTAGAGAACTTATTGTAAGGGAACAGTTGAAAAACTGTAATGAATTTCGGGGCAAGCTGTGGCAAAATGTACTTGATTTATTATGAAATGAAACACCATTATTATTTACCCAATTGTTTCTTATTTCTTCTTGACATTTCGTATAATGATTCTATACCCCTTATGCCTCCTACACAGCTGGGTAATAATGCTTCAAATATCTACCATTAATTTTTCTGGGATGCACATATCTATTTGGATTCTTCAAATAGTAGGCTCCCCCAGGTAGGACTCTATGGACTTGGTATGGCCCCTCCCAATTAGGTGACCACTTGCCAAACTTGTGGCTTTTGATTCCTACTGGAGATATTGTTTTCCAAACCAAGTCCCTTTCATCAAAGCTGACGTGTTGGACCCTTTTGTTATAACTTTTGGCTGTTTTTATTTTTCGTAAAAGGATATTGTTTAGTGCCAAAATTTTGGCCTCATTGACATTTTCTAATCCCAATTACATGCTTTGATGATACTGATTAGTACTTTGGTGATCCTGGCATTTGACCCTTAAAGACTTTATATTAATCTCAACAAGCAAAACTGCATCATGCTCATATACTAAGGCATAAGGAGTAACTCTTGTGCTTGATCTTTGGGAAGTCCTATAAGCCCATAATACATCCAACAATAAGTTGTGTCAATCTCTATGATTGTCTTCAATAACCCTCTGTATTCCCTTCTTCAAGGATTTGCTCGATGACTCTACCTAGCCATTTGCTTGTGCATAATACGGGGTGGTATTAATAAGACTAATTCCAAATTTGGCTGCGAAAGCTTTTGCTATTTTTCTATCAAACACAGTCTCATTATCCACAGTTATGGTCTATGGAATACCAAACTTATGGATCAATTCCTTGATAAAATCAATTACTTCTGTTTGATCCACAATTTTATAGTGCTTAGCCTCAACCCATTAGTAAAGTAGTATGTAGCTACTAAAATGAAACAGTGTTGTTTCGAAGAAGGTGGCTAAATTTTCCTTATCATGTCCATTGCCCACCGTCTGAATGGCCAAGGCTTCACCACTGCATGCAGATCAGTTATTGGAACATGTCTTATCATACCATGCTTCTGGCATGCTTGGCAACCTTTTGCATACTCTATGCAATCCTTAAGGATGGTTGGCCAGTAATAAGAGTGCCTTCGAAGCAACCATCTTATCTTAACCCCAGGCTGGTGAGCACCACAAATGCCTTTATGCAGCTCAGTCATGGCAGTCAATGCTTCCTTTGGTCCCAAACACTCTAATAAGAGACCATCTGGCCCTATTTTATAAAGAGCATTTTCGTACACTATAAACTACATGGACTGTAACTTAAGCTTTCTACTGGCTTTCAAAGAAGGGCCAGTCAAATACTAAATGATTGGATGTCTCTAATCCTGCTTTTCCAAGTTGTTCTGATTGGCTTCTACCAATAAACCCCATTTTGCTAAAGGCGGTATCAACTTCTGATATGTTGCTTGGCCCATATTTATTTGAGCATTATTATCCTTTCTTCTAAAATTTGAAACTTTCTGAGCCACATCATTGGCCTTGTGATTCATGATCTTGGGAGGTAAGTTACAGCTACCACTTGGAAATGGGAAATCAAATGTACAGCAGCAACATAGTATGGCAACATGCTTGCACTTTGACATTTAAAGATTCATTTTACCTGATTAATCACCAATTGGGAATCTCCAAATATATCAAATACATGAGCTTGTAAACCAATAAGTATCTCAAGTCCCATAATTAAGGCTTCGTATTTAGCTTGATTATTAAAACAAGTAGTTTGATCAATTCTGAAACTACAAACCATGTGTGGTTTCTACCATTGTGGAGATTTAATCATAGCACCAATTCCTATAAGACCATTAGCCTTTGATCCACTGAACCACATCTGCCATGGCTCCAAGTCTGTTGTATCAAGTTTCATTATTTCTTGATTTCTGTTTGACATGGATGATCAGCTAAGAAAATGGCCAATACTTGGCCTTTTATTGCCTTTTCGGGGACAAATTCCAAATGGAATTCTGACAAAGCCAAAATCCATTTACCCATTCTTCCTCTCAGTATAGGTCTAGATAACATGTGCTTAACCAAATCTGTGGTTGGAATTACCAAGACAATAGTAGGCAAAAGATAATATCTTAATTTTATTGCTGCAAAGTGCAAGGCTAAACGCAGCTTTTCAACAGTTGAGTATTCATATTCACAAGAGTTTAAAAACCTACTAAGGTAATATACTGCTTGCTCCTTTCTCTCTTCATTGTCCTGAGCCAGAACGACTCCTAATGATTCCTCAGCTGTAGCAATGTATAACTTCAAAGGCTTGTCCTTCCTTGGTGGCATTAACATTAGAGGTTTGGCCAAATAGGCTTTTATTCCTTCGAAAGTAGCTTAATGCTTTGCCACCCACCTAAATTCTTCTTCATTTTTTTTAACTTTAACGGAGAAGAAAAAACTTTAGTTTTCCTAGTACTGTTAGAAATAAATCTTCAAAGAAAATTAACCTGGCCAAGGAATTTTTGCAAGTCTTTTTTACTTGTTGGAGGTTTGGCCTCAATGATGGCTTTGGCTTTGTTCTGATCACTCTGTATTCCCTTCTTATGTACTACATACCTTAAGAAGTTCCCAACTAATGCACCAAAAGCACATTTGAGTGGATTGAGTTTTAATTTGAATTTTCTCATTCTTTCGAAGGCAGCTGTCAGGTGGACAAGATGCCTTTCCATAGATTGAGATTTTACCACAATATCATCAATGTAACACTCCAAGTACTCTCTAATGAGATCATGGAAGATGGTGTTCATTGCTCTTTGATATGTCGCTCCAGCATTCTTCAAACCAAATGGCATCTTAACCTATTTGAAGGTCCCAATGTTTCCAAGACACCTAAAAGCTGTCTTGTGAACATCCTCGTTTGCTATGCATATCTAGTTGTAGCTAGAGTGCCTATCCATCATAGACAAGGCCCTGTGCCCTTTTGAATTGTCCACCGGCAAATCCACTATAGGCATGGGGTATTCGTCCTTTAGAGTTGCTAAATTTAGATTTCTCAAATCAATGCATACCCTCAATTTACCATTTTTCTTGATCACGGGCACGATATTGGACAACCACTCAACATACTTGGCTGTTCTGATAAAGCTTGCCTTGAGGAGTCTAGCAATCTCCTCTTTTACCTTCTAAATCACCTCAGGACTCATTCGTTTAGGTTTTTGCTTGTATGGTTTAAAATTTGGCTTGACTGGAAGTTTGTGTTCCACTAATGGCCTATCCAATCCGGGCAGATCATTATAAGACCAAGCAAAACAATCTTTATATTTATTCTGGAGAGCTAACAGTTAGTCGCTGGCTGTGGGATCCAGCCAAGCACTGATGTAGCTAGGTTGTTGTACTGATGTTTCTCCAAGATTGACCTCTTCCAAAGGATCTTTCATCTGAGTACTTACCAATGTCCCTCCTTCAGCTTCTTCTGACTTTGAAGCGGACTTTTCATCCTGATTTATCATAACCTTTCATGGCTTAGCCTCTTCGCTTTCTTCTTCATAGACAAAATCTGTTCATAGAGCTTCTTCTTCCTGTATCTCCTGGCATTACAACAAAAAAGGGTTTTTACAGCACACATTGCATGCCGTAAAAACCATTCTACGACGTGCAACGTAACGTCATATTATGACCAGTCATGAAAATTCATTCACATTCAACGGCATGCCATAGTACGTTGTTAAAAACTATTTAACAACAGATCTTGCGAGTTGTTTTTACTTTTTCTACGACTACTTTTGCACGTCGTTAATTGGTGGGACAAATAACAACGTTGATTGCACGCCGTAGAATATATAATATGACGACTTGCTCAGCTTGCCGTAGATGAGTAAAACATACCACGGCATTCATAGTATGCTGTGAAATATGTCATATAATGGCCTAATTTGCTTACCGTAGAATGTACATTATTTGTTTTTTTTTTTATATAATTTAGCAGGTTTGATTTGGACCTGTTTTGTACAATCTAATGAACATTACAAATAATCTTCACAAAATATCAATCAACCACCAAAATAATGTTGCAAACATAAATAAATAAACTACATCCATAAATTATGAACATTAAAAAATTTTCAATACATTCCAAACATCTAAAAATTAACTGTAAGTTCAAAGCCATCAAAAAGGACTATCCTTAAGTTCTAAATTAGCCAAAAAGTTAAAAACCATCCAAAATTGTATCACTTATAAGTTAGTAAAAAAAAAATCCAAAACTATTAAAAGATTATAGAAATCTATTCATTAAAGTTCTTAAAAACTAGCCATCACCATCATCATCGTCACTACTACTATTGGGCTCATACTCATCATCTGAACCATTATCTGAACCATCATCTGAACCATCTGTTAGGCAAATGCACCTCACAAGTTACAATTTTGAGGATTTCAAGTTAACAATAGTCAAGATTTCTAGCCAAAAAGATCAACAACATGAGATGTAAACTGATAGAAAACACTTACCCTGACTGTGTGAACTCCTGCATAATAGTAGCAGTTTCCCTTACAAGTTGAGTGACAGGAATTGGTTCCTACACATTACCATCATCAGATTACATTGCAAGTTATAGCAGCTATAAAAGTTGTAATATTTTATAACAAAAAAAAATACAGATATCATAAACTTGTGATTTCCCAAATGAATTGGCAGGGGCACCTCATGTTTCCAAGGTCCAATTGAGCAATATCTAAATAACATGAACCATTATTGACATATACTTGTTCATTTGAGAAACTACAAAAATGTGACCTTCAAGAAGAGCTACAGACCGACAAGAAGACGAAACTCACTGTGTACGTACACCACCTTCTTAGACCAACTTTTAACCAAACATTCTCATTCTTGCCAAAAGTAATAAACAAAATCATGGAATGAGAAGCAGAAAAGGAAATTCCTTTTTGAGAAGCCAATAAATAATATTACAGAAGCTAATTTGGTCTTCATTAAACACTCAAATTTTGGTAGAAAAAATTAAAATTGAGGTAGAACCAAATATGTTAGTAATGGTCATTAAGAGTGATTAATAACATTTGAATACATCTTTTAAGTATGATTAATAACTAACAAAACATGTGATAACAAATATTTAGATCACAGATTTTAAGTGTGATTAATATCTAATAAAACCTGTGATTAATAATGAAATAAGATCACACGTTAAATCTCATTCAAACCATTTTCAACCTCCTAAATCTCATTTTTAGAGCGACCTAATATAAGCACAACAAACCAAAGAAAATTCATAGTATTATACTTATAAGAGAGTAATAATTCATGTTAAGATACAATAGCACTTTTAGACAGTTCCATGAATTAATTACAATGCAAAGGCAACATATGAGCCCAAATAGCCAAACATTTGCCTAGTAGAATAGACAATGAAATGAAGAAATTTTGAAACTCATACATCAAGAAAAAGCTCATTGCACAAGGCTTATATCCAAACACTCACAATCTCCTTTCCTCAAGCAACAGAGCAACAAACAAAGTACACAAACTCTGATACCCACCAACAAACCAGCTCAATTTTCTCCATAACTACTACATAGCGCAATGATATGAAAACACCTCTTGTAACCCTAGTACCTTCTCTTCCGCCTTCTGATAATACCTCATTGTATGAAGACCCAACTAAAACCATTCCTAGTTCTTTAAAATACCAAAACCTTAATTTGGCAACGGAAAATGCATGTTCGGGATTAATAAAAAATATTCTGAAAATTCAATTTTGACTCACCAAAGTTGGAAGGTTGTCATGAATCGGAGTAGATCGGAGCTTCTTTAGGAGTGATTGATACCCTACACTGAAAGAAAAACAAGCAAGTGATTTAAATTTAAAAAAAAAATTACAAATGATTTGAATCAAAATTTATTAGTAAAATCATCAAACATTACAAAAGTATTTTATTAAATATTCATTTTCCTAACATGATTATTAAATTCAAATAAAATTTTCATAACAAAATTGTAAATGGGTTAAGAGGGATAAGGGCTTATCCAAGCTCAATCCGAAGGTAGAGAATCTGGCCAACATTGGAAGTACCTTTAACTCTGTTGAACTCCCAACATTGGAAGATAAGTACCCAATGTTCACCTTAAAACAAAGAGAGCGAGGGCCTTATTTGCTTCAAGAACCTCCTAAAAATAGTTTTAATTGCCTCCTAATTGATAAAAAAATTAATTATATCAGTCTACACCAATCTAAGAGATTTAAATAAATAAATATTTTGCTTTCAATGCTGGAGTCACCCACCAACCTAATTTTCAAAGATATCTACATGCTTCCATTCCGCATTCGTTATCACAGCTATATTAGGTAGCAATCCCAAGAAGCAACCATCATATTCATCAGCCGACATTGAACACAAGTGTAAAAATGAGGTCCTTCAGAAGCAAAACCAAAGGAGCTCAACATACACAATCATTTGTAGTCTACATACAAAAAAGGAAGAGAACAAAAAGAGAAACTTCTAACAAGATACATTAGTAGTGCCAATATAAGCATGAGGTGTTCAAATATCATTAGCCAATAACAGAATTGGGTAAACATATGCAGCTTTTGTTAACTTAGCTTAGGAGAATACCATAATTTCATTTGCTTTATGTACAAATAATGAAAAAATATATATATATATTCTTGATCACTTCAGCAAAAGAAAATCCATCCTTATAATTTATTTGAAATATCATACTCGCATGTATTGAAAACATTCATGCAAAATACTGTATAAAAAATACAGATATTCTTAAAATCTTGTCCTACATCACATGGGCATGACACTCATTTTGGAGTGTCCGTGCTCTCTAGCTGGCAACTAATTGTGGTGTATCAACCAACTTGGTGTATGAACCCACCATGTTATAACATTAACATTCTATTCAATGGAGACTAGTACTTCTAAGGTTTCATCAGAAGAACTAATAGCAGTAGAATCTTATAAAAGATTGAATTAGTGCTCCACCAGACAGTTAGAACAAGGTGCTGATACTCACTCAGATTTCCATGTAAAGAGAAAATAATTGTGATTTTGTAACCCCACTTCTTTTGTAAAAGTTAAAGAACATTGGAAAATGCTTGACCAATCCACTAAGAACTAATGACAATTGTATCTTCTTCTTGTGTTACTTCAACCATAAAATATTCTTTCTTAGCAACTTCCTCTGTATTTGAATAGTTCAAACCACACAAGACCAAATAGCTGACAGTATGCCTGCAACTGTGTAAACATGTAAATTAACCTCCTTAATAAAAGTAAATTTCCTAGGAAAGGACATACTGTTTTAGCATTTGTTGGACATATCAAGTTCAGCTAATTCTTTGAATTATTGCAATTCCAAATTGGAGAAATCAAATATCATTAACTTAACATCTGAATATTTTTCTTCTGTCTGACAGTCACACTCTCGACTTGCCAAAGCTGTTGCAAAACACTAATGTATGCCTAGCATTTGAAGAGAGGGGTGGGGCTAATTTAATTAAATATTTCTTACGGTTGTCCATATAGTGTATGCGTATAAAGTTCTTTCCACATATTGGGCCTAAGGTTTTAATTCAATATTTCTTACTGTTGGCCATATAGCATACATGTATAAAGTTCTTTCCCCCATTGCTTTTTTCTTTTTTGAAGATATTTTATAGTGTACTTGTAGAAAAATTTCTTTTGTGACGGTTATATGTTGCAACTTGTTCACCTGCTCATGATCTTTGGTCTTTGGTGTTGTTAAAGGGCCCTCCACACTTGTTGGACCTATAAGTAAATACAACAAGTGAGCTTTCTTGCATGGTATTGGTGAATATATTATAGCTAGGGGCAGAGCCATAAATTTTGGTTAGGGGCTGCCAAGGTAAGTGCACCAAGAACAAAAAAGTTGATTGGTACATTACTATTAGAAGACTATTTTTACATTAATGTTATGGAATAAATATTTTATTAGAGGAAAATAAATAAATCTATGACACTCATTTCTTATTAATTTTCAATTATTTTATATAGTTTTTGAGCTATCTAATTAGGATCATACTAACCACCATTTTAAAGCATTTTATTGGTTAATATAATTGACATCTCAATGGTTTCTGTAACTGAATAATTGCAACAAATTACATTTACATGTTGTACAAAGCAAATCAATGGAATTGATGCTGTTATGTAATACATGAAATAGTTGGGCCCCCATAAAATTATACATTGAAGGAGCACTTGTGAAATAGAGTGCTAGTATTGGAATTTTTGAAAAAAAATTGAGGGGGCTATGGTCACCCTTGGCCTATTAATTGTTCTGTCCTTCATTATATCTGTATCCATTCCCTTGTTCAGCAGATGGATGGTAGATTAGATAAAGCTTGAGATTTAAAATGTGATTAGTCATTTATTTTTCTTTGTTTTTTTTGTAAATTTCAACATCAACTAAGTCCTCACTCATAGAAATGAATGTGGCAGTTCCGAGAAATTTTGGCTACTACGGAACATGACAAGGCCATAAGCATATCAGAGGTTGATTATTCACAAATTGAGCTCAGGAGGTGAATAACTGTCAACCTGAAAGATAGTTTTTATTTTAATGATAGTTTGCATTTTAATTGCTGATGAAACTATCTATTAACAGGGTTGAACTCAGAAACAAAAAGGGCATAAAAGAAATGCATGTGTTTGAACAAGGAGAATTTTACCTAAAGAAGGGGGGGATTTGGAACTACATAGTAGTCCTGAAATTCAAACTGCCTCCAAAGCATTGCCTTAATTGTGACTATACGCAACACGGTTCTAAAATTAACACATGTACGATCCACATTCAACCGTAAACCCATGTGTTTTATATTTTCTATTTTCAAAGGCATATTAGCAAACAGGTGGTGTGCATAATTTACTCATAAATTAAATTAAAGAAAAAGAACATGAAAATGAACAAATTGAATCAATATCATCAAATCAAAATCAAAATCACAGTCATTAATCAAATCAAAATTCTCGAATGCAAAAAACATTAATCAAATCAAATAGATGAAATAGAAAACTCCAGAAAATAGAACACCAAATAGATGAAATTGATAGTTTAAAGGATAAAAATGATCATCTAAACTCTAGAAAAAAAAAAAAACATTAATCAAATCAAATTTTGCTTAAGAAAACAAAAAAAATTACTTTGAAAATGACAAGCAGCAAAGTAAGAACTCACAGTTTTGATAGTATTCTCCAAGTTCTAAGCAACACCATGAGCCAAGAAAATCAACAAGAAGGCTCTTGGTTAGGATTCAGAATCCGAGTGTTCAGCAATGAGTGGTGTCTCTTCATTCATGTGTCACGACCCCAACCTGCCCCTATGGGTTTAGCGTCGTAACCGGTCAGTAATCTTGGGATTACCAAAGGCCTCTGAACAGGATAACATAAGATAGGGACTGTGGAAACAAATATATAAAATTAACATAGTCCATAGAGCTGCGCAGACATACATGAGACATAAATTTTCAATACAAACTTATATATATACAGATATGACGTCAAAAATACATTAGTCTTACATCGCTCAACCACACAGATAGGGTCAAAGGGTACTTAGCCTAAGTACAGATATACAAAACAAGCTCAACTAAAGCCTTGACATAACCCTCTCAAAAGGAACCTCCTCAGGAGGTACAGCAGTTGGCTGACAAAATAGAAACATAGGCTGTCAACTTCGAGGCCTGGTCACGTGCCTGTTCACCTACATACATAATATAAATAGTGAGCTAGAGCCCAGTGAATAATAACAGAGTAAAGAAGTTTAATGAATGCTGTCCATAACAGTTACAGAAAACAGAATTCAATAGTTGTTAGAAATGAATTCGTAATTATGTTCAGAAATCATAGTACATAACAGATACAGTTTTAGAGTCGTAATCATAATTAGAACTTGCAGTTAATCATACGTGGCACATTCATTAGCACTAGTAGAAACAGTTGACCCATAAATGGATGGCCATAAAGGCATACAGTTGACTCACGTGTACGGAGACGGTATAGTTGGCTCATAAATGGGACGTATACATAAGGATCCATAATAGTTGGCTCATGAGACGTACAGTTGATCCATAATTGGGACATAACAGAACAGATAACAGATGTCATCTGAAGTTAATAATGCCATGAATACATTTTAGAAACATTGGACAACCATTCATTAATGCAAAAAATAATATTTTAGAAAACAGATTATCTTATATCATTTAGAAAATATTTATAATTGAACATAACTTTACAAAGTTATTACTCACAGATAACAGAGGCTCCAAGGTAAACAGAAGGAATATGCAAATTAGATGTCTTGCGGCGCGTGACCTACATAACATAACAAATACACACATTGAAACAAACACTCGGAGTGTACATAACTTATTTCATTGTTCTTAGTGTGCTTCTACCCTTTATCCTCATTATGGTGTCTTAATCTTGGCCTAGCAATGCCTAGGATGGAATAAAGATGCAAAAATGTACTTAAAAATATTTTTCAAAACTTGCTGAAAACAGGGGCCATGCTCGAGCATGGCTTTCCTCGCTCGAGCGGACATGCAAAATGTGAGGGTCCGCTCGAGCGCAACTTTCTTTGCTCGAGCGGTCTGCAAACTTTTGACAAAAGTACTGGTTGTTTGATTTTCATGCTTGACGGGCGCTTGATCCCTGCTCGAGCGTGAGACTCAGACCTTCGCTCGAGCATGACTTTTGTCGCTTGAGCAATCTGCGAAACATATGAACTTCTGGGAACATGCATTTCATGCTCGAGCGTAAGTGCACGCACTTAGAGTGGTCGCTCGAGCGTAGGTGTAAATTCTGGAATTTCCAGATTTGATCTCCAAGTTCAAAACTCAATCTTTAAGCATTAAAAATTGATTTTTCGGGGCCAAAACTTGAGGAACACTTAAAAACTCATAATACATCATGAATTAAGGATCTTTGCAAGAAATCATGGCCAAATAGCTTGCTAATTGTGCAAAAATTCAACTTCAAATTTATGTATGATCCATGACCATGACATACATGAATTTCTTTGAACTTAAGCTTCTCAAAACATGATCAAATGCTACAAAACAACATGAAACTTGATCATATCCCAAAATAAAGGTGAATGCAAGACATGCATAAGGGAATTCTTGGGAATTAAACTCAAAATGTGAGAAAATATGCATACATGCATGGTATGGCTCAATACCCTTCATTTCTAACTCAATTCTTGCATCAATCAACATAATTCTCTTGTGTTCATGCATTATAGTCTAGATTTCTAGGCTTAAGGATGAAATTCTTACCTAGGGACTTGAGTTCACAAGGAATGAAGTTGAAACTCTCAAATCCTCTTCACTCTCAACAATTTTTTCTTAATTCTCTTCCTCCTTTAATGTTGGCTTCAAACTCTCTCACTCTTTTCACACATTGAGCTCAAAAATGAAAGGGGTAAAAGGGAGTCTTGGCTTGGTAGTGGCCTTATATAGGCTAATTAGTGATGGTTCAATAAAGCTAACCAAATGGGCATTAAACTAATCCAATTTAATTGTTCCGAATCGGATTTCAATTTAACCTATCATAAAATTCTAAAAATTCCAATTAACACATAAATCAAGTCAATTTCTGAATCGGATCTTAGTACGGCATTCAATTCGCAAACCGAAATGAAAACATGAACACATCTTTCTATGTTAAATAGATATATACACACACAAGGCAACATAGGATACAACATTTCACTTCAATTATTTATTAGGCGTAATTAAGCATGAATTAATGTTAATCATGGGTCAGGGTTGTTACAGCCTTCGCCTCTTAAAGAGTTTGGTCCTCCAAACTCGAATTACCTTCATTTTGGAAGAATACCGGGTCCAAAGGAAAAGTTTAGGATATCTTTTCATTATGTCTTCTTTTGTTTCCAAGTTGCATAGATTCCTCCATGATTCTACCAATCGACCTTCACTAACGGAATTTCCTTGTTTCTTAATCTTTTGATTCGGCGATTCACAATTTGCATTGGCCTCTCATCGTATGTATAATTATCTTTTAGAAGTACACGAGTCGGCTCAATCACATGTAGTGGATCTCTCAAATACTCTCAAAGCATAGATACGTGAAAAACATTATGCATATGCTCCATGACCGCAGGCAAGGCTATTCGGTATGTTACTAAATTGATCTTTTCAAGAACTTCATATGGTTCGATGTACCTCGGTGCCAACTTACCTTTCACTTCAAATCGCGTTTGCCCTTTCATTGGAGTCACTTTGATGAATACATGATCCCCGACTTTGTATTCTCTATCTTGCCTTCGGACATCTGCATAGCTTTTTTGGCAGCTTTGTGCAGTTTTCAACCTCTGTCGAATCAATTTCACATTTTTAGTTGTTTCTTGCACAAGTTCTGGTCCCAACAATGGTCTGTCACCTACTTCAGCCCAACAGATGGGAGAACGACATTTCCTTCCATACAAAGCCTCATAAGGAGCCATCATAATACTTGAATGATAGCCACTGTTATACACAAATTCGGCTAATGGTAAATAGGTCTCCCAATTTCCTTGGAAGTGTAAGACACACATCCTTAACATGTCTTCCAAAGTTTGATATGTTAGTTAAGTTTGGCCATATGTCTGTAGGTAGTAGGCACTACTTAATTGTAATTCAGTCCCCAAAGCTTGTTGTAAACTCTACCAGAATCTTAATGTAAACTTAGAATCTCTGTCAGACACTATAGATACTGGTACACCATGTAATCTCACAATTTCATTTATATATATGTTAGCTAACTTGTCCGCATTATAAATAGATTTGACATGTAGAAAATGAGCAGACTTAGTTAAACGGTCAACAATGACCCAGATAGAATCCATACCTCAAGAGGAACGAGGCAACCCCACAATGAAATCCATGGTATTGTGCTCCCATTTCCATTTCGGTATTGGAAGCGGTTGTAATAAACAAGTGGGTCGTTGATGTTTAGCTTTAATTTGTTGGCAGTGTAAGCATCTAGCCACAAAATCTGCAATACCCTTTTTCATTCCCGGCCACCAGAAATTCTGCTTCAAATCATGATACATTTTTGTATTTTCTGGGTGTATAGCAAATTTAGAATTGTAGGCCTCAGTCAGAATGCATTTTCTCAAATCATCGTAGTCTGGCACACAAAGGCGACCCTAAAATTTCAACACATTGTTCTCAAGTACAAACCAGGGCCTTGGTCTTGAGTCAATTTCATCCATGATCTTTTTCAGGGATTTATCTTGCGGTTGTTTCTCCTTAATTTCTTCAATGATTGTAGGCTGAGCGGAAATAGCAGCTAAGATTCCATCATGTTCACGCATCACAATCTTAATTTCATTTTTTTCTAGGTCACATAACAATTCCTTCTGACCAGTTGTAGACACCCCATTTTTGACCGTCCTCAAGACTTGGTTGTGCTTGTAGGTACACCCAAAGAATCGCTTCAAAGATTCAATCACGCAGCGAGAACAACACCGGTTCGAGTTTCCCGGACCTTGTATCATTTCTGCCTCTTTTTTGGACCCTGACTAGGTCTTGTTAGAGTGGCCCTCCTAGTGCACTGCCGGCCATGGCATGGCACTGCCGGCCATGGCTTTTCCCCATGCCTCGATGAAGCCTCGTCACCATCGCTGTGGCACTGCCATCTTGATGGTTGGCACCCCCTATCTCTCGGTGGTTTCAGTGCGAGATCTTTTGAGCCAGCTGGATTTTCATTTGCTCCCCTCCATACACGTGTATGGAGGGATGGAAGCCTTGAAAAGCTTGTTCAAGAAGTTTTCGCTTTGCATTGTTCTATATAAGGAAGAGTCCTCTTCCTTATACCAAGGTTCTGAGTTTTGAAGAGGAAAAAATCTGTCTCTCTCTATATTGTGTGTATTTTGTGCCTTAGAGTTGGATTTCTTTGCACTTTTGCACTACAACACCTAGATATAGACCTCCATCCTCCATTCTAGCACTTTTGAAGCCATTTGAAGAGGTTGGAAGCTCAGAATCTTGGACCAAAACCTACTGGAAAGCTGCTCTTCTAGGGTAAGTGCCTATTTCCCTCAAACTTGCACTTTTTTGCTTCATTTATAAGCCTTACTTGAAAGCATTTTTGGACTTTTTCATGAACTAAAAAAGATCATATTTTGAGATCCTCTACATGTTTTATCAAGGACAATTTGCTGTTTGAGGCCTCCTCCTACCACTTGTCTCTTTTATCTCTCTTTTAGGCCTTTTTCTTGTATGATAGTTTGGCCTTATTTTTGATTATTTTTGTGGCTTGATGTAAACTGTAAATTGACTTTTTTTTAGCCTCTCTTCAACTTTTTTGAAGGGTTCTTTGCCATTTGGGGCCAGCTTCTGTCCCTTGTCTCTAACCTCTCTTTTAGGGCCATTTTTGCATGATAGATTAGCCCTATTTGTGTTCACTTTTGAGTTTTGTTATAAACTGGAAAGAGTCTTGTTTTGATCTCCTCTTTGAGTTTTTTTAAGGTTCCATTTTTTTTTGGAGTCATCTCCTTCTTTGCATGCTTTATTTCTCCTTGCTTTGAGCCATACATGTGAGCATTTGTATCGGCCTTGTTTTGGCCTATTAGCCACTGGAATCCAGTAGATTTTCAGTGGCCTTTTTGTGTTCTTGAAGGCCAAAATTAGAGGGGGGTGACCCCCTCTCTCCTTGTCTTGTTTGGTGGCCTTTTTGGCCTTCCAAAGAGACCCCATTTTGCATGCCTCTTGGCCTTGTTCCAGGTCATTTTCAGTGGGTTTTGGGACCCTCTTGAGCCATTTCCAGAATTGGTTTGGCCTTGTTGAATGTCCATCTTGCATGTGCCTAATAATCCCTTGTGTGGCCCTCCAAAGAAGCCCATCATTTTGGCATGCATTGGCTGCATTTCCATGATTATTTGGGGGTATTTTCACATGTTTAGTTCACTGATTTTGGCTGGTTTGGTGAGATTTCATATGCTTCATATACATGTCATACAACTCATGCTTATTAGCCAATCTTGCATGCTCTGTTAGTCCATCATGCTAGCATCTTTTGGCCGTGCTTTGAACTAGAAATGTTCATGTTTTGGGGCTGCCTTGCCTCTGTATTTATGCTTCTTAGTCAAATAATGCATGCTTTGTATAGCTATAGTGTAATTGACCTTGCAAGCTTTGTGTTTCGGTGATTCAGGCATGCTATCTTTGAGACATTTAGATGATTTGGCATCATTTAATGCTTCATTTCAAAGCATGTACCATTGTTAAATTCCCACTTCATCCATGCTTCAAGTGCCTTTGAATGTCGTGCATTATTGCCTAGTTTAAGGCTTAGCTTGTATGCTTGCATGTCTAGGTGTTTGAGCCTTAATTCCAGCATGTTTAAGTCCTTGTTTAGGCTTAATTAAACTCTGTCCATGCTTAGTTCATGTGTTCATGCCATGTATTGCATGCCTCCTTTGCATTGTTCTTTGCTAGCTTTCATGACTTAGGACCTTCGCATGCTTTACTTGTGTTGTTTAAATGATTTGGCATCATTTATTATCTCATTTCAGTGCATATAGTGTTGTTACACTTGCACATTTGTCACTTCTTAGGCACTTTTGAGAGTTGCCCTTTTAGGCCCCTTTGATGAACCTTTCGCATTTTGCATGCTTGAGTGTTTTGTGTGGCTTAATTCATTGCTTTGGGTACTAATTTTGACCTAGTTGAGAGTTGTCCATCTTTGGTGTAAGCCCATTTTGCCAAGTTGTCGCATGCTCGTTACATGTAGTATGTTGTTGCATACTCGCTTAGCTTTACATGCCTTGCATGTTCATATGTTCATATTGCATTTTGTCATAGGTTGTTGCCTCACATTATGTTCATATGCTTGTTGCATGTTTGGTTTAGTTGCACGTTTGCATACTTAGGTCATGTTGCATATTTGCCATGCTTATGTGTTACATTGCTTGGATTAAGTATTAATCCGAGCACGAGGAACGAGGGGCATTTCATACTTCAAGTGATGGAATGTGTCTCAATTCTCGGTTGCCGAAGCTCTTGATGATTCATGATAGAGTTCTAGGCTTTATTTGTTGTATTTGTGCATTCATTTCTATATTGATTTGCACAAGTTGGATCTTTGGCCATCATGCATCGGGATGCGTGATTGATGGTCGTGGATCCGACTTGGCCTTTCCCTTGATGTTTTGAGGTGATTTGGAGTGCCACGACGCGTACATGTCCTTGGGAAATCCTCAATTTTCTCTATTTTGTGCTTCGTTGCAGTTTGGTGTCATAGCACACCAGTGGCTGGCAGCCTGCCATTGATGGCCGGTAGTGCTTTGCCCTTGGCCGGCAGGCCACTGGGAGCTTCCCCTGCAGTGTTTTGGTAAGTTTCAGCATTCAGAACTGGAGGACACCCTGCAAACAGAGCCCCCAAAGAGCAAATGGAAGGCATTCCAAGGCGAGGAACTGAAGCGAGCATGTGCATCCCTCGTGTCCTGAGGTTTCTAATTATGTAATAACTTAGATTAATTAGCTTCAGTAGCTAGCTAGATGCATGCTCAGTTGAGGTTAGTTAATTTGGTAATTGGCTCGTTTGTTTTGTAATTATTTAATTAGCTTAGATAGTTGATTAAATTAGTTTGTGATGTAATAAGTAATTAGCTTAGATTAGTTAGTTGTTTATTTTTTCTTTGGACTGTACCTATTTTGGACATTCGGACTCTTTTATTCGGACCCTCCCTGTGAGGGCATAATGTTGTAATAAGGGTGCGTGTGTGTGTGCATGTCCTCCAACCCCCTTTCTTTCTCCCTTCTATTTACCTGCTTATGTTGGTTAGTTTTAGGGACACGTTTGTTTAGCATACCATATGTTTGCATGAGTGCATCATTCATTTGTCTTGTATGCACCGAAGGCTCGGTTCATCATTCAAACTGCATTGCAATTTTCAATACACTTTCTTGAATACGTGTTTCAAAGCATGTTTTGAAGTAAGTGCCATGCCATGTCATTAGTAGCCGAGCCTACTTAGTTGCATTATGTATGTGATGCATTAGCCACTTAACATGGACTAGGGTCATGCATGTTTTGCTAACTAGCTTTATTGTTTTGGCACGGAGTATGATGTAAGTATTTATGCTTTAGCATCTCGTATGAGTGTGAATGTTAACATGACAGCATGCTTAACATGTGGCTAAATGCTTATGTGATAAACTGCCTGAATGCCTGTGGGTGAAGGTTGGATTGTTTGAGTTGGAACAACTCGTTGAAATCCGTGTTTTAGCCTACTTGCGAGTAGCAAATTTCAAAACGTTTCCGAACAAACGGATATGCAATGTTTTGTTCCAAATTAGGCGATCTAGTCTATACTTGTTTTGCTGTGCGTATCACATAGTAATTCTAGCTAATAACTGGAATAAGAACACATAACATTTTCAAAAACGACATATCACGGTTAGTAGAGGCCGATCTTCAGATCGGGCGAGAGGGGGTGCTCATAGCTGACCTTCCCCAATCGTACCCAAGTTCCTGAGTCGAGGCAACTTTGGTGATGACGGACACGTGGCCTTTGGCACCGAGTCAGGGTTTTCTAAATTTTCCCATTATAAAATATTTAGGTCCCGACTCTGTTTCTGGCAAAGCAGTCCATGTTTGGCACTTCTTTCAAAAAATCTGGTTTTCTCAAAACTATTTGCTGGATTTGGACTCTTTGATTCAAGATTAAGAACCGTGACAATTTGAGTCCGAACTGTAGTGAGACCCAAATGAACAGAATGGGATTCATCCTCCTGGGGTGTTCAGGGATGTCTACAGTTTCTGGCAACTCTGCTGGGGATTTAGAGAGCTTGACTCGAACTCGTGATATCCTCCTTTGACTACACTTATGTGTTTCTTTGCATTACATGTGCATTGTTGCGCCTAGGACACCGTGTTTGCCATCTGCCATTCCTGAACGGTTTACCGGAGGCTTGTGTTGTCAAGGCATGACCATAAGGCTAACCGGTTATAAGCTCTGACAGCATGGGAACACAAACCCCAATTTTACCGGGGCACCCTTTTCGACCAATCGACCTAGTGCATATTCAGAATCCGTAGTGACCATTCTAAACTAGGACAGGTTGCTTACCTGATGATAGGTTGTTTGAAACCACTGTGTGCGTAGTGAAACCCTAGCTCCTGACAAAATAGGACAGGGAAACCCTACCCCAACATAGGGGTGCTGTTGGCTCTCACTTGCTTGCTATGTGATTTTAGAGTGCATCTCTACAGGGAACGCATATACCAGTTTGCAAGTCTGGGCATCAGGCCTGCGGGCATTAGTATCAGTATTCTGGGAATCAGTTATATTTGCGGGTATCAGATTCAGTTTTGGGGCAGTAATTTTGCAGAACAGTGATCAATAGTAGAGTACAGTGATTCGGCTATGGTTGTGTCTATTCTGCTTGGGCTGAAATACTGTGTGTTTTCACTTCTAGGGGTTCAGAGAGTTAGTTCAGAATAGCTAGTATTCTCCTTCGCTGAGGCAAGACAGATACCTGATCAGTCACCGTTCAGAGCAGTGGACTTATCATGACACAGAATTCAGAAGAGATCGTGGTTATGACAGCCGCGTTAGATCAAGGAATCACACTGCAAAGTGAGACCGACGTTGATATACCGCATCCACCTAGGTCGCCTACGGCGCACCCGGTCTGGATCCCCCAGTTGTACCAAGCTCGTGAGCCCACCACATTCGAGTTGATGGGGATGATAGGTGACCTCCTGAGGTCCGTCGTAGATCTCGCTTACGGAATGTCAACTTCGCCACCAGCCGCACCATATGCCGGAAGTTTTGTACCACAGGAGCCCCCGCTATTGGGACGGATTGTGATTGAGCTTAGCCAACTGAAGATGGCCTCCAATTATAACCATGACGTATCAACACCAACCCAAGCCCTCAATCAAGCTGAGGCCAGAGGTAAGAACAAAATGAAGGCAGACACCGATCCTATTGAATGACTGTTGTGGGCAGTCGAGGCCTTGAAAGTCGAGGGAATGAGTAAGCAACAGGTGCTTGCGATCACAACCAAGATCGTGGATGATGTTTTCCCCACTCCAGCCCACGGCAAAGACAAGCCACGAAACCGGATAGGCCCGTCATGCCGTATCAGCCTTCCGTTCCCAACCCTGCACCCGGGAAAGACCAGAAATCCAAGGCCGCACCTGCCGACCCTTTTGCTAGTACGTCTAGCGAGAATCCACAGGCTTCAAAGTATCTGCCTCGGGGGCGCAGAGTCTTTCATCCCCTCTACATGCCTTTGTCTAGGGCACTTCTAATTTTGGCTAAAAAGGGGCATCTTACACCCCTTGAGCCGCGGCCTCTCCCGAATCCTCTTCTAGCAAAACACGATGCTACTTTGTACTACACGTACCACCAGCAAACCGGTCACAGCACCGACAGTTGTTTTCGCCTTCGTCATGAAGTGCAAGATTTGATTGACGATAAGGTCATTCTCCCGCCTACCTCGGCCAAGTCAGTCACTACAGAGTTCTTGGATTTTGAGGATACTACGAGTATGTGATCGGGGAGTGATCCACCTATGGGCGACCCGCGGCGTATTTTGGATGTGGCGTCTGGCACGCATTTTTGAGCATCTGTGATTGCTAGTTTTTGTAAATTCTGGCTTGGGTATCGAGTCGGTCTTTTGTTCTGTTTTGAGTTTGTCTCATTGTCTTGAGTCAGTCCTTTTTGCTTAAGGGTCTGTCTTGTTGTAGCGAGTCAGTCCCTTTTGTATAGAATGTCGGGTGATTCCGGGGTTGTTGCCTCGAATACCATTTTGTAATTACTCCTTTTGCTTTCTTTTGAGTCTGTCTCCGCTGTGGAGCCAGTTGTAACCAGGGAATTTGAATAAAACAGCTGCGGCTATTATGTTCCCGTGCTTATTGCTATTTTGGGCTCGTTGTGCCAGAGGATTTGGATTGAACGGCTGTGCATTCCATCTGGCTCTCTCGTATCCTGAAAAATCATTGTAATGACCTTTAGTTTTTCAAAACTGTTTTTGAACACTGTGGTGATGAAAACGAAGAGGAAGGAATTCCTCAGGTTTTGCAAAACTTTGATCAATTTGAGAGAAAGATAGGCATGCTAAGCTTTTAATGATCAAAATCATGCTTGTTAGCGTGAGTACTGAGAAGGACCCTGGCTTGATCCAGATTGGCTCCACACTGTCTTCAGCGCGAGCGATTTGTCGCTTTCTTAAAAACTTTCAAAAGCAAAATGTCTTGCACAGTCCTGCGAAGACCTGTATGGAATCGCTCTTGAGATTGTGCAGCTTAGGATCACTCTCAGCCTCAAGATTCAATCCCTCCGTTCTCAAAAACCTTGACCTTGGGTCCAGCGTATTCAATGATCAACCATCAAGAGAGGCCTATGCGGCCGTATTTAAAGTGGCCCTCGAACAAGAGGCACCGGAGTCAGATCAAGCAGATCAAATCTCATCAGTAGAAGCTTGTGAAGCTAGAACAGAAACACCCCTCCAACTAGGGGCAAAAATGTCTGATGTGCTCGTAGAGCCGAAGATGGATCCTTCTGTAGATCAGTACAACAACCATTCTCCTAGATTCAGAGGGCTTCAATCTCAAAACCATTTGGCATGGACTTGTTACACTTTTACCCTTGAGAGGCTCGTTGGGCCGAAAACCCAGAAGGGCGACTCAGGCAAAAGTTAGAGCAAGAAAAAAAAAATGCAAAAAAATACAACAAAAAAGAAGGAAAATATATATATACAAAAAAAAAAAAGAGAAAAGAAAAATGAAGAAAATGAAAAAGAAAAGATGAAGAGAATTGAAAAAAGAAAAAAAAGAAAACGAAGCTCATGAAGGTCGAAACCCGTGACGGGCGCCTTGGCAAAAGTTAGAGCCTAAAAGGTGAAGGTTAATACCCGAGTGTACCTTAACTCGAACTACGTAAGGCTTGATTCCCATGTTTGGGATACGTAGGCAACTTCATCCTGAAATCCAGCCCCCAACGCTTTCATAGTGTCTCAGTCCATGTAATGGTTTTGATTACCCTTGCCTCCCCTGAATCCGATAGTTCGGTTGTACAACCGGAGCCACGAAGTCAACTTTCTCTTGAAGTCCACCCACCAAAGCTTTCCCAGTGACTGTGTCCATATATTGGTTTTGACCGTCTTCGTCTTCTCCATGTTCGAGAGTTCGTTTGCAATCGTCACTGATGAGAGCATGCTACGGCATCATCCAAACAAGGGGCAACTTTTCGTTGCCATAAGTTGCCACGAGTCACCATTCAAACCACGGGCAACTTCCCGTTGCCGTGCAGTCCTTCCAAGCAAGGGACAATTTTCCATTGCCTCCGATCCGGGGTTGCGTATCTCGAGGGTAGGTTTCATGCTTGTTTAGCATTGGTCGTTTGCAAAAATAGTTTTTGAAAATTTTTACTGAGGCTGACTATTTTCTCAAAAACTATTTCCTTTTTACAACTAAGACCATTTCTGGGACCCAAAAGGGAAAATTTTCAGTGCTTATAGCCTGACTTGCATGATTTTCAAATCAAAAATCGAATAAAGTATGTTAATCTAACTCTCATTTTGGTCAAAACTGTTTTCGTCGGAAACCGAAACAAAAAAAATGGTCAAAGTGATGAACTAGGAGCACAGTTGAGTCAGGTGTTCCGTCTTTTCCCCATTGTTAACATACCTACCAGAAAGGGCACAGCTGAAGCTGTCTGTAAAGGGCCGAAAGTTCTCTCTCAACCTTTAAACAACAAGGTGTCAAACCAAGTGCGAAGCACAAATCGGAATGGATCAAAATACTCCATTCCCCATCCGGAACATCGACTAGATGTCACCGAAAAAGATAGCCGCGAGCTAATAGTGTTGGGCGTGAACCCACGACTTTCTATTCATCTATCAATCACCCTGGGGAGGGACAAAAAAAATGAGAGAATAAAGAATAGAGAGGTGTAAGTCGAGAGAAAAGTGAGAAAAAAGGGTTTGAGAGAAAAATTGAGCCTGAGGGCCGAGTGATGTGAGAATCACAAATCAAAAAGGGTGGGAAACATACCCGGAGGAACTGGCTCCTCGTGTTCTGAGGTCTCTCGTCTTTGTAATACGTCTGTGTGTCGTGTCTTTTGTTTTGTTTTGATTACCTCAACTCTTGTTTCGAGACGGTTCCGAGCGTGTCTCAATGTGTTTAGGTTGTTTACCTTTTTGTTTTCTGTTGTTGAGTCTTTTTCACTGTGTTCAATCATAGGCTCAATACCCGGTTAAGAACTCATTCTTGATTTCGAAAATAAAATCGTTTTGTGCTCAGAGTGCTGTGCCTTTCTCTACATTTGTGCAAAACGAGATTTGTTCTTTCATAGAACTGCAGGGTCCTCCCCCGATAAGTGTGAATGGTAAAACCTGGACCTACCTGAAGCTTTTTGGGTTTCAGATTGCGATGCAAAAGAAAATAAGGAAAGTTCGCTGCATCTGAGTTTGTTTCAACTCCTACAAATTCCATCTTCCCATCCAGTGTTTTCAAAATAGACAGAGCACCGTGTTATGGGCTGTGTGATCAGGAATGAGCTGTGTGCAGAATAAACCAATTACTGCGTTATGAGCCATGCGTTCAGAGTGAGCAGTGTGTTTAGAATAAGCCGTGTGCAGAATAAACCGAATATTATGTTATGGGCTATGAGTTCAGAATGAGCAGTGTTCAGAATGGGCCGTGTGTTCAGAATTAGCTGTATGATGTATTAAAAGTTATGGGCAGTGAGTTCAGAATAAGCAGTGGTTGGAATAGGCCATGTGTTTAGAATGAGAAATGTTGTGCGAACTATGCGTTCCAAGTAAATCAAGTACTGTGCCAACTATTTTCGTGCCAAAATAGCAATCAGAAGTGCTCTCTCGGAGTACCAATCCCTGCCAGAGGCACCTCAGTTGTCAGTATGATCAGGAAGAAAAGCGGCATCCGTGGTTTCTCCAGCAGATGTTGCTCCTTGTCAAGATTTTAACCTTTTGTACCGTGAGTTGAAGGTTAGTGTTCAAGAACACAGGGAGATCCCCGCTGAGTAGAGTCGTTCATCGCCACTCACCCCATGAGGTGCTTTCTAAAGCATCGCTTTATTTATTGCATTCCTTACACATCATGCATTGTATTGCATTCGACCTATCAAGTTTCTTTTCTCGCTCATGCATGATATGTACTATTTGTTCAGCAAGTTCGTCTGGGCTTTGATCGATACCTTTCCTCTTGCATTTGGCATGCATTTGGACCTACCTTCTCCTCTCGCTTACGCGCTGCTTGATACATTTCTCTCTTGCGTGATATACCGAGATGCTTCCTTTCTTCTCTTACGTGTGATATGCTGAGAAGTTTACCTTTCCTCTCTTGCGTGTGATACGCTAAGAGATGCTTCCTTTCTTCTCTTGCGTGTGATACGCTGAGAAGTTTACCTTTCCTCTCTTGCGTGTGATACGCTGAGAAGTTTACCTTTCCTCTCTTGCGTGTGATACGCTGAGAGATACTTCCTTTCTTCTCTTGTGTGTGCTATGCTAAGAGTTTTCCTTTCCTCTCTTGCGTGTGATACGCTGAGAGATGCTTCCTTTCTTCTCTTGCATGAGATACGCTAAGAAGTTTACCTTTCCTCTCTTGCGTGTGATACGTTGAGAGATGCTTCATTTCTTCTCTTGCATGTGATACGCTGAGAAGTCTTCCTTTCCTCTCTCACGTGTACTACGTTAAGAGGCTTTCCTTTTCCTCTCTCGCATGTGCTACACTGAGAGATTTTGCTCTTTCCCCTCTCGCGTGTGCTACGCTGAGAGATTTTTCTCTTTCTTCTCTCGCGTGTGCTACGCTGAGAAGCTTTTTCTTTTCTCCCTCTCGCGTGTGCTGCGCTAAGAGGTTTGTTTTTCCTCTCTCGCGTGTGCTACGCTGAGAGATTTTTCTCTTTCTTCTCTCGCATGTGCTACGCTGGGATGCATTGTCTTGCATTCACTTCTCACATTGTTATGCATCACGCTTAGGTTGCATTGTTTTGCATCCCTTTCGCATTGATTATGCGCCACGCTTAGGTTGCATTGTTTTGCATCCCTTCCGCATTGTTATGCACTGCTCATGCTTGCATTATGATGCACATTCTGTTGCATGGTTATGCACATCTGTCTAGCATTGTTATACTCATTACTTGCATTGTTGTGTACACTCCACCTGCATTGTTATGCACCTTTTCACTTGCATTGTTATGCCCTCATCTTTCTGAAATACCAGGATACGTCCTTATGTTTCTTCCTCTTAGGTTAAAAGCATTTGGAATACGTTCCGGTGCTCACACCATTCCGAGACACGGGATACGTCCTTATGTCTCTTTATCTTTCTGAAACACCGGGATACGTCCCTATGTTTCTTCCCCTCTAGTTAAAAGCATTTGGAAAACGTTCCGGTACTCACACCATTCCAAGACACGAGGATACGTCCTTATGTCTCTTCATCTTTCTGAAACACCGGGATACGTCCCTATGTTTCTTCCTCTCTGGTTAAAAGCATTTGGAAAATGTTCCGGTGCTCACACCATTCCGAGACACGAGGATACGTCCTTATGTCTCTTTATTTTTCTGAAACACCGGGATACGTCCCTATGTTTCTTCCCCTCTGGTTAAAAGCATTTGGAATACGTTCCGGTGCTCACACCATTCCGAGACACGGGGATACGTCCTTATGTCTCTTTATTTTTCTGAAACACCGGGATACGTCCCTATGTTTCTTCCCCTCTGGTTAAAAGCATTTGGAATACGTTCCGGTGCTCACACCATTCCGAGACACGGGGATACATCCTTATGTCTCTTTATCTTTCTGAAACACCGGGATACGTCCCTATGTTTCTTCCTCTCCGGTTGAAGGCATTTGGAATACGTTTCAATGCTCTCACCATTCCTGAGACACGGGGATATGTGTAGACGTCCCCGAACGCCCCGGGAGGGTTAAGTCCTGTTCCGTTCATATTGGGGTCACTACAGTTCGGACTCGATTTGTGTCGGTTCTAAATCTGAACCAAAGAGTCCAACTCTGGCAAATCGTTTGAGAAAAACAGATTTTGAAAAAGTAGTGCCAAACATGGACTGCTTTGCCAGATTACAGAGTCGCCACCTAAATATTTTTAAAATGGGAAATTTAGGAAACCCTGACTCGGTGCCAAAGGCCACATGTCCGTCATCACCAAAGTGGTCTTGGCTCGGGAGCTTGGGTACGATCGGGGAAGGTCAGCTATGAGCACCCCCTTTCGCCCGGTCCGAAGACCGGCCTCTACTAACCGTGATATCCGATTTTGAAAATATTACATGCTCTTATTCCAATTATTTAACCTAGAATTACTATGTTGTGCGCGCAGCAAGCAAGTATAGACTAGATTGCCTAATTTGGAAATAAACATTGCATATCCGTTTGTTTTGAAAATAGTTTTGAAATTGCTACTCGCGAGTAGGCTAAAATACGGATTTCAATGAGTTTTCCCAACTCAAGCAATCCAACCTCCACCTACAGGCATTCAAACAGTTTATAACACATAAGCACTTAGCCGCATGGTAAGCATACTGTCATGGCAACATTCACACGCATGCGATATGCTAAAGCGTAAAAACTTACATCGTACTCCGTGCCAAAACAATAACCCGGTTAGCAAACATGCATGACCTAGTTCATGTTAAGTGGCTAATGCAACACAGGCATAGATGCAATCTAGAGTAGGCTCGGCTAACCCTAAACATGGCATGTGAAATGCACGAGTAACACGTATTCAATTTGGAATTGAAAATTGCAATGCAGTTTGTATGATGTACCGAGCCCGGTGCATGTCAACAAATGCATGGATGCACTCATGCATAGCATAAGGTATGCTAAAATAAGTATGCCCTAATCTACCATCGAAAACGGGTAAATAAAAGAGATAGAAAGAAATGGGGGTTTGGAAGACATACACCCACTCACACACACTTATTACAATTTTGCCCTCACTCAGAGGGACCAAAAGAATATACAAAACCAAATAACTAATTAACTACGCAAGCTAATTAATTATTACAAATTAACTAAATTAACCAAATAAACTAATTAATCTAATTAAACAGTAAACTGCCTCGGGATGAGGGCCAAATGCAGCCAAGGCCGAATCGCTTGGAACCGCCTCGCCATGCACGGATTGCCTCTGTTTCCCGCTATCCTCCTCCGAAAATTGCCAAAGTCCCAGAGTGCCTCTCAGGCACCGGGAGTACCATCGGTGGGTAGAGCACCACCGGTGAAGAAGGAGGCCACCGCACTAGATGAAGTTATCGGTGGCAATTGATCGCCGGTCGGCACTATATAGTGCCTACGCACTTAACACTGCAGTAACACGCAACCCACAAAGAAGAGGACAACAACATGCATGGCAATGTGATTCAAGGTATTTATGCACTACACACACCCCTTATCATGTTATTGACTCAAAGGGGCATGTGCCTCGATTCCCGGACCACCAATCGCGCATTTCTATGCATGATGGCCCTAAGAACCAAGAGTGCAACTTTGATTTCAAATGCATGCAATGCAAACAAGCAAACAAGGGTGCTCAACCTCCATCATACTTCACTTCAAGAGGCCAAACATGCACAATACAAATGCAACCCTAAACATGTCAACTAGGCATGCAACATGGACTATGCAATATGTTCATGCAAAGGGTTCAAGCAAGCATGCAAGGTAAGCATGCAAACCAATGGAAGGATGGTCTTATACATGAATTAGGCAACTCAAATAGTCCTAAATCAGTGGCCAAAATGCTAAGTCAAGAGGGTCAAACACACATGCACACATGCACGAGTTAAGGCACCAACACTTAAGCACAATTAAGCAACTCTTAAACACATCTAAGAGGCACAAACATGGACTATTAGCATACATGAAAAGCTTTGAAATTCATGCAAAACATGGTGCCAAACCAACTAACAAAGCAAGCCAAACAAGGCATACAAAAGGCTCAAGCATTAAGGCAAGCCCATGAGGCTTTGAACCACACTTGGCACAACCACACATGGCAATACTTAAACACTTCAAAACAGAGTTTTAACACATAAAACTAAGCCTAAAGGACCACCTAGATGGCATCTAGATGACATGAATCCAAAGGCATGCATTAAAGCCGAAACATGGAGCATTTAATACATACTCTTAAAGCATTAAAGAGGCATGCTAAGCAATCAAACAAACATGTATGAAGGACTGAAATAGCATGCAAAATGGTTCCAAACCGTCAAAAATGAAGCAAGCAAGGCATGCTACACACTCATGCTCTTAAGGCCAACAAGCCCAATGTAAAGAGGCTATATTAAACATGCTATGGTTGGCTCAAACAACATGAGACAGACCTAAAACATGGAAATATGAGCACAAAAACTTCACAAATGCAAGCCTAAAACATGCTAGAAGCTAAGGCATACAACCTAGGCATGTTAGAGGATCAAAAGGCATTACAAGGCAACTATGCTAAGCATGCATAAGGGACCTAAACCAACTTTTGGCAATGTCATATTAGGGCATAATAAACATAAAATGCAGCCAAGACATGCTCAACAAACAATCAAACATTATGCTCTCTCAAGAGGCCAAACTTGCCCTTTTCAAGGACATTAAGGAGAGGGGGTGGCCCTCTCCTTCTTGGGACTTCAAGGCATCATCTTCACCACTAAAATCCCTCAAGATTTCAGTGGTGAAGAGATCCTAACACCAAAGTCTCGGATCTCTCACAAAATGGCACAAAAAGTGCCCTTTCCAAGGCCTAAGGGTGGTCAAACTTGCTCAAACCACAAAACACTCTTAATAAACAATAAAGAGGCTTAAAAAATAGAACTTTTATGTGTTATAGACTAAGCACAAAAACTGTTTTAAACTAGGAAAAAATGGAATGCAAGAATGGGGTAAATAAAGTAAGTTTTGTTACCCTTGAAGGCCACCTTCACAAAGGTTGGAGTTGTTGGTTCCTTGAGCTCCAAACCAGTCAAGAACTTCAAGAACAAGCCCTTAGCACCTCAGTTCCAAGAGGAAGGTGAAACACTAGGTGTTGGTGAGCAAAAGTATGACACAAACACCTAGTGTACAAAACAAGAGAGAAGAAGAGAGATAGGATGTGTATCTATCCTAACCCTAAAAACCAGAGCTTGGCCTGTCTAAAATGTCTAAAATTTTGTAATCCTAAGCCAAGAAGAGGAGTGGTCCTCTTATAGGCAAGCCAAGCTTGCAAAGCTTACAAGCTAAGCTAACTAAGAGGGTGATCCCTCCATACACGTGTATGGAGGGGAACCAAAACTATACATCTGTCTGAAAATATCTCATAAAGCAATTGCATAGTGTCCGGCCGGCAAAGAGTGCCATTTTGGCAAAACTTAGTGCCGGTCGGCACAAAAGAGTGCCGATAGCAATACCAGCCAGCCGGTGGCCTCTAGCCACAGCTGGTGGTGTGTGGGGATGCCTCACAAGGCATTCCCTACCCTTCCAAGGAAAAACACAGGTGTTTGGTGCAAAACCAGACACAAAACGATCGAGTTCGGAGGTCCTGAGGCAAGGCGCGTAGCCGAGAACTCCGGGAACTCCAAACGAACACGAACATGGATAATCACCGAGTGTTCCAATGGTGACGTCCAAGTCTTGAGGACGGTCAAAAATGGGGTGTCTACAATATGTCTCCATGCCTCTTCTTCTTTTGGAAACGCGAGGTTGTTTCCCTCTGTTTCTCTCGTTGTCGGACCTCCTCTCACGATTTCAGCGTGATTTGAGTGTCCCGTTCCTTACACAATTTCAGCGTGTTTGGAATTTATCCCAGGTTGCGTTGTAGACGCGCTGGACGGGTTGTCGGACCTCCTCTCATGATTTCAGCGTGATTTGAGTGTCCCGTTCCTTACGTGATTTTAGCGTGTTTGGAATTTATCCCAGGTTGCGTTGTAGACGCGCTGGGCGGGTTGTCGGACCTCCTCTCACGATTTCAGCGTGATTTGAGTGTCCCGTTCCTTACTCGTTTTTAGCGTGTTTGGAATTTATCTTGGGTTGAGTCGTATACGTGCCTGATTGGTTGTTTTTCTTCCCCTCTTGATTCTGGCATGGTTAGGGTTTGCCACCCTTTTGCATCTTTACTATCATAGCATTCATGCATCGCGCTATCTTGCGCACCCTACCTGTTTGCATTTTGACATGCATTCATTGTTCGTACCATTTTGTGCATCGCGCTGTCTTGCGCACCTTACCCATTTGCATTTTGACATGCATTCATTGTTCGCGCTATTTTGCGTATCGCGCTATCTTGCGCACCCTACCTGTTTGCATTTTTGGTATGCATTCATTGTTTGTGCTATTTTGCGCATCGCGCTATCCTGCGCACCCTACCCGTTTGCATTTTGACATGCATTCATTGTTCGCGCTATTTTGCGCATCGCGCTATCTTGCGCACCCTACCTGTTTGCATTTTTGGTATGCATTCATTGTTCGTGCTATTTTGCGCATCGCGCTGTCTTGCGCACCTTACTCGTTTGCATTTTGACATGCATTCATTGTTCGCGCTGTCTAGCGCATCGCACTGTCTTGTGCATTCGCGTTGTCTAAAGCATCGCGCTATTTTGCGCATCGCACTGTTTTGTGCACCCCATTGCATTTGGCATGCATTTCAATCGCGCTATCTTGCGCACATCA
Organism: Camellia lanceoleosa; assembly: GCA_025200525.1. Taxonomy (NCBI): domain Eukaryota; kingdom Viridiplantae; phylum Streptophyta; class Magnoliopsida; order Ericales; family Theaceae; genus Camellia; species Camellia lanceoleosa. The sequence goes on from CM045769.1 coordinate 108,780,776, forward strand.
TATGCACTTGTTGGTGCATTACATTTCATTTTGCATTTGGCATGCATTTCAATCGCGCTATCTTGCGCACTCTACCTGCACTTGTTAGTGCATTGCATGTTTGTGTAGACATCGCATGCGTTGTCACGCACTTTTCAAATGCATTGTTATGTATCTTCCTAACCATACTGCACCTGTTAAGTTCATTTCTTTTTCAAGCACGATATTGTATGTACGGTTCATTTGAAGTTGGTGGAACCCGACGAGCCGCACAGGTATTGTATTCACTCTGTGTGAAACGTGGTAAGAATAGCATAATTCTTTTACATCCTTTCTGCATTGTAGTGTAGTCGGATTCGTGTTCGCCTGCTTAAAACTGTTGCATGTCTTGCTTCATTACAGCATCCGTGGCATGATTGTTAGTCATGCCCTTGCATCTTGCATATCGTTTGCATTTTGCCCCAGCCTTCAGGCGCATCCCTGCATGCTTATACTAATTGATTGTCTGAGTTTTCGGCCTTGTCAAAAATGGGTTGTCTCTGGGCTTTGACATTCACTTCCGTCACTTTGTGACTTCCGAGTTCTGTCAAAGAGGGGCAACTGTAGACACCCCATTTTTGACCGTCCTCAAGACTTGGTTGTGCTTGTAGGTACACCCAGCAACTGGTTCGATTGCTCACCCAGCATTCGACTGTCATGGCGGAACGACACCGGTTCGAGTTTCCCGAACCTTGTACCCTTTCTACCTCTTTTTTGGACCCTGACTAGGTCCTGTTAGAGTGGCCCTCATAGTGCACTGCCGGCCACGGCTTTTCCCCCGCCGGCCACTAATGAAGCCCTGCCGGTCATCGATTAGACTTGCCGCCATTATTGATGGCGCACCCTATCTCGGTGGTTTCGGTGTAGATCTTTTGAGCCAGCTGGATTTTCATTTGCTCCCCTCCATACACGTGTATGGAGGGACGGAAGCCTTGAAAAGCTTGTTCAAGAAGCTTTGGCTTTGCATTGTTCTATATAAGGAAGAGTCCTCTTCCTTATACCAAGGTTCTGAGTTTTGAAGAGGAAAAAATCTGTCTCTCTCTATATTGTGTGTATTTTGTGCCTTAGAGTTGGATTTCTTTGCACTTTTGCACTACAACACCTAGATATAGACCTCCATCCTCCATTCTAGCACTTTTGAAGCCATTTGAAGAGGTTGGAAGCTCAGAATCTTGGACCAAAACCTACTGGAAAGCTACTCTTCTAGGGTAAGTGCCTATTTCCCTCAAACTTGCACTTTCTTGCTTCATCTATAAGCCTTACTTGGAAGAATTTTTGGACTTTTTCATGAACTGAAAAAGATCATATTTTGAGCTCCTTTACATGTTTGATCAAGGACTCTTTGCTGTTTGAGGCCCCCTCCTACCATTTGTCTCTTTATCCCTCTTTTAGGCCTTTTTCTTGTATGATAGTTTGGCCTTGTTTGTGATTATTTTCGTGGCTTGATGTAAACTGTAAAGTGCTTTGTTTTGAGGCCCTCTTCAACTTTGTTGAAGGGCCCTTTTCCATTTGGGGCCAGCTTCTGTCCCTTGTCTCTAACCTCTCTTTTAGGGCCATTTTTGCATGATAGATTAGCCCTATTTGTGTTCACTTTTGAGTTTTGTTATAAACTGGAAAGAGTCTTGTTTTGACCTCCTCTTTGAGTTTTTTTAAGGTTCCATTTTTTTTGGAGTCATCTCCTTCTTTGCATGCTTTATTTCTCCATGCTTTGAGCCATACATGTGAGCATTTGTATCGGCCTTGTTTTGGCCTATTAGCCACTGAAATCTAGTGGATTTTCAGTGGCCTTTTTGTGTTCTTGAAGGCCAAAATTAGAGCGGGGTGACCCCCTCTCTCCTTGTCTTGTTTGGTGGCCTTTTTGGCCTTCCAAAGAGACCCCATTTTGCATGCCTCTAGGCCTTGTTCCAGGCCCTTTTCAGTGGGTTTTGGGACCCTCTTGAGCCATTTCCAGAATTGGTTTGGCCTTGTTGAATGTCCATCTTGCATGTGCCCAATAATCCCTTGTGTGACCCTCCAAAGAATCCCCTCATTTTGGCATGCATTGGCTGCATTTCCATGATTATTTGGGGGTATTTTCACATGTTTAGTTCACTGATTTTGGCTGGTTTGGTGAGATTTCATATGCTTCATATACATGTCATACAACTCATGCCTACTAGCCAATCTTGCATGCTATGTTAGTCCATCATGCTAGCATCTTTTGGCCATGCTTTGAACTAGAAATGTTCATGTTTTGAAATTTGCCTTGCCTCTCAGATTTGTGCTTCTTAGTCAAATAATGCATGCTCTGTATAGCTGTAGTGTAATTGACCTTGCAAGCTTTGTGTTCCGGTGATTCACGCATGCTATCTTTGAGACATTTAGATGATTTGGCATCATTTAATGCTTCATTTCAGAGCATGTACCATTGTTAAATTCCTACTTCATCCATGCTGCAAGTGCCTTTGAATGTCGTGCATTATTGCCTAGTTTAAGGCTTAGCTTGTATGCTTGCATGTCTACGTGTTTGAGCCTTCATTCCAGCATGTTTAAGTCCTTGTTTAGGCTTAATTAAACTCTGTCCATGCTTAGTTCATGTGTTCGTGCCATGTATTGCATGCCTCATTTGTATTGCTCTTTGCTAGCTTTCATGACTTAGGACCTTCGCATGCTTTACTTGTGTTGTTTAAATGATTTGGCATCATTTATCATCTCATTTCAGTGCATATAGTGTTGTTATACTTGCACATTTGTCACTTCTTAGGCACTTTTGAGAGTTGCCCTTTTAGGCCCTTTTGATGAACCTTTCGCATTTTGCATGCTTGAGTGTTTTGTGTGGCTTAATTCATCGCTTTGGGTACTAATTTGGACCTAGTTGAGAGTTATCCATCTTTGGTGTAAGCCCATTTTGCCATGTTGTCGCATGCTCGTTACATGTAGTATGTTGTTGCATACTCGCTTGGCTTTACATGCCTTGCATGTTCATATGTTCATATTGCATTTTGTCATAGGTTGTTGCCTCACATTATGTTCATATGCTTGTCGCATGTTTGGTTTAGTTGCACGTTTGCATACTTAGGTCATGTTGCATGTTTGCCATGCTTATGTGTTGCATTGCTTGGATTGAGTATTAATCTGAGCACGAGGAACGAGGGGTATTTCATACTTCAAGTGATGGAATGTGTCTCAATTCTCGGTTGCCGAAGCTCTTGATGATTCATGATAGAGTTCTAGGCTTTGTTTGTTGTATTTGTGCATTCATTTCTATATTGATTTGCACAAGTTGGATCTTTGGCCATCATGCATCGGGATGCGTAATTGATGGTCGTGGATCCGACTTGGCCTCTCCCTTGATGTTTTGAGGTGATTTGGAGTGCCATGGTGAGTACATGTCCTTGGGAAATCCTCCATTTTCTCTATTTTGCACTTCGTTGCAGTTTGGTGTCACAGCACACCAGTGGCTGGCAGCCTGCCATTAATGGCCGGCAATGCTCTCTTGGCCGGCAGGCCACTGGGAGCTTCCCTTGCAGTGTTTTGGTAAGTTTCAGCACCCAAAACTAGAGCACACCCTGCAAACAGAGCCCCCAAAGAGCAAATGGAAGGCATTCCAAGGCGAGGAACCGAAGCGAGCATGTGCATCCCTCGTGTCCCAAGGTTTCTAATTATGTAATAACTTAGATTAATTAGCTTCAGTAGCTAGCTAGATGCATGCTCAGTTGAAGTTAGTTAATTTGTTAATTGGCTCGTTTGTTTTGTAATTATTTAATTAGCTTAGATAGTTGATTAATTTAGTTTGTGATGTAATAAGTAATTAGCTTAGATTAGTTAGTTGTTTATTTTTTCTTTGGACTGTACCTATTTTGGACATTCGGACTCTTTTATTCGGACCCTCCCTGTAAGGGCATAATGTTGTAATAAGGGTGCGTGCGTGTGTGCATGTCCTCCAATCCCCTTTCTTTCTCCCTTTTATTTACTTGCTTATGTTGGTTAGTTTTAGGGACACGTTTGTTTAGCATACCGTATGTTTGCATGAGTGCATCATTCATTTGTCTTGCATGCACCGAAGGCTCGGTTCATCATTCAAACTGCATTGCAATTTTCAATACACTTTCTTGAATACGTGTTTCAAAGCATGTTTTGAAGTAAGTGCCATGCCATGTCATTAGTAGCCGAGCTTACTTAGTTGCATTCTGTATGTGATGCATTAGCCACTTAACATGGACTAGGGTCATGCATGTTTTGCTAACTAGCTTCATTGTTTTGGCACAGAGTACGATGTAAGTATTTATGCTTTAGCATCTCGCATGAGTGTAAATGTTAACATGACAGCATGCTTAACATGTGGCTAAATACTTATGTGATAAACTGCCTGAATGCCTGTGGGTGAAGGTTGGATTGTTTGAGTTGGAACAACTCGTTGAAATCCGTATTTTAGCCTACTTGCGAGTAGCAAATTTCAAAACATTTCCAAACAAACGGATATACAATACTTTGTTCCAAATTAGGTGATCTAGTCTATACTTGTTTTGCTGTGCGCATCACATAGTAATTCCAGCTAATAACCGAAATAAGAACACATTACGTTTTCAAAAATAAGATATCACGGTTAGTAGAGGCCGATCTTCGGATCGAGCGAGAGGGGGTGCTTATAGCTGACCTTCCCCATTCGTACACAAGTTCCCGAGCTGAGGCAACTTTGGTGATGACGGACACGTGGCCTTTGGCACTGAGTCAGGGTTTCCTAAATTTTCCCATTATAAAATATTTAGGTGGCGACTCTGTATCTGGCAAAGCAGTCCATGTTTGGCATTTTTTTTCAAAAAATCTGTTTTTCTCAAAATGATTTGCCGGATTTGGACTATTTGGTTCAAGATTAAGAACCGTGACAATTTGAGTCCGAACTGTAGTGAGACCCAAATGAACAGAACGGGATTCATCCTCCCGGGGGGTTTGGGGACGTCTACACCCGTGAGAAAACACGACAAATTCCTTCTGGCCAGTGAGCAAACGCGAAAAATTCCCACTGGATTTTCGGCTCAATACATCTGCAATGGTATTCAGCCTCTCTAGATGATACAAAATTTGTAGGTCATAATCTGTAATCAATTCTAGCCACCTTCTTTGTCTCATGTTTAGTTCCTTTTGGGTAAAGAAGTATTTTAAGCTTTTATGATTTGTGTATACTTCACAAGTCACTCCATACAAATAATGGCGCCAAATTTTTAAAGCAAAAACTATGGCGGCTAATTCAAGGTCATAGGTCGGATAGTTCTTTTCATGAGGGCGTAGTTGTCGAGAAGTATAAGCAATCACTTTTCCATTTTTCATTAACACACATCCCAAACCTTTGTAGGAAGTGTCACTGTAAATTTGAAGCCCATCAGTACCATTAGGCATAGTCAAAATTGGTGCAGTTACTAACCTGGTTTTCAACTCTTGAAAGGCAGACGCTCTTTGATCATTCTAGTCAAATGAGACATTTTTATGAGTTCACTAGGTCAATGGCATAGCAAGTTTTGAAAAGTCTTTCACAAATCTTCTATAATAACTAGCAAGTCCTAGAAAACTTCTAACTTCTGTCACATTGGTTGGTCTTGGCCAGTCGACAATAGCTTCGATTTTCTGTAGGTCTACTGATACACCATTCTTGTTAATCACATGTCCCAGAAATGCTACACTGTCGAGCCAGAATTCACATTTGGACAATTTTTCATATAGTTTCTTTTCTTTCAGAGTTCGTAACATGGTTCTCAAGTGATTCACATGATCTTCCCTACCTTTGGAGTAAATCAAGAAATCATCAATAAGTACAACAACAAATTCATCCAGATATGATTTAAACACCTTGTTCATAAGATCCATGAAGGTAGTAGGTGCATTAGTCACCCCAAATGGCATTACCAAAAATTCATAGTGACCGTATCTAGTTCTGAATGCAATTTTCTCTATATCTTCTACCTTAACCTTTAACTGGTGATACCCGAATCTAAGATCAATTTTAGAAAACAACTGGGCTCCCTGAAGTTGATCAAACAGGTCGTCTATTCGGAGTAGTGGGTACTTGTTTTTGACTGTTACTTTGTTCAACTCACGGTAATCAATACACAGCCTCAAAGACCCGTCTTTCTTTTTGACAAATAACACTGGAGCACCCCATGGTGAAGTGCTCGGGCGAATAAACTTCTTGTCTAACAGTTCTTGAAGTTGAACTTTTAACTCTTGTAGTTCAGATGTTGACATTCTCTATGGGGTTTTAGAAATAGGTTGTGTTCTAGGTACTATATCAATTGTAAACTCAATTTCTCTGTCAATTAAATCCCTAGGCAGGTCATTAGGAAACACATCGGGAAAGTCACAAACTATCGGAATAGTTTCCACACTGGCACTATCTGAAGACATAGTCAACACACTACACAAATAGCCTCGACACCCTTTTCTCAACAATGTCTTGGCTTTCATAAATGAAATCAAGTATGGTGGAGGAACTACCCCATTTCCAATAAAAGTAAAGTTAGGTATACTAGGCAGTCTAAACACAACAGATTTACTTGCATAATCAATGGTGGCACAATATTTAGTTAACCAACCCATACCCATAATACAATCAAAATGATCAATGCTTAAGGGTAACAAGTCAATAGACAATGTCATATCACCAATCACAATATCACACGCCGGATAAACATAAGCACATATCATAGAATCCCCAGACGGTACAGATACAAATAACACATATGGCATAGGTTCTAATGGTCTAGTTAATTTTCGAGAAAAAGCATGTGATACAAAAGAATGCGTAGAACCAGAATTTACCAGTACACATGCAGGGAGTATACCTGACACTACAGCTTCGATGTTCTATACGTCACCAGGCATTAAGGCAAACACTTGACTTTGTCTTAGAGGTTCTTTCCCAATATTAGTTCTAGCATTTGTTTCTGACCCAGAAGCAGATCCTGCTGAACTTGCCATAGGATGATTGGCATTTTCTGACCCAATTGGACAATCCCTTATCACGTGGCCTATCTTGCCACACCGGAAACAAGCACCCAATACCTGATGACAAACTCCTCTATGTCTCCTCCCACATTGAGTACAAACAAGCGTAGGCCAACTGCTTTGACTTAAGCTGCTAGAGGATCCCGTATTTTGTTTCTTATTCATGGCAATTGAACAGTTCTTCTTAAAACTGAATCCAGATCTTTTGCCTTTCCATTCAGTTGTCAGGGCTGGAGCTTGCCTTTTTGCTGCCAAAATGAATTATGTCATCAATGCTCTATCCAATACATTCACATACATAGGTAGGTTGAGGACTCCCACCCGATCTAGTATATCTAAATCCAATCCACTCTCAAATTTGTGAGCTTTCTTATAGTTCGTGTCCACCATGTGAGGAGCAAATCTAGCTAACTCAGTAAACTTTGCCTTATACTCAACTACAGACATTTTGCCCTGTTTGAGTTCCTAAAATTCTGAAACCTTTCAATCCCAGAAGCACTGTGGAAAATACTTGTCATAAAAGATCTTATTAAATTGAGCCTATGACATATTTCCATTACCGTTTCAAACCAATAACCACCATCTCCGAGCTTCGTCTTTCAGAGTGTAGGTGGCCAAAAGAACTTTCTGAACCTCGGAACAAGGAAATACTTCAAACAATTTTTCCATTTCCAACAACCATGTTTCAGCGTTTGTTGGTTCAATACCACCAAGAAAGGTTGGTGGTTTCATTTTCATAAACTTCTGAGTCATATTGATAATATCATTGTTGTTCGGTTCAACTTGTACCCATGGAGGTGGAGCAGGTAAAGGTTGTTGCCTCTATTGTTGCCTCCGTTGTTGCGTTATTAGCTCAGCCAGAGCTGCAAGCATCTGTTCCATTCTATTCATTCGGGCCTCTAAAGACCTTACTGTATCATCACTTCTTGTATTTTCCATTGCTATAGGGAAATAGAAGGCCAATAAACATAGGTAAATAGTCTTTTTCATAATATTTAGAACATTCATTCTCAATTTAGTCAATTCAATTTCATGTGTTTATGTTCGGATGAAATTTTCCCATGTACAACCATTATTATGTACTCACACATGCAGATGGAATGTCTCTAATTCTTTCCTAGGACATTCTATAGCTTATATGGACTCGTGCGTGTGGTATAACACATGCTCTGATACCACTCTGTCATGACCCAAACCCACCCCTATGGGTTTAGCGTCGTAACTAGCCAGTAATCCTGGAATTACCAAAGGCCTCTGAATAGGATAACATAAGATAGGGGCTGCAGAAGAAAATATACAAAATTATCACAGTCCATAAAGCTGTGCAGACATACATGGGACATAAATTTTCAATACAAACATATATATGTATATATATACAAATGTGACGTCAAAAATACATGCGTTTTACGTCACTTAATTACATAGATAGGGTCAAACGGTACTTAGCCCAAGTATAGATATACAAAACAAGCTCAACTAAAGCCTTGACATAAACCTCTCAAAAGGAACCTCCTCAGGAGGCACGACAGTTGGTTGACAAAATAGAAACATAGGCTGTCAACTCTGGGATTGGTCACGTGCCTGCTCACTTACATACATAATATAAATAGTGAGCTGGAGCCCAGTGAATAATAACATAGTAAAGAGGTTTAATGAATGCTGTCCATAACAGTTACAGAAAACAGAATTCAATAGTTGTCAGAAATGAATTCGTAATTATGTTCAGAAATCAAAGTACATAACAGATACAGTTTCACAGTCATAATCATAATTAGAACTTGCAGTTAATCATATGTGGCACATTCATTAGCACTAGCAGAAACAATTGACCCATAAAGGGATGGCCATAAAGGCATACAGTTGACTCACATGGACGGAGATAGTAGAGTTGGCTCATGAGACGTACAATTGGCCCATAAATGGGACGTATACATAAGGATCCATAACAAATGGCTCATGAGACGTACAACTGACCCATAATTGGGACATAACAGAACAGATAACAGATGTCATCTGAAGCTAATAATGCCACAGATACATTTCAGAAACATTGGACAACCATTCATTCATGCAAAAAATAATATTTCAGAAAATAGATTATCTAATATCATTTAGAAAATATTTATAATTGAACATAGCTTTACAAAGTTATTATTCATAGATAACAGAGGCTCCAAGGTAAACAGACAGAATAAGCAAATTAGATGTCTTGCGGAGCGTGACCTACATAACATAACAAATACACACATTGAAACACACACTCGGAGTGTACATAACTTATTTCATTGTTCTTAGTGTGCTTTTAGCATTTACTCTCATTTTGGTGTCTTAATCTTGGCTTAGGAATGCCTAGGATGGAATAATGATGCAAAAATGTACTTGAAAACATTTTTCAAAACTTATTGAAAACAGGGTCCACGCTCGAGCGTGACTTTCCTCGCTCGAGCAGACATGAAAAATGTGAGGGTCCGCTCGAGTGTAACTTTCTTCGCTTAAGTGGTCTGCAAACTTTTGAAAAAAGTAGTGGTTGCTTGATTTTTACGCTCGATGGACGGTCGATCCCCGCTCGAGCATGAGACTAAGACCTTCGCTCGAGCGTGACTTTTGTCGCTCGAGCGATCTGCAAAACATATGAACTTCTGGGAACATGCATTGCACACTCGAGCGGGCATCAGGTTGCTCGAGCGTGAACTCCTACGCTCGAGCGCAGGTGCAAATTCTGGAATTTCCATATTTGATCTCCATGTTCAAAACTCAATCTTTAAGCATCAAAACTTGATTTTTCTGGGCAAAACTTAAGGAACACTTAGAAACTCATAATACATCATGAATTAAGGATCTTTTCAAGAAATCATGGCCCAATAGCTTGCCAATTGTGCAAAAATTGAACTTAAAATTTATGTATGATCCATGATCATGACATGCATGAATTTCTTTGAACTTAAGTTTCTCAAAACATGATCAAATGCTACAAAACAACATGAAACTTGATCATATCCCAAAATAAAAGTGCATTCAAGACATACATGAGGGAATTCTTGGGAATTACACTCAAGATGTGAGAAAATATGCATGCATGCATGGTATGGCTCAATGCCCTTCATTTCTAACTCAATTCTTGCATCAATTAACATAATTCACTTGTGTTCATGCATTATATTCTAGATTTTACGGCTTAAGGATGAAATTCTTACCTAGAGACTTGAGTTCACGAGGGATGAAGTTGAAACTCTCAAATCCTCTTCACTCCCAACAATTTCTTCTTAATTCTCTTCCTACTTTAATGTTGGCTTCAAACTCTCTCTCTCTCTCTCTCTCTCTCCCTCTCTCTCTCTCTCTCTTCATATGTTGAGCTCAAAAATGAAAGGGTGAAAGGGAGTCTTGGCTTGGTAGTGGCCTTATATAGGCTAATTAGTGATGGTTCAATAAAGCTAACCAAATGGGCATTAAACTAATCCAATTTAATTGTTCTGAATCAGATTTCAATTGAACGTACCATAAAATTCTAAAAAATCCAATTAACACATAAATCAAGTCAATTTCTAAGTCAGATGCCGATACAGCCTTCAATTCGCAAACCAAAATGAAAACATGAACATATCTTTCTAGGTTAAATAGATATATATATATACACACAGAAGGCAACATATGATACAACATTTTACTTCAATTATTTATTAGGCCTAATTAAGCATGAATTAACGTTAATCATGGGTCAGGGTTGTTACACCATGGCTTCTCAAAACTCTCAATTGGGTCCATTTGCCACAAGAGATATATAAACCCTAGAAATTGGTGGTGTGGAGGGGCATATAAGAGAGAGTATGAGAATGGGGTGAAGAGAGAGAGAGCACCATTTGAAACCCTTACCGTTCGAAGCCTCTCTCTTCTCCCTCTCTTCTCGGTTTTCCTTCTTGAACAGTATTTTATGTTCAACCATTAAAAGCCAAGGAGTGAATGTTTTGAACAGTATTCGGTGCTTAGACCCTTTTCTTTTCCTGCGATTTTGCTTCTTCGAACCCTTCTCTTCTCTTCTCTTCTCTGTGCCTAACCCCTTCTATGTTCCTTTTGATTATTAGAAGTCAAAGGGTTGAAATATTTATTTTTTTGGATATATTTTTTTCGTGTTTTGGCTCTAGAGTTTTTCATATTGGTGCCTACTTTTTTTTCGGTCATAACATTCACGACATGCATTGTGCGTCGTAAAAAGGCAATACTTTTAATAGTAGGTGTTACGTGCATCGTGAAAAGTACAATATTTTTAACGGCGGGCGTTGTGTGCGCTATGAAAAGTGCAATACATTTCACGGCTGGCGTATGTGTGTCATGTATAGTTGATGTATTAACAACATGCCATATGCATGTCATAGAAAGTTTTATTATTTACGACAAACATTGTAAGCCGTGAAAAGATCATCGTTACTACTATTCACGGCCTACACAATAGACACGACGTGGTTGGAAAATTGTTTACGATGTGCAAAAAAAGCAAGTCGTAAAAGTGAGAAACCACGGCTTGCATTTATTGTATGTCTCAATGTCCAATGCACAATACTTGTTTAGAGCCAATGGCTTGGCCTCTTGTCGCTCATGTTTGTAGTTAGTCATCCTGGCTTCTCTTTTTTCCTTCTAAACCTTCTAGACTATTGCCTCAATGTCCAATGCGAAGTACTTCACCAAAGCCAAGGGTCTGGCTTCCTGATCCCTCTGTCTACAACCAGGTATTGTTGGTATCCTTGATAATGTAGTCATATTCATCATCAGCACTCTCTTGCACCAAATGTTTCAGGTGTGCCATCTCCTCATCAACCGTTACTTCGGTTGTTGCATCAGGCATCCTCAGTACACTTGGTGGAACCACCCCTTCAATATACAACTTTGCTTTTGCAAAATCTACACAATCGATGAAGGGCAGTGGATTTGCATTTATTTCCCCATTGCTCAAAGCTAACATCACCTTCTGATGCAAAGAGGAGGGCACACATTTGTTGGTGTGGATCTAATCTCTACCAAGCAAAGCATTATACTTGGCATTGTTGTCTATGACAAAAAAGACAGTCATGTAATCCCTTGTTTCCACACTCAAGTGAATGGGTAATATGCCTTGGGCCATCTGTTTGTCCCCAGCAAAACCAGTAATGGTCATGTTTGTTGGGATCAATCTGGGGTTCATTTTGCCCATTTTTCTCAATGATAAACGACGAAGTAGATTTACTGCTGCCCCATTATCCACTAATACTCAGTTCATCTTTATTCCATCGAAGTACGCCTTACTATACAAAGGTTTAACATGTTGATTCATTGATGATGTGGGATATTCAAAGGGGTATGATAGGGTAATTATGCTTACCTCTTCATTTTTTTCATCAGTTTCCATAGGCTTGGCTACTTCAGACTCATCATGGACTATGCTGACTTGTGAGTCCTTGCTGGAAACTTCTATAGGCTCATCCTCCTGACCCTCCTGATTTTCTTCCTCTACTTGAAATTCCTAAGGTAGTACGTATACCATATTGATTGGCATTGGGGAGAATGAGCCAAATTGCACTACTGGCTGTATCTGCTCCTCTTCTGTGTTGATCTGGCTTGAAGCCTAGGATGCATCCTCCATACTACATTCTGGAACTTCTGAGTTGGTAGGCTCCTTAATAGTAGTCTTTTGTTGATCCGTCTTGAACATGGACACTGATTGTTCAGCCATGAAGGGTTTGAACATATCTTGTTCAACAAATACATGTTCTCAGCCTGGTTCAGTTTCTTCGTCTGTCTCATTGTCATCATCACTTTTCATTAAGGCCTTTTCAAGGTCTACCAAACTTGATTTTTCTTTGGTTTTTAGTTCAATATGGAACTTAGCCAGTTTCTCTTTGCTGGCACTTCTGTTAATCTTAGGACTAGGCTTCGAATTTTTTGCTTCTCCCATTTGACCTCTTAATTATACTAAAAAGGTGCCCTTACCAGCTCCCTTAAGATCCCTTTGAGATCTAAAGATCACAGGAACCATATCTAGTTCATTTGTCTTTGGGTTTCTACGTAGGACCCAATTATTGGGAGCCACCAAAGGAGGTTTGATCATTCTGTCTCTATCTACAAAGGCCTTCCCCTAGGTTGGTATCATTTTAGGTTTATTTTGCATGACAAACCAATCTGGTATTCTTGGCATCCATGAACTCACTGTACCGACCGTTAGGCTTGCTGCTTTTGTCTTCGAAGGCCAATCCTTGGCCTTGGTTCCCTATTTTGAGCCAAGCTTAGGTTCATTTGCAGGCTTGTTGGCCATTCCGTAGCAGTTTGGTGTCCTCATTTCTTACAAAGGTCTCTTGCCCTTTGACAGATTCCTAGCATCTGGTGGCCCAATTAAGGATGGTTGCTGGTTAAGACCCCTTGGGTATTCCATCTTATTGTGGGTATTAATTGGCCTACGATCTCTTTGCACATATTTGTAATACTGCTTCCCATCAACTGGAAGCCCCTTAAACTATTTGTAACTCAACCTGCACCTAGGACACATCTGTTGCATAACAGCTGCTTCAAGTGAGTCATCATCTATAAGTTCTTCACTGGGATCACCCTTTTGGCCTACGAAGCTTTGCCCACTTGCTTGTGAAAGCTGTGCATTCTTTTTGAAGGCATTTTGGCCAGCCACATACATCTACACGTTGATCTCATCCATTTCCTTCAAGGAAAGGTTCTTCTCCATTTTTTAGGCAAGGAAGTTTGGTATGCCAACATTGGTTGTTGCTTCTTTGATCTTTGAAAATGGATCAATGTCAATCCCTATTACCCTCTCAGCTTTGACTGGGAATTACAGTCTCCCTTTCTGAATCTGCTCTTAAATCCTATCTTGAAAAACAATACAATTTTTAGTTGAGTGAGACCAAGAGTTGTGCAATTTACAGTACATCTTACCTTTTATTTCTTCTGAGGTTGGGATCTTAACTCCCTTAGGCAATTTAAAAAAAATATGTCGTTAACAAATGATCAAATATGTCATTTTCCTTTAATATATTGAAAGAATATTTCCTGTGAAGATTTTTCTTTTTAAACTGTTGATCGATGGTGGTATCCTTATGAATTAATGCCTCACAAATCATAGGTTCTTGTCCTATAATCTCCGCTGCATTAATTTCAAAATTAGGGTCCCTATAATAGGTCCTGTAAGAAGCATTACTTCGATCATATTCTTCCTCATGGAGAGTCTCATATCTAGTGACTTTATAAGTTAATGCTACTAGGTCTCCAAACTCTATTGAGTCAAAGTTCTTTTGAAGCCTAAACTCTATCCCATTTTGGGCCAAACTTACAAATTCAAGTTCAAGTAATACGACCCTGCATTTGTTTCGTGCCCTTTTGAATCTAGCAATAAATTAAGTAGCCCTCTCATTAGGCCTTTGGCTTAACCTTGCCAAGTCTGCCATAGATACTTCAAGCTCTGTTTGAAAAAACTAGGCATGAAACACTTCTTCCATTTGTTGCCAAGTCCAGGTAGAACTAGGGGTAAGGTTTGTGTACCATACGAAGGCTACCCCAATTAAAGAGTTTGGAAAAAGTATCAATTTCATATAATCCTTGTCTGTAAATTCACCACATTGGCCTCTAAATCTGGCAATGTGCTCAATAGTAGACTAATTTCCATTCCCATAGAAGAGGGCAAAGTCTGGTATCTTATATCCTCTTGGATATTCATGTAACTTGTCAATCTATTCTGAGTAAGGCTTTCTGTAAATAGGGGTCTGGACCCCCCAGGCTGTAGGTCCACAAATCTCTCTAACGATGTTAGTAATTTGGTCCCTAGGCATTACATTTTGCTTTGGTTGAGCCATTATTGGAGGAGCAAACATAGGATTTTGAGGAATTCCTTGTCTTTGAGGCCCCCTTGGTCCATGTAGACGCACATTTGGGGCTGGTTGTCCCTGTTGTGCTGGTTGATATAGAGGGTATGGCTGTCCTCTTGGAGCAGGAATTTATCTTATAAAAGGTGCTGCGAAAGGATCTACGAGAGGAGAAACATGTGTTGTTTCTCTCCCAACCGCATAAATTCCTTCCAACCCCTCAGGTGTGAGTTCAAACACAAGATTAGTGAACACTCATGTGCCAGGCGTGGGTTCAGACATAGGATTTGAAAATACTTGCATATGATTTCCTTGTGCCAGCCCATACCCACCAATGCATATGGTTTCACTGGTAGGCAACGGTGCATTTTGACTTGCCAGTGGTCTAGGAGGAGCTTCGTACCATGATTGAGGCACAGGTGATGATCTCTCATGATTTTGATTATTAGTTTAACCACTAGTCTAACCATTAGTTTTTCCATTATTTTGCATAGGCTGTTTATCTCGAGCCATCTATACTGAAGAAAATTCATATTTTCTTTAGCCTGCCTTTTGACAGGTGGTTAATGAGGCTTCATTCGATCCAAAAAGGATGTTGCCCATCTTTCCATTGTATACAATAATTGTTGTCCCATAGCATTAACTAACCCTCTCCATGGATTCATTGGTTGGGTAGAGGGGACAATTGAAGGTCCAGTTTCATGGCCCTGTTCAATAGTTTGGACATGTGTTGCATACCCTGAAGTGTTGGTCTCTTCGACCATTTGTGGAGGATCTGTTGAGACAAGCACATCCATGGGATATGATACTACATTGTCCTCTAGGTTTTGTATGTCTAAATCTCCTTCTACACCTTCTTTGAGGTGTTCATTTTCTCATTGTCTCCTATGTCTAGCCATTATTTATGCCCCACTAGGCGTGCCAAAAATATATATTGGCTTTTTTGGCTTTCGAAGGTCATAAATGTAATTCGAGCGTGTCGGCAAGGATCAATAAGTCCTTACAAAGATTAGTTAATGCCAACTAATTAGTCAGACGATTGCTTTCAAGTTCTCTTAACCTCAATGAAGAGAACTTTGCTAGTGGCTTGGTTTTCAGGAGAAAATTAAGAAAACTAATCAAAGTAAAAGAAAGGCGGAAAAGCAGTGTCAGAAATCAAACTTCATTAAGTAAACAAGAGTTTATAATTGTACCTTGGTACTTTCACATCTTCGAAGGGGATTACAACAATAGAATAATCTAGAATTGCTCCTCGAAATTTGAAGTGCAGTGTAGGAAAGTACAGGACTGGAAAGAAAAATATAAAATAAATAAACTGATTTCTGGATTTGGTTCTAGGTCTCTGCATTCTCCACACTCTCCTCTATTTATAGGCTTCTGCAGACGTGCCCGAACGTCCCGGATCCGCGCGCGAATGGCGCGAAATCCGTTTTGTTCTTAAGCTACTACAGTTCGGACTCAAATGTCACGTTTTGAATCTAATCTTGCAAATTGCAATGCAAGATCGATAAATCACCAAAGAGTCCAAATCCGGAAAATCGTTTTGGAAAACTAATTCTTATAAAGAATTGCCAAACATGGATTGCTTTGCCAGATATAGAGTCGCCACCTAAATATTTTGTTTTGGGGGAATTTAGGAAAACCTGACTCATGCCTAAGGCCACGTGTCTGTCATCACCAAAGTTGCCTCAGCTCGGGAACTTGGGTACGAGAGGGGAAGGTCATGCAATGAGCACCCCCGCTCGCCTAATCAAAAAGATCGGCCTTTACTAAGCATGATATTTTGTTTTTGAAAACAGATGTGTTCTTATTCCGATTGATTAACTAGCTTACGACGTGATGTGTACAACATACAAGTATAGACTAAATCGCTCAATTTGGAACAAAACATCTCATGTTTGTTTGAAAATGGTTTGAAAGTACTACTCGCAAGTAGGCTAAGATGTGGATTTGCCACCCTCAAGTGGGCTTAGAAAACATGATTTTGCCACTCTCAAGTGGGCTTAAAACTCGCATTTCAATAAATTGTTCAAATTTAAGCAATCCAACCTTCACCCACAGGCATTCAGGCAGTTATATCATTTAAGCAAATAGCCTCATGGCAAGCATGCTGTCATGGCAATCAATAACACACTCATGCAAGATGCTAAAGTATAAACACTTACTGTGTACTTCGAGGCAAAACGATAACTAGCTACTAATCAATGCATGATCCTAGCTATGTTAAGATGCCTAATGCAACACATGCAAAAATGCAACTAAAATAGGCACGGCTATCCTAAGATGGCATATGAATATAACTTGATAACATGTATTCAAATTGGTATTGAAATACAGTGCAGTTAGTATGATGCGCCGAGCCCGGTGTGTGTAATACAAATGAATGAATGCACACATGCAAGTCATAAAGTATGCTAATTGAAACATGCCCTAAAACTAACCATCAAAAGCTAGTAAATAAAAGGGAGAAAGACGTGGGATTGGAAGACATTCACACACACACGCACACTTATTACAAAATTCACCCTCTCGACAGAGGGTCTGAATAAATACGCTAAGCTAGCTAAGCTAAGCTATTCTAACTAATTTTTACAAAACCTTAACTAATTAAGCAAATTAATTAAGTTACAAAACCAACTAAGTAAAAAAACAAAGAAGCTGAATCAAGCTGCCACAGCTCTGCCTCGGAATGATGAATGATGCATGCTCGATCGGCTTCGCTCGGAAATCCAATGTCGTGCCTTATGTTGCCTCTGTTTGCATTGTTTTTGATTTCTGAAAACTGTACAAATCTCCAAAACACTTCTGATCCACCTCATGGACTTGCTGAGAGGTCATCGGCCAAGAGATATGGCCATCGACCAGAGAACAATGGCCATCGGCCAATTTTGATGCTATCGGCCAAACATTTGTAGCTGATCGGCACACTAGATAGCCGATCGACCATCTCTTCCTGCAAACTCTCCTTTTTGCTACAATAGAGCACAAACAGAGGCATGTCAATGTATTTGCAAGAAAATGTTGCGCAACTACACTACTTATCATGTTTAAAGCTCAAAGGAGTGTAGTGCTCGACTCTTTGGCCATCAATCACGCATTTCGATGCATGATGGCCAAAGAAGCCAAGTTGCACAAATCAATGCGAAATGAATGCACAAAAACACGTAAATGCCTTAACCTCTATCATACATGATCAAGACGGTCGGCAACCGAGAATTGAGGTACGTTTCATCACTTCAAGTATGAAACGTCCCTCGTTCCTCGTGTTTGGACTAACACTATATCCAAACAAAATGCAATGCAATGCATGCACAACTTAACAAAGCTAATGGCATGCAAACGATGCTAATGCAATATGAGCATGCAAGTACTATGCAATGCAACATGTAATGCAAACAAGCATGCAAGATGGACTTAAACTGGATATGGACAGACCTCAGCCATGCCCAAAATAGTGGCCAAAATGTTGAAATGATGGCATGAAATGCAAGACAATGCATGCACATGCTCTAGCCCACCAACTAAGCATAAAAGCATAAATCTCAAAAGTGCTCAAGGAGTGACAAATGTAAGAGTGTAGCAACACTATAAGCACTGAAATAAGGTATGAAATGATGCCAAATCATTCAATCAATACAAGCATGGCATGTTAGGGTCCTTAAAGCATAAAGCTACCAAAGAGGACTACAAATGAGGCATGCAATACATGGTACAAAGGCATGAACCAATCATGGACAGAGTTCAAATAGGTCTAAACAAAGACCAAAATATGCTAAGATTGAGGCACAAATGCCTAGGTATGCATGCATACACACTAAGCCATAAACAAGGTAACAAATGCACAACCCTTAGAGGCACTCAAAGGGTGAATGAAGTGGGAACATGGCAATGCTACATGCTCTGAAATGTCATGTGGAATGATGCCAAATAATGTACATGATACAAATGAAGCATGCTATGGTGCCCAAAGCTTAAGGCTAGCAAGGCACTTGCACTACAACTATGCAAAACATGAAGCATATGGAAAGGGAAACCAAAAACAGTCCTAGAATATGTTAAAATGAGCCTAAAACATGTGTGGAAGGAAGCCAAAATATGCTAGCATGAAGGGCATAAGGCATGATGGATGCAAGCCAAATAAGGTGGATTACACTACACCTATCAAGACCAAACATGAGATGGCTTCGCCAACAAAAATTAGAGTTATATCATGGCAAAATAATCCCAAATACACATTGAAATTTTATCTCACAAGCTTAGGCATGAAGGCATACGCAAAGGCTCATGTTCAAGGCATAAAGGACCAACCCTTCAATGCATTGAAAAAGTGAAAGATGTGAGTGCATGGCAATGAAATTTTTTCTAAAATCACATAACAAATGATGCCAAATCATTCAAATAGGTCAAGCAATGCATGTTAGTGGACTTGATGCACAAAGCTAACAAGCTAGAATGAACCATAGCTATACAAATCATGGCATGCATGGCCAAAACAACAAAAATCAAAGCTTAAGCATGCTAAAACATGACCAAAATCTTCTTAGAGTTAAGCCAAAATCATGCTAGAATGACATGTTAAAGCATGATACACATTAGGGTAATTCATGGAATTGCACTACAAGTGCATGGAGCGTGCAAGGGCCAACCAAACCAAACCTTAACAGATGTATGAAATGGAAAAACATCACCAAAAACATGCTAAAATAGAATCAAATCATGCTAGAAAGGCATGCTACTTCATGAAGCATACAAGACTAGTTTGTGAGAAATACACTACAAGTGTATAAACCATGCAAGGAGTGATTCCACTAATCAAAATCAGAGTTATAACATGTCAAAACAACACCAAAAACATGCTCAAACTATGCTAATTCAAACCACAAGAGCATGCTACTTTGTAAGGCTAACCAGGCTAGCAAAGAGGATTTACACTACAAGTGCGATAAGCATGCAAGAGGTGACCAAGACGGCCAAAAAAAGAGTTATGGCAGGTCTGATAAGTCACAAAAATGAGCCTAAACAAAGCCATAGAGAAGTAAAAACACATGCTCATTTGGTTGGCCATCAACACTAGCAAGCAAGACAAGAGGAGAGGGGACCACCCTCTCCTATTTTGAACCTCAAAACAAGGTTTTTACCACTAAAAATCCTCTGGATTTCAGTGGTTCTAAGGCCAAAAAGAAGTTGTTTGAAAAGTTTGAAAGTTAGCTCACAAGGCCTTACAAGCCAAAGAGCAAAAGGAAGGACAACCCCCTAGCCAACCAAGGCACAAACCAAGACTTTTAGGACTGAAAAACAGAGGAAAAATAGAGGTTTTTGTAGTTCAATGCCACCCCAAAAAATAGTCCAAAACAATGGAAAAAGAATGGTGAAGCAAGTGTGCAAAACAAGCTTGAAAGGGAGAGATGCTTACCCTTGATGCACAGCTACAAAACCAGCCCAAAACCTGAGCTAGAACCACCTTTTGGAGCTCAAACAAGGCTCCAAAGAATCTCAACCCATTGGTGATCAAGTTTGATCAAGGATGCCTAGGCAAAGGAGAGGTATATCTCCAAGTATACCTCTTGCATGCACACAAGGGAAGAGGGAGAGCAAACTTGAGGGAAAAGCGAAACTTTAGCTCTAGAATTTGTAGAGAGAGAGATATATATATATATTTTAGTGTGAGAAGCTCTCACAATTGCTCAAAATGTTCTAAGTCTTTAGAAATAAGATATTTGGCTCCATATATAGCAAAAGGCAGAGTTTGGTCGAAATATCTAAGTATGGAACAGCTGGAGGTTGTGTGGAACAGCTGGAGAAGAAATATCTTCAAAAAATCTGAGTTTGGATCACTCTTGGCCAATCGGCCATCTTTGGTGCTGATCTGCCACTTATCTGCTACTTTTTTGGCCGATCGGCCAACAAAATCTACTTTTGAGGCCCAACTTCAAATGGGCATAACTCCTTCATATGAACTCCTTTTCAAGTCATTCTTGTGTCCAAATTGAATCCCCGAAAGTAAGCTTTCCAATGGTGGTAGCCTTACATCCAAATTACAACTGTGCTAAGAGATATACCTCTTTTAGTGAAGACTGCTTAGTTTCGGTCCAACCGGAATGATGCCCAACTTCAACCAATCATATCTCCTCCATCCGGAATTCGTTTTAGGAGATTCTTGAGTATAAAATGAAGCCCCGAAAGTCTTCTTTCCAAAGGTGGTAGTCTCATAGCTTAAATCCAAGTGCATAGACAGATATGCCTGATTTAGCGAGGACCGCTCGACTTTCTCTTAGCGATTCATACCCATCTTCTTCTCCAACATGGTTTCTTCCCTCTTCTCCTCTTTTCTTCAACTCCAAACCCCTAAAAAAGGTGTTTTGAAATATTTTTCAATGATTTCATCTCTCTTTCATTCATTTACACTTTGTCCTCGCTCGGTTTACCGAAAAGCGCAACATTTAACGAAATGCAAGCCTTGGAATATCATAGGAACTTTAGTTCAAAAATATTTTGAAAGAGAGGGTTTTAAGATCTAAAAACCATCCAAAATGGGGTGTGTGGTTTGGATTTGACACTCTCCTTGCCAAAGAAATTGAACCTTTGCACTGCATAGCCTGAATCACTAAGTAAGCAATTAGTAGCACCCAAGTCTTAAGGACGGTCAAAAATGGGGTGTCTACAGCTTCGAAGATAACTGTTGAAGTGGCTGCTAACCGCCGAAATAGGTGATAACCATCGAAGTGATCTCTATGATCACTAAGTATGGTTTTGAACAATTTTCTCCCGCTATTCCCCTCTCACGGTTGGGCTTCCCTTATGAATTTGAATTTTAATTGTAAGCAACCATTTGACCACGTCACATTGGATATCTTGACTGTTCTCATGTCTCGCGGATCCATTGCTACTACTACAAGCTGTCATGCATCTGTTGATGATTAGAGACCTTTACTGATTCCCCAAATTGCCCCTTTTGATCCGTGTGTCAGGTTGCAATAGGTTTATACAAAATATATAGCCAACAGTGGCATTAGGAGAGGAATTTATGGTTCATTTTCTATATTATTATATAGTCTCCCATACTCAAATCTTTGAATACCTCAAGTTCTCTGTAGAACTTTACAAGTTTTGGTGCTCAAATGTGTAATTAATTGTTCTAATCTCCAATATAATAACAATCAAATACAACATTTTAACACAAAAAAAAGTTATTTATTGAATCCAAAAAGTCCATCTCTATAATCTCAAATCGGAACAAAAAATCATTCGCAAACAACTTATTTGGGATTCAATTATAATAAATAAATGTTTAAATTAATCCGATCCTTAGAGGCTTACAATTTAACAAATATGTATATCTACATACTAAAATTCTTCAGTTGAGTTTAAAATTTTACTTTTTGTTTTCCTTTTATAAAAAATTAATAAAATAATTTATAAAAAAAACTATTTTGACAATAATTGATAAGTGGTAATTGTAGTTTGGTGTTGTATAAAAAAAAAAAAAGAAAAAAAAAGACATATATTAATTTCAAACAATATACAAGAAAACCATGCTTGGTGGGGAAAAACAATTCGTTAGTCTCTTAAATGGAAATGGACAGATGATTTAGATCGGGACTAAATTAAAAAAAAAATTAAGATTTAAATTTTGAGATTTGATTTATTACTAATGTCAAATCTTAAATTGTTTTTTTTTTTTTTGGGTAAATTATGCAAATAGTCCCTATAATTTACACGATGTGTCAATTTGGTCCATATTGTTTTAATTTGCTTATTTTTTTCCCTCAATTTAATGGATTGTGTCATATTGGTCTAATAAATAATGGTTATTAGTTTTGGTGGATAGAAACTCAAAAGATGTGTCAATTCGGTCCAAGTAGTTTACATGATGTGTCAATTTGGTCCCTATTAAAATCAAGAAAATTAAAACAACAAGAAGCAAATTGACATATCGTCTCAACTACAGGGACCAAATTGACACATCGTTTGAGTTTCCATCCACCAAACCTAATGGTTGTTAGTTATTGGACCAATATGACACAATCCGTTAAATTAAAGGGCAAAATCGAATAAATTAAAACAACAGAGACCAAATTTACATATCGTGTAAATTACAGGGACTATTTGCATAATTTACCCCTTTTTTATGGGGTCATTGTTCCGAACTTTTATGTTTTATCTTAACTAAGCAAACATACATATAATTGACGATTTTGAATATGATGTTGAAGAATCACACAAATGCAAATTTAGAGAGAAACAATCAAATAATATAAAGATTTTTGTGATTTGGCGTTAACCTATGTCCACGAACAATCACAAAGAAAATGATAAAGTAAGAACAACGTTGCTCTAAAGAGCTAAAATGGTGCTGAAGAAAATCTCACAAAACTGTCCAAACTAAAATACAAGTTTTCTTACTAAATTCAAATTCTTTTTACACAAGTCTCACAAGTAGACACCAAAGGATATAATGAAATATCGATACCAACAAAAGAGAAAAAGAAACAAACACAAAACCTAAAACTCTCAGTCACCAAAATAAAATTTAAAATCTCATCAAAAGAAGACTTCAAAGAAGTCACAAAGGATTTATGGAAGTTCGCTAAAACAAGACCTATAACAAGCTGCCAAGGATATCCAAATTCCAGTAAAATCTATATTAGATTTCCAATCCAAGACTCATGAACAAAATATACTCTCGACAAATGAACAAGGATCTTCTAAGACTAATGAATAAGGATCCATTTGACCTAAATATATATATATATATATTTGTGTATACCGAATATCGCACTAGGTAATTATGGATCGAAGCTCCACACCAGATTGGTCTATCCAAGAATTGAGTCCTTGCAACAAAGAGCACTGTCAGGGCTAACCGGCCGGGGTTGGCCGGATAACCCCTCTGGTGTGGGAGTAAGTGGTCGAAGAAGATGAGGGGCTCTCTCTAGGTGTAGAGAGAGAAAAGGAAAGAGTATATTCAGTTGTGTTTAAGTGAGTCAAGTTCAGTTCAACTTAGTTACCTTCAATGTGAAAAGAGTGAGACTTTATATAGAAGACTTTGCTTGTTGCCCAAGATGGTTTCATGGAGCTTTGGTGCTTCCAGGCTCCCTTTAGCATTGCTCAAGGTGGGGGACCTCAAGGTAGTTGACAATGAAGGCATGTGCTCTTTGTAATCTTGCTTGCAACAGATCACATTCCCTGTTATAATTTTTTCCGTGATTCTAGGAGAAAGGGACCAGTTGATGTAGCATCCTTCATGTGCATGTATTCATAACTTCTACGTTTCCCTGTGATGTTACCTCAGCTCGGTACCGTTGTTCTTCGGCTTTGCCTTTCATAAGACTATTTGCTAAGATGGGCTGGCCCACTTAGACATCTTTGTGTGGGCTCAGCCCACTTTGGTTCTGATGATGGGTTCAACCCATCATTTTGGTCCACGAATCGAGTTTGAAAGCTCGGCCCAGCCCAACACTGCGACTGGACTGGCCTTTCCACAGCAAGTTAGGCCCAAGTGCTTAAGGACTTGGGTGGATTATTTATCATGGAGATGAGCTCAGTTGGCTGGTCCATGTATTCGCCTAACCCACTAGGATTTGGGTTTAGTGGATTGGGCCGGCCCAAGGCTTAGATCTGACCTGTTTCATATTCAGCCCCTTCATTTTCCCTCTAGCTCGCGCTAAGGTTTCTCTTGGGGGGAGCTCCACCAATACCCTAACCGTCAGTTCGTTTTGAATTTTCTCCAGCTCGGTGTAAACACCCCATTTTTGACCTTCCTCAAGACTTACACGTCATCGTTTGTGCACTCGATGATTGTGCATGTTTGTGCTCGTTTTGAGTGCCCGAAGTTCTCGGCGGAATGCCTTGTCTTTGGGCCTGTAAACCCTCTTTGTTTTGTGCTTGTTTTGGGACCAAACATTGGTGTCTCTTGCCTGGAGGAGGGAAGGGCCTTGTTGGCCACTTTTGGCAGTTGTCGGACACTTTTCCCGCTTATCGGCCACTTGAAGTGGTCGGTCGACTAGGGGAGGTAGCCGATGGCCATTTTTCTCATTTTTTAGATATTTTATTTGCCAGCTGTGCCAGCTGTTGATCACTGATTACCATCTCCATACACATGTATGGAGGGATGAATGCAAGCTTTTGGCTTGCATTTCTATATAATGGGGGTTCTCTCCCCCATTTTAGGGTTACAAAAATTTGTGAGCAAATTTCCCCTCTCTCTCTCTCTAGAATCTTCTCTGTCTCCCTATTTTGTGCTCGAAAGTGGGAATTCTCTACATATTTGCATACAACCCTTTGACCAAACACCTTCACATTGGAGCTGAGGTTCTTAGAGGCCTTGTTTGAGCTTCTAACATTGGTTGTAGCTTAGAATTTTGGGTGTTTTGTTGCTGTGCTTCAAAGGTATAAGGCTTACCTATTTAAAGCTTTGTTTTAATCAATTGCTTGGCCATCTCTTTACACTGTTTTGACCTATTTTTTCAACCATAAAAACCTCTATTTTTAAGGTTCCAAAATGTTGGTTTAAGCCTTGTTGAGTTAGGGGGGTTGTCTCCTCTTTTGCTCTTTAGTTTGTGAAGTCATTTGTGCCACTTTTCAAGCTTTTAAAACTACTTTATTTTGGCCTTTTAACCACTGAATTCCAGGGCAATTTCAATGGTAAAAACTTGGTTTGGAGGTCCAAAATAGGAGGGGGTGGCCTCTCCTCTTTGTGTCTTGTTTGCAAGTGTAGATAGCCCAACATGTGAGCATATTTTTCTACCTTTTTGTGACTTGATCTCAACATGTTTTACTGTCTGATTTGGCATGCTTTAACTCTTTTTTTAGCCCTCTTGGTCATATGAGGCTTGTCTTGCATGGTTGTAGTGCAAATGCCTTCACTAGCTTAATGATTTAAGGCCTCTAACATGTTGTGCATGTGTTGCTTGCATGTTGTAGCATCATTTTCCATGTAATTTTAGTGCATATAGCTCTGTCACACTCTCATATATTTCACTCTTTCATTGCTTTTGAGAGTTGTGTTTTGAGCCTTGTTTGCGAGCTAACAAATGAGTCTGTTTTTCTTGTCTTCTATGCTTCAAACTCAGCATGTTTTAGGGTCTGATTTGGCTTGTTTTAGCTTTGTTTTGAGCTAGTTTGGTCGTTTGAGCTTAATATTGCATGCCTCCAGTGTAATGTTCTTCACTAGTTTAATTCTTTTGGTCTTTGAACATGTTATGCATGTGTTTCTTGCATGTTATAGAACTATTTTTCATGCCATTTCAGCATTGACAATTCTCCAACCTCCCTCTATTCTTCACTTTTCAATTTGTTTTGAAAGTGGTCTTAAGTCCCTTGTTGGCTTGAGCGTGAACTTGATGCTCTCATGCCTAATGGTTTTAACCTTCTCTTGAGGGTTCCTCCTAACCAACAGCATGAGGCCTCTTTCATGCTCAAGGCAATTGTGGCTTAGCCCATCTTTCCAATTAGAGGACTTTCACATTGGACTTAATCGGTTAAAAGATTAATCGGTAATGTAAAATGTGTAAACAAAATGAGCAAAGTAAAACATGAACAAGATAAGCATTTGTGTTGCATTGCATGTGTTTGGATCGGGCGTTAATCCAAACACAAGAAATGTGGGACGTTTCATACTCAAAGAGATGCAACGTGTCACGTTTCTTGGTCGCCATCACCCTTGATCATGCATGATAGGGTGGTGGTACTCAGAGTCTTATTTGTGCATTCGTTAAGCTTGTACAAGCTTGGTTCTTTGGCCATCATGCATGAAAATGCTTGGTTGGTGGCTTAAGAGCCAAGTGCCATACTCCTTTGAGCTTGAGAAATGATAAGGAGTGTGGCAGTATACACATTCCTTGAAAAATGCATTGCTTTGCCTCTGTTGCTCTCTGTTGCAGCAAGAACAGAAGTCTGGAAAAAGCAGTGGGCGATCGGTCACTTAGACTAGCCGACCGACCAGTTAAAGTGGCCGACCGGCCACCAGTCAGTTTTTGTGCAAAAGTGTTCCAGTTTTGGAGCAGAAGTAGTCTGGAAGTTGGTACAATGTTTAGAGATCAAGATGAGTGCAAACAGAGGCAACCGATGGCAAGGTGATAGATTTTCGGGAGGAAGTCAACCGAGCATGCATGTCTCCCTTGCCCACGAGGCTACTTTATTGCTTCATTAGCTAGTTGTAACTAATTAATACATGTGTTATAATTAATTAGTTTAATCTGTTTTGTAATATTTTAATTAGTTTAGCATAGGTAGTTATTCAATTGTGTTGTAATAATAATTAGCTTAGAATAGTTAATTAGTTTCATTTTGTAATAATTAGCTTAGCTTAGTGTAGCTTAGCTTATTCATTCGGACCCTCATTCGCGAGGGTGCAACGTTGTAATAAGTGTGCATGTATGTGTGCATGTTTTCCAATCCCACTTCTTCTCCCTTTTACTTAACCGCTTTCGATGGTTAGTTTAGAGCACGTTTTGATTAGCATACCTTATGCTTCGTATGTTTGCATCCATTCATTTGTATTGCATGCACTGGGCTCGACGCATCAATCAAACTGTATCGTATTTCAATACTTCTTTGAAAACATGTCATCATATTGTTGCATTCGTATGCCATCTTAGATAGCCGAGCCTATTAATTGCATATTGCATGTGTTGCATTAGACATGTTAGCATAGTTAGGATCATGCATATTTCTAACTAGCTTTTGTTTTGGCTTGGAGTACACTGTAAGTTTTATGCTTTAGCATACTTGCATGAGTGTGAGCGTTGCCATGATAGCATGCTTGCCATGAGGCTATTTTCTTAAATGATTAACTGCATGAGTGCCTGTGGGTGAAGGCTTGGTTGCTTGAATTGGAACAATTCGACGATTGTGAGTTTTAAGCCCACTTTGCGAAGTGGCAAATCATGTTTTAAGTCCATCATGTTTGATGGCAAATCCATGCTTTGGCCTAGTTAAGGATGACACTTTCAAAGCATTTTCGAAAACAAACATGAGTTGTTTTGTTCCAATTCTCGCGACTTAGTCTATACTTGCTTGTGTGCGTCACATAGTAAAGTGAGCTAATAACCGGTTTAAGAACACATGAGGTTTATAAAACAACATATCATGGTAGTAGAGGCCGATCCTTTGATCGGGTGAGCGGGGGTGCTCATTGCATGACCTTCCCCTCTCGTACCCAAGTTCCCAAGCCAAGGCAACTTTGGTGATGACGGACATGTGGCCTTTGGCACAAGTCAGGGTTTCCTAAATTTTTCAAAATAAAATATTTAGGTGGCGACTCTGTAATCTGGCAAAGCAGGCCATGTTTGGCGCTTTTTGATTCAAAATCAATTTTCCAAAACGATTTGCCAGATTTAGACTCTTTGGTGTTTATCAGTCTCACATTGCACTTTATGAGATTAGATTCAGAACCGTGATAAGAGTTTGAACTGTAGAAGACCAATTCGCACCTCTCCGAAAGGGGGGTGCGTGAAGAAAGTCGAGTCTACAGGTTCTGGCGTCGCTGTTGGGGATTTAGAGAACTTGACTCAAACTCATGATATGTTGTTTTATCTATATTTGTGTGTTTCTTTGCATTGCATTTGCATAGGTGCGCCTAAGTCACAGTGTTTGCCATCTGCTATTCCTGAACGGTTTACCGGAGGCTTGTTTGGAAAAGCATACCATAAGGCTGACCGGTTACGGGCTCTGCAATGATGGGAACACAAACCTCGGATTTGGATCACCACTGTGCCGTTTGATCCTCCTTTCACTTCTCGGTGTTAGGAGCGAGAGGTATATTAGGTGGTCTTGCTAAGGCACCTCTTTTGACCGGTTGATCTAGTTGCATATCGGAAGCCATAGAGGCTGTTCCAAACTAGGACGAGTTGCTCACCCGAATGCAGGATTGATTGAAATTGCATACGTGCGTAATGAACCCCTAGTTCCTGATGAAACTAGGATAGGGAAACCCTACCCCACCATAGGGGTGTTTTGGCTCTCACTTGCTTGATATGTGCTGTTAGGGTGTGTCTCTACAGGGATGTATGTATCAGTTGCAAGTCTGGGTATTAGTTTGAGAATATCAGTTTTGAGGTAGAATATTTGGGGGATAGAAATTAGTGTTTGAGTATAAATTGTCCAGCTTATGATTTCAACTGTATGTTGTCTCTATCTAAGCCGAGATGTTGTATGTTTGCTAATCGTTGTTTCTTTTTTTGCTTTATTTTTCTTTTTGCAAGGTAGTATTTCACAATTGCTTCCGACGAGACAGATACCCCCCGAGCACTCTAGACCACAGTCAAGAGGATTTACCGATCTGCGGATCTTATTGGAGGACAACCAGTGTTTGCTTCACTACCCCCGGTTACGAGATGGAGGACAGTCAGGCATAGGTCACCGGTTCGACAGTCAGGCATAGGTCACCCGTTCAACAGTCGCTAATTCAGCAGTTACTATCTGCTTCACCTATTTGCAGTCAGGCTCAGTTTTCTACTTCCACCTCAGAGTGTACACTGAGTCTGATAGATCAGCACCCCTCAGATAGTATGGAGGATATGATGTGTCAACTTCAAAAAACTATCGAGGCCATGCAGCGGGACACTACTCGCCAAACGAAAGTTACTATTCGCCAAATAGAGGTTGTCGCCCAGCAGGCTGAAGTAATTGCTAGGCTTCAACAGCAACAGCAACAACAGTAGCTTCTGCTTCGCATCCACCCCCACCTAGGGTTCCGATACCCAGGGATATAGCTAATGTCCAGGAGAATACGGACATTCCAATTGGGCTAGTCCCACCTCAGAGTTCCAAAGCACCGGCTTACCCAACAGACACACCGTTCGAGTTTGAGGTCGATCCTACTGCCTTGAAAGTGAGCAAGCTTGAGAAACTTTTCAAATGAGCTCAGGGAGTTAACTCGATCCTAGATATAGAGGACGGCTACACAGATTCGACGGTGACATTGCCGAATAGATTTAAAATGCCTCACATAGACTGCTTCGACGGTTCGGGTGATCCCATGGTCCATTTGAGGCTATTTTCAGATATTCTGCGGCTGATGGGCCTGACTAGACTGCAAAAGCTATCCCTCTTTGGCCAGACCTTGTCGGGTATTGCGGCTAGCTGGTATGCTAAACTAAAGGATTTCGTGAAAAGGAGCTGGGAAGATATGGCCGAGGCCTTCATTGTCAAATATTTTTATAACACTCAAATCGAGGTCACAACTCATGATCTCGAGGCAACTTGGCAAGAGCCGAAGGAGGGCTTCTCCTACTTCGTCACTCGGTGGAGGGCCAAGGCCTCCATGATGACCACCCGGCTAGCTGAGAAAGACCAGGTAAGAATGGTCGTTCATAATCTGCAACTGAAGCTACTACAAAAGATGATTGTCTTACCACTACCTACCTTTGCTGATCTTCATTAGATAGGGGTACATATCGAGGATGCGATGAAACAGGGTCTGATTGACCATGCAAAAAGAGCAGCCCAAGAGGGCGTTTACATGCAGTTGAAATGCGGCTATGAGTAGCAATGCCGCTGCGAGGACCTCTGACGTTGGTACGGTCACCACCACACTAAAAACAGCCACACCCTTTACCGGTACATCTGGAGCCACCTCACAACTTGCAAAGTACCCACCCCAGGGCCAGAGGGTTTTCACTCCACTCTATATGTCTCTGTCTGCGGCCTTAAGGGTCCTGATCAAAAAGAGACATCTGAAACCCCTAGAACCGTGCCTATTGCCAAATCCCCTCCCTCCTACACACAACCCAGCCAAGTATTTTGCCTTCCACCAGCAGCATGGTCATGACACTAACCTATGCTTTAGACTTCGTCATGAGATTCAGGATCTCATTGACAACAAAGTGATAGCACCTCCTAAGAAGCCCAACATCACTACAAATCCCCTCCTACCACATAACCAACCCGTTCCTCCACCCAGGCAAGTAAACCTTATCCAAACAATGGTCGTCTCATACGACCCCAACATATACATCACTCTCTCCCACCTGCCTAAGCCAGCGTTGTTCATCCCAGAAAGCATAGACTTGTGCATGATGAGCACATCCATATCCCAACCCGAACCCGTGGTGGTGGCTATGGTAAAAGAAAGTATGTCTGAGGGCTCTGCGAGCTTAACTGAAGAAGAGTACAACCCTTGCTGTTACATTGTGCCAACTAGCCAGGCCAAACCGATGGTGGAATTGCCAAAGGGGATGGAGGTTGATGTAGTCCGGGAGGACGGGCCAAGCCAGGGGCTAGATGACTTAGCTGAGCTTGAGGAGGATATCGCTAATCTGCAATTCTTTGATGAACAGGATCTGGGGAATATACAAATCTGCTGGTTTGATTTGAATGGATCAACGAATAATACAAGGTGGCTTAGTGCTGAGCTGGATATTGATGAGGGGTCTCAACCAAAGCAGGAAAAGCTGGAAGTGGGAATGTCTACAACGGCTGGAATGGTCGACGACAAGAGAGAGTTGCCGGAGAGCACCGGTACGAAGAATTTTGCTCTAGAATTGGGTAGTATGTGTACAGTTGATACAGAACAGGAGGCCACGCTGAAGCGGGTCAAGCAAGAAAGAATTGAGACTGATCAGAAGGCTAGAAAAGCCAAAGGCCCCACGAGGACTGAATGTGTTGTGAACACGGGAACAATTACAGTGGAACCGGACAGTTGTTTGTCGGTTGCCAAGGGAATGTGGTGGGAAGATGATGATTTGCGTCTTGCCCATACTGATGAGGATTGGGGACAGAATCTGACGAATGATACGTGGCATACCGAGGAAGTCGATCACATGACTCAGAGTGGGCAGTACTTTAAGCCCCCACACCTGGACCAACCAGAGGCATTAGGGAAAGATAAGGAAGTAGAGAAACAAAAAGATAAACTGTTAGAGGAGGAAGCTGTACAAAAGCAGCTGAAAAAGATTCAAGCAGACATCTCCATTTTGGGTTTGCTCATGGCTTCACGGGTTCATAGACAAGCCGTCCTATCAGCAATGGATAAGTCTAAGCTGTCCATCGACACATCCTCTGAGCAGTTAGTGGGACTGGTTTTCCTGGGTGGTGCCTCACCAACTTTGACTTTTATAGATAAAGAATTGCCGCCTGAGGGCTCTGAGCACAATAAGCCACTATACATCTCTATGGAATGTAAAGAGAAGTGGATACCAGTTGTCTTGGTTGATACAGGGTCTGCAATTAATGTGTGTCCATCGCGTACGGCCTATGCTATCAATTTGAAACCCGCAGACTTCATACCAACGGCCCAGATGATTCGGGCTTATGACAATACAAGGCGGGAAGTGATGGGGACAGTGCAGATCAGAACTCAGGTTGGCCCAGCACAACAGGACATTAAATTCCAAGTCCTGGATGTTCCAGCCACCTTTAATTTACTCCTTGGACGGCTGTGGCTGCACCAAGTGAGAGATGTCTCTTCCACTCTGCATCAGATGCTGAAGTACCCCCATGAGAAGGGGGTAGCTATTGTTTTTGGGAACTCTTCCATACATTCGCTGCCGGATGTTGCTACACTGATCTTGGAAATTGTATATGGCAAGCCAGATGTCTTTTTGTCTGGGTTCACCTTGGCCGAGGCCCGGGTAGTATAAGATATTCTGGCTGTTGATGAAGGACTAAATGTCAGTGCGCAATCCGTTTACCTCATGAATAAGCTGCAACATGTACCCAGAATGGGATTGGGAAGGAGCGGCTGGAAGGGCGTCGCTGCATTGGCCAAAGTGCCACACAACCCTCATACCTTTGGACTATGTTACACGCCTACCAAAGAGGATTGGGTAAGAAAGAGAAAGGAAATAGTAGGAAAGGCCAAGACTAAACAAGCTGGGAAACACTATGAGTTGGTGCATAGACCTATTCAAGGAACCTTGAACGGCCGCTTTGTCCGGGAGGGGGAGGATTTCCCATTTTGTGGTTTTCCTGAGCTATGGCTGAATTTTGAGAAGCGGCGTTTGCCCGGCTTCAAGATCTTTTTCGACCTACAGTTGCAAGGGGATGAAGTTACAGAAGAGTAGACTGACCTACCAGCTGTGGCTGAATAGTGTATAGAGGATGAGTCCAATGGCATAGAACTTGAGCTGGGAGCAGCGCTGGCTTGTCTCCTCTCAGATCCTCAGATCACACCAGGGAGCTCAGGGGATGACTTCTCTATTTCCATGGTTGGAGATCAAACGGCTGTGGGCCTTTCTTCTGGTATTCTGGATGCATCTATCGCACCCTCCCTCGTTTGGCAGTACGAGGAATGCTTTTTGTCCAGCAATTTTGAGTCAGGTAGTGAACCGAAATTTGATTCTACAGAGTCTGTGGAGTCATAATCAGATTCAAGTTTTTCTAAGTCAGAGTCCGGTATTCTTGGGGTTGATAACCGGGATACCGTTGTTTTGTCCAACTCATTTTTTTCCTTTTCTTTTGAGTCGGTTGTAACCAAGGAATTGGACGAATTGGAAGTTGTAAATGAGAATGGTACCACTGCTGTTTTTGAGTACTTTTATGTGCCACTCATTTATTACATTAATCAAGACTTTCAAAACTTTGATAAAAAGGACGAGGAAGAAATTCCTTCGGTTTTGAAACATTTGATTGATCGAGAGGAA
The DNA here is from genome assembly GCA_025200525.1 of Camellia lanceoleosa. Taxonomy (NCBI): domain Eukaryota; kingdom Viridiplantae; phylum Streptophyta; class Magnoliopsida; order Ericales; family Theaceae; genus Camellia; species Camellia lanceoleosa. The sequence goes on from CM045769.1 coordinate 108,814,191, forward strand.
GAGAGGTTTGTAAAACCTTTGGTTGATGAAATCACTTCAATTAATGTTGGTACTGAGAAGGATCCGCATCTGGTCCAGATCAGGTCCACATTACCTTCAGAGGAACAAGAGCGTTTAGTCGCTTTATTAAAGGAATTCAAAGATGTTTTTGCGTGGTCCTACGAAGACATGCCTGGAATCGATCTTGAGATTGTACAACACCGGATCCTTCTTGACCCTGAGGCCAGACCCGTCAAGTAGAAGCTTCAGAGAATACACCCGGATTGGGCTCTGAAAATCAAGGAAGAGGTCACCAAGCAGATAGATGCAGGGTTCCTGTTAGTATCTGAGTATCCTACTTGGTTGGCCAACATTGTTCCAGTGCCGAAGAAAGATGGCAAAATTTGGGTGTGTGTGGATTTTAAAGACCTAAACAAAGCTAGTCTGAAGGACAACTTTCCTCTATTGCACATCGACGAATTGGTGGATTTCACCGCAGCGCATGCCCTGCTCTCATTTATGGATGGATTTTCCGAGTACAACTAGATCTTGATGGCACCCAAAGATAGGGAGAAGACTGCCTTCACCACGCCGTGGGGAACCTACTGCTACAAGGTGATGCCGTTTGGTTTGAAGAATGCCGGGGCTACTTATCAACGAGCTGTAACTACGATCTTGCATGATATGATCCACAAAGAGGTTGAGGTGTATGTGGACGACAAGATTGTCAAGTCTAATGAAAGAGAGGGCCACTACACCGCCATGAAGAAATTTTTCCAACGGATCAGAGAATATCGATTGCGACTGAATCCTCAGAAATGTACTTTTGTTGTTACAGTAGGGAAAATGCTAGGGTTCTTGATTACACAAAGGGGCATCGAAGTCGATCCTTCTAAAATCAAGGCCATACTAGAAATGCCACCACCAAGGACTAAAAAGGAGATACGAGGCTTTCTGGGTAAAGTGCAATTGATAAGATGGTTTATTGCAAAATTAACCTTGACTTGTGAACCACTATTTGGTCTCCTGAAGAAAGGAAACAAATTCCAATGGGATGACCGATGCCAAGTTGCTTTCGAGCAAATCAAGCAGTATCTACAGAACCTACCCATGTTGTCACCGCTAAAACTAGGGAAGCTGTTGATTTTGTATCTTTCTGTAACCGACATGACTATGGGCTGCATGCTTGCACAGAAATCTGAGGTTAGAGTGGAGAAGGCCATCTATTACCTGAGCAAGAAGATGCTGGAATATGAGATCCGTTACACTCTGCTCGAGAAGGCTTGTTTAGCTTTGGTATGGGCTACCAGGAAGTTAAGGCACTACCTATTAGCTCACTTCGTAATTCTGGTTTCGAGATTGGATCCTATCAAATATCTCTTCGAGAAACTAGCGCTTAAGGGTAGGCTAGCCCGTTGGTTGCTTCTCTCCGAATTTGATTTGAAGTATATGACTCACAAGTCTGTCAAGGGGAGAGCCATAGCAGAGTTCCTAGCCAATCACCCAGTGGAGAGGGATGAAGCAGTAGAGTATCTGTTCCTAGATGAAGCTATTCTGCAGGTTGACGAAAAGATTTGGACTATGTACTTTGACGGAGCATCTAACCAGTACGCGTATGGGATAGGGATGTTGCTGATAGTGCCTGACAATTCCCACATACCTTTAGCTTTCAAACTCCGGTTCAAGGTGTCAAACAACGAAGCAGAATACGAGGTATGTATTGCTGGCTTGGAAGCCGCCCTGGAACTAGGGGCAAAATGGTTAGATGTCATTGGGCACTCGAACCTGGTTGTGTCTCAAGCGAAAGGAGACTGGAAGGTTAAAGAAGAAATGTTGAAAATCTATCACCAAACCTTGGATGTTTTGATTCCCAGGTTTGAGAAGCTAGCCTTCACGTATCTGTTAAGAGAGAGCAACAGGTTCGCTGACGCTTTATTAACTCTATCTTCTATGACAGACATCCCTTTCGGAATCCGAATACGTCCGATCATTATTGAATAGAGGTATGTGATCGCCTACGAGTTAATCGCCGCGATAGATGAAGTACAAGATCAGAACGCCTGGTATCATGACATCTGGGACTTCTTGGAAAAGGAGGCTTATCCATTAGGGGCAAATGCCAAAGATAAGAGGGCAATACGGTGAATGGCTGCTCAGTTTATCATCTGCGGGGGTAAATTATACAAACGAGGCCATCTGGGAATGCATGAACTATGTGTTGATGCTGAAGAGTCAAAGCACCTAATGGATGCCATCTATGGAGGAGAGTGCGGATCGCACATGAACGGGTTGATGCTAGCTTGGAAGATTCTCAGACAAGGTTACTACTGGTCAACCATGGAGGAAGATTGTATTGGTTTTGTTCAGCGATGCCACAAATGCCAAATCCATGCAAATCGCATGAATATCCCGCCGTCGAAGCTGTACAACATGACTTCACTATGGCCGTTTTTCATATGGGGAATTGATGTTATTGGGGCAGTTACTCCGAATGGGTCAAATGGGTATGAGTACATCCTGGTGACAATAAACTACTTTACAAAGTGGGTCAAGGCTCAATCCTACGCAATGTTGAAAGCGTCGCATGTAGCCAAGTTCATCAGGAATAATATCATCTATCATTATGGGGTCCCGAATGAGATCATCTCGGACAATGGTTCCCATTTCAAGAAGGAAGTGATCGACTTGTTGGAGAAATACAACATGGCTTTTCATAAGTCATCCACATATTGGCCGCAAACCAATGGAGCTGTTGAGGCCGCCAACAAGAACATCCTACAGGGACTAATCAGATAAGCTTTCATTTGCTCTTTGGGGCTACAGAACATCAATTCGGACTTCTACTGGGGAAACTCCGTATTCTCTGGTTTAGGGGATGGAGGCTGTTTTGCCAATCGAAGTTGAAGTTTCGTCGCTACGGGTTATGGCTGAGTGCCAGATAGCAGAAGCAGACTGACAGCAGAGTAGGTTTGAGGAACTTACGTTGTTCGACGAGAGAAGGCTGAAAGCACTGTACCACGTCCAAGGTTATTAACGAAGGATTGCCAGGGCTTTCAACAAGAAGGCTAAGTCCAGGAATCTGAAAGAAGGGGATTTGGTGCTCAAAGACAACCGAGCTCTCATTGATGACCCTAGGGGCAAATTCATACCTAATGGGACTCGTCCTTACATCATCAAATCCATTTGGTCAGGTGGAGCTGTCATCCTTGTGGACCTAGATGGCCTCGAATTCTCCCAACCGATCAACATGGACAAGTTGAAGAAATACTACCCTTGAGTGGCTCGCTAGGCCGAAAACCCGAAAGGGCGACCTAGGCAAAAGTTACAGCACAAAAAATTAGAAAAAAAAAAAAAAAACTGAGCTCGCAAGTTTGAAAACTCAGAAATGGCAGCCTTGGCAAAAGTTAGAATGCAAAATGAGAGTGTTAATACCCGAGTGAACCTGAACTGAACTACGTAAGGCTTGATTCCCATCTTTGGGATACGTAGGCAATTTCATTCTGAAGTCCAGCCATAAACACTTCCAAATCAACTGTGTCCATGTGATTGTTTTGGTCATCTTTGTCTTTTCTGCATCCAAGAGTTCGGTTGTGATCTTTACTATCAGAGCTGGTTACAGTGCAGTGCTATTTAGACAAGGGGCAACTTTTCAGTTATTGGATTTGGGGTTGTACATCTCAGTGATAGATCTCGAGTGTATCCAGTTGTGATCCTTATTGAAAATGATTTTGAAAAGTTTTAATAAAAGTTGATTTTGTTCAAATTAATCTTCTTACAACTTAGACCATTTTTGGACCAAAAGAAAAATTTTCAGTACCCACAACTTTCAATTTCATTGATTTCAATATAAAGTTCTTCGACTCTTGATATAAATTGAAGTTGATTTTTATTACATTCAAAAAGAAAACTTGAAAGTACAGATTAAAACAATAAACTTGGGGCATAGTTGAGTCAGGTGTTCCTGTGCCCTCTCCCAGAGCTTGTAGAAGCTTCAGATGCTAAAGTAGGCCCAGTTTGCGCCACATCTTCAAGCCAAGTTATGCAATCGCCAGAAAGGGCACAACTGAAATTGGGAGCGGGGGCCAGAAGTTCTCTTGCCCTCCATGTAGTGGAAGACTGAGCTAGCTGTGAGCCTCAGATCAGAAATGAAGCTAGGTACTCTACCCCCTCTTTTGGGCAAGTCTGGTCGTGGCCGAACTGACGCTTGAACCGAAATGGAAAGTAGAAGACACAGTGTGTCAAGCCAATCAACAAAATGCCAGGCTGTTGGGACATGTTGTAGCTCATCTCAAGCAGATCAAACCAGGGGCAACACCAAGCAATGTCAACAGCGGACCTGTTGCACTTCCATTAGCAACACCACTGCTCGTTCGGGAAATCAACTAGCTGTTGGTGAAAGAAATAGTCGCGCGCCGAATATGCTGGTAAGCGTCCACTACTTTCAACCTGTCCATGAGCCAAACTTGGGAAAGGATGAAAAATAAGAGAGATTAAATAATAGAGAGGTGTACGTGGAGAGAAAAGTAAGAAAAGGGTTTTGAGAGAAAAATAGCGCTTGAGGGCCGCCTGATGTGAGAAACACATGTGAGAAGGGTGGGAAACATTACCTATAAGAGTAGTGGACTTCCTGCGAACCTGGTCGTCTCCCGGCGATGGAAAGCATCCAAGCCCATTAAAGTCTCGGCTAGTGTCAAGCTAATGCAACTTTTGTCCTCCTTCAAGCCTTGGGCAAGTTCTATCAAGCGAATGCTAGACCCTCCGAAGCCAGGGGCAAGAAGAAAATGAGCCAACATACATAGGCAAAGGGCATGTTGCCGAAAACTTTGCCAAAGACGATCGCCATAGTTGCCGGTGTCAGAAAATCGATGAATGAGATTGGGAATGTCAAGTTCTCCATTGTGAACTAAAGATCGAGCATCATGCAAAGTGAGCCCACACATCCGTCCTAAAGCCTGGATGTGGCCAAAACGAGATTGGGGCAAGATCTCCTCATCACGCCGGGATTCCATCAAAGCTTGGACTTCTTTGATTGTGGGACATATCTCTTGTCCCCCAAAGCTAAAAACATGCATAACTGGGTTCCAACATCTAACCGCGGCATGGAGGAATGGAAAACATAGCGGAGTACGACTCAGCGAGAATAGTGCATTTATCCTGAAACCCCAAAAGTACAGCTTTTCCGAGCCATCTAAGTTCGCAATTCAATCGGAGAGTTTTTCCATGAAGAATGGCTCCATTTGTGGTAAAAACAGAGTTGGAATGAAGAAACTATGAAGTCCTAACTTTTGTAGAAGATAAGGTACTGAGTGAAAGACAGGTGGCAACAATCTGGAGACTCCCTGCATTACTGGCCGACCAGCCAGTTAAGGTAGCCAACCGGCCACTTTAGTGGCCGACAGCCACTGTTTGTCTCCAGCAGAATTGCCTTGGTCTCTTTGTATGTTGAGAATGCTGAAAACCTGTGTTTTGTTCTACTCTGGATGCGCTCCGTTGTTTTGTTTTGAGTAGTTTTGTTGAGTCGTTCTCGAGTTTGTTTCAATTTGTTTATCGGGTTGTTGCAATTTGTTTACCGAGTTATTGCAAGTTGCTTAGCGAGTTGTATTTGTTTCGTTTATCGAGTTGTTGTTTGTTTATCGAGTTGTTGCATTAGTTGTTCTTTGAGTTGTCTTATTTTGTTTGTTATGTTTTGGTTGGTTTATACCTGACTAAGCAATTGTCAAGACAATGTACAATGTTCAATTTTCATTAATCTCATTTTTGTGTAAAATGGTGCAATGCGATGCTCAGAATATAAAATGCAACACTTTTTAATCAAAAAGCTGTTTTCATTCCAATGTGCTAACACTACTAGCAAAAAGAGAAACAAAGCAAAAAGTGTCTAAATCGGTGCCACCCATCTCAGGATCAAGAGGCCCTCTTCGTTCTCTTCCTCGGCTGAAAGGACTCAGAGCTGTCGTCATCTTCACCGCTATCCGAACCTGAATTGGAGCCTGAACTAGAGCTGCCTCTACTCTCATCCTCGGAGCCCTCCTCAGCACCATCACCACCCTCAGAACCTAAGCCGGTGTAGTCGCCTCCACCCTCAGAAGAATCTGACTGTGGACTCGCTGGCTCCTCGTCCTCACTGGACTCATCATCGCTCATGACAGGCTCTCGACGTCTCCCTCAGCCGCGTGCCAAAATCTCTCTCCTTACTGTTGGAGAAGGCTCTAAGGGTCCTGTCTGTAGAGGTGTGACCTGAAAAGGCAGTTTGAATATATCAGCCATGGTATGAGTATCAGATGCAAGTATGGTGTGTAGAAGTGAGTATATGCAGAATTCAGATATAATATGTGAGTGCAGTGTGTCAGATGTGGTCTATGCATGCAGTGTATCAGTGCAATGTGGGAAAATGTTCAGTTGAGATGTCAATTTCAATATATAACAGAAATATGATAATCGAAATGCAAGAAAACTAAAAATTACTTGAATGCCTTAGGAGCTAAGCATTGTCTCTCTCCTCAAGATCATGTCCTCAAATGAGGCCAACACCTTGAGTAATCCCTCGACGTATCCGGTGGAGGGCTGCAAATGCAAGTTGAAACGATTAGTGAATGAATGAATAAGTATCTGAGCCATAAATGAAAGTTGTAATGCATACCGGTGGTGAGTCAGGTGTCCTAACATATCTGTGACCAGGCAATAGGGGCTCAAGTGGAATCTGATAAGGCACTCTTGAGTACCACCAACCTGTCAGCTCGGTCGGAAGATTTGGCCATCCAACACTCTTCCTGGTAGGAGGCATCCCTCTAGCCTCACCCCTCAGTGCCTAGGCCCTGCTCGTCGAAGGGGCATCTGCTATCCAGGCCCTGCTCGTTGAAAAGGCATCTGCTACTCGGGCCCTGCTCAACGAAGGGATATCAGCTGTTCTCCCCGTGTGAACATGAACACCTGTCAACGGAGGCATGAGGTATATCTGGAGATAAGTTGTATAGTCCCTCTCCCCGATGAACAGGTCTGCATCTACGCCCCGCATGAAGTCAGTGATCTCCTAAGGAGAGAGACTCTCTGTGGCTCGCATAGAAGGCGAAAACAATAATGGAATCGACTGTAAGAGTAGGCCCAGTGTCTGGTGCATGAAGCGCTCGCCAAGAAACCAAGTTCGACCCACCGGCCCCTCAGGAGCCGATATCGGGAGGCACCCCAAGCTCCAAGAAAATGAAATCTGGCACCCTCTGGCATCGTTGCCCAGGGCTACCATGTGACCTGCAGACAACAAGTGCATAGATTGATTAGTTGCCATTAGATATGTAAAATGAATTAAAGCTAAAAGCAAGAAGAGCTGTGAGTTTTGAATTACCTCTACCATCCTCATGGTGTCAAAATACTGGCGAAGGTACGAGAGGGTCTCCCAAGTCCTCGGCTGGCACCGACCGTCATATCGGTGCGAGTATGGTACCTCAAGGGGTGTCTCGACCTCCGGCTCAAGAGTAAGCGCTGGGAAATAGGCGTGTACCCATAACTGTGAAAAGCAAGAGGGCGGCAGTGAGAATACAGATAAGCACAGATAATGTGGAAAACATAGTATGTGTTCAATGTCCAAAGAATGCAGAATATAGAAAATGTAGAAAGCAAAGTGTGTATGGTGTACAGTGTGTGCAGTGTGCAGAGTATGCTAAGCAGGAAACAGATTGTGTGTACAATGTACAGTGTGCAGCGTACAGAGAGTGCAAAGCAGAAAGCATGGCAGGAAATGTAAAGCGAAAAAGTAAAGCATACCTCCCAGGCTCTTCAATAGCCACCCACTCTGTTAACGCTCCTGCGGGAGGTCGAGCTCATGTAACAGTGGAGGGTAACGAGGCCGGCGCTACCCCAATCATAATGACGAACCCGGGATAAGTCCACTAAGGCACTCAAAAGATACAACTTTGTTGTTATGCAGCCGGCGAACAAGGTAGTCTTAGAAGAGGAACATCGAAACCTCGGCGTATTGCTCGGTCCCTCTCACCACCGGGTGCTGTCTCCGAAGTGTTACGCAAACCAGGTATATCGGACCATACCTGATTGGAAGATAGGTGGGTGTGCTCCCAGCAGAAAGGTCCAAGCGGCCTCCCACTCACCCATATCGGAGTCATATTGGATCGGCCGGCCTCCCACCTCAAGGCCTATCGGCATGGCAAAATCATACGGGGTCATCGTCATATCCCCGGTGGTAGAGAAATGGAAAGAGTTGGTGGTGTCCCACCATCTCTCTACCAGTGCGCCTAAGAGGGTCCTGCTCGCCTTGAGATGCGATAGCCCCATGCAAAATAAACCGAACCCCGCATCATCAATGATCTGCCGAACGCTGTTGGAGAGGTCTATATACCACTCCCTCGCTACGGTGGACCCATATTCGTGGGTGAAATGGGAGTCAACCTGTGTGGCTGAGCAGACATACAATGTGTACATGTGTTCAGAATGAGCCGAAATACAGTGTGTGAGTGTGTTCGGAATGAGCAGAAATACGGTGTGTACATGTGTTGGAATGAGCGAGATGAAGTCTGATCAAAAAGTGTGAGCTATGCAAGAAATGTAAAGTACATCACAGGAAATATAAGAGTGCAGTGTGTACCTCGGAGACATCGTGGGACGGATGAGACTCTGGCTTGTGTAGCAGGAGATCCGCCGGTGCGCGTCCTGCAAATCCACTAAAATGGCAGACTGTGCTAGGTGGTAGAGCATGTGCCTCAGGGTGGTACATTTCTGGGTCGAAAGACCGGACTCTGGGTGACAACGGTATGTACTCGAGCTCCCCCCTATCCCCGAAGAACCCCTGCCATGTGGAACGTCGTTTACCAGCTGGAAAGAAGGCGAGAAAGTAGGCAAAATGAGCAAAATGGGTGGAGAATGCCAAAAGTCAACAAAAGTCAACCCTCGAAGAGAGAAAATGGAAGAAAAAGTCACAGCTTGGGAAAAGGCGTCAAACTCAAGACAAACTTGAGGGAAACAAACCTTAAGTGGTGAGAATGGAGAAAAAGGCTCCGACAACAAATTTTGATCGGTTCAAAATGAAGGAAACCGAAAGGTTTTAGCGAATCAACTTCGTGAGGGGTGTTGGAAAACGCATGCAAAACATGGATCTAAGAGGAAAAAGTGTCTAAGGATAAAGAAGAGGTGATTTCGGCACTGTGGGTGTGAGGAAATGTGTTATGGGAATGTGTTTTCAAAGTTCTCCAGGCAAAAAGACCGAAATGGCTCGAATCTGCCACAACTGGTTGACCGGCTAGTTTTTGTGGCCGATAGCTTTAGCAAGTGGTCGACAATGCTCCAAGGTGGCCGGCAGGTGTCCAGTGTTCCCCCTGTGTGTTTTCATGTTGTTTTGAGTCCTTGGCTCTCAAAAAAGTGCAAGAAAAGTTCACTTTTTAGCTCAAAGTGTCTCTGCGGAGGTGTCGAACCATGTCTTCGATGCACGACTCATCGTCAACCGGGATGAACGAGGTGTTTCCTTTTGAAATGCATTGTAACTCCTTTGAGAGGTAAATCAGAGGTTGCAACTGAATCGGTCTTGTTAAGATGCACATTTCTTTATTCAATGTTTTACATTGAACATGTTATTAATGTTGCATTGAATAATGTATTGTTGTCATTGTGCATAGAATGCATATGCTGCGTTGCATTGTATTGAACATGCTCTCATGTTTGCATAGAATATGCATGTCGCATTGTATTGCATTGTGCATGCCCTTACATTCACATAAAAAATGTACGTGCCTGTGGCATTAAGCATGGATTTGGTATTAAGCATAGAACATGCTGTTAATCTTGCATAGAACATGCATTCCTATCTTGCTGTATCTGTTAAGTTTCTTTTGTATGCAGGCACGATATTGTATGTATGGTTCATTCAAAGCTGGCGCAACTAGACGATATTGTATGTATGGTTCACTCAGAGGAATTCCGGGTAAGATTATTCTTGTCCTTTGAACTCCCTCGTTGGTTAGAAACACTCGGGTACGCCTGGTGTTTACACCACTCCTCGTCGGTTAGAAACACTCGGGTACGCCCGGTGTTTACACGACACCTCGTTGGTTAGAAACACTCCGGTACGCCCGGTGTTTACACCACACCTCGTTGGTTAGAAACACTCGGGTACACCCCGTGTTTATACCATCCCTTTGGTTAGAAGCATTGGGTTACGTGCCTGATGTTTATACTACCCTTCTGGTTAGAAGCGTTTGGGATGTGTGTCTGACGCTTATACCACCCCGTTGGTTAGAAGTATTGGGTTGCATGCCCGATGTTTATACCACCCTCCTGGTTAGAAGCGTTTGGGACGTGTGTCCAACACTTATACCACCTCTTCGGTTAGAAACACTTGGGATGCGTGCCCGATGTTTATACCACCCTTCCAGTTAGAAGCGTTTGGACCGTCTCCCGAAAATTATACCACACTGTTTTGGTTAGAAACATTGGAACGTGCTCTGATGTTTATACCACCCTCCGGTGTTTGCACTGCTCCCTTTTCCCTCTCGCACGTGGTGCGTTAGGACGCTTTGGTTAAATGCATTTGGACAAATTCCGATGCTTATACCGCTCTTTATTTCAATTGCATAATAGTTGGATGTGTTTCAATTGTTATTATGTGCTCTCTTTAATTCGGAACCTTGGGGTGTGTCCCTGGGTTCACACCATTTCTTTCCTCACGTGTGCCATGCGTTGGAATCTTGTTTGCCGCCTCAGGTGCGCCTGATGTTGGTGTTTTTCTTTACTTTTTCTGTGTAAGGCGCAGTTAAGATTGCATAATTTTCTTACATCCTCTCTACATGAAATGTGGTTTGGTTTGTGTTAACTTGCCTATGTATGAATTTGCTGTAGCATTTCTTTCTATAACATTTGCATATAGATGTTTCATTACAGCCCTCATTGCATGATCATAAGTTATGTTCTGCATCGTGCATGTCATTTGCATCTTGCCCCAGAACTACCCTGGTTTGATTTTTTGCAAAGGGGTACACAGGTAGCCTGCGGGCTCAACCGTTGTTTGTTTTGATTGCTTGTTTGTCTGAGTCTTCGGCCATGTCAAAAATGGGTCGTCTTTGGGCTTCGATATTCACTCCCGTCATTTCATGACTTTCGAGTTCTGTCAAAGAGGGGCAACTGTAGACACCCCATTTTTGACCGACCTCAAGACTTAAACATCATCGCTTGTGCACTCGATGATTGTGCATGTTTGTGCTCGTTTCGAGTGCCCGAAGTTCTCAGCGGAATGCCTTGTCTTTGGGCCTCTAAACCCTCTTTGTTTTGTGCTTGTTTTTGGACCAAACCTTGGTGTCTCTTGGCTGGAGGGGGAAAGGGTCTTGTCAGCCACTTTTGGCACTTGTCGGCCACTTTTCCCCCTTGTCGGCCGCTTGAAGTGGTCGGTCGGCTAGAGGAGGTGGCCAACGGCCATTTTTCTCCTTTTTCAGATATTTTCTTTGCCAGCTGTGCCAGCTGTTGACCACTCATTACCATCTCTATACACATGTATGGAGGGATGAATGCAAGCTTTTGGCTGGCATTTCTATATAATGAGGGGTCTCTCCCCTATTTGAGGGTTACAAAAATTTGTGAGCAAATTTCCTCTCTCTCTCTCTCTCTCTCTAGAATCTTCTCTCCCTATTTTGTGCTTGAAAGAGGGAATTCTCTACATATTTGCATACAACCCCTTGACCAAACACCTTCATCTTGGAACTGAGGTTCTTGGAGGCCTTGTTTGAGCTTCTAAGGTTGGTTGTAGCTCAGAATTTTGGCTGTTTTGTTGTTGTGCTTCAAAGGTATAAGGCTTACCTCTTTAAAGCTTTGTTTAATCAATTGCTTGGCCATTTCTTTACACAGTTTTAACCTGGTTTTTCAACCATACAAAAAAATCTGTTTTTAAAGTTCCAAAATGTTGGTTAAAGCCTTGTTGAGTTAGGGGGGTTGTCTCCTCTTTTGCTCTTTAGCTTGTGAAGTCTTTTGTGCGATTTTTCAGGCTTTTAAAACAATTTTGTTTTGGCCTTTTAACCACTGAATTCCAGGGGGATTTCAGTGGTAAAAACTTGGTTTTGAGGTCCAAAATAGAAGGGGGTGGCCTCCCATCCTTGTGTCTTGTTTGCAAGTGTAGATAGCCCAACATGTGAGCATGTTTCTCTACCTTTTTGTGACTTGATCTCAGCATGTTTTAGGGTCTGATTTGGCATGCTTTAACTCTGTTTTGAGCCCTCTTGGTCATATGAGGCTTGTCTTGCATGGTTGTAGTGCAAATGCCTTCACTAGCTTAGTGATTTAAGGCCTCTAACATGTTGTGCATGTGTTTCTTGCATGTTGTAGCATCATTTTGCATGTAATTTCAACGCATATAGCTCTGTCATACTCATATATTTCACCATTTCGTTGCTTTTGAGAGTTGTGCTTTGAGCCTTGTTTGCGAGCTAACAAATAAGCATATTTTTCTTGCCTTCTATGCTTTAAACTCAGCATGTTTTAGGGTCTGATTTGGCATGTTTTAGCTCTATTTTGAGCTGGTTTGGTCATTGGAGCTTGATATTGCATGCCTGTAGTGTAATGCTCTTCACTAGTTTAATTCTTTTGGCCTTTGAACATGTTGTGCATTGTTGCTTGCATGTTGTAGCACTATTTTTCATGTCATTTTAGCTCTAAAAATTCTGCAACGTCCCTCTATTCTTCACTTTTCAATTTGTTTTCAAAGTGGTCTTAAGCCCCTTGTTGGCTTGATTGTGAACTTGAGGCTCTCATGCCTAATGGTTTTAACCTTCTCTTGAGGGTTCCTCCTAACCAACAGCATGAGGCCTCTTTCATGCTCAAGGCACTTGTGGCTTAGCCCATCTTTCCAATTAGAGGACTTTCACATTGGACTTAATCGGTTAAAAGATTAATCGGTAATGTAAAATGTGTAAACAGAATGAGCAAAGTAAAACATGAACACGATAAGCATTTGTGTTGCATTACATGTGTTTGGATCGGACGTTAATCCAAACACAAGAAATGTGGGATGTTTCATACTCAAAGTGATGAAACGTGTCATGTTTCTTGGTCGCCATCACCCTTGATCATGCATGATATGGTGGTGGTACTCAGAGTCTTATTTGTGCATTCATTAAGCTTGTACGAGCTTGGTTCTATGGCCATCATGCATGAAAATGCTTGGTTGGTGGTTTAAGAGCCAAGTGCCATACTCCTTTGAGCTTGAGAAATCATAAGGAGTGTGGCATCACACACATTCCTTGAAAAATGCATTGTTTTGTCTCTGTTGCAGCAAGAACAAAAGTCTGGAAAAAGCAGTGGCCGACAGGCCACTTGAAGTAGCCGACCGGCCAGTTAAAGTGGCCGACAGCCACCCTCTGTGGCCAATCGGCCACCAATCAGTTTTTGTGCAAAAGTATTCCTGTTTTGGAGCAGAAGCAGTTTGGAAGTTGGTACAGTGTTCAGAGATCAAGACGAGTGCAAACAGAGGCAACTGATGGCAAGGCGACGGATTTTTTGGAGGAAGTCAACTAAGCAAGCATGTCTCCCTCGCCCGCGAGGCCACTTTATTGCTTCATTAGCTAGTTGTAACTAATTAATAAATGTGTTGTAATTAATTAGTTTAATCTGTTTTGTAGTATTTTAATTAGCTTAGCATAGCTAGTTATACAATTGTGTTGTAATAATAATTAGCTTAGAATAGTTAATTAGTTTCGTTTTGTAATAATTAGCTTAACTTAGTGTAGCTTAGCTTATTCATTCGGACCCTCCTTTGCGAGGGCGCAATGTTGTAATAAGTGTGCGCGCGTGTGTGTGTGTGCATGTTTTCCAACCCCACTTCTTTCTCCCTTTTACTTAACCGTTTTCGATGGTTAGTTTAGGGCACGTTTTGATTACCAAACCTTATGCTTTGCATGTTTGCATCCATTCACTTGTATTGCATGCACCGGGCTCGGCGCATCATTCAAACCGCATCGTATTTCAATACTTCTTTGAAAACATGTTATCAAATTGTTGCATTCATATGCCATCTTAGATAGCCGAGCCTATTAATTGCATATTGCATGTGTTGCATTAGACATGTTAACATAGTTAGGATCATGCATATTTCTAACTAGCTTTTGTTTTGGTTTGGAGTACACTATAAGTTTTAAGCTTTAGCATACTTGCATGAGTGTGAGTGTTTCCATGATAGCATGCTTGCCATGAGGCTATTTGCTTAAATGATTAACTACATGAGTGCATGTGGATGAAGGCTTGGTTGCTTGAACTGGAACAATTCGATGATTGTGAGTTTTAAGCCCACTTTGCAAAATGGCAAATCATGTTTTAAGCCCACCATGTTTGATGGAAAATCTGCGCTTTAGCCCACTTAAGGGTGGCACTTTCAAACCATTTTCGAAAAAAAACATGAGTTGTTTTGTTCCAATTCTCGCAGCTTAGTCTATACTTGCTTGTGTGCATCACATAATAAAGTTAGCTAATAACTGGTTTAAGAACACATGAGGTTTATAAAACAACATATCATGGTAGTAGAGGCCGATCCTTTGATCGGGCAAGCGGGGGTGCTCATTGCATGACCTTCCCCTCTCGTACCCAAGTTCTCGAGCCGAGACAACTTTGGTGATGACGAACACGTGGCCTTTGGCACGAGTCAGGGTTTCCTAAATTTTCCAAAATAAAATATTTAGGTGGTGACTCTGTAATCTGGTAAAGCAGTCCATGTTTGGCACTTTTTGATTCAAAATCAATTTTCCAAAACGATTTGTCGGATTTAGACTCTTTGGTGTTTATCAGTCTCACATTGTATTTTGTGAGATTAGATTCAGAACCGTGACAGGAGTCTGAACTGTAGGAGACCAATTCGCACCTCTTCGAAAGGGGGGCGCGCGAAGAAAGTCGAGTCTACACTCGGCCTTGGTGGCAGTTCAATGCTTACACATGCACTTCTGCATATGTCCTTTCCCAAAGACACATGGTAGCGTGGCATTGGTATGCAGAGATAGTGCGCCGATTCCATACAGAAAGATGTGATTTTGTACTATCATCATTTACGGGTAATAAAAACCCTAAGACTGTCACTTCAACCCCCTTGTCTGCTCTAGTTTTGAAATCCCCGAAACCTCTTCGTTCTCTCTTGTTGGTTCCAACGATGCTCCACCCAGACACTTACCTCCATCACTGTGGGTTGCGAACGCTACCGCTCTCATTCTAGTCCCAAAGACCTTCGTTCTTCACTATTTCTTCATTGAATCTCATTAAGTTCTCCTGAAACTTTTCCTTTCTCCTGCTTTTCCATTTATGTTGCCCTTGTTGGCCCTTGCGCCACTGTTTCCGGCGACGTGCTATTTCTCTGTTTCTTGCTTAGTTTAGTTTTTCCCTTGCCCTTCTCGGTGTAGACAATAGAAAAATTCTGTGCATTGGCGGATACCCCTAAGGTGATGGCCCTGTTCTATCATGAGTATGGTATCCCCAATGATGTTACCCTTGCGCTGGCTAAAGTCAATGCCAAGTACATGGGTACAAGAAACGCTGCTGCATTCCCCATTGCCACAATCATCGAATGAGAGGTCTGGTTCCCTTTTGACCCATTAGTATGTCTCTTTCTGCACTAAGTCCAACTTACCCCGATGTAAGTATCTGTAAACCTATTCTGAGTTATTTACGGTGTTTCTACTCTGAACATGTGATTGGGCTTAAATCTTGATGTCTGGGACATCTTAGGCTATTACACCCTTTCTCACAACAAAGACCACAGCACCTATTACCTCTGTGTTCATTCTGTTGACTCCCACCTTGTCACCGGTTTACCTGACTCTGATAAGCACAATGATGATTTCTTTCAAGTTGGTAGGAACTGGGACTTCCCTGCTAGGACTGAGTTCTACTCTGAGAGGATGCCTAAAAAAGATGGCTACCCAGGTCTGAATCCTGTGCCCTAGTATTTCTGTATTTCTACTTTTTTTTTTTTTTTTTACTTATGTTTTGTTTGAATGTGTGCTAATGTTGTTCCACATCTTTGCAGAGGCTTCCCATTACCAACGTAGACCAAACCATGAGAACACTAAAGTGATCAAGGTTGTTTTGAGATACAAAAAGAGATCTGTCCCCGAATTGCTGGACTATCAGGCTACTTACTGATCCATAATCCCAAAAAAGGCAAGACTTGATACATCCCTACTTGACTCTGATAGTGAGGTTGACACACCCTCAGCCCCTTCAGTTACAAACCACTGCCGTGGCTGGAGTTTATCTATTGAGAGGACCCCTTCTTATAACCCTAGTTTCACAGGGAGAGGATCGATGTCAAAAAGAATGGTACTAGTTGATATAGGGGGGAAGCTTTTGGCTCTTCTGATGTTCTGGAGACTTCTTTGGTCAAGGCCGAACTAAAGAGTCTTATGGATGTGAAACTGGAAATGGGAGCCTTTGGCCTTTCTGCAGCTGCCACCGAACCTGGTATCTCAATTGCTGAAAGGGCGAGAAAAATAAGAAGAGAGACCGGTAAGGCTATAGTTGGCAAGGCTTTTGAGGAGCCTGTTGTGGATGAGTCTTTTGAAAAATGGGAGGCACCTATGCTACATCAGGGCAGACCCATTTCTACTTCTGATTCAGTTGTTGCTTTTGGGGATTTTGTTTTTGATTTGACCAAAACTTTGTTACTGACAGTAGATATGGAAAATCATAACGAACCTCGCGATATTCCAATCTTGGAGGGAACCCTTCAAATGATGACTACTGTGAGTACCTCTATATCTCTTTTTTTGTTCTTACTGATCTGTACCGTTTTCTTAACTTTAATACCTATTGTTTGCTGCAGTGTATTCAGAGGATGCACTTGTCCATCACCCGAGCTGAAGCATTCGAGAAGGCCGTGCTGGAGGCCACTATGAGTGCTAAAAGGTTGACAATGAACCTTAAGGCCGAGAAGGAGGGCCGTAGGACTGCAGAGAGAGAGGTGTTTCATCTAAACAAAGTTGTTGCCTTTGCTGAAAAATAAAAAATAAAAAGCTGTTGTTGAGGGAAAAATGGCTAAGTTGGAGGTAATTGTAGCTGTGATGGCTGTTGAGCATTCGACTCTAGAAACCAAGCACTGGCAGTAGGGCTGGAATGAAGCTGGAGTTGCCTACAAGGAAGAGATATTGGTGTTGCGTGACAAGCTCTTCCTCAAAGGCTGGAAAAGTGCCCTGGCTGCTACTGAGGTTCCTGAAGAATCCTCTATGTTCCAAGATGTTCCTGTTCCCTCAAAGTCCTTGGGTTTGAAGACTGTTACCACACCTGCTATTCCTTCATCAAAGATTTCTCCAGGCACTAATTCTGCAAACAAGACTCCAGAAAGCGGTGTTGCCAATGAAATAGCAATTGTTGAAGGGAGTGAGAACCTAGAGACTAAAGCTACAAGAGATGTGGTTAAGGAGGCTCCTGTTTCTCAGGAAGTTGGAGCTGCCTATATTTTTCCTCCCAAAGATGACATGGACAATATTGTGAACACTGCTCCTGGAATTCCCCCTAGTGATGAGAGTTTAAGTGGTTTTTTGGGAAAACTTGAATTTTTTTATAGTTTGTTTTTCTTTTTCTTTTGTTTCCTACTGTATTGGAGCATGTTCTTCCTGACGAGTTGCCTCTTATGTTTGCCAAGACAATTTTTCTTCTCTTTGTTGCTGTTTGTGAGGCCAGTTGTGCCTTTGTTGAATGATGGAATTTCTTTTTGATTATGCAATCTGATGCTTTTTGTTTCAATGCTTGTGTTATCTATACTGTTTGCCCCCCACCGAGCACTATTGGGACCTCAGGACCGAATAGCTACTCAGTCTGTTTATTCAATAGGCTACATGGTTGTGATTGTTTTGTAATCGAAGAAGAATGTCTTACTTAGGTCCAAGTTGATTCCAAGAAAAACAAGTGTTTGA
Organism: Camellia lanceoleosa; assembly: GCA_025200525.1. Classification (NCBI taxonomy): domain Eukaryota; kingdom Viridiplantae; phylum Streptophyta; class Magnoliopsida; order Ericales; family Theaceae; genus Camellia; species Camellia lanceoleosa. The sequence goes on from CM045769.1 coordinate 108,832,043, forward strand.
CCCCACCTAGAGCTAAGTAAGATTGTTACTGGGGATCTTGCTCACTGACAGAATTGCTTAATTCTATCGCAACTTTGATAGTATGAGTGTATTTGAATGGTACAAAAAGATACAATGAAGTGATGTCTTACTTAAGTCTAGGTTGGTTCCAAAAAAAAAAAACAATTTGCCCCCACCTAGAGCTAAGGAAGTTTGGTCCTGAAAGAATTATCCAAGTCTTTTCCAACTCTGTTTGCATGTAGCAATACTAAATTGTTGATGTGTTCCAACTCTGTTCCAACTCTGCTTAAGTCTGTTTGTTCCAACTCTGTGATTTCTACAAAAGAAATGATCAGTTAAAAAATTTGTTAGTGCGGTTTCCACTTTGCAATTCCACTTGGCTAAGTTCCAATTTAGTTGCCAAACATAATTCCACCAAGCGACTCCACTTGGCATGTTTGAGTGCAAACCAAAACCATTCTATTCGGTCACTCCAAAACTAATTTCTTTTGGTAAAAACCAAAGCTAATTCCGTTTGGTAAACACCAAAACTAATTTCGTTTGGTAAAAATCAAAGCTAATTCCGTTTAGAAAACACCAAAGCTAGTTCCGTTTGATAAACACCAAGGCTAATTTCGTTTGGTAAAACACCAAAGCTAATTACTTTTATTTCGAACTATGCCCTCGGAACTTGGATTTTAGGGGCTAAGTTAATTGATAATCTGTTCTAGCCATAAAGCTGTATAGGTTCTGGAAACAAAATTTCAGAGAAGTAGGGAGACATTTCTATTAATCAAAAGATGAATGTCTTTACACTTGATAGATAACTTGGGGGATAGTCTATTGATAATATTTCTTGAGGTTTACTACATTAAAGGGCCGAGGTATGGCTTTACCCTTAAGATCCTCTAAGTAGTATGCTCCGTTCCCAGCTATGACTGTAACCTTGTAAGGACCCTCCCAGTTAGGTACTAACTTCAATTCACTAAGCACCCTCTTATGATCCATAACTTTTCATAGAACCAACTCTCTATCATGACCTGAACTCGCCCCCATGGGTTAAGGACATAACTGGCCAGTAATCACGAGATTACCTACGGCCTCAAACCAAATAAGACATAACTCATCAGAGTAAACGGGCCAAACGAAAGCAAATTAAAACTTTGTCCTTAGAGCTGTGCTTATATGGCACGTCATAACAAACCATACATATACATGTTAATAACTCACAACAAAACATATACTAACACAAAGTTCTGTACATACAGGATCATTTAAGTCTAGGTCAGCCAATCAAAACTATATACAATCGTAAAACAAAGTCCTCGCCAACATGACAAAATAAAACAAGATAGCAAAAGGGCAAAGACGAGTCTCGTGCGTGAGACGTAAGGGCTGACTCTTGAAAACCTTGGTTGTTCCATACAAACTTCACTGAGGCTGGGTTTGGACCTCTCTTGGCTCACCTACAAACACATGAATGAGCGTGAGCGAAAGCCTAGTGAATAATATCAAATAAAGAAGATACACAAACGGTATTTAGAACAACGTGCTTCATACGGCCTCGGGCCCAATTCATATTTCTATCTAGCATATATATATAAATACAGGTCAAGTGACTGCGGTTCCAAACACATCATACGGCCTCAGGCCTAATTCATTCGTGTCATACGGCATCTGATCCATTCATTCATATCATTCATGTCATACGGCCTCTAGCCCATTAATTCGTATCATTCAGGTCGAACTAGCCTCTGGCCCATTCATTCTTTCATTCATGTCAAACTGGCCTTTGGCCCATTCATTGATTCATTCATGTCGAACTAGCCCTTGACCCATTCATTCTTTCATTCATGTCGAACTAGCCTTTGGCCCATTCATTCTTTTATTCATGTCGAACTGGCCTTTGGCCCATTCATTCTTTCATTTATGTCAAACTATCATGCCATACGGCCTCTAGCCCATTCATTCGTATCTATCGGCCTCTAGCCCATTCATTGACGTGTCAGACTATCGTTCATGTCAGACAGCCTCCGGCCCATTCATTTATAGCAAACGGCCTTAGGCCTAACCATATGGCATAGCAAACGTTTGTCCACAATTCAAATCAACAAACTCATAAAACTTATAGAGGAATAAGTAATTAGACAAATAACGTATTTCAAAATATCTTTATTAAGATATTACTCACAGTGATCGGCTGGATGATTTGCCCTGGAGCTTGACCCTACACATTACATAACACATATGGGTCACAAACGATTCAATCCATTCTTAATTCATACATCCCTCTTAGGCTTCCTTCTTATTCTTTTAATTCATTCATAATGCTCAATGCATGCCTAAGAGTACTTAGAAGTAAAAGAGAATGGAAAATGAAACACAAAACACTTTTACAAAATTTCTGAAACAAGGGTCCCTGCTTGAGCGTGGACTTTCCCACTCGAGCGGACCCCTTAGGTCTGCAAAAGTACTAGTTGCCTTATTTTTACACTCGAGCGTGAAGTCGAGCGCTCGAGCTAAAAGCCTCACTACATGGCTCCCTGCTCGGGCGTAAATCTCCCGCTCGAGTGGAAATCCATGTCTGCAAAACTTTTAGGAGCTTGCATTTCCCGCTCGAGCGGCGCCTTTCCCGCTCTAGCGGACATGCCAAATTCTGGAAAATCCATAATTGTTCTTGAGCTCCAAACTTGCATCCAAATCAACATATCTTGCATATTATGACTCAAACTTCACATATACACTTACTAACATGACCCAATACCAAATTCATTACATTATGAAGCTCAATTTCATGAATTAATCACATGCATGTCCCAAATTACACCAAACTTATTTCCAACATAACAATTTCATGCATTCAAAACTCATACTCTTATGAATTGTGCATGCATGTGAGATATGGCTCTCATTCTCAATTTAAATGATGAAGAGATGATCAAAAGCATGAACTTCAATCAAAGATTCAACATGGATCATGTCTTTCAAGCTCAAACGTACAAATTCATGGCAATCTCCTACATGCATGTGTATATTGATTCCCAATTCACCAAAACCAACTCTATTTCATCATAATCAATTCAATTCATGTTCTTGATCATTATTCAACGTTGAATTCACAAAATCACAAACTCAAACTCATGAATTTACTCACCTAGGAGCTTTATTCTTCACCAATTCCAGTTGAATCTTGAGCCCAACCTTCCAATTTCCACAAACTTGAGCCAAACACACAATGATGTCTTCCCTCTCTCTCAAAGTCAGTTCTCTCTTCCTCTAGAGAGTTGATCTCAGCCAAAATGACTTAAAAAAGGAGGAATTAAGTGTATAATGCCCCCTTTATATGAGCTCTCATAAGCACAATTAATTAAGATTAAATAATTGAGCGCTATAACACGAATTTAATCTATTTAATTTGATCCGAATCAATTTTCAATTAAATTTTACCGCAGGCTCTAAAAATTATGACAATCACAGTGGTGTAGTCAATTTCGATTTCTGCGGCCGATAAGGCCTTAAATTTTCAGTTTATAACAGTGAGTTGAACAGATATTCTTACGGTGAACATATAGAAATTCAAAACCACATATATTCATACAAATGGCACACCAAATCATATCAAACACATAAACACAATCACAATTAAGGTTAATTAGCATAATACGGAACAGGGTTATCACACTCCAGGTGTAAATTGTCTTGGAAGAACTTTCTTGTTAAAACTCTTAATAAGCTGATGCTGATAGGCTACAAGTCTGATCAATGTTGCTTCTCTTCGGCCTTCTGCCATGTCCATTCCTTGTGCTATAGCTTCCTCATTACTTGAATCTTTGAACAATTCTGACCTGATGGTTGGGAGACCGACTTCTAGTAGGATTACAGACTTCATTCCGTAGGGCAAGGAATAGGGTGTTTCTGTTGTCGAGCATCGCGTCGTGGTTCGGTAGGTCTACAATACATGGAGTAACTCTTCAACCCACTTCCTTTTTGCACTTTCAAGAGGCTTCTTTACTTCGTTAATAATGGTCTTCTTTGATGACTCTACCTGCCCATTGCTCTGTGGATAGCCCGGAGAGGAGTTCCAATATTCGATCCTGAGATCGGCACAAAACTTCCTGAAAATCTTTCCGTCAAACTGCATTCCATTATCTACAATCAGTACCCGTGAGATGCCGAAACGGACCACGACATTCCACATAAAAAATCTCTTTGTGTCTGCTTCCTTGATGCTTGCCAGTGTTTCGACTTCCATCCACTTGGTGAAATAGTCGGTTGCAGTCATGAAAAATCGTCTGTTCCCAGTCCCCCGTGCCAGAGGTCCAACAATGTCCAAGCCCTGCTGAGCAAAGGACCACGGGCTAGTGAATGAAGTGAGGTTTTTTGCTGGTTAATGGACTAGAGGAGAAAACCTTTGGCACTGGTCACATTTTTGAACGTACTGCTATACGTCTTGCTGCATCTATGGCCACAGTACCCATGAGTGAGGGCACGGTGTGCCAGTGACCTTCCACCAATGTGGCTTCCATACATCCAATCGTCAATTTCATAGAGAACATTCTCGACTAGATTTGGATGCACACATAGTAAATAGGGGCCTAGGTAGGAGCGTCGATATAGTTTCCCAAATGGTGAGATCCAAAACCGAGCTGATCTATGTCGAACGTTATTGGCTTATTTCCTGTCTTCGGGACGAGTGTCAGATCTCAGTAAAACAAGTATTGGATCCATTTAGCTCGGTTCCTGGTTAGTGTAGAGGACCGGATCTAGAGATGCAATGCTCGGTTCTGGCACAAACTCAACCAAAACTTTTCTAGCATCTTTGGTATCCACTGATAAACCAAGGCAGGCTAGAGCATCAGCATGACTGTTTCTGTCCTGATTGATCCATTCCACTGATATGGATTAGAATTTTTTCAGTAAATCTCTTGCCTTGTCTACATACATGGCCACTTTTCTATCTCTTGCTTCATAGACCCTACTGAGTTGGTTGACAACCAACTGAGAATCGCTGAAAACCAGGAGTTGATCTGAACTGAAGTGTTCGGCAGTACGCAAACCAGCCAATAGTGCTTCATATTCTGCCTCGTTATTAGAGGCCTTCCATCCAAGCTTCAAAGCTTGCTCCTAGCTGAATCCTTCTAGGGATATGAGTACCACCTTTTCCCCCAAGCCTCGGTTATTGGATGATCCGTCAAAGTAGAGCTACCAGATGTCACCAATGAAGAGTTTTCATGCTTCTGAAGCACACTGTTTCCCAATTCGGTGGTGTGTGGCACCTATACCGAGCTGGAGTTCTAATGTTCGATGCTCTAGACGGGGGTGAATTCCTTGACAAAATCCGCCAAGGCCTGGGCCTTGATTGCTAGTTTGGGCTAATACTGTAATAACCCGACCCTCGTATATGTTTTCTGGTATACTTTTAGTCCTCTATTCTGCGCATTTGTATGCTTATTGTGAAATTTTATGAGAAATTGAGTTTAATAAAGTGAATCCTATGATTATAGATGTGTATCTGTCTAATAAGAGAAAAATCTGTTACAATTATAATGTTTGGATCAAAAATTGAAAGCCTTAGAAACTTAATAAACTGAAATTGATTTTATATTTGTGATCAGCATGATTTTTAGGTTATAATGTGGTTTTTCGTGAAATTTTGATTTGGAATGATTAAACTGATTGATTTTTTGTCCTTTTCCACCTTTTATATATATCTATGTTCTTAACCATTTGATTTAGTAATTCCTAACTCAAAATATCTCCTGAGAGAGAGTAGTGAGGGTAGAGAGAAAGGATCTAGAAGAAAGCTTCATCAAATAACAAAGAGTAGGATATTTGAAGGGAAATTGGGAGATTTAAGCTCAAAGGTAAGATTACCCATCTCCTACAACTCTTCTCTTGAATTTGGGTGAGATTTCCCCACAAGTGTGTAACTTGGGACTTGAAATTGAAATTAGTGTTTGATCATTGCTTAACTTCGATTATGTTTTGTCACTTGGGTGATTTAGAACTAAGTTGGTGATATATATATATATATAAAGGAACTACCTCCTATTGCTTGATTTTCCATGTAGAACCCACATAGTTTTAAATATATGATGTTGTATGTTAAAGAGAATTGAGTTATAGTTGTATTTTGTAACTTAGAAGGAGGTAAAAGTTAGTTGAGTTTGGATTCATGTTAAAGTTATGTTATGCCTTCCTAATGTCCCAAATTCCTCCTTTATAGACCTTGTATTACATTGGCCTTAGCGGGGATATGTTGTATTTTGGACACCACAAAAAAACTGGGCAAATCGCCGCACATGCGGGAGTCATGGCCGCACGTGTGGGAAATGCTGAATTTTGGGACTTTGGCTGCTGCTAAAAAGGCACGTGTTGGACTTCACTGCCGTACGTGCGGCGCTCACAACCATACGTGCGGCCCATGCTGGAAAAAGGGGTCTGCTCCGTTTTACGTGCTTGATCCTCTAATATTTTTAAAATCGATATTTGATGCCTTTTTGATGTTTGTAAATTCATTCGAAGCGAAGCGTGTCAAGGAATGACTTAACAAGGAAAAAGGGACTAATTTACAACTTGTGCATGTATGTAGGTCATAATTCAGAAGGAACAAACGCTCCACTACCGCACTGTGAGTAATAGTAGTGTAATGATATGCTATGCTTACGTCTTGTGCTTATGATTTATATAGAGATGTCGAGAATGACATATACCAATGATATTGTACTTAGACTGAATTGACGAACATGATGAAATGGTGACATTAACATAGACCTAAGGTCATTCTATATAAAAGTGGGCCCAAGGCCGCTATGATGTGAATTGCTCCGTCCCTATTAATGTAGTGATGCATTTGCCTTCTGTAAATCGTTATTATTAACGCTCTGCCTTCGCAAGTTAATTACGTTAAAATTTATAAATGATTGGGAAATCTGCATACAATGATACGACTCTAGAATCACTCTGCTTGTTAATATCTGGGCCTAAGGCCAGTCTGTAAAATACGCTTTACTTATTGCTAATAGTTATCATGAGCACTCTGTTAAATGCAAATTAACTATGTTAACTCATGTGAATGATTGAAAGAATCTATGTGCCTCTGAATAACTCTAAGACTAGTCTGTTTTGATGATATCTGGGCCTATGGCCATTCTGTATAATCCGCTAGGCCAGAGGCCATTCTGTATAATCTGCTAGGCCAGAGGCCATTCTGTATAATCTGTTAGGCTTGAAGCCGATCTATGAAATCTGTTGGGCCTAAGGCTGTTCCATTCTGTATTATATCTGGGTTTACAGCCGCTCTGTACAATCTGTTAGGCCTATGGCCATTTTGTATAATCTATTAGGCCTATGGCCGTTCTGTATTATCTATTGGGCCTGAGGCCGCTCTGCACAATCTGTTGATATCTGGGGCCAAGGCCATTCTGGAATGTTTACAAGATAAGATTAACTATATGACCTATGCACTTATACACGTTATAAATATTGCAATTCAAGTTTAATCATTAAATTGTTTGAGTGCTATTATTCACTGAGCCTTGCTCACTTTGTGTTATGTCAGTTTCTGTAGGCAATCAACCTGGAGGTCGAACTTGATTCAACTTTGGTCACCCCTTCTTGGTCAAGCCATGTAGAGAAGCTTAAGCATTTTGTGGGGTTCCCTTAGTGACCCCTAATTTGGTCCTTAATCTTTTGTTTAGCGCAATTAGTCAGGTATAATACCCTATACCAAGATTTTTTGCTGTATTGCCACGTCTGGAGCTAGTTCTGTATATATATGTCCATATATGTTATTGTGAGAATGCATATATCTGCTTCTTGTATACATGTCTATCACATGAGAAACTGTTGAATGGCACATTGAGATCCTGGCATATAGGTGTGAGCTCAATGGATGTTAATTTATATTATTTTACGTTATTAAATGCTTCCGTTCAGGCCCCATATGTTGTATATATCATATTATCTGTCCGTTTCTGAAGTGGTCATGTCCAAACTTTTAGAGGCGGGTTTGGGGCGTGATAAATACCGAATGTCAAACTCACCAAGCTCGATTGCCAATTTCGCTGTTCGGCCAAAGAAATTGGCTCGGCCAAAGACAGATCTGAGGGGGAATTCAGTGAGGACATTAATGGGGTGACCTTGGAAGTAGTGTTGTAGCTTCCTTGAGGCAATGAGCAGGGCATAAGCCAACTTTTCTAATGGCAAATATCGTGTCTCGGTATCTAAGAGAGTCTTACTGACGTAGTACACTGGCCTCTATTCCTTGTCCACTTCACGAATTAGAACCGCGCTTACTGCATGGTCGAAAACTACCAGATATAGGTATAGTTTTTCCCTTGTGTAGACTCGACTTTCTTCACGCGCCCCCCTTTTGAAAAGGCGTGAATTGGTCCTACAGTTCGGACTCCTGTCACGGGTCTGAATCTAATCTCACAAAGTGCTACGTGAGACTGATAAACACCAAAGAGTCCAATCCAGCAAATCATTTTGGAAAATCAGATTTTAAAGCAAATAATGCCAAAATTGGACTGCTTTGCCAGATTACAGAGTCGCCACCTAAATATTTTGTTTTTGGAAAATTTAGGAAACCCTTATTCGTGCCGAAGGCCATGTGTCTGTCATCACCAAAGTTGCCTCAGCTCGAGAACTTGGGTACGAGCGGGGAAGGTCCTGAAATGAGCACCCCCGCTCGCCCGATCAAAGGATTGACCTCTACTAAGCATGATATGTTGTTTTATAAACCTCATGTGTTCTTATCCAGTTATTAGCTAACTTCGCTATGTAATGCACACGCAAGCAAGTATAGACTAAAATTGCGAGAATTGGAAAAAAAACAACTAATGTTTGCTTTCGAAAATGGTTTGAAATTGCCACCCTTAAGTGGGCTAAAGCACGGATTTTCCACCCTCAAGTGGGCTTAAAACATGATTTGCCACTTCGCAAAGTGGGCTTAAAACTTACAACCATCGAATTGTTCCAATTCAAGCAACAAAGCCTTCAACCACAGGCATTCATACAGTTTAGCAAGTAAGCACATAGCCTCATGGCAAGCATGCTATCATGGTAACACTCACACTCATGCAAGTATGCTAAAGCATAAAACTTACCGAGTACTCCAAGCCAAAACAAAAACTAGTTAGAAACAATGCATGATCCTAACTATGCGAGATGCCTAATGCAACACATGCAATAATGCAACTAATAGGTTTGGCTATCTAAGATGGCATATGAATGCAACAATATGGTATCATGCTTTGAAACACGTAGTCAAATAAGTATTGAAATACGATGCAGTTTGAATGATGCGCCGAGCCTCAGTGCATGCAAGACAAATGAATGAATGCAAACATGCAAGCATAAGGTATGCTAATCAAAACATGATCCCTAATCTAACCATCGAAAGCGGATAAATAAAAGGAAGAAAGACGTGGGGTTAGAAGACATGCACACACGCACGAACCCTTATTACAACATTATGCCCTCTCGAAAGGGGGTCCGAATAATTAAGCTAAGCTATACTAAGCTAGGCTAATTATTACAAACTAACTAATTAACTAATCTAAGCTAATTAATTACAACACAATTAAATAACTAGCTATTCTAAGCTAATTAAAATATTACAAAATAGATTAAACTAATTAATTACAACACATGTATTAATTAGTTACAACTAGCTAATGAAGCAATTAAGTGGCCTCGCGGGCGAGAGAGATATGCATGCTCGGTTGGCTTCCTCCTGAAAATCCATTGCCTTGCCATCAGTTGCCTCTGTTTGCACTAGTGTTGATCTCAGAACATTGTACCAACTTCCAGACTACTTCTGCTCCAAAACAGGAACACTTTTGCACAAAAACTAATTGGTGGCCGGTCGGCCACAAAAGGTGGCTGTCGGCCACTTTAACTGGCCGGTCGGCTAGTCTAGGTGGCCGGTCGGCTACTTCAAGCTGGCGATCGACACTTTCCAGACTTGTTGTTCGCAATGTGAGAGCAACAGAGGCAAAGCAATGCATTTTCCAAGCAATGTGTGTATTGCCACTCTCCTTATCATTTCTTAAGCTCAAAGGAGTGTAACACTTGGCTCTCAAGTGTGATATCCCTGTTCCGCAATATGTTAATTAGTCCTTGATATGAGTATGGTTATGTGTTTAACATGATTTTGTGTGCCATTATGTGAAAATATGTGGTTTTGAATTTCTATCTGTTCACCGTAGGAATATCTGTTTGATTATCTACTTTGGGAATTAAATTGAAGGCCATATCGGCCACCGAAACCAAAATTGATTACGCCATTATGATTAGCATAATTTTTAGAGCCTACGGTGAAATTTAATTGGAAATTGATTCGGATCAGATTAAATTGATTTATTAGTGAATTAGTGCTCTATTATTATATATTAAAATAATATAACAAGAGGGGCTTTTATATGAGCACTACACACTCAATTTCTCTTCTTTAGCTTGACTTGGCTGATTATAAACTCTAAGGAAAAGGAGAGGGTCGGCTAGAGAGAGAGAGGGTGAAGGAAATTGGAGTTTTGGCCTCAAAGCTTGGTGATCTTGAAGGCACACTCAAGAATTTACCATAAATTGTAAGGATTAAGCTCCTAGATAAGTAATCACCCCTTGGTTCGTAAGTTTGAACTTGTGATTTTGTGCATTCAAGCTAGTTGGGTGATCAAGAGTAAGAGTTAACATGATTTGAGTTGGTTTTGTTGATTTGGTAGTCTATATGCACATGCATGTGAAGAATTGTTTTGAAATTGCATGTTTGAGCACAAAATGTGTAATCCATGGGAGATTTTGATTAAAACTCTTATTTTGACCTTCTCTTCATTATCTAAGTTGAGAATGAGAGTAATTTGCCACATACATGTACAATTCACAAGGGTGCAAGTGTTGAATGCATGAAATTATTATGTTGGTAATGAATTTGGTGTAAATTGGGACATGCATGTGATTAATTTGTGAAATTGAGCTTCATAATGTTGTGATTTGGTGTTTATACCATGTTAGTACATGTATATGGGATGTTTGAGCCAAAAGCATGCATCTTGAACCTTTGAATGTTGAATTGAAGCTCAAGAACATGTTCTAGATTTTCCAAAATTTTGATTCCCGCTTGAGCGAGGAAACCGCCGCTCGAGCGTGAAATTCGTGTTCCCAGTATTTTCTGCAGACATGGTGTCCGCTCGAGCGGAGAAGTTCACGCTCGAGCGAGGGACCATGTAGAGAGGCCTTCTGCTCGAGCGCCAGAGTTCGCGATCGAGCGTAAATTTGACATATCCAGTACTTTTGCACGCCTCAAGGGTTCGCTCGAGCGGGGAAGTCCACTCTCGAGCGAGGACCCTGTTTTTTGAAATTTTGAAAAGACATTCTGTGTTTCATTTTTTGTTCTCTTTCACTTCCAAGTACTCTTAGGCATGCATTGAGCATTGTAATTGAGTTAAAGAGATAAGAATGAAGCCTAAAGAGGAAAATGTGAATTTAAAACGAAACGAATTGTTTGTGACCCTTTTGTGTTCATAGAATGTGTAGGGTCGAGCTCTAGGGCAAACTAACCAACCGATCACTGTGAGTAATATCTTAACAGAGATATTTGAAATATGTTGTTGTCCAATTGTTTATTTCTATGTAAGTTTTATAAGTTCATTGATTCGATTGGTGGACAATGTTTGTTACCAAATGAGTGGGCCAGAGGCCAGTCTGATCTGAATAATAGAATGAATGGGCCAGAGGCCATTTTGACATGAATGGATGGGCCAGAGGCCGTTTTGACATGAATGGATGGGCCAGAGGCCGTTTTGACATGAATGGATGGGCCAGAGGCCGTTTTGACATGAATGAATGGGCCGGAGGCCGTTTTGACATGAATGAATGGGCCAGAGGCCGTTTCAACATAAACGAATGAATGGGCCAAAGGCTAGTTTTTCGTCCGAATGGGCCAAAGGCCGTTTGGATATAAATGAAAGTTTGAATGGGCCAAAGGCCAGTTTGTTTGGAACCGCAGTCACTTGACCTAAATTGTGTATATATGTTAAATAGAAATACGAATTGGGCCTAAGGCCATTTGAAGCATGTTGTTCTACATATCGTCTGTATAGCTTCTTTAATTGATATTATTCACTGGGCTTTCGTTCACGCTCATTCATGTGTTTGTAGGTGAGCCAAGATAAGTCCAAACCCAGCCCCAGTGAAGTCTATGTGGAACAACAAAGGTTTTGGGAGAGTCAGCCCTTGTGTCTCACGCTCGAGACCCGTCTTCACCCTTTTGTTATGTATTTATATTCTGTCATGTTGGCGAAGACTTTGCATCTGTTGTATATAGTTGTGATGGGTTGACTTAGACTTATATGATCCTATATGTACAAAACCTTATGTAGTACATATTTTGTTGTGAGTTATTAATATGCATATATATGGTTTGTTATGATGTGCCATGTAAGCACAGCTCTATGGACAAAGTTTTTAATTGCTTCCGTTTGGCCCCCATTAACTCTGTTAAAATACGTTTGGTTTGGTTCAAGGCCGTAGGTAATCTCTTGATTACTGGCCAGTTATGTCCTTAACCCACAGGGACAGGTTCGGCTCATGACATCAAACCATCAATCAAGCATTTTCAATGCATGATAGCCAAAGAACCAAGCTTGTACAAGCTTAATGAATGCACAAAGAAGACTCTAAGGACCTCCACCCTATCACGCATGATCAAGGGTGATGGTGACCAAGAAACGTGACACGTTTCATCACTTTGAGTACGAAATGTCCCATATTTCTTGTGTTTGATTAACGTCCGATCTAAACACACGCAATGCAACACAAATGCTTATCTTGTTCATGTTTTACTTTGCTCAATTTGTTTACACATTTTGCATTACCGATTAATCCTTTAACCGATTAAGTCCAATGTGAAAGTCCTCTAATTGGAAAGATGGCCTAAGCCACAAGTGCCTTGAGCATGAAAGAGGCCTCATGCTGTTGGTTAAGAGGAACCCTCAAGAGAGGGTTAAAACCATTAGGCATGAGGGCCTCAAGTTCACACTCAAGCCAAAAAGGGGCTAAAGACCACTTTCAAAACAAATTGAAAAAGTGCATAATAAAGGGAGGTTGCAGAATTTTTAGTGCTGAAATGGCATGAAAAATAGTGCTATAACATGCAAACAACTCACGTATAACATGTTCAAAAGCCAAAAACACCAAACTAGTGAAGAGCACTACACTAGAGGCATGCAATATCAAGCTCAAATGACCAAACCAGCTCAAAATGGAGCTAAAACATGCCAAAATAGTGGCTAAAACATGCTAAATTTGAAGCATAGAAGGCAAGAAAAACATGCTCATTTGTTAGCTCACAAACAAGGCTCAAAGCACAACTCTCAAAAGCAATGAAAGAGTGATATATATGAGAGTGTGACAGAGCTATATGCACTGAAATCACATGCTAAATGATGCTACAACATGCAATCCTCTCAAGAAAAACATGTTAGAGGCCTTAAAACATTAAGCTAGTGAAGGCATTTACACTATAGCTATACAAAACATGGCTCATATGACCAAGACAGCTCAAAATAGAGCTAAAGTAGGCCAAATCAGACCCTAAAACATACTAAGATCAAGTCATAAAAAGGCAGAAAAACATGCTCACATATTAGGCTATCTACACTTGCAAACAAGACATAAGGAGGGGAGGCCACCCCTCCTATTTTGGACCTCAAAACCAAGTTTTTACCACTTAATTTCCCCTGGAATTCAGTGGTTAAAAGGCCAAAACCAAGTTGTTTTAAAAGCTTGAAAAGTGGCACAAAAGACTTCCCAAGCCAAAGAGCAAAAGAGGAGACAACCCCCCCAACTCAACAAGGCCTAAACCAACGTTTTAAAACCTTAAAAATAGAGTTTTTTATGGTTGAAAAACCAGGTCAAAGAAGTGTAAAGAGATGGCCAAGAAATCAATAAAACAAAGCTTTAAAGAGGTAAGCTTTATACCTTTGAAGCACAGCAACAAACAGCAACAATTCTGAGCTACAACCAACCTTAGAAGCTCAAACAAGGCCTCCAAGAACCTCAGCTCCAAGATGAAGGTGTTTGGTCAAGGGGTTGTATGCAAATATGTATGGAATTCTCACTTTCAAGCACAAACTAGGGAGAGAGAGAGAGAGAGAGAGAGAGGAATTTTGCTCACAAAATTTTCTAACCCCTCAAATGGGGGAGAGACCTCCCCTTATATAGAAATGCAAGCCAAAAGCTTGCATTCATCCCTCCATACACGTATATGGAGATGGCCTTCAGTGATCAACAACTGGTACAGCTGGCAAAGAAAATATCTGAAAAAGGAGAAAAATGGCCGTCGGCCACTTTAGGTGGCCGGCCGGCCACCTCCCCTAGCCGACCGACTAGCTCAAGTGGCCGACCAGGGGGAAAAGTGGCCGACAAGTGCCAAAAGTGGTCGGCAAGGCCCTTCCCCCCTCCAGGCCAGAGGCACCAAGGTTTGGTCCAAAAACAAGCACAAAACAAAAAGGGTTTAGAGGCTCAAAGACAAGGCGTTCTGCCGAGAACTTCGGGCACTCAAAACGAGCACAAACATGCACAATCATCATGTGCACAAACAATGACATTTGAGTCTTAAGGTCGTTCAAAAATGGGGTGTCTACACCTTGGTTCTGGAGTGGAAAGGAGAGGTGGTGTACTGAGATACTTCATAAGGTCTTGCAGCACCTCGGTACACTCAGACCCCCATTCAAACGCAGTATTTTTCCTCAATAGCTAAAAGAAATGCTTCATTTGATCTGAGGACTTGCTAATGAATCAGTTTAGTGTTGCCACTATTCCAGCCAACTTTTGTAGTTCTTTGGCCTTTGTAGGTATCTCTATTTCCTGTATTGCTTTGATCCGAATTTGCTTCAATTCCTATGCGAGTTACCATGTACCCCAAGAACTTTCCTATTCCTACCTCGAAAGCGCATTTTGAGGCATTGAGGCAAGGTTGATGGGTTTTCAGGATGATGAAAACTTCCCTTAGATTAGTGAGGTGGTTTGTAACTAGCCTTCTTTTGACCACCATGTCATCTATATATGCTTCCATAATCCGACTGAGTTGTTCTCTAAACATCCAAGTTACCATTCGCTGATAAGTTGCACCAGCATTTTTATGGCCGAACGTCATTGCTTTATAACAGTAAGTGCCTTTTGGAGTGATAAATGTTGTCTTCTCTTGGTTTGGACCGAAAAATGGTATCTGGTGATAGCCGCTGTAAGCATCTAGAAAGCTCTTTTGTTCATGCCTGGCTGTTGAATCCACAAATTGATCTATGCGAGGCAAGGGAAAGCTGTCTTTTGGAGAAGCTTTGTTGAGACAAGTAAAATCAACACAGACTCTCCACTTTTCGTTCTTCTTTTTTACTACAACTGTGTTAGACATGGGTACTAAATGTCCCGAGTTACTCCCACTGCTACGAACTTATCGACTTCTACAATTACTGCCTCAGTATGCGCAACTAAGGATCTTCTGCTCTTTTGCACAATGGGTAGAACTGAAGGGTTGACATTAAGCTTATGGAAAGCAAATTCTGGATCCAACCCGGGAGTATCATATGCCAACCATGCGAATACCTCCATATTTTTCCTCAACAAATCCAGCAACTTAAATTTCTCATCAACGTCTAGCGTGATACCAATAAGAAAGTTGTGATAACCCTGCCCTGTGTTATGTTAATTAATCCTAATTATGATTGTGGTTATGTGCTTGATATGATTTTGAATGCCATTTATATGATTATATATGTTTTTGAATTTCTATCTGTTCACCGTAGGAAAATCTATTTGATTTTTTGCTATAAAATTTTATTAAAGGTTGTAGAGGCGACTGAAACTGAAATTGACTGTATTTTTGCGATTAGCATGATTTTTAGAGCCTACGATGAAATTTAATTAAAAATAGATTCGGATTAAAGTAATTAGATTAAATCAATTAAATGTAGTGCAATTGGTTAACATTAATTGAGATGGATTAGTTTAAATTAATCACTTAGTATTTATATGGGTTACACACACTTAGGCTCCTCATTTTGACCTCAAGAATCTGAAAATACACTCTAGAGGGAGAGAGTGAGCCGAATTAGAGAGAGAGGGAGCTCAACCTTGGGGATTTGCAAGTGAATTCAAGAAACTAAGAGGATAAGCTCAAGAATTGGCTATATTTGGAAGAATTAAAGCTCTTAGGTGAGTAATTGAGTTCAAATTCATGAGTTTAAATTTATAACTAAGTGAATCCAAGCATGATATGTGACTAAGAACAAGAATTGAGTTGAATGCAATGAAATTGGAGTTGTGTATACATGCATGTTTGCATTCACCATGATTATGTTCATTTGAGCATGAGACATGAAGAATTGAGTACCAAATCATACATGCAAGCATAGTTTTGTTGAGCTTCATGATTATAAGCATCATTTGTGCCATTTGAAATGAAATTGGAGTCAATAATTAACATTCATGCATGATTCATGAAGGTATGAAGCTTGAATGCATAAGTTTCGAAATTGGCAAAGAATTTGGAATGATTTTGGATATGGACCATGATTCTGGACAATTGGTTTCAAATTATCTAAGTTTTTATGATACATAATGTTTTTCTATGTTTTTGGCATTAATTTGCAAACTTTGGAACTTTGGGGTTATGTTTTGAAGTTCAAACAGCTCCCTGGGAAAACCAAAAATTCGACCCATCCGCTCGAGCGAAGGAAGTCTTGCTCGAGCATGAAAATTTAGCTTCTAGAAGTTTTGCAGAGATTTGCACAGTGACTTGAGCGGTAGACTTTACGCTCGAGCGAACCCTATTTTGTAAGACTCCTCGCTCGAGCATCGAAAATCTCACTCGAGCGTAAAATTCATGCAACCAACACTTTTTCAGAGTTTTGCAAGCCGCTCAAGTGACCAAAGCTGCGTTTGAGCGAAGGGCCCTGTTTCAGAAATTTTAAAAAGTTGTTTTACATTCTATTTTCCAATCTCTTTCATTTTTAAGCATCTTAGGCATGCATTGAGCACTATAAATGAACAAAAGGATAATAAATCGGCCTAAGAGAAATAATAAGTTAAGAACGAATTGAATTGTTTGTGACCCAAAGTCTTAAGAAATGTGTAGGGTTAAGCACGAGGGCAAATCCATCGACGAAACACTGTGAGTAATATATTAGTACGGATATTTTGAAGTATGTTACTTTTCAAATGCTTACTTCTGTATAAGTTTCATAGATCTGTTAATTTGAATTGCGAACGAATGTCCGTTATGCGAATGAATTGGGCCAAAGGCCGTTTAACATGACTGAATTGGGACAAAGGCTGTTTAACATGGCCATTTGACATGAATGAATTGGGCCTGAGGCTGTCTTACATGAATGAATTGGGCCCGAGGCCATTTGACATGAACGAATTGGGCCCGAGGCCGTCTTACATGAATGAATTGGGTCTGAGGCCGTTTGACATGAATGAATTGGGCCCAAGGCCATCTTACTTGAATGAATTAGGCCAGAGGCCATTTGATAAGAATGAATTAGGCCCGAGGCCATTTGATTTGTTTGGGTTTGATATGTCCGTTACAAATTTCATTCATGTAGCTTCTTTATTTTGATATTATTCACTAGGCTTTCGCTCACTCTCATTTAAATGTATGTAGGTGAGCAAAGAGATGTCGAAACCCCGCCTCAGTAAAGAATATGAGATGAAGTCAAGTTTTGTGGAGTCAGCCCAAACGTCTCACGCACTAGACTTTGTTTTTGTTCTTTCGTTTACTCTTTTTGCTACCTTAGTGAATATGTTAGATCACCTGTGTACATAAACTTTTGTTTGGCTGATTACATGTTTGAAGTTCCTAGATATGTAAGATGTTAATTCTACCTATATGTGTGAGTTATTATGGAATGCTTTTGTAATAATTTTGCTATGCCATATAAGCGCAGCTCATTGGACAAAATTTTTAAGTCTGCTTCTGTTTTGTCCTCTTATTTCTATTGAAACATGTTTAATCAGGATTGAGGCCATAGGTAATCTCTTGATTACTGGTCGTTTATGACCTTAATCCATAGGGGCGGGTTCTGGTCATGACAAAAGTACTTCTCTGTGTAGCCCTCTTTCACCAAAACTTTCTCTAGATCCTCCACTATCTTCTCGGCTAGGGTTCTTCCGACATTTTCTAGGACAGGCTGTTCTACTACTCCTGCTGTCTGAACCTGATTGCAGAGTTGTTTAGCCTTCATGGCTGCCATGAAACAATATTTTGATGCAACTTGGCCCCCTGAGATCTGCTCCACTCCGTGCTCCGTTGGGATGCGGATGAGCTGGTGGTAGGTTGAGGGGACTGCTTTTATTTGATGAATCCATGGTCGACCAAGGATGGCGTTGTAAGGAGATGGAGTGTTTATAACCAAGAACTCTATCTGAAGAGTCTTCGTCCCACCTACTACAGGTAACACTATCCTACCAAGTGGCCATTCAGGTTGAGAATTGAACCTGACTGATGGTGCTGTTACTAGGGTGAGATGCTACTTAGATAGACCGAGCTTCCTGAACAAATCGTAATACAATATGTCTGCGGCACTACCCTGGTCCACTAGGACTCATTTCACATCAAATCATTTTTCAATTCTCACAATTATAATCAATGCATCAGTGTGTGGATGTTGAATACCTTCTAAATCTTTTTTAGTAAATGAAACAGTACATAAGGGAGACTTAGGTATCGTTTTAACATTTTTGGTGGTGGACTAACTGAAATTACTTGTTGAATCTGTACAGCTTTTGCAATTTCCTCTTAAAGTACCTCATCCTGCTTGAGATTGTTTGTGCCATGGATTTCATTGATGACCAGTTGAGGGGGATGCTCGGCATTTGGTTGTGGTGGTAGATTCCTCTATTCGATAACGATCTTGTCTAGATCGATGTATTCTTGGAGATGCCCAGTAGCGACCAAATCCTTCAAATGCTGTTTGAATGCTTTGCAGTTCTGAGTCATGTGCCCCTTGTCCTGATGATAGGTACACCTGAGCTTTTGGTTACGCTGAGCTGGGTCTCCTAACATCTTTGGCGGCCAAGTAAAGAATGGTTCTCTCTTGATTTTCTCCATGATACGGTAGATAGGCTCTTTGAACACTGTGACAACTGCTCTGTGGGATTTAGACTTGTCTACCTCGTTCACTGCGACTTCTCGGGATTCACCTCAGTCTGTCCTTCGTTGGTCTCCCCGGCTCGGCAGCTTGGCCGATGCTTCTTCAATAGGAATCTAATCATCTTCGAGACGAGTGTACTGCTCAATTCTGGCACGTAAATCCTTCAGTGCAGTGGCTAGGCACTTGGTAAGTGATTGCCTCAACTTTCTTTCTGGCTACAGCCTATGCTTAAAAAACAATACTACCATTCGTTCACTACAGATATTTTCTTCCAGATCGTTGTATTTTTCCTAGTACCTCCGTGCGTAGTTACACAGTGTCCCTTCTTCTCATTTCAGAGACTAAACGAGGTGTCTGGTTCCTTTGGGATTTTGGTGTTGGAAACAAATCTAGCTAGGAATTCCTCAAAAAGCTACTTCCAGTCGTAAATCAATCCAGCGGGGAGACGATTGAACCATCGAAGTCCGGACTCGCCTAGGCTGGAAGGAAAGACCTTGCACATCAGTGCCTCATCTTGGTTCCATAAAAGACATCATCCGCCAGTAGTGGCTGATGTGCATGAGTGGATCTAACTTCCCATCGTATGGTGTGAATTTCGGTGGAGGAAACTTCTTGGGGGGTTTCATAGCTTCAATGTCTAGAGAGAAAGGGGAAGAGACGAACCGATCCAATGCTCGGCGCTCCCTCTGATGACCTGTTCGATTAAGGTGCTGAGCTTGTCGCTCCCATTGTTACTCATTTTCTCTATTCTCAATCAACCAGGTACAGAGATCCTGAGGATGAAGAGGATACTCTGTCTACGGGCTGGCAGTGTTCTACCTCTTAGCCATCTTCCGGCATGAACCACGGGTGTGGCTACTCGCTACTTCACTTTGCACTGGAGTTAGCTGACTTCCCTGCCCAAACTCATTTCTAAGGACCTTCTTCACTGGTGATTCCAATGATGGACTTCTCCAGCATAGGCGAAAAGGTTTTGCTTCAATCCTCTTCTCCATCGGGTTGCCCATCATCTTCCTAAGCTGTGTTGTCAATTCTTGTATCTCTATGCCCATGGAATCGATGACATGATCTCTATAATCTTTATTCGACAGAAAATTGTGGAAGGAACCACTAGCAAAGGGCTATCGATGCTCAACAGATTCTGGAGTCTGGTTATTATTTTTGGTCTGCTCCTCCAAAACTGTTGGCAGCGCCAAGCTCTTATCCTTCGTCTTCTCTGTCAGTGGAGTCAATGCAGAGGGTGGAATATCCTCAATTCTCATTGCTAGAATCAAATGTAGAACTCAGAGATGAAGGTCCACGCTCACCGCACCAATTGTTCGTACCGAATACCGCACTAGATGATTATGGACCGAAACTCTACACCCGATTGGTTTAGCCAAGAATTAAGTCTCTGTAACAAAGAACACTATCAGAGCTACCAGGCCGGGATTGACCAGATAACCCCTCCGGTGTAGGAGTAAGTGGTCGGAGAAGATGAGGGGCTCTCTCTAGATGTAGAGAGAGAAAATGAAAGAGTATATTTAGTTGTGTTTAAGTGAGTCAAGTTCAGTTCAGCTTAGTTACCTTCAATGTGAAGAGAGTGAAACTTTATATAGAAGACTTTGCTTGTTGCCCAAGATGGTTTCATGGAGCTTTGGTGCTTCAAGGCTTCCTTTAGCATTGCTTAAGGTGGGAGACCTCAAGGTAGTTGACAATGAAGGCATGTGCTCTTTGTAATCATGCTTGCAACATATCACATTCCTTGTGATAACTATTTCTGTGATTCTAGAGGGGAGGGACTAGCTGATGTGGCAGCCTTCATATGCATGTATTCATAACTTCCATGTTTCCCTATAAGGTTACCTTAGCTCGGTACTGTTGTTCCTCGGCTCGGCCTTTCACAAGACTGTTTGTTGAGATGGGCTAGCCCACCTAGACATCTTTGTGCGGGCTCAGCCCACTTTGGTTCTGATGATGGGTTCGACGCATCAATTCGGTCCACGAATCGAGTTCGGTAGCTCGATCCAGCCCAGCATTGCAACTGGACTGGCCTTTCCTCTGCTAGTTGGGCCCAAGTGCTTAAGGACTTGGGGTGGCTTATTTATCATGGAGATGGGCTTAGTTGACTGGCCCATGTATTCGTCTAACCTATTTGGATTTGGATTTAGTGGATTGAGCCGGCAGGCTTGGATCTGACCCATTTCATATTTAGCCCCTTCAATATTGAATAAGGATCCATGAAATATCATGAAGGAGAAAGCTTCAACTAGACCTCCTAAGAGCCTAATGGCCTCTCACTAAAGAGAAATTCAAAGGAAGTGAGAAGTTCAACCAATGAATTGAATAGTTTAACAAAAGAGTGATCTACATGTTTATAACCAAAGAATTATTCCTAAAATTAATCCAAGCCGAAATTGATTTTCTTATAATTTAATGCAGAACTCGTAAGGCAGAAAACACCCAAAATAAGTTTTAGGAAGTCAAAAACCAATTCCATGTTGGTTAAATAAGTCTTCCCAAAAATTCAATTTATATATATATATATATATATAGAAAATAAAACAAAATGGTTTTCAAAAAATATCTAAGAGATACAATTGATTAGAACGATATGGATTGACCTAATTAAAAATTGAATGGCTAAAATTGTTTAATTCAAAACAAACTTCCCGTTCAAACAATTGTTAATTTTTATTTTACACAATCCCACATCGGGAAAAGAAGGAAAAAGTGAGTTGTTTCACTTATATAAAATGAACCTTATGCTTCCATTTAATATTGTAGTGTTGTGCATGTTTCAATTCAAAATAGTTTAAATTTTAAAATAAAATTTTAAATTTTAATTAATTAATTTTTGTTTAAGTTGGTTGGTCTTTTGACATAGTCAATTAAGCTGAACCGTTTTTGCTTTAATTGATTCACTGATTAAACTGCGATTTTAGTATTTTTATCAAAATATATAGGTTAGATTTATTTTATTTGAAATAAACTTCTGACCTAAACAATTATTAAATTTTTGTTTACACAATCCCACACCAGGAAAAAAAAATGATTGAGTTGTTTCACTTATATAAAGTGAGCCTTATACATTTATTTAATATCGTAGTACTATTCATATTTCAGTTCAATAAAATTTAAATTTTAAAAGTTCAAATTAATTAATTTTTGTGAGTTGGTTAGTCTTTTAACTCAGTCGGGTAGGCTTAATCGGTTTCAATTTGACTGATTCACTAGTTTAATTGTGATTTTTAGCTATTTTATCAAAATACTAGCGAATGACTCGTACTTAAATGCACGACCAATGAAATAGAAGTTTAAAGTATTCATAAGAAAATAAAGTGGTATCGAGTCATACCAATCCTAACAAAAAGAAAATAATAATAATAATAATAATAATAATAATAATAATAAAAAAAAAATCAAATCAATACAAAATCCACAAAATTCAAACATGCACCTGGATTCGACTGATGGTGTGTTCCCAATCGGATTTAATAAATCAACTCCAATTTCACTTTACATTATGTTTGTATATTTTATGGCTAACAATGATATTAATACAAATGATGGCTATAAGTTAGAGGATGGTGAATTTACTACACACTGCATATGTTTGGATAACTTCAATAGAAAGAATGAAGTTTCCCAATTCTTGATTACAAACAATGGAAAAGAATACTTGCATTTAATAGATAAAAAAATAATTTCAAAATAAAGAAAGATTAGTTGCAAATAGATATGGATAGATATTAAATTTATTTTATAGGTATCTATATAATAAAACAGGATGATTTTCAAAAATGTCTAGAAAGAAATTAGAGCATTTGATTCAATTGTTTGGTTAGAACAGTGTGGATTGACCTGATTAAATATTGAACGACTGAGATTGCTTGATTCTAAATAAATTTCCAGCCCAAACAATTATTAACTTTTATTTTACACAATCCCAAGTCAAAAAAAGAAGAAAAAAGTGAGTTGTTTCACTTATATAAAGTGAACCTTATGCTTCCATTTTGATATTGTAGTGTTGTGCATGCCTCAATTCAAGATAGTTTAAATTTTAATTAATTAATTTTTGTGCAAGTTGGTTGGTTGAACTGTTTTCAATTTAATTGGTTTGTTGGCTTAACTGTGATTTTAGCGATTTTATCAAAATATATTAGTTAGATTTGTTTGATTTAAAATAAACTTCTGACCTAAACAATTATTAGCTTTTAGTTTACACAATCCCACATCGTGAAAAGAATGATTGAGTGAGCTGTTTTACTTCGATGAAGTTAATATTTGTACAGGAGAGAAATATTTGTCGTCTTCCGTACGCCTTGCTACCGAGCTCGTCTCACTCCTAAAACTCTGTCTAACTATGAACAAAACAAAGGTGAGCTACTTGGCGTGCGGTTTGTTGGAAAACCCCTCTGATGGCCAAGTTAGATTTCTTAGAGAAGAAGAGAGAATACAGAGCACTGTAGAGAGAGAGAATTGCTAAAGATTATTTACCCCTCAAAGTCTGCTCGCGCCTCCTTATCTAGGTTGGTCGTGCAACCCCAGATTGTGTGCTCGCTACCTCTGTTATCCTTTATTGGACGCATGGTTGTACTGCCCTCTCCATTCCTTACACGTGTATATGTCAATACTGCCAAATAATATTAGCCAAATTGCCAAACAGTATTGATGCATGCCAAGAATAGATTCTTTTCCTCTTGTTATTGGTCCACATGGAGTACAATATTAGCCTATCGATATGTCATGGCCTCAACACACACCGCTCGTTCTTCGCGTCTGCCCTACGCCGCACCTAGCTCGGTCGATTTTGTGGCCCTGACATGACTTTTACAATTGCGATGCTGTAGACCGCCCCGGAGAACTCCCTGGCTCTGTGCTGCGAGGGCGCGAAATCCGTTTTGTTCTAGGCTACTACAGTTTGGACTCGTGTCATAGTTTTGAATCTAATCTCACAAAATGCAATGTGAGACCGATAAATCCCCAAAGAGTCCAAATCTGGCAAATCGTTTTGGAAATTTGATTTTTAATAAAGAAGTGCCAAACATGGACTGCTTTGCCAGATACAGAGTCGCCACCTAAATATTTTATTTTGGGGATTTAGGAAACCCTGACTTGTGCCTAAGGCCACGTGTCCGTCATCACCAAAGTTACCTCAGCTCGGGAACTTGGGTACGAGAAGGGAAGGTCATGCAATGAGCACCTCCTCTCGCTCGATCAAGGATCGGCCTTTACTAACATGATATTTTGTTTTTGAAAAGACATGTGTTCTTATTCCAGTTATTAACCTAGAATTACTATGTGATGTGCACAGCATACAAGTATAGACTAAATCGCCTAAATTGGAACAAAACATTGCATGTTCGTTTGTGAAAATGGTTTTGAAGTTTGCTACTCGCAAGTAGGTTAAGTCGTAGATTTTGATGAATTATTCCAATTCAAGCAATCCAACCTTTACCCACAGGCATTCAAGCAGTTAATCAACTAAGCAGTTAGCCTCATGGCAAGCATGCTAGACATGGCAACATATACATCTCATGCAGTATGCTAAAGTGTAAACATTCACAGTGTACTCCGAGCCAAAACAGAGAACTAGTTAGAAATCATGCATGATCCTAGCTCATGTTAAGATGGCTAATGCAACACATGCAAAAATGCAACTAAAATAGGCTCGGCTATTCTAGAATGGCATATGAAATGCAACTTGATAACATGCTGTTGAACACGTATTCAAGTAAATGTATTGAAATACAATGCAGTTAGTATGATGCCCCGAGCCCGGTGCATGCAATACAGATGAATGGATGCACGCATGCAAAGCATAAGGATGCTAATCGAAACGTGCCCTAAAACTAACCATCGTAAGTAGTAAGTAAAAGGGAGAAAGAAATGGGGGTTGGAAGACATGCATCACACACACGCACGCTTATTACAACAGTTGGCCCTCTCGACAGAGGGTCCGAATAAGAAGCTAACTAGCTAGCTACGCTAAGCTAATTAAACTAATTATTACACAATGAAGCTAATTAATTAACAAGTTAACTACCTAGTTATTACAACACAAATAAATAGCTAATCGCATTAACTACTTAAATACAGAACCAAAGCATAAACTAGCTGAGGAAAGAAACTAAGTAAAGCAGTAAAACAGGAGCCTCAAAGGGAGAAGAGTGTATGCATGCTCAGTCGCCTTGTTCGGAAATCCGTCGCGTCGTTCGGAAATCCGTCGCAATGCCCCAACTTGCCTCTGTTTGCAATTGACCTTAGAACATTGCACAAAGCTCCACAAAGCTTCTACTCCATCATGGGAACCTATAGGAACATGGCCGACCAGTTGTTGATGCTGCAGACCACTAGCCGACCACTTTTCTTTGCACAAAGTAGACCACCAGCAGACCAGAAAAAGTGGTCACCAGCTAGTTTTACTGGTTGGCCGACCAGTTTTGGCTACACTTCTCCAGTTTGCTGTAACATAGAGCAAGAAAGGGGATGGCAATGTATTTGCAAGATATGTGTACACAACCACCCTCCCTATCATTTCATAAGCTCAAGGGAGTGTGGTTCTCGACCCTCGGGCCACCAATCACGCATCTCGATGCATGATGGCTGAGAAGCCAAATTGCACAATTCAATGTAAAATGAATGCACACATAAACACATAAAGCCTTGAACTCTATCATGTATGATCAAGAGTGTCG
Source organism: Camellia lanceoleosa (assembly GCA_025200525.1). NCBI lineage: Eukaryota > Viridiplantae > Streptophyta > Magnoliopsida > Ericales > Theaceae > Camellia > Camellia lanceoleosa. The sequence continues at coordinate 108,857,859 of CM045769.1, forward strand.
GCGACCGAGAATTGAGGCACATTTCATCACTTCAAGTATAAAATGTCCCTCGCTTCTCGTGTTTGGACTAACACCTAATCCAAACAAAATGCAACAACAAGCATGCAAACATGCAATGCAACCCAAGCATGCATGCAACCCAAGCATGCAAACATGCAATGCAACATGACATACATAATGCAATGTAACAACCTAGCATACGCAATCCAAAGAACATGGCATACACAATGCAATGAACAACATGGCATACTCAATGCGATGTAATATAAGCATGCACAATGTAAAGAACATGGCATACACAATGCAATGAACAACATGGCATACACAATGCGATGTAACATGGCATACTCAATGCAAAGAACATAAGCATGCACAATGCAAATAAGGTGCTCAATGGACTTAAACCAAAAATGGACAGACCTCAGTCATGCCCAAATCAGTGGCCATAATGCTAAGAAATGAAAGCACTAAAGCATATACAAGCATGTACATGCATTGGCCTATCAACTAGGCCTAAGAGCACAACCCTCAAGAGTGCTCAAGGAGTGATAAATATGGAAGCGTAACAACACTATGTGCACTAAAATAAGGTATGAAATGATGCCAAATCACTCAAATGATACAAGTATAGCATGCAAAGGTCCTTAAGCATTAAAGATAGCAAAAAGGACTACAAAAGGGGCATGCAATACATGGCACAAAGGCATGAACCAATCATGGACAGAGCTCAAATAAGTCAAGATAATGACCAAAACATGCTGAGATGGTGGCTCAAGGACCTAGGCATGCAAGCATACATACTAAGCCATAAACAAGGCAACAAATACACAACCCTTAGAGGCACTCAAAGGGTGAATGAAGTGGGAACATGGCAGTGCTAAATGCTCTAAAATGTCATGTTAAATGATGCCAAATCATGTACATGTACAAATGAAGCATGCTATGGTGCCCAAAGCTTGAAGCTAGCATAGGCACTTGTACTACAATTATGCAAAACATGAAGCATATGGCAAAGGCAACCCAAAACTGTCCTAGAGCATGCCAAAATGAGTCTAAAACATGTATGGAAGGAAACCAAAACAAGCTAGCATGAAGGACATAAAGTATGACGAATGCAAGGCAAATAAGGTGGATTACACTACACCTATTAAGACCAAGCATGAGATGGCTTCACCAACAAAAATCAGAGTTATATCATGGAAAAATAATCCCAAAAACATACCGAAATGATAGCTCGCAAGCTTAGGCATGAAGGCATACACAATGACCCATGCTTAAGGCATAAAGGATAAAACCTCCAATTCATTGAAAGAGTGACAAATGTGAATTCATCAACATGAAACATGCACTGAAATCACATAACAAATGATGCCAAATCATTCAAATAGCCCAAGCAATACATGCTAGTGGACTCAATGCATAAAGCTAACAAGCTAGAATGAACCATAGCTATACAAAGCAATGCATGCATGACCAAAACAGAAAAAATCAGAGCTTAAGCATGGTAAAACATGGATAAAAGCTTCTTGAAATTAAGCCAAAAGCATGCTAGAATGATAGCTAAAAGCAAGATGCATGTTAGGCTAGTTCATGGAATTGCACTACAAGTGCATGGAGCATGCATGGGGCCATCCAACCAACCCAAAACATATCTAAGGCATGTTAAAACAACACCAAAAACCTACTAAGATGGACTCAAAACATGCTAGAAAGCCATGCTCAAACATGAGGCATACAAAGCTAGTTTTCAACATTTACACTACAAGTGTATTAAGCATGCATGAGGTGACAAAACCAAACCAAAAAAGTGGTATGCCATGTCAAAACAAGCCCAAATACATGCTAAGATATGGCCAACATAAGCTTAACAAACATGCTCAAACATGAGGCAAATGAAGCAAGTATTCAAGACACAAGGAGAGGGGATGACCCTATCCTATTTGGGACCTCAAAACACCATTTCCACCACTGAAATTCCTCTGGAATTCAGTGGTAGAAAGGTCATGCAAAGGCTAAAACAAGAGCCAAAAGGAATGGCTCAAAACAAGGCCTAACAAGGCCTAAGAGGGGGTAGACCACCCCCAACACAAAAGTGACCTTAAACAAACATTTTAAGCATGCAAAAATAGAAATTTTTTTAGTTAAAAGTTAAGCTTAAATCATCATGCAAATAGGTTCAAAAGCTTAATCAAAACAAAGGGTTAAAGGGTTAGTTGACTCACCATTGTAGAAACTCTTCAAGGCTACCACTCCAGCAGCTTTCTTGGATCAATACCAGTCCAAAAGCACCAAAAACAACCTCAAGAAGCTTCAGCAACAAAAGGATGGTGTTTGAGTGTGTGTTTGTGTGCAATAGCATGGAAAAATTACACTTTAAGGCACAAATATGAGACCAAGAGAGAGATATAGAGATATATGTGTATCTATAGCTCAAACAAGAAAATTTGAACCTGGAGGAGAAGGGGGGAGGTTCTCTTATATAGAGAACCAAGGCTTGAGCTTGTTGGACAAGCTTTAGGCTTAAAGCCATCCCTCCATACACGTGTATGGAGGATGGCTTCTGTGCCCTCCAGCTGGCACAGCTGACTCTAAAATTTCTCCAAAAAGGTGATGAAAAGCTACCGACCACTTGAAGTAGTTGGCCAGCTACTTCTACTGGTCGGCCGACCACTGGAAGTGGTCTCCCAGGGAAGAAAGTGGTCGGCCATGGTGGGAGATGGTCAGCAGCATGAAAGCAAGGCAGTGGTGTGGTGGTTGACCAGAAAAGGTGGCCCAAAGGCCAAGAACACCAGTTGGCCGACCAGAAAACTGGCTGGCAGTGAGGAAAGTGGTCTCCAAGGGAAAGAACTGGTCTCTCACCCTTGTACCACCGCCGAAACAAGGAAAACAAGGTTTGTACCAAAAACAAACCAAAAGGGATGCAAGATGAGAGTTCGGGAGGCAAGACGCGCAGCCGGAAGCCTCGAAAACTAGTTTATCGACATCAAAAGTGGTCTCCCGGACCACAGTGTCCCTCTAGGCAGAGGCAACAGGGCATGGGTCGAAAACCAAACCAAACGGAGAATGTTAAGCAGTCTCGAGACAAGGCGCGCGGCCGAAGGCTCCGAAAATCAAAAACTAGTCTCCAAGCAAGAAAATTGGTCTATGACCACGAAAAGTGGTCTACGACCATAAAGAGGTGGTCTACAAGACCTCTCCCTTCCTCTAGAGAAGAGAAACAAGGCTTGGTCCACAAACCGAGCCAAAGCACAAACAGTTTAGAGGCCCGGAGGCAAGGCACTCAGCCAAAAACTCCGGAAACTCGAACAAGCAGAACATGCACTATCACCGAGCGCTCAATCGATGACGTTTGAGTCTTAAGGTCGGTCAAAAATGGGGTGTCTACAGTTGCCCCTCTTTGACAAAACTCGAAAGTCGAAAAGTAACGTGAGTAAATGTCAAAACCAGAAACGACCCATTTTTAACAAGGCCGAAGACTTAGACAAACAAGCAAGATAACAAAGAGATGCGCCCGCAGGCAGGGGCAAAATGCAAATGACATGCACAAAATCGAACATAACTTATGATCATGCAAAGAAAGCTGTAACGAAACAATTATACACAATAAATGCAGCAGTTTAAGCAAGCGAATACGAACCAAACTACAATACATGCAGAAAGGATGTAAGAGAATTATACAATTCTCACTGTGTCTCACGCGGAGTACATACAATACCGTCTGGTCACACCAGCCTCAAATGAACCGTACATACAATATCGTGCCTGCAAAAGAAAGAAACTCAACAGGTACAATATAGTTAGAAACATATGTTCAACGTTACATCAAGATGCAATATAAATGCGTGCACATATGATGCCGATGGAAATATGCATATCAATACAAGTAAAAAGTGCGTGACAACGCAAGTGGAGGAGTGCATGACAATGCAACCTAAGTGTGCGCATAACAATGCAAGTGAAACGTGCATAACAATGCAAGTAGTGCATAACAATGCGAGTGGAGGGTGCATGATAATGCAACCTAAGGGTGCACGACAACGCGGGTGGAGAGGTGCAAGACAATGCAACCTAAGTGTGCGCATAACAATGCAGATGAGGGGTGCATGACAATGCAACCTAAGTGTGCGCATAACAATGCGGGTAGAGGGGTGCAAGACAATGCAACCTCAGTGTGCGCATAACAATGTGGTTAAAATATACATAACAATGTGCTTAAAGTGTGCATGACAATGCGAGGAAGGTATGCATAACAATGCATTTGAAATGTGCAACTTCAAAAGAACGTTCGAAACAAAATACTGAAAAAGGAGATAAAAGGCTTAACGCGAGCAATTTAATCGTAACCTCCAAGTTACCTCTCGGATGGATCACAACATACTTAAAAGGGATACACCTCGCTCTTTGACGAGTGACGATGAGCCATGCATCGAAGACTTGAATTGAAGTTCCCGCGAGGACATTTTTTAGCCGAAAAGTGTACTTTTCTTGTACTTTCTCGAGAGCCGAGGACTCCAATCACCACCATGGGCTGCATGCTTGCACAGGAGTCTGAGGACAAAGTGGAGAAAGCTATCTACTATCTGAGGAAGAAAATGTTGGATTACGAGACCCGTTACACTCCGCTGGAGAAGGCTTGTCTGGCCTTGGTATGGGCTACCAGGAAGCTGTGGTACTACCTGTTAGCTCACTCTGTAATACTGGTTTCGAGATTAGATCCCATCAAATATCTCTTCGAGAAATCAGCATTTACGGGTAGGCTAGCTCGTTGGTTGCTTCTGCTTTCGGAATTTGATCTGAAGTACATGACGCGCAAGTTAGTGAAAGGGAGAGCGGTAGCGGAGTTCCTAGCCAATCACCCAATTGAAGGGGATGAAGCAGTTGAGTATCTGTTCCCAGACGAGGCCATTCTGTATGTCAAAGAAGAGACTTGGATGATGTACTTTGACGGAGCGTCAAACCAATACGGGTATGGGATAGGGGTGTTGCTGATAGCACCCGACAATTCCCTCACACCCTTAGCATTCAAACTCCAGTTCAAAATGTCGAACAATGAGGCAGAGTATGAGGCATGTATTGCTGGACTAGAAGCCGCCCTGGAGCTAGGGCCAAAACGGTTAGATGTCATCAGGGACTCAAACCTTGTTGTATCTCAAGCTAAAGGAGATTGGAAAGTTAAAAAAGAAAAGATGAGAATCTATCACCAGACCTTGGACGTGCTGATTCCTCGGTTTGAGAAACTGAACTTCGCTCATCTGTTAAAAGAGAACAACAGGTTTGCTGATTCATTGGCAACTCTATCTTCTATGATAGACATTCCTTTCGGAGTCCGGATGCGTCCGATCATCATCGAGTAGAAATTTGTGCCGACCTACGAGCTGATTGCCGCCATAAATGAAGTACAAGATGAGAATCCCTGGTATTACGACGTCTGGAACTTCTTGGAAAAGGAAGCATATCCACCAGGGGCAAATGCCAAAGACAAGAGGGCAATTCGAAGAATGGCTGCTCAGTTCATCGTCTGCAGGGGTAAATTGTACAAGAGGGGTCATCTCGGGATACATAAGCTTTGCGTTGATGCTGAAGAATCCAAGCACCTGATGGAGGCCATCCATGGAGAAGAGTGTGGAGCACACATGAACGAGGTGATGTTAGCCCGGAAGATTCTCAGACAGGGTTATTACTGGCCCACCAAGGAGGAGGATTATATTGGCTTTGTCTAGCAATGCCACAAATGTCAGATCCATACAAATCGCATGAACATTCCGCCGTTGAAACTGTACAACATCACTTCGCCATGGCCATTTTCAGTCTGGGGGATTGATGTAATTGGGATTGTCACTCCAAAGGGATCCAACGGGCATGCGTACATTTTGGTAGCAATAAACTACTTCACGAAGTGGGTTGAGGCCCAATCTTACGCGGTGTTGAAGGCATCGCATGTCGCTAAGTTCATCAGGAACAACATCATCTGTCGCTACGGGGTGCCGAATGAGATTATTTCGGATAATGGTTCCCACTTCAAGAAGGAGGTGACCGACTTGTTAGAGAAGTACAAGGTGGCTTTTCATAAGTCATCTACATATCGGCCACAGACAAACGGAGCAGTTGAGGCCGCCAACAAGAACATCAAGTACATTCTGTAGAAGATGGTGGAAACCTATAGGGACTGGCCAAATAAGCTGCCATTTGCTCTTTGGGGCTACCGGACTTTAATTCGAACTTCTACTAGGGCAACTCTATATTCCTTGGTTTATGGGATGGAGGCTGTTCTGCCTATCGAAGTTGAGGTTCCATCATTACGGGTATTGGCTGAGTGTCAGATAGCTGAGGCAAACTGGCAGCAAAACAGGTTTGAAGAACTCATGCTCTTTGATGAAAGAAGGCTGAAAGCACTGTATCACGTCCAGGGTTATCAACGAAGAATTACTAAGGCTTTCAACAATAAGGTTAAGTCCAGGAATTTGAAAGAGGGAGATCTAGTGCTCAAAGACAACCGAGCTCCCATCCACGACCCTAGGGGCAAGTTCAGACCCAATTGGACTGGTCCTTACATCATCAAGTCTATCTGGTCGGGTGAAGCTATCATTCTAATAGACCTCGATGGCCTAGAGTTCTCTCAGCCGATCAACATGGACAAGTTGAAGAAATACTTTCCTTGAGTGGCTTGCTAGGCCGAAAACCCGAAAGGGTGACCTAGGCAAAAGTTAGAGCATCAAAATTTTGAAATAATAAAAACTGAGCTCGCAAGGTTGAAAACCCAGAAAGGATGCCTTGGCAAAAGTTAGAGCGCAAAAGGAGAGCGTTAATACACGAGTCAACTTGAACCGAACTACGTAAGGCTTGATTCCCATCTTTGGGATACGTAGGCAACTTCATCTTAAAGTCCAGCCATAAACACTTCCAAATCAACTTTGTTTGTGTGATCATGTTGGTCATCTTTGTCTATTTTGCATTCAAGAGCTCGGTGATCTCTAGTGCAGTGCTATTCAGACTAGGGGCAACTTTTCAGTTGATGGGATCCGGGGTTGTACATCTCAGTGATAGATCTCGGGCGTGTCCAGATGTGATCCATATCGAAAATGGTTTTGAAAGGTTTTAATAAAAGTTGATTTTGCTCAAATTAATCTTTTTACAACTTAGACCATGTTTGGACCAAACGAAAAATTTTCAGTCCCCACAACCTTCAATTACATTGATTTCAGTACAGAGTTCCCCTACTCTTGAATACAAATTGAAGTTGCTTTTTATTACATTCATAAAGAAAACTTGAAAGTACTGATAAAGCAATAAATTCGGGGTATGGATAAGTCAGGTGTTCCTGCACCCCCAGCCAGAGCCGGTGGAAGTCTTTGATGCCAAAGTAGGCCCAACTTGTGCCTCTTCATCAAGCCAAGCTATGCACTCATTAGAGAGGGTGTAACTGAAAGTGGGAGCGGGGGCCAGAAGCTCTCTCGTCCTCTATGCTGCGGCATACCGAGCTAGCTGTGCACCTCAGACCGAAAATACAACAGGGTACTCTATCCCTTTTTCCGGACAAGTCTGATCATGTCCAAACTGGCGCCAAAATCAGAACGGGAAGTAAAGGACACAGTGTGTCAGGTCAATCAACTGAATCCCGGGCTGGCGAGTCATGCTGTAGCTTATCGCTGGCAGATTAAGCCAAGGGCAGCACCAAGCAATGTCGAGAGCAGTCAAACTGCACATCCATTCGCACCACCATCCCTCATCAGGGGCATCGACTAGACGTCGCCAGAAGAAATAGCTGCGAGCTGAATATGCTGGGCATGAGTCCACAACGTTCAATTTATACATCAACCATATCTGGAGAGGGATGAAAAATGAGTGATTAAATAATAGAGAGGTGTACGTTGAGAGAAAAGTGAGAAAAGGGTTTTGAGAAAAATCGAGCCTGAGGGCCGAGTGATGTGAGAAATATATGTGGGATAGGGTGGGAAACATTACCTGCAGCAATAGTGGACTCCTGCGAATCTAGTCGTCTCCTGGTGATAGAAAGCATCTAAACCCATCAATGTCTCAGCCAATGTCATGGCAATGCAGCTCTTACCCTCTTTTAAGCATTGGGCAACCTCAACCAAACGTGCGCTAAAACCACCGGAGCTTGGGGCAAGCAAGAAATGAGACAGCATGCACAAGCAAAGCACATGTCACCGAAAACCCTGCCAGTGATGATCGTCGCGGTCACCGGCATTAGAAAATCAACAAATAGAGCTGGGAATGTCCAACTCCCTGTCATGGATCAAAGACCGAGCGTCGTGCAAAGTGAGCCCGCACATCCGTCCTAAGGTTTGGATGTGGCCGAAGCGGAATTGTGGCAAAATCTCTTCCTCGTGTTCGAACTCCATCAAAGCTTGGAAGTATTCGAAAGTGGGACACATCTCTTGTCTGCCAAAGCTAAAAATGTGCATAATCGGATTCCAACACCTTGCCACAGCATGAAGGAATGGAAAACGTAGCGGGGTGCGACTCAGCGTGAATAGTGCATTTATGCCGAAGCCCCAGAAGTTCAGCTTTTCCGAGCCATCCAAGTTGGCAATCCAATTTGTGAGATTTTGGACAAGAAATGCCTCCATTTCGTGCAAAAACTGAGTTGAAATGGAGAAACTACGAAGCTGGGGCTTTTGTAGAAGATAAGGTGTTGAGTGGAAAACAGGTGGCAGCATTCTGGTGGTTCTTGCCATTTTTGGCTGATCAGCCAGTAATGATGGCCGATCGACCATCTTTTTAGCCGATCGGCTAGTATTGGTGGCCGATGGTCATTTCTTGTGGCCGATGACCTCTCACCTTAGTCGATGGCCCTTCCTTTGTCCTCTGAAGCTGTCCATGTGTTGGAGGTGTTGAGAACTTGTGACTTATTCCACTTCAAATGCCTTTTTGTGACGATTTTGCGAAGTTGTGCCTGTGTTACTTCAATTTGTTTATCGAGTTGTTGTATTTTTGTTTATCGAATTGTATATTGCATTAATTGTTAAGTTCTTGTCTTACTTATCAAGTTCTATTTACATTTGGTTAGCATCTCAAGTCATGTTTTTGCTTATCGAGTTGTTTTGTCCTTTCAGTTGTTAGTTGGTTTACTACCTAATTAAGGCAATACAATTCGAGTGTTTAGTTTTCAAACAAAGTTCAATCTCATTTACATTGTTATATGATGCGATGCGATACGATGCGATGCTTAGAATGTACAAATGTAACACTTTTTCGATAAAAAAGGTTGTTTTCATTCCATCATATTTTCTTTTGCAAAGAGTACAAAGTTTTTAAAGAACATAAGTCTGCCTGACGCAGTACAATGTGCAAAACTACTAGACAAAAAAATAAAGCAAAAAAAGACCAGCATCTGGATCGGCGTCGGTCGCCTCAAGTGCGGGAATCCCTCCTCGTTCTCTTCTTGGACGAAGGTCCAGGATCACCGCCATCAGCTCCACTGTCTAAGTTTGAACCCAAGCCATCTCCAGCCTCATCCTGAGATGACTCTGCCTCCTCATCAGACTCGTCATCGTCATCTGGGGCAGGTGCTCGTGAGCTACTTCTGGAGTGAGCATGCCAACTCTGCTGCGGCTGCATGCTAGAGTCCCTCGTCCTGTTCTCCCTACCGCTCGGGGAGGTACTGATGGTCCCGCTAAGGCACCTGCTGTGGCCGGTATCTGGAATGGGGCCTGAAAAGAACCAATTGGCAGATGCATCAGTTATGCTATGCGAAGCTAAGTATGGTATCAAATACAGTGTATGAATGCCATGAGCAGTGTATGATTACGATTAGTGTGAATCGTGAGCGATATATGAGATCTGATGTATCGGTCGTGAGTGGTATGTGAGTGCAGTGTATCAAATGCCGTATTGATAATGTAATGCATCAGATCAGTATGGAACAGATTATGCAAGGTTTTTGGGACTAAAGTTAAAAGAACTTACCGGGATACCGTAAATACTTAGCAGGTCCATGCTCCTCTACAGCATCCCCATCACTGAAGCCGACAGCTCCAAAGCCTGCCCAGTGTACTCTATCGAAGCCTGCAAAAGTGTTGAGGCAATTAGTAATCTATGGGATACCAACTGAAATGAAATGAATGTACAGAATGCAAAGGCGTAGCATGTACCGGGGTCGAGCCTCGAACTCCGACGAGCTCATGATCAGCCAGAGGAGGAGCGATGGGTATCTAGTAAGTCTCTCCAACCTGCCTGCGGCATGTCATAGTGGTGGGCAAGTCTGGCCACTCTGCTCTCTGTTCCCTCCGGGAACTCCTCCTGTCGTGGGCCTGAGTTGCCCTTGATGCTCCTACTCCTCCTACTAGGGCCGCAGGTCTCTCTCTCTCAACTCGCTAGGCACTAGCCAGAGGTCGCATAAGATGTGTCTGAATAAAGACAGTGTAGTCGCCCTCATCTCTGAAGAAGTCAGCGTCCCAACCGATCGTGAAATCAGTCATCTCCTGCGGGGTGTATGTCACTGTGTGCCTCATGTGCGAGGGAGGTGGCATCGAGACTATCTGCTCTGGCAAACCGAGGGTCTGTCGCAGGAAGCACTCTCCTAAGTACCACACCCGGCAGACTGGACCCTCCAGCAAAACTCGAAACCAGGCAATCTCCCGAGCGCCCATGTACTGGTCTCTCACTGCATCAGGCAGCACCGCCCAAGGCTTCCAGGTGATCTGCAAATGATAGATATACAGTTTGTTATCTACTATTGAAAGTGCAATGTAAAGCAAAACTCAAATGAACTGTAAGGTTTGAAATACCTCTGCTGCGGCTATAGTGTCAAAGTATCTACAGAAGAACAAGAAAGACTCCCGCGGCCTCCGCTCGCATCTCACATCATACCTATGAGAATATAGAATAACGGGGGGCATCTCTACCGTCGACTCTGGAGCAAGCCTCAGGAAGTAGGTATACACCCATAACTACAGAATGTGAAAAGGGCAACAATGAGTATGTTTATCAGTAAAGCAGAATACAGATAAAGCAGAAGTCAGAGAATAGTGTGTAGTGTATTGTGCAGTGTAATGCGTGTATGCGGTGTGCAAGGTATGTACAGATGGTGTAAAGCAGTATCAGAAAATGAAGGGAAAGATGTACCTCTGAGGCTCGCCAGTAGACCACTAGCAAATGCCCGCTCCAGCGAGATGAGGAGCTCATGTATCCGTACAGTGTGGCCAATCCTGCGCCACCCCAATCATAGCGCCAGATCCGAGTCATGTCCACCAGCGCGCTCAACAGATAGAGGCCAACTGTGTTCGCCCGGTCGGCGAAGAGAGTAGTGCCCAGCATGAACATAAGGAACCCTTGGGCATACTGCTCAACCTCCTCGCGGGTCATCGGTGTCTGTACCTTGAACTGGTCCTCGAACCATGAATATCTCACGAACCCTAGTCAGGAGAGAGGTGGACGAGCACCAAGCAAGAAGATCTGGGCAGCATCCCACTCGCCCATATCGGTATCAAAAGGGATCGGATCACCTCCTACTCCGATGCCAGTGAGCATGGAGAAGTCGAAGGGAGTCATCGTCATCTCCCCTGCCGTGGAAATGTGGAAGGAATCGGTGGTGTCCCACCACCTCTCCACTAGCGCGCCTAGAAGAGGCCAACTCGCAGTAAGGCGCAAGAGTCCCATGCAGAAAATGCCGAAACTGGCGTGATCGACGATGTGGCGAACCTCATCGGGTAGCTCCATATACCAACCCCGGGCAATGGTGTTCCCATAACCCCGGAAGGCATGGGAATCTCCTTGTGATTCAAGACAAATAGATGTGAAGCAGTGTCAAAAATATAGTTTTTGAATGCGTTCAGACTTGATAGAAAGGCAGTGTGTGTGCATATGTTCGAGTCAACAGTAGTATCATGTATGAATATGCTCAGAATGAACTAGGCATGCGGTATACAAATGTGTTTGGGTTAATCAGATAAAGTGTGATATTGGTTATCCAAGACATGTGATCTATATTGCAGAAAGTAAAGGGGAAGAGTCTACCTCAACAGCGCCATAGGACAGGTGTGACTCCGGCTCACGTAACAGGAGGTCCTCCGGAGCACCTCTCGCAAAGCTCCTAAACTGGCGAATGCTGTCAGAAGGCAATATATGTACCTCAAACTGGTACGTCGCCAGGTCGAAGGGTCGAACACTGAACGACAAGAGCTCGAACTCCGGATCCATCTCCATCCCTGGAGGAGCCCCACCCTGTGGAATATCGTCCGCCATCTCGAGAAGAGTGAGAAAATGGCCGAGGGTATGGAAAATAGGCAAGAATGCCAAAAGTCAACCGAAAGTCAACCCTGAGGGATGAAAAATGGAAGAAAAGGTCGAAGTGCGGAAGAAGGCATGGAAACCAAGGGTAACTCGGGGGAAACAAACCCTAAGTGACGAAAATCAAGAATGTGGCGCCGAATACAATTTCCAATCGGTTCAAAGTGTTTGAAATGACGAGGGTTTCGCGAATCGAAAGTTGTGGGAGGTTCAAAAACGGAGGAAAAGCTCGAATTGAAGGGAGGAAAAAGGTCTAGAGTGATAGCGGGATGAATTTCGGCTAGAGAGAAGTTAGGAAATGATGTTTGGAACCCTATACTTAAATACCTGAGGCAAATGGACAAAACTGCCCCGAATCTACCACTTTTGGCCGATCGGCTAAATTATTGGCCTATTGGCCAAATTGTTGGTTGATAAGCTTGTTTTATGGCCGACGGATGGCCGATAGCTCCCCCTGGTGGCCGATGGACCTCCAATGCCCTTGTTTGTGGTTTTTTTTTTTTTTTTGGTTGATTTGTACCCTCATCTCTCAAGAAAGTGCAAGAAAATACGCTTTTGAAACTTAAGCGGCCTCCGCGGTGACCTCAAACTGTGTCTCCCGTGTGCGGCACTCGATACGCATGAGGTGTATCATTTTTCGTATCCTTTTATATATTATAAGATTTGAAAATTGCTTTTGAATATATGTTGCATCACAGTGTTTTGTCATGTTTGCAAGGTGTGCATTTGTTATATGCCTTTTCACTCTTACATTGGGCATGCCTCATCTCGTTTTGAGGTTGTATCTCAACATTGCGAAGAACATGCCTTTACCATGCTTACATTAAATATGTGCATCTCTATGTCATTGCATGGAACATGCGTTTTGCGTTGTCGCGCACACTTGTTACATTGTCGTGCACACCTTACTCGCATTGTCACGCACACTCTACTTGCATTGTTATGCACTTATCAGTTTTGCATTGTTATGCACGCTTCAATCGTATTGTTATGCACTTTTTACGTGCATTGCTATGTACTTTTCACTTGCGTTGCTACACACCTTTTCACTTGCATTGTGCATGCACGCGTTTAATTCGTATTGGAATTGTATCTTGATGTGACGTAGAACATGTGTTGCTATTATATTGTACCTGTTGAGTTTCTTTCTTAGGCAGATGCGATATTGTATGTATGATTCATTTGAGCCTAGTGCAACCAGACAATACTGTGTGTATGGTTCATTCAGAGGAATTCCAGGTATGACCTTTCCTGTCCTTTGAGTTCATTTTGTTTCGGTTAGGAACACCCGGGTGCGCTCAGTGTTTACGCTATACCCTTGTTAGAAGCATTGAGACTCACTCTGATGCTTATGCAACTCCTCAGTGCTAGCACTGCTACCTTTCCTCTCTTGCGTGTGATACGCTAAGAGATGCTTCCTTTCCTCTCTTGCATGTGATACACTGAGAGATGCTTCCTTTCCTCTCTTGCGTGTGATATGCAGAGAGATGCTTCATTTCCTCTCTTGCGTGTGATACGCTGAGAGATGCTACCTTTCCTCTTTTGTGTGTGATACACAGAGAGATGCTTCATTTCCTCTCTTGCGTGTGATATGCTGAGAGATGTACCTTTCCTTCTCTTGCGTGTGATACGTTGAGAAGTATTGCCCTTTCTTTCTCTTGCGTGTGATACACTGAGAAGTGTTGACATTTCCTTCTCTTGCGTGTGATACGCTGAGAAGTGTTGCCTTTCCTCTCCTGCGTGTGATACGCTGAGAGATGTTGTGTTTGAGACTCCGGGTATTCTCGGTAGTCGCTTTTAGCCTTCTCTGCGTGAGATGCAGTGAGAATTGCATAATTTTCTTACATCCTTTCTGTTGGAATGTGTGGGACTATTCTTTCTTACTCACTTGTTTAAACTGTTGTATTTATTTTGCATGAATGCTTCATCACAGCTCTCTTTGCATGATCATAATTTATGTTCCGCATAATGCATGTCATTTGCATCTTGCCCCCGCCAGCGGGCGCATCTCTTTGTTATCTTGTATGTTTATCTAAGTCTTCGGCCTTGTCAAAAATGGGTCGTCTCTGGGCTTTGACATTCACTCCCATCATCTTATGACTTTCGAGTTCTGTCAAAGAGGGGCAACTGTAGACACCCCATTTTTGACCGTCCTCAAGACTTGGACGTCATCATTCAAACACTCGTTGATCATCTATGCTCGTGTTCGTTTTGAGTTTCTGAAGGTCTCGGCTACGCGCCTTGCCTTCGAGCCTCTCAACTTGTCTGTTTTGTGCTTGGTTGTGGACCAAGAGCTTGTGGTTTTGTTTCTGAGGGAAGGGGGTGGATTGTTGGCCATCCCTACAACCCATCGGCCAAGCTTTGCGCTTATTGGCTATGTTTTCTCTCTATCAGCCATCAGTGTTGGCCGATCGGCACTCTTTTTGGCCGGTCGGCACCATTTTTGGTCGATCAGCCATATCTTTTGGCCGAGGCCTTTTTATTTTCTTTTGCAGATATTTTTGCGCCAGCTGTGACAGCTGGTGAGCACAGATTTCATCCTTCATACACGTGTATGAAGGGATTGAATCATGCCCTTAGCTTGTCCAGCAAGCTTAGGAATTGATTTTCTATAAGAAGGGAGACCCTTCTCCCTTTCCAGAGGTTCTGAAAATTGATATACAAGATATATATATATATATATATATCTATATTTCTTGCTCTCTCTCTATATTTGTGTGAGTTTGTGCCAGTGTGTTTTGCCTTCACTTTTGCACTACAACACCTAGTAGAGCACCTTTGCTTTGTTACTGAGGTACTAGAGGACCTTGTTTGGACTCTCAAAGCTTGTTTCTTTGACTCAGAAGTTGTTGTTCTAAAGAGGTTCTTCAAGGGTGAGTCCCTTACTTCTTTAAAGCTCTATTTTCATAGCTTATTTAGCCAACTTTGCATGCTTCTTTTGGCTTAGCTTTCAACTAAAAAAGGTCTTGTTTTGAAGTGCTTAACATATTTGTTTAAGGCCCATTTGGTGTTGGGGGTGGCCTACCCCTCTTTATGCCTTGTTTGGCCTTATTTTGAGCCACCTCTTTAGGCCTTCAAGATCATCTCCTTTTGGCTTTTTAGCCACTGAAATCCAATGGATTTTCAGTGGTAGAAAGTGTGTTTTGAGGCCTCAAAGAGGAGGGGGTTGTCCCCCCTCCTCTTCTCTTGAGTGCTTGTGTTGATGGCTCACCAAGTTGGCATGTTTTTCTACCTCTTTGTGGATCCATTTCAGCATGTCTTAGGCCTTTTTTTACCATGATATAACATTGTTTTGGCTTGGTTTGATCACATCATGCATGCTCCTTACACTTGTAGTGCAAATCCATTCACTAGCCTAAAATGCATCATGCTTTTGACGACCATTCTAGCATGTTTTTGGCTTAACTCCAAGAAGCTTTTCCTCATGTTTTACCATGCTTAAGCTTTGTTTGATGTTGTTTTGGTCATGCTTGCCATGCTTTGTATAGCCATAGTGTATTTTTGCTCATTAACTTTGAGTTTCATGGTCTCTAGCATGGCTTACATGAGTTGTTTGCATATTTTGGTCTCATTTCTACCATGATTTCAGTATGTATAGTGTGGCCATACTCTCTCATGCTTCACTACTTCAATGCTTTTGGTGAGTCATGCTTTATGCCTTAAGTATGAGTCTATCTGCATGCCTTATTGCCTAAGCCTTTGGGCTGCCACATCAGTGCATTTTTGGTGTTATTTTGAAATGCCATAACTCTTATTTTAGTTGGTGAAGTCATCTCATCCTTAGTTTTGGTGGATGTAATGTAATCCTCTTTGTTGGCCTAGTATGCTCCATGCTTTTGGCCTTTTATTCTAGCATGTGTTGACTTTGTTCTAGCATGTTTTTGGTCTTGTTTTGACTTGCCTTGGGACTATTTTGAGTCACCTTGGCCCTTTGGGGCTTGCTTGATATGGCCATGATGTAAGTCCCTTGGCTAGCTTTAAGCTTTGAGCCCACTAGCATGCTTTGTTTGTCATATGTGCATGATTTTAGCATCCTTTGGAATGTGATTTCAGAGCCTATTTCATTGCCACACTCTCACATTTTCCACTCCTTCAATGTGCTTGAGAGTTGGTGCCTTCATGCCTTGCTTGTGAACCAATTGGTATGCATGCTTGTATATACTTTTGGACTTCATTTTCAGCATGTTTTGGCCATTGTATTGGCATGCATGAGGCTTTTTTGAGGTTGGTTTGGTCCATTGAATATTGTATTACATGGCCCTTATCATTGCATTCTTATTTGCATGTTATTGCATGTTCATGATGTTTAGCATGTTGATTAGATAGCATATCATTGCATACTTGGTGCATTGCATGTTGTTTCATGCTTGTTGCATTGCATGATTTTTGCATGCTTGTTGCATCGCATTGCGCCTTGCATTGCATTGTGTTTGGATAGGGTGTCAATCCAAACACAATGAACAAAGGACGTTTCATACTTGAAGTGATGAAACGTGCCTCAATTCTCTGTTGCCGACCCTCTTGATCAAGCATGATAGAGGATAAGGTCCCTTATGTGGTATTTGTGTGCATTCATTAACATTGATTTGTGCAACTCGGCCTCTTTGGCCATCATGCATTGAGATGCGTAATTGATGGCTCGAGAGCCGAGTACTATGCTCCTTTGAGCATTAGGCATGATAAGGAGTGTGGTTACACACATTTTCTTGCAAATACACTGTCATGCCTCTGTTAGTGCTTTATTGCAGCAAAAAGAGAATTTGCAGGAAGAAGTGGCCGATCGACCACTTAGTTTGCCGATCGGCTATCAAAAGTGGCCGATGATCATTTTCTTTGGCCGATGGCCATTCCTCTTGGCCGACCACCTCTTAGCATGTCCATAAGGTGGGTCAGAAGTATCTCGGAGGTAGGCACAATTTTCAGAGGTTTAAAACAGTGCAAATAGAGGCATCACGAGGCATAGTGGTGGATTTCCGGGAGGACACGACCAAGCATGCATCATTCATCATTCCAAGGCAGAGCTGTGGCAGCCTATTTAGTTTCTTACTTAGCTGGTTTTGCAATTTAATTAGTTTGATTAATTAGTTAGAGTTTTGTAATAATTAATTAGCTAAGTTAGTTAATTAGTTGTTTTGTAATAATTAACTTAGCTTAGCTAGCTTAGCTTATTCATTCGGATCCTCCGTCAAGAGGGCGAATTTTTGTAGTAAGTATGCATGTGTGGGATGCATGTCTTCCAACCTTATTTCTTTCTCCCTTTTATTTACCAGCTTTTGATGGTTAGTTTTAGGGCATGTTCCAATTAGCATACTTATGCTTCGCATGCGTGTATCATTCATCAGTTTTGCATGCACCGAGCTCGGCGCATCATACAAACTGCATTGTATTTCAATACCAATTCGAATACATGTTATCTAGTTGCATTCACATGACATCTTAGAATAGCCGAGCCTATCTTAGTTACATTTTGCATGTGTTGCATTAGGTATTCTTGACATAGCTAGGATCATACATTGATTACTAACTAGCTTCTGTTTTGGCACGGAGTACTAGGTAAGCTTTTACGCTTTAGCATACTGCATGAGATGTATATGTTGCCATATATAGCATGCTTGCCATGAGGCTAACTGCTTAAGTGTTTAATTGCATGAATGCATGTGGATGAAGGTTGGATTGCTTGAATTGGAACAATTCATCGAAATGCGAATTTTAAGCCCACTTGAGAGTGGCAAAATCGTGTTTTCTAAGTCCACTTGAGGGTGGAAAATCCGCGACTTAGCCTACTTGTAAGTTGCAACTTCAAATCGTTTTCAAACAAACAAACATGAGACGTTTTGTTCCAACCTGAGTGATTTAGTCAATACTTGTATACCGTGCGCATCACACAGTAAGTGAGCTAATAAACCAGAATAAGAATACATGTGTTTTCAAAAACAACATATCATGTTAGTAAAGGCCGATCTTTGATCGGGCGAGCGGGGTGCTCATTTCACAACCTTCTCCCTTCGTACCCAAGTTCCCGAGCCGAGACAACTTTGGTGATGACGGACACGTGGCCTTAGGCACGAGTTAGGGTTTCCTAAATTTCCCAAAAACAAAATATTTAGGTGGTGACTCTAAAATCTGGCAAAGCAGTCCATGTTTGGCGCTTTTTGATAAAAAATCAGTTTTCCAAAACGATTTGCCGGATTTGGACTCTTTGGCGATTTATTAGTCTTGCATTGCACTTTGCGAGATTAGATTCAGAACCGTGACATGAGTCTGAACTATAGTAGCAAGAACAATAATTCGCACCTTCGCGCGTGGAGCAGAGTTCGGGCGGTCTACACACTGGCCGTCGTATCGCCACAAGTAAAGCATGATAGGAGGGATCTCATCCACTAGCTTTGGAGCCAGAACCGAGAAATAGGCATAAACCCATAACTGTAAGAAAAGGGCAACAGCGTTATCAACAATGCATGAACAGATATAAAACAAAAAGTACAAAGCATAAAGCACAATGCATGAACAGATATAAAACAGAAAGTGCAAAGCAAAAAACACAATGCATGAACAGATATAAAACAGAAAGTGCAAAGTAGAAAGCACAATTTGCCAATAGAAAGTACAAAAGCAGAAAGGTGTGGTGCATACCTCCCAGGCTCTTTAGTAGCCTCCGACCCGCTCTCCCCTCATACAGAAAGTGGAGCTCATATCGCAATAGAGTGTGGCGATGCCAACTCCACTCTAGTCATAGAACCGGACTCCAGGCAATATCACGAGGGCGCTCAATAAGTATAAACCTACGGTGTTCCACCTGTTCTCAAACAATGTGGTACCGAGTAGAAACATCAAGAAGCCACAGATATACTGCTCTACCTCCTTCAGTGTCTTGGGCTCACTCCCGCAAAAGTGCTCAGAGAGCCAGCTATATCTCACCATCGTTGGCCTATATAGAGGTGGGCACGCTCCAAATAGGTGGATCCAAGCCGCTTCCCATTCGCCCATACCATTTCCCATTCGCCCATATCCATGTCAAAGGGGATCGGATCAACCCCTACTCCTATGCCTATGATCATGGCAAAGTCGTAGGGAGTCATCGTCATCTCCCCAGTGGAAGAGAGGTAAAAAGAGTTAGTGGTGTCCCACCACCTCTCCACCAACGCTCCAAGTAAAGCCCGGCTCGCCATGTGTCGTGAGAGTCTGGTGCAGAACAAGCTGAAGCCGGCCTCATCAACAAGGTCGCGGACGTCTGGCGGGAGCTCACAATACCATTCTCTCGCTGTCACTGCCCCAGCGGCTGGCCACTTTTACTGGACGGCAACGCACTTTTAATGGGTGGCCGGCCACTACTTCTGGGTTTCCGGCCACTTTTTTAAGCTAGGCAGTGTCCTCTTTCCAGCGGAGCAAAGCAGAACTTGAGGTGAAAAAAATAGTGCAATTTTCTAACTGTACAATAAAGGCATTTCGGTAGCAAAGCGAAGAGCATCATCGGGTGGAAATCCACATCCATGCATGAGCCGTCCCTCGATCCTTGAGATCTGTGAAATGATGTTGTAATATTAGTATGTTGTGCTTGGAGTAGCAGATTTATAATTAATTACTTGGAATAGCTAGTTAGTTTCGTATTGTACTTATTTAATTAGCTAGAATAGTTAGTTAAATTTTTGTTATAATAATTAGTTAAGTAGTTTAGCTAATTTATTCATTTGGGTTTGTAATAGTTAGTTAATTAGGTAATTAATTAGCTACACCATTCATTCAGACCCTCCTGTGCAAGGGCAAAGTGTAAAAATGTATATGTCTTCCAACCCCACGTCTTTCTCCCTTTTATTTACTTGCTTATGATGGGTAGTTTAGAACATCATGTTTCATTTAGCATTACTCATGTTTGCATCCATTTGTATTGCATGCATCGAGGTTCGGTTCATCATTCTAACAAGCATTGCAGTTTACATACGTCGTTGAAAACATGTTAAATTGCATGCTATCAAGTTGATTCACATGTCAAAATTAGTAGTCGAGTCTATTAGTTACATATCGCATGTATTGCATTAGTCATGTTTGCATTAGTTAGGAGCATGCATTTTTTCTAACTCTTTTGTTTCTTTTGGCTTGCCTTGGAGTACGAGGTGAGCATTTTATTTGCTTTAGCATATCGCATGTGTGTGGTTGTTGCCATGTCTAGCATGCTCGCCATGAGGCTAATTGCTTAATTGCTATACCTGCTTGAATGCATGTGGATGAAGGCTAATTGCTTGATTGGAATAATTTGAGTATTGTACACATGCAATCACTTTTTCGAGTGGTGTACATATTTGAAACAATTTTCAAAACAAACATGAAATCAAACATTCCAATTTTGCAAATTAGTCTATACTTGTGTGCGCATCACATAGTAACAACAACCTAATAACCGGAACAAGAGCATATAATGTAAATAAGAATCACATAGGCCGATTGTAGACACCCCATTTTTGACCGTCCTCAAGACTTGGACGTCACCGTTTGAACACTCGGTGATTATCCATGTTTGTGTTCGTTTAGAGTTCCCGGGGGGCTCGACTACGCGCCTTGCATCAGGATCTCTGAACTTGACCGTGTTGTGTCTGGTTTTGTACCAAACACTTGTGTTTTGCCTTGGAAGGGCAGGGAATGGCTTATTAGCCATCTCCACACACCACCGGCCCTCCCCTACCATCACCGGCTACACATTGGTTCCACCGGCACTGTTTTGTTAAAAGATTTTGTCAGTCGGCACTGTATGTTGCCGACCGGCACTATTTTGTGCCGATGATCTTTTTTTGTGGCCGGTGTGCATTCTGTACACCTCTGAGGCATGGTGCATGCCAACTGTGCCAGCTGGAATGCACCCTCACACTCCCCCGTGCACAGGTGTGGCCATTTTGCACCCTTTGCAGCCTTGAACCCTCTAAGCTTCTAGAAGCTTGTCCCTTTGTCCGACGCTACTTGGTGAAGCTTGGCCAGCTATCTTAGCTTCTCCAAGAAGCCAAGACCTCTTTGCACCCCCCTTTAAACCTTTTCCTTTGCTTAGCCACTAAGTTTGGCCTTGCCTTGGCCTATATAAACACCACCCCTCTCCCTTTGAGGGGGGTTAGCCATTTTCAATACAAAACCAGAGCTTCTATATCTATATATCTGTGTTGTACTCTCTCTCTCTCTCTCTCTCTATATCTCACTCTCTCTCATCCTTGTGTGTGTGTTTTGAGCCTAAATAGTGTGTTTTTACCTCACTTTTGCACTAATACACACACCATTACACCTTATTTCGAGATTGAGGGACTTGGAGGGTTGTTTGTTGAGTTTTTGCACTAGTTTTGATCACTAGAGGAGGGCTGCACCACCTGTTCTTCAAGTGTTCTTCAAGGGTGAGCTAGTTACTTTAGTTTCCCCATTTTTGCAACTAGTTTTTACCTATCTTGCTTTGTGTTTTAGGCTTTGTGTATAACTGAAGAAAGTCTTATTTTTTTCTTGCTTTTGAACTCTCATTAAGGTCATTTTATGGTTTGAGTGCAAACTCACCCTCTTAGGCTTTGACTTGGCCTATTTGGTATCCTTATTTTGAGCCTTGTTTGCTTAGTTGTTTTTGTCTTCTCATCACTGAAAATTAGAGGGTTTTTAGTGTTAAGGAAAGTGTTTTGAAGTCTTGTATAGGGGAGGGACACCCCTCTCCCCTTTGTTCCTTTCTTGCCTTTGTCTTTGGTCAAAAGGGTAGCATGTATGAGTGGTTGCATTTGGCTTCATTTCAGAGTTTTTCTTGGTGTTTTGGAGCATGTTTAACCTCTGTCTAATGTGGGTTTGTTGGCCCTTAACATGCTTTATATACTTGCTTTGTACCTCTCCATTTTGCTTGGAAATGTGCCATGCCATTAGCCTAGTATATCCTCATGTTTTAGCCTAACATTTTGAAGCACTTGATCATGATTTGTCATGTTTTAGATCTGTTAGCCACTGGTTTTTCCATATTTGGTGTGCTTGATGTGGTTACTTTGTGTTTTGGCTTGTAAGCCTTAAGCATATTGACCTCTAACATGCTTAGCTTGGACCATCCTCATGATTTGGCATCATTTAGGGTCATATTTCAGTCCATAGATTATGTTTGTATGTTTGCATATGTGGCTTATTTCATGCTTTTAGGGTGTGCCCTTTTATGCCTAGGAATAGGCCTTATGCATGCTTGTAAGTTCGAAGCATTTTGGGGCTGCCATATCAAGGGATTTGGGTGTATGTTTTTATGCTAGAACTCTGTTTTCATATGTCTAATATGTGCCATGAGTGGTCATGTTGGTGGTGGTGGAATACCCCTTGTTTATGCCTTGGTTTTAGGCCCATTTGTTTGCATGCTTGCATGAGTGTTGATCTACCATTTTGGGCGCATTTTGCCACTGTTTTGGGGAGGTTTGAGGTCTACCCTCTTGTGATTAAGTCCACCAATGCATATTTATTTGATGCTTGTTGCATGCTTGGTCAATGTAGTCTTGACATATGACAATCCTATTGCCTTAAGTGCCCATGTTTGCATCACACTTTGTATCTTGCATACCTAGTATTGCATACTTGTCACAATATGTTGCATTACATTTGGCATGTTTTGCATTTCATCTCACATTGCACCATTTGAGCCATGTTTGCATAACATGCATTGCATTACTTGGTTTGGGGGTGTCAAACCAAGTGTGAGAAATGAGGGGTGTTTGTACTTCAAGTGACAAAACACACCTCAATTCTCATGTCACTAGGGCCCTTGATCTTGACATGATAAGGACTTAGTTCTCATTTTGTATGTTGCATGCATTTTTACATTGAAATGCAATCTTGGTTCCTTGGGTTATCATGCATCAAGATGCATAATTGATGGCCCAAGAACCAAGGGTCATGCTTCCTTGAGTCCCATACATGATAGGGAGCATTGGCCATACTTATATTTGCTCAAAAACTCCATGTCATGCACTGTTTGTCTGCTGTTGCTGTCAAACTGTCCTCTGCAGGAATTTTGTGCCGACCGGCAGTATATAGTGCCGACCGGCACTATATAGGTGGCCGATAACCTCATGGACAGCCGGTGACTATTTTGGAGGGCCGGTGAACATTTCCTCCGGGTGGTATCTGGCGGCATGAAAGGAAGGCATTCAGGACTTAGGCAATTTTGGAGAGACAGGCGATAAAAGAGGCGGAAGTGCCATGGCGCGGGTTTCGGGCAAGTCGGATTCGAGCATGCATCATTCACAAGATCCCGGCGGTGAGGCCCCTTTCTTTTACATTGAATTTAATTTGATAATTAGAAATTGTAATAATTCACTATGTATGGATTGTATTATTTTCTGATTTGTATATTCTTTTGGTCCCTCAGTGAGGCGTATTTGTAATAAGTGTGCGTGAGTGGGTGTATGTCTTCCAACCCCCATTTCTTTCTTCCCTTTTATTTACCTGCTTATGATGGTAGATTAGGGCACGTTTATTTTAGCATACCTTATGCAATGCATGCATGCATCCATACATTTGTCTTACATGCACCGGGCTCGGTACATCACGCTAACTGCATTGTATTTCAATTTCCAAATTGAATACTTGTTACTTGTAGCATTTCACATGCCATGTTTAGGATAGCCGAGCCTGTCTAATTGCACTCTGTATATGTTGCATTAGTCATCTTAACATGAGCTAGGTCATGCATATTTTGCTAACTAGTTTATTGTTTTGGCACGGAGTACTAGGTAAGTTTTTATGCTTTAGCATCCCACATGCGTGTGAATGTTAGCATGATAGTAGGCTCACCATGCGGCTAGTTGCTTATGTGATATAACTGTTTAAATGCCTGTGGGTGGAGGTTGGATTGCTTGAGTTGGAATAACTCATTGAAATCCGTATTTTAGCCTACTTGCGAGTAGTAATTTCAAATTGTTTTTCAAACAAACGGATATGCAATGTTAGTTTCCAAATTAGGCAATCTAGTCTATACTTGTTTGCTGCGAGCATAACATAGTAATTCTAGGTTAATAATTGGAATAAGAACACATAATGTTTTCAAAAAACGGATATCATGGTTAGTAGAGGCCGGTCTTCGGACCGGGCGAGAGGGGGTGCTCATAGCTGACCTTCCCCGATCGTACCCAAGCTCCCGAGCCAAGACAACTTTGGTGATGACGGACACGTGGCCTTCGGCACCGAGTCAGGGTTTCCTAAATTTCCCATTTTAAAAATATTTAGGTGGCGACTCTGTATCTGGCAAAGCAGTCCATGTTTGGCACTACTTTTTTTTTTAAAAAAATCTGTTTTCTCAAAACGATTTGCCAGAGTTGGACTCTTTGGTTCAAGATTAAGAACCGTGACACAAAATTGAGTCTGAACTGTAGCGGTAGCGAGGTCCCTCGCGGGCGCTGTTACACCGATCTTTGATCGAGCTAGTGGGGTGCTCAATTCATGACCTTCCCCTCTTGTACCTAAGTTCCCGAGCTGAGACAATCTTGGTGATGACGGACACGTGGCCTTTGGCACGAGTCATGGGTTTCCTAAATTTCTCAAAAATATTTAGGTGGCGACTCTATATCTGGCAAAGCAGTCTATTTTTGGCATTTTGATTCAAAATCAATTTTCTAAAAAAAATGTCGGATTTGGACTCATTTGTGTTTATCTATTTCACATTGCACTTGTGGAATTAGATTCAAAACCATGGGAGTCTGAATTGAGAGGCTAGTCGTATCTGAAAGAAGCCCAAAAAGTCGAGCTACGGTTGGCATGCTAATTTCCAATGGTATGACGGCTTCCATGCCGTAAGCCAGGACAAAAGGAGTTTCTGCGATAGAACGCTTTAGAGTAGTCATGTACGCCTAGAGCAAGTTGGGGAGTTCCTCAATCCATCCTCCTTTAGCCTTCTCAAGCCGCTTCTTCAATCCATCCAAAATAGTCTTGTTTGAAGCTTTAGCTTACCCATTTGACTAAGAGTAGGCTGGCGTAAAATTGTAGAAATCTATCATTAGTTCCTCACATAATCCTCTAAAGAGCTTTCCATCAAATTGTGTGCCGTTATCCGAGATAAAAGCCTTTGGAATCCCAAACCGAGTTATCCTATTTTGCCAGACGAACTTCTTTACATCCTTTTCCTTGATGGTTGCCAACGGCTCAACTTCCATCCATTTGGTGAAGTAATCTATTGCTACGATGAAGAATTTGTGATTGTCTGGTGTAGTTGGAAGAGGTCCCACAATATCTAGCCCTCACAAAGCAAACGACCAAGGGCTAGTCAAATGAAATAACTCCCTAGCTGGTTGGTGAATCTGGTGTGCTTCTGGCACTTCTCACACCTGCTCACATATTTTTGTGTGTCGGCCTGCATGCATGGCCACCAGTGCCCTTGCGAAATTGCACGGTATGCCAGAGATCTTCCCCTAATGTGGCTTCCACACATGCCTTCATAGATTTCAAAAAGGAAAGGTTCGACTTTACTCGGATGGACACATTTCAATAATGGCCCAATGAAGGATTTTTTGTACAAGGCACCAGATAAAGAGAGCCAAAACTGCTTTGACTTGGCCTTTGCCTTGTTGGCTTATTTCTTCTCGGTGGGCAAGATTCAATCTTTGAGAAAGACTATAATGGGGTCCATCCAAAATGGCCCTAACTCGATGCAGAGTACTTTAATCTCCTCAGGTTCTTCAATGCTAGGTCGTGGCAAAAATTTAATCATCAAGGGATTGGGAAAAGTGCTTTGCATAGAGGCCAGTCTAGCCAACTTTTCAACTTTGACATTTTCATCACGATGGATTTGCTCCACTCTGATTGCTTCAAACTTTTTAATTTCTACATGTACTAATGCTTCATACATGGCCATCCTCTCGTCTTTGACTTCGTATTCTCCAGATACTTGGTTAACAACGAGTTTGGAGTCGCTGAATACCATTAGCTTGGTTGTCTTCATTTGTAGAGCACTTTTTTGGTCAGCTATGAGGGCTTCATATTCTGCTTCATTGTTTGATGCTAGGAATCCCAATGTGAGAGCATGCTCAATGGTCAATTCGTCTGACGAGATTAATACAACTCCAAGGCCGACACCATGACCATTAGATGTCCTGTCAACGAAGAGCTTCCATATCTCACCAATGAACAACTTACAACAATCAAATGGGTTTTGTGAATTCTTCAACTCAGAAGTTTGGGTGGTCTTCACATGCAGCTTTCCTGCTTGCGCTTCCATCTCTTTGCTTGGTAGCTTGGTCACTTTTTCTGTGGTCTTCTTACCACTATCTTGTTTTTCTATTGTTTGTACTTCACCCCCTGCAAGGCGGCATTGGTTACAGCTGATAACTCGGTAGAATCGGAGGGTGTGCTAAAAGATGAAGGGGAATGAGGCAAGTTTACTTATGGCTGTATCACCCTCATTGGTTGTGCTAAGTCCGCACTACCCATTCTATCTTGCTCGGTGTCATGTGCCAGATCTACTAGGTAGACTAGGTGAGTGCCTGGTGCAAATTCCACCACAAAGTCTGCTAGGGCTTGTGCCTTGATCGCCATTCGTGATTGGAATTTGATGTCATATTGCCCCAATTCTACTGTCCACTTCAAAATTCTACTAGAAAAGTCTGCCTTCTCAAATAGCACCTTAAGTGGGAACTTGGTCAGCACCACTATTGTGTGGGCATGAAAATAATGGGCTAGCTTCCTAAAGGACATCATGAATGCTAATGCCAGCTTCTCTAACGGTAGATATCTTGATTCAGCAGGGAGCAACGTCTTGCTAACATAAAAGATGAGGAAACGTTGTATTCCCTCTACTCTGACCAGCACTACGCTGACCACGTGTTGAGATATGGCCAAATAGAAGCTCTTCATCGGGCTTTGAGGTGATCAAGATTAGGGCAGAAGAAAGATACGTTTTCAAGTCACTGAAAGCTCGGTCTCACTCTTCATCCTAGAAGAATTTAGATTTCAAGGTCTTGAAGAAGGGTCTGCAACGATCTGATGACTGACTGATAAACCTATTCAGCGCGGCTATCATTCAGACAAGATATTGCACGTCATTCGTTGAATTTGGCTGTTCTAGCTCGTGTATCGCCTTTATTTGCGAGGGATCAACTTCTATTCCCCAGTTGGTAACCAAGAAACCCAGAAATTTCCCAATCCCCAAGCCGAAAGCACACTTGGAAGTATTCAAGCACAACTTGTGGCGCTTAAGTATAGCAAACATTTCAGCTAGGTCACCAAGGTGTTGAAATTCATCTTTGCTCTTGACGACCATATTGTTGATATATGATTCCATAGTTCGGCCAAGCAAGGGAGCAAACATCTTGGTGACCATTCTTTGGAAGGTTTCTCCAACGTTCTTCAGGCCAAAAGGCATGACCTTATAACAATACAAGCCTCTTGGTGTGGTAAATGAAGTGATCTCTCGATCTGGCTTGTACATAGCTATTTGGTGGTAGTTGCGGTATGCATCAAGGAAACTGAACCTTCTATGACTGGCGGTAAGATCCACCAGCTGATGGATTCCTGGGAGTGGAAAGTTGTCCTTGGGGCAAGCTCGGTTGACCGTTTTGTAATCAACATAAACTCACCGTTTGTCATTCTTTTTTGGCACCACTACCATGTTAGAGATCCACTTTGGGTAGTGCACTTCTTCAATAATCCCCGGTTCCAACAGATTTTTGACCTCTTCCGCAACTACCTCAGCATTGTGTAAAGTTGAGCATTAAGTTCCCTGTGTGATAGGCTGAGCATTTGGAAAAACAGTAAGTTGGTGGCAAATGAAGTTTGGATTGCCGCCAGGCATATCGTAAGGTGTTCATGCAAAGACTTCAATATTGGAGACCAAAAAGTTTACATACTCTAACCGTTTGGCGCTGGACAACAATGAACCTAAGAGAAAGAATTTTTTCATATTATTTTCATCTATTCGAACCTCCACCAAATCTTCTACGGATTTCTCCTCTGCCTTTCTGCCCATGTTGTCTAGGACCTCTTTTCTTTCTGGCCACTCGATCATTTGGACAAAGCTTTTAGCATTCTGGCTGCCATTCATTACTACAAAGCATTACTTCGACATCACTTGGTGTCTCTAAACTTCTTCAATTTGCTCGGTTTGGGCAGGGAAGCGTATCACTTGGTGGTTGTAACAACCCCGACCTCTAATGTACGTTAATTCATGGTTAGATAAGTCTAATCAATAATTAAGGTGAAATTCTGAATTTATTTCATGTGTGTATTTCTTTATTGTGCTTATATCTGTTTATTGTAGGAATATCTATTTCTGTTCTTGTCATTCTACGAATTAAAGGCATTATTGGCATCCAACCATGAAATTAACTTGATTTATGTGTTCATTGGAATTTTTAGAATTTTATGGTAGGTTTAATTAAAATTTGATTTAGAACGATTAAATTA
This sequence comes from Camellia lanceoleosa, assembly GCA_025200525.1. Taxonomy (NCBI): domain Eukaryota; kingdom Viridiplantae; phylum Streptophyta; class Magnoliopsida; order Ericales; family Theaceae; genus Camellia; species Camellia lanceoleosa. The sequence goes on from CM045769.1 coordinate 108,886,485, forward strand.
GATTAATTTGATCCCACTTGATTTGCCTTAATTAACCATCATTAGGCAAGCCTATATAAAGCCAAGAATGACTCAAGAATAATAAAAACACACTCATTTCCTCATCTTTTAAGCCTACAAACATAAGAGAGGGAGAGAGACCTAGAGAGAAGTAATCAACAACGGAATTGTTAGAGAACTTGGAAGTTTTGGCTTGGGACTTCAACAATTAACCATATAGAGTGCAATTGAGCATCTAATGTAAGAATTCAAGCCTTTGGTCTTGCTTTTGAGTTAGTAAGTTCATGAATACAAGATAATTGAGTTGAAATTGAACTAGAATGAAACAGTCTAGATCATGCCATACATGCATGCATGTTTCATAGCATCTTGAAGTTGTTTTCAAAGAATTCCTCTCATGCATGTTGCAATTCTAGCATGGTTTGAAGAATTCATGACATTTCTCACCATTGGACCTCATTTGATTTCATTTCATCATGCATGTTATGTTCACATCATGTTCTTACATTTTAAGTTGAATTTTGCACAATGACATACTTTTGGGCTTTGATTTCATAAAATGATCCTTAATTCTCAATGTTTTTCAAGTTTAGAAAAGTTTTCTTGAGTTTTGGCCCAAAAGAACATGATTTGTGGTTTTGAATTTGAGTTTTGAAGCTTAAAGGCAGTTCTGGAAATTCCAGAATTCGCATTGTCCGCTCAAGCGAGGAACATGTCGCTCAAGCATGAAAATCGAGCTCCTAGAAGTTTTACAAAATTTTACAAATCACTCGATCGACCAAAATGGCACTCCAACGAGGACCTTTTACTCGATCTTTCACTTGAGCGACCGTCGAGCGGGAATTTTACGCAACCAGTACTTTTGCCATGTTTGCAGAACGCTCGAGCGACGGAATCTACACTCGAGCGACCACCCTTATTTTTGCACCCTCGCTCGAGCGAAGGAAGTTGCGCTCGAGCAGAGACCCTATTTTCAGCAACTTTTAACTAACTCCTTTAAGCACACATTTGCATCCTCATGCCACTCCAAGTGTTCTTAGGCACCATTTGGACTCACATAGTCGTGAAATAAGCTAGAAACACATAAAGAGAATTGAATTAAAATGAAATGGTACTTCAGTTGTGCTTTCGTTATATGTTTTTTTAGGTGGACGTCCGAAGCTTAGTGACAACACAAACCACTGTGAGTAATAACTCTGTAAAGTTATGTTTAACTTTAATTATTTTATGATGCTATGAAATGATCAGTTTTCTGAAATGCTATGTTTTGTATGAATGAATGAATGATTGTCCAAGTTTCTGAAATGTATTTGTAGTATCCTTAGCATCATATGATATGTGTCTCAATTATGGGTCATTAGAAACGTCTCTATGCACAAGAGTCATCGAAATACCTTATAATCATCCCAATTATGGGTCATCGGAAGCGTCTCTATGCGTAAGAGTCATTGGAATACCTTTTGGCCGTCCCTTTATGGGTTATCAGAATGCCAACATGGCAGCCCCTCTGTGGGTCATCAGAAACGTCTCTATGCACATGAATCATTGGAATGCCCTTTACGGCCATCCCTTTATGGGTCATCAGATTTGTTAACGCTAATGGATGTGCCACGTATTATGATGAGAAATATACGAACTTTGAATATGAATGCAACTGCGCTTATGAATCTGTTTCTGCCCTGATGACAAAACATGTATATGAATCTGCTTTTGATATGAAATCTAATTATGCATAAGGTTCTGTTTTCTGATAAAAATCTACTTCTGATATAAACTCTGATTTCTGACTCTGTAATGGACATCATTCAATAAAACCCTTTACTTTGTTATTATTCACTGGACACCAGCTCATTATTTGTTATTATGTATGTAGGTGAGCAGGCACGTGACCAGGCCTAGAGTTGATGGCCTAAGATTTTGTTTTGTCAAGCCAGCCATTGTGCCTCCAAGGAGGTTCCCTTTTGTCAGCAAGTCAAGTGTAAATGGCATATGTTTAAGGCCTAGTCTTCTTTGAAATATGAACAAGTTTTCTGTTATGTGTATATTGGGCTAAGTCCCTTTTTGGCTACCTTATATTGGATGTGACGTAAGACCTACATTATGACGTCACGTATATTTGTAAAAGATTTAAAATTTATGTCTCATATATGTCTGCACAACTCTATGGACAATGTACATTTTGTATATTTGCTTCCGCAACCCCTAATTATATGTTATTCCTTTAAGAGGCCTTTAGTAATCCAAGGATTACTGGCCGGTTACGACGCTAAACCTATAGGGGTGGGTTTGGGTTGTGACAATGGTAGGTTGATGCCACCGCTTGCATGGCATGCAGTCATCCCCTCCCCAGGATCAAGTTGTAAGTAGATGGAACCTTCAGCACCCAAAATTTCACTTGTTTCGTGATTGATACCGCTTTGACCGGCAATATGATCTTGCCGACTGGCCACTCTGGTTGCGAGTTAAAGCCAACTAAATGAAAGGTTGCTAGAGCTAAGTCTTGGTCCTCCAGTTTTGCCTGTTTGAATGCATCATAGTACATGTTCTCAATCGAACTACCCTGGTTGATCAAGATTCTCTTGATGTTGAAATCCTTGACACGAAGAGTCACCACTAAGGCATCATTGTATGGGGTTTGATATCCCTCCAAGTCCTTCCTCGAAAAGGTCATAATGTCTTATACCTCGGTCTTTCCCTTCTTTACGGCGGGCTAAACAGATAGTACTTCCCTTATGTGTTTAACATTCTTAATCATTCCTCTGAGCTCGCATACCCACACTGGCTCAATGATTCTATGGATGACGTTGATGACTCCTTGGGGTGTGGCATCTAAGATAGCTAACCCATTTGACTCGGCTTGCCCTTGTTGTGTTGCCCTTATGCTGTCATCAATGTACCGGTCCAGGTGCCCTGTCGCGACCAATTCTTCTAGATGCTACTTAAATGACACATAATCCTCCTTGTAATGCCCTCTCTCCTCGTGGTAAGTGTAGCAGTATCTTGGGTTGAACCCCCTCTGAGCATCTCCTAGTTTTGTTGGCCACCGGACGTATGTCTCGTCTCAGATTTCACTGAGGATGCAATCAATTAGAATTTTAAAGACAGTGGTAATGCTAGTCTGTGCCTTCAACCTTCTCTTGGTGTCTTCTTTCTCGTTGCGATGAGTGTTAGCCCAGTCATTGCCATGGCCCTTGTTTCGGTTATTACGGCCAACACTGCGGTGTTGCTCTTTTGCTCAGTTATTAAGGCAGTTATCCTCCTGTACCACTGAGTTAACTTTTCCCAGCCATACGTTTGTCCACTACCACCGGACCTGTCTTCCCGGCGGCCACGGTTGCATCATCCTCAACTTGGATGTGCTCATTAATCCACTACATCAATGACTCCATAGTTGTGGGCTAGTTCATTGTAAGCGAGTCATGCAGCCTATGTCTGATTGGTAAGCTTGGCTTGTACTGGGTGATCGCCAAGTTAGTGGGGCAATCAAGGATCTCGCTGTAGGTCTCCCAATATTTGGCGTTGTATGCCTTCAATGAGTTGACCGATTCTATCTTTATGCCCAAGAGATGGTCGACCTCCTTCAGTATTTTGGTGTTGGTCTTAAATCTTGTAACGAATGTTTCCACGATACTCCCCTCCGGTAGCCTTTTGAACTATTTTAAGCCCAACTTCTCCAAACTCGCCGAGAATATGAGGCACATTAGGGCATCATTGCGTTTATGCCCTGCCATCATCTGTCAATAATGACTAACGTGCATGTATGGGTCCTTCTTATTATCGTATAATGTGAACATAGGTTGGTGCAAGCCAGCAGGGAGCAGTGTGCTCTCAATCTTAGGGAAATGTGGGGTGGCGCCCTGTGGCTGCCCTGTTAACATTCACATTGATAGAAGTGTAAAATTAGTCCGCCTGTGGTGCCGAAACCCGCCATCGACGGTAGGCGGCAAGCAGGCCAGCTTTGTTAACAATGTGAATATTCACATTGACATGTTAACATTCACATTGATAGGAGTGTAAAATTAGTCCGCACCTCGTGGCTGCCCGAAACTCGCCCACGGCTCATGGTTGGCCCGGGGCGGGCTCGGCCTGGCCTGTTGACAATGTGAATATTCACATTGACATGTTAACATTCACATTGATAAGAGTACAAAATTGGCCAGCGGCCTAGGGCGGGCCCGACCCGACCCGTTGACAATGTGAATATTCACATTGGCATGTTAACATTTATATTGATAAGAGTGTAAAATTGGCGAACCCATGGGCGAACCCATGACAATGTGAATATTTACATGGACATATTAACATTAACATTGATAAGAGTGTAAAAATTACCCGCTGCTCGAAGCTTGCCCGCGGCCCGGGGTAGGCTCGGCTCGGCCCGTTTACAATGTGAATATTCACATTGACATGTTAAAATGCACATTGATAGGAATGTAGAATTGGGCCACGGCCCGTGGGCTGCCCGAAGCCCGCCCACGGCCCGGGGCAAGCTCGTTTGGGTTCGGGCCCAAGCATGTCCGAGACCCTAGGTTAGGGCCTAGGTCATCACTTTGAAGCTTGGCCCGGCCCATCGGCCCGCTTAAGACCCATTCAAGGCTCGATCTGAGGCCCAATCCGCCCGTGGCATAATGTCTTTTTTTGTGGAAAATAATAAAATTTTGGTAGAAAAAATTAAAAAGAATTTTAAAAAAAATGGCCAGGCCCGCCCAAGCCCGACCTAAGCTCGAGGCTAGACCCAGGGCCACCGGCCCGACCTGAGGGTCGATCCATCGGTCCATTCAAAGCCCGAATATCCTTGTGCCAGGGCTAGGGCCTGGGCCTAATTTTTTGGCCCGTGGGCTGGCTCGACCCGACCCAAGAAAGGCTCGTTTGGGCCCAGGCTCGAGCCTAGTCCGAGACCCTAGGCTAGGGCCTGGGCCATCACTCTGAAGCTCGGCCCCCCCATCAGCCCGATTAAGGCCCATTCAAGGCTCGGTCCGAGGCCCGGCCCGCGCTGAGGCCTAGTGTTTTTTTTTGTGGAAAATAATAAAATTTTGGTAGAAAAAATTAAAAAAATGGCCAGGCTCGCCCCGGGCCGTCCACGGGCCGTGGGCAGGTTTCGGGCAGCCACGAGGCACGGGCTAATTTTACACTCCTATCAATGTGAATGTTAACATGTTAATGTAAATATTCACATTGTCAACCGGCCGGACAGGGCCAATCCTGGGCCGCTAGCCAATTTTATACTCTTTACAATGTGAATGTTAACATGTCAATGTGAATATTCACATTGTCAACAGGCCGGGCCGGGCCCGCCTCGGGCCGTCCACGGGCAGTGGGCGGGTTTCGGGCAGCCACAAGGCGCGGGCTAATTTTACATTCCTATCAATGTGAATGTTAACATGTCAATGTGAATATTCACATTGTCAACAGGCCAGGCCGGACCCGCCCTGGGCCACGGGTGGGCTTTTGGCCGCCCATGGGCCGTGGCCTAATTTTATACTCTTATCAATGTGAATATTAACATGTCAATGTGAATATTCACATTGTCAACGGGCCGGACAGGGCCCACCTCGGGCTGCGAGTGGGTTTCGCGCCGCCACGGGACGCGGGCCAATTTTACACTCCTATTAATGTGAATGTTAACATGTCAATGTGAATATTCACATTGTCAATGGGCCGGGCCGGTCGCGGCCCGACTCAAATTTTTCTGGGCACCCACGAGGATCGACATGGGCCGGACCCCTACACATTGACGATATGAACATTCACATTGACGGTGTGAACATTCACATTAGGGATATTTTGGTAATTATGTCACCCATAGGACTTATTGAAACATAAGAAAATAATTTGAACTAAATGAAACATAAGTAGATGAAAATGATATTTTGGTCTTCTTATCTCAAATAGGACCTAATGGAATAGTCAAAAAGAATATGGGTTGGAAGAAATAAAACTCTTAGAAAGTAGATTTATTAAAACAGCTCTCTTAAAAAAATGGGTCAAAACAAGTCTAAATTTTCTAGAGTAATTTTTCTTAAAATAATTTGGAATGATTTTTTTATAGAAGAATTTTTTTTTTTAAGATTCCTAATATTAGATTTTATAAAATAAAGGATATATAATATTTTCATAATAACTAAGGTCTCTCAATACTTTCACAGATAAAATTTAACTCAGAGAAATTTCTATAAAATCAAAAAAAAAAAAATGTTGAGGGACCTTAGTTAATAAAAAAAATATCTTGGATCTCTTATACTATACAAAGTTAGAGATAGATGTTTTACTAATTTTTTTATATTTATATGATTGAGATTTTTTTTAAAGTAATTATCAAGATTATTGTATTTTTAATTTAATACTATCATATTTTTTATTTTTATAAAATTAATGTTTAATTATTTTTTAAAATCACCCTAAATTATTTTACAAAAACCATTCAAGAAGTCCGGATTCGTCAAAAGCTACGCCAAGTCTTCCTTGTGCACAAACCACACGGCCGATCTCAAAAACGACGCCGCTGTGGTTCGCTGTCCTGTCACAACCTTTTACATCAACAAGAACACTATAATTACATGTTAGTACTTCGAAAAAAATCAGAAAGGAAAATGTCTCGTAACTCAAATTTTGTGGCTCAAAAGTGATTTAAATGGTTAAAATGATGTCATTTTGGCCATTTTTATGTTGTTCTGTACTCAAAACGACGTCATTTTGGCCATTTGAGCCACAAAATTTGAGCTACGTAGCATTATCGAACCAGAAAATAAAGTAAGTGTTTGGAAAGTGAATTTTTATGTAATTTTTTTAGTTGTAGGATATTATTGAAGAAAAAATTTTAGTGTTTGGGAAGATAATTAAATTTTTTTATGATTGATTGTAATGTTTATGAGAGAAAAAGTAAAATAATTATGAGATTTGATGTAATATTTTGTTTGTATTTATTTTTTTATTATGTAAAAATTGTCTTTTAGTAGAAAAAATCAAAAAAAACCCAACCTAAATACTTCCCAAACACCACCGGTTCAAAATATAATCAATGATTCTCTCCGGTTCAAAATTTGAATAGAAGGACTGTTTAACTTATTATGAGTTTTGTTTTGATAATTTAAATTATTTATTTTGTAAAATATTTTATTTAAAAAAATTATGTCAATTTGATAATTGTAATTTGTTCAATTTATTATTTTTGTCATAAAAAAATATATAATTCATTTATAAAAAATATAATTGTCATTTATTTTTTTAATAAAAAATATGATAAATTGAATAATTTATAATTATTGAATCGATCTAATTTTTTTAAATAAAATATACAAAATTTTTAACAAAATAAATGATTTAAATTATTAAAATGAGACTCATTATAAATTATACGGATCCAAACAGCCCCTTCCATCCAAATTGTGGACTGAGAAAATTCCCTTTAAAAAAACAAAGGAACAAAGAAAACAGAGAGAGAGAGAGAGAGAGAGAGAGATTACAGTCAAAAGTTACAATTCTCTTCAGCTACCTCAAATCACAGTCAACGGCCGCCTTATTTTTGAACCATGTAAATATTTAGTTCTTAATATTAGAGAGAGACACAACTATCCAGGTCACCCGAGCTAAATGAAATCACGAGAATGTTATGCCCCCAATCTGTACATCAATAGACTTTTGTTTCATCTATTTCTAAATTTTTCTATGCATGCATGTTCATTAAATTGAGGGATTATTTGGAATAATTTAAATAATTATATTTTTTTTCTTTTTATGAAAAGATATGTAAAAAAATAGAGAGGTGATATAATGAAAAAAAAATAAAAAGATGAATTATTTAAGAGATGCTAAACTACCCATGAATTTCAGGCTGCCTGCTTAGCAATGTCTGTAGAGCTGAGTAGATCTCTCATGTTCGACTCTCATCATATAAAATATTTAGATTTAACCGATATGCAAGTTTGGACAAATCGTATCCATGATTAAGAGTGTGAGTTTAAATCTTCGTATGTGTTCAAGTCCGCCCTACATAATTAAATGACTCTAATATATAACACCACCTTAGATTTACAAGCCATTACACATAATGTCTTGTTCTTAAGGACAAGGTGAATCTATTAGAATTCTCCTTTATTAAATAAATAAAAATAGTAGTTAATTAGACTTTGCATTGTTCAATTACCATTGAAATATCATCTTATCCCAACTTTAAAACAAGGGTGAATTATGTAAATCGTACATGTGATTTATACGATGTGTCAATTTGACCCTTATTATTTTAATTTGTTCAATTTTGTCCCTTAATTTAAAGGATTGTATCATATTGATTTAATAAATAACGGTCGTTAAGTTTGGTAGATAGAAACTCAAACGATGTGTCAATTTAGTTTCTGTAATTTACACAATGTGTTAATTTGGTCCCTGTCAAAATGGAACAAATTAAAACAATATAGACCAAATTAACCCATCGAGTAAATTATAATGACCAAATTGACACATCATTTGAGCACGTGACAATTTTTCATCCAGCAAACCTAACCGTTGTTATTTATTGAATCAATATGACACCATCCGTTAAATTAAGAAATAAAATTAAACAAATTAAAACAATAAAAACTAAATTAACACATCGTATAAACTATTAAAATCCATCCCCATAATAAGTGGACCCTCCCAGAAAATTTTTTTTTGGGGAGGGGGCGATACTAGTTGTCAGTTAACAACAGTCACTAATATTTTACATTGGCCCAAAGTTTTTTTAACTTATCAAAATGAAATCGTATTTCGAGGGAGAGCCACTAATATTTTACATTGGCCCAAAGTTTTTTTAAATTATCAAAATGAAATCGTATTTCGAGGGAGAGGGGGGGACGATACTAGTTGTCAGATATTAGTTTTCAGTTAACAACAGCCACTAATATTTTATATTGGCCCAAAGTTTTTTCAAATTATCAAAATAAAATCGTATTTCGACTATGCTTTCGAAAAGGCATTCAGAAACAAAAATTTGTACCATTACATTTTCTTGATAGATCTCAAGAAAAAGATAAATTGCCAAATAGTTGAGCCACCTCTATCGCATAGTCTAAGACAAAATTTGCATAGAAAGCAAGTTATGATTGAATACAAGCATAAGCAATAAAATCCATAAAAGTTGAGAAAACAAATCAATACACACCACAATTATGAATTTCTATCTGATGCTTGAGGCACTACAACAAAACAAAACAAAATAGAAATTGGTTTGAATGAGAACTAAAGTGAGAATGCGTTACAAGTTCATGATCTAATCTTCAACATTGACTAACCAAGTGCCGTTTTGGGAACCAAAATAAAAAGTCACGTTTTTTTTATCTTTGGTTCAAAAACGTAAGTGGTAAAAACGCAACAAAATTGATTTGGAAAGTTATAAAAATACAAGTATGAAATTACAAATTGAGGCTTATGATAAAAAAATAAAAAAATAAATTTCTTATGTTGGGAAAGAGTATTTTGTTCATTTTAATTTGATTTGACACCATAAACAAATATTAAAATAAAAAGTCAAAAGTCAGCTTTTTGTCAACTTCTCAAAATCACTTTCCAAAAAGCTAAAAAGTTTAATAAAAAGTCAAAAATTAACTTTTTATCAACTTCCCAAAACACTTCAAATTACAAACATTAGAAAATCACATAGGCAAGTTTTGCAAGACAGCAATGGTAGAGGGCTACAAATTTTTGTGACTCAAATGGTTCAAAATTGCCAAAACGACGTCGTTTTGAATATAAAACAACATCAACACTACCAAAACGATATCATTTTGACAATTTTAAATCATTTAAACCACAAAAATTATGACCCTCAAATATTTTTCTTTGCAAGAACGGAGGTAACTAAACTAACGCTATTGTTCCAAGACATACCAAAAGGAAGAGAGAGAATGCATTACAACGAGTTTCATCGTCTTCCTCGAATCATTTCCCGCCAAAAAATCTACTCTTTATGATCAAGATCATCTTTACCAAAGTTGAAAGGGAATTCATCAAACTGTTCAGAAAAGTGATCATGTTCCTCACTCAGGCTCTTCAATGACTGATAAACACTGTACATAGAAGGCCTATCCTTGGGCCTAGAGGCCACACAAGTACAAGCAACCTTGACGAATTGCAAGATTTGATCATCATGGCCTCTTCCACAGAGAGACTTATCCGTGGCATCGTTGCTTAGACCCGACCCACAGAGCTGTGTAACCCAATCCACCAGATTCCCCTTGAACCCTTCTTCTGCATTACTAACTTCCAAAGCCTTCTGTCCAGTCACCAACTCCAGAAGCACCACCCCGAAACCATAAACATCTCCTTTCATCGACTCGATCATCGAGCTTGGATATTCAGGCGGCACATACCCGAATTCCCCCATGTCTCTATTGACAAAAGTGCTACTACCGTTCGAATCCACAGCACCAACAAGCCTTGCCAACCCAAAATCCGATATACGAGCATCGAAATCATCATCCACAACAATCACATTGGAACTTATGTTTTGGTGAAGGTAAGGGGGTTGGCATCCATGGTGAAGCCAAGCAAGCCCTCTTGCTGCACCTACAACAATCCTAACCCTAGCCGGCCAATCCAATGAACCATTATTCATAACACCGATACCATTTCCGTGCAAAAGCGAATACAATGTCCCATTAGACATGTGTTTATACACCAAAAGCCTCTCATCTTCCATAACACAAAACCCCAACAATGGCACCAAATTGGGGTGTCTCAACTGACCCAACCTGTTCATCTCGGATTGAAATTGCTTCTCGCTAAGCTTACAAACACTCAATCGCTTAATCTCCAATGCCGAGCCATCCTGTAAAATCGCCTTATACGAAACCCCTGTTCTTGTGGTTACAGCAATGTTTTCTGGGTCAAAATTTTTAGTAGCTGCCATTAAATCATTCAATTTGATTTTAACAATGGGTTTTCGAAACAATGACACTTGAACAAGCTTGTGTGCTCTCAATCTCTCAATCCAACGACCGCCGCCACCCCCACCAAAAGCTTTCCTTTTTTTGCGATTCGACAACACGAAAAACCACCAGAGAGCGAAACCCAAAAGCAGAGACCCTGCAGCACCAAGAACCCCCGCAGCAATAATAATCGCAAGGTTTTTATTGCTCAATTTTCCACAGCTCGATCCAATCGGATTCCCACAGAGCCCACCATTTCCGACAAAGCCCTCGGCCGGGAAATTGGACAAATGAGAGGGAGTCGAACCGGAGAGATCGTTGTTGGCGACCGAGAACTTCTTCAACCGGCCGACCGGGAAATTGGACAAATCGGAGGGAATCGAACCGGAGAGATCGTTGTTGGCGACCGAGAACTTCTTCAACCGGTCGAGCAGACCCAACCCGTACGGAATCGCACCGGACAACTTGTTATCGCTCAAAACGAGACTGTTGAGGAACTTACAATTCACAATTTCAGGAGGGATCGAACCGGAGAGACGATTACCGGAGAGATCTAGGGTGACCAAGTAAGGCAACCAGGTGCAGATTTGGGGAGGGATGGACCCGGAGAGGAGGTTACCGGAGAGATCGAGGTATTGGAGGCTCTGACAGAACTTGAGGGGTTCAGGGAGAGAACCGGCGAGGGACATGGAGGGGAGTTGGAGGCTGATGAGGCGGTTCTCTATCTCGTTCCAGCAGGAAACGCCGACGAGCTGCTTGCATATGAAGGTGACGGAGGAGTTGGTGAAGATCCATGAGGAGAGTAAGGATTTTGGGTCGCTGATAGAGCTCTTGAAGCCTTCCAGACACTTGACATCGTCTTCAATGGCGGTGATGAAGGTGCAGAGAAAAAGGAAGAGGATGAGAAGAGTTGGAGAGGAGAATGTGAGGTGGGTTTTCATGGTGGTTGGTTTGGCCCCGTTGGGTTTTATGGATAGAATGGAAGGGATTTATGGTATTAATATTGAAGGTCAATCCCCTTCTTCTGCAAACACCCAAATTCCAATCAAATATGGCTTAATAATGTAATAAGGAACATTTGTGTAACATGAAGTTTTGGAATATTTTTGTGGACTGGACTTTCTTGCAATTCCTGATCTAGGCTTGAAGGTGTTATTTGGCTTCGTGAGATCATTACAAATTTTATTTTAATGGTTTGTACTATTCTTTTTATAAAACATTTTATGTATATTTTAACAATAAAAAAATTATCCAATAAGTATAACCAATTTAATTTATAATGTTTGTTATATAAATAGATGATTTATTTTTTTAAAATTACACTTACTTTTTTTTTATTTTTTAGGCACAAATGCAATAAATACAATAGGCTATATTATCAAATTTACATAATTTTTTTTATACATGATATATTCAAAATTTATAAATAAATAAATAATTTAGATAATTAAAAGAGAAATTTTTATTGCCCACGGATCGCGACTGAGGCCAAGTTTGGCATCCTCAAAAAAATTTAAAAAGTCAAAAAGTCACTATCATATTTAAGTCACATCATCTTATTTAAGTCACATCACCTATCTAACACATCACATCAAATCTAATCCATATTTCATAAAAAGTTAAAAAATACACTTATTTAGTCTTTCCAAACTTGCCCTGAATAATGGAGTGAGGGAGCCCATCCTATTTTTTATTGGAGGATTCACTTGACAGTAAGATAGAGAAAAAATACAAAAATATAAGAGATGCAAATGCACTTGTATTGAAATTAAGGGTTGGTTTGGGGTGTTCTAAAAAAGTGTATTTTTTGTTTTTTTACGAAAAGATGTGCAGAAAAGTAGAGAGGTGATGTGATAGAAAAAAGATAAAAAGATGGATTATATAAGTTATGCCAAACAAGGCCTAAGAATAATCGTGAATCAGATTGGGTCGAATTAGGTCCAGATGCACAACGAAGACTTGGGTGACTTTGACTTTGACCACGGGCCATATTGATGCTATGGTGGATAATCAGCTCACGGGCAGGGCGGAGTCAAAGAAGGTCCGGGGGTCACGTGTATCCCTCTCTCAATTTTTTTGTTTTTTATTTTGTGATTATATATAAAATATCTTTTGACAACGTCATATGGTACTTTAAGATTATATAATAATTTTCATTTAAAACACATAATTTATAAATAATATCATCTGTTTAATATTTTTTGTCAAATAAAAATTAAATAGATTTTATAACAATTTATGCTATAAATGATGTGCTTTTATTTTTTTAAATTAGGAATTTTGATCCATAATTTTTTGTGCTAGAATTACAAACTTACATCACCATCCCGCACCGAACTATTACACACTATTATAAAATTTTGATTTGTTCCTATTAATAATGATTTTTAATTTCCTATGCTTAAATTTAACTCATAAAATTATTATTATCTTAATATTAATCATAATTTTTTTAAATAAAAAATTATAATTAATAACTACATCCACTAACTTAATTATTTTTTATTTTATTTTATTTTTTTTTGACTCCATCACTACTCACGGGAGTAGCGATTCATTGGATTTTATGATCATCATGAGGTTGTGAAGAGATTCTTCGAAATTGTTGCGTCGGTTGCATGATGAAGTAATCTACCATGGTCTAGCCAAATTTCCAAATTTACAAACAAAAAATATATATATATATATATATATATTGAATGATTAGATAATTATTCCTTTAAAATATAAATTATAATGATAACTATTTTAATTTAAAATAAAATTAGATATTTTCTTTTGTTTCTAAATTCCTTTATAAATTTAAAAGAAAACTATAAACAAGTGCGAAAAGAAAAAAATAATTACCAACAAATGAGGAGGTACAACCACAGACACACTTGCACTCCTCATGTGTTGGTAATTTTTTTTTTCTTTCACTTGCATATAGTTTTCTCTAAATTTAACATCCAAACATTTATTTCATTATATTTTATTCACTTTTTTTTTTCTATCACAAATCTGCACTTAAATTTTAGGATAAATTACAAACACACCCTTTGAAGTTTAATTAAAATATAAATCGCCTTCGGTGGTTCTGGAAATTACATTCCACTCCTGAGATTTTTAATTTCATAATGAATCGTCCCTTTTGTTAATAAATCATTAAATCAATTAACAGTTTTCAATAATATTAAAAATATGTTTCAATTAATAATTTAAGTAATTTTATTAAAAAAAAGCTTCGTAGCTCGAATCCCTTGCGGTTCGACTGGTCCAAAATCCAAATTTCTAGATTTTCTCTCTTCTCATAGTGAGTCAAATATAATATAATATATCGATATTTTCTCTCTCCTCATACCCTGTTTTCTATCTCTCTATTCGAAGCCAAAAACCATTGAAACAAAAGCCCTAAGCAGAACTCTCTCATTAAAGATCACTCTCAACCTTGCCTTGCAGATCTCTCATCCCAAATCTCATCCCAGATCAGTGTTATTCTGTTCTTCAACTTCCCCACTCCCATTGAATAAATTATTATTCGAATCAATATCCATTGTAGCTTCAAAGTAAAATAAAATAGACAATTTTAGAGTTAGTGGACAACAATCAACATTACAAGGAAGCAAACAAGAACCATGTATTCCTAAACTTCACCAAAATGTCATCTTCACCAAAAATTCATAGTCCTAATCTTAGGCAAAAATTCAACTTTATACCAACATTCTTGAATAGTTTTAGGTCTTTGTCTGATTGTAATTAGGTAGTTCCTTGCACCTTCTAATAAAGTTCCATCTTATTTATTTGTCCAAATATATATATATATGTACCATATAGAAAGCAAGTTTGAAACCATGATACAATTAACAATATTTAGGCAAACATTTGATGAAAAAGAGAAAAAATCATCAGTTCTTGAAAAAAAAATTCTAATGCAAATTAAAAGTAGATATCAACCTTGGAAGATACTCAGTTAGTATGGCTGCGTTTGGGAAGTGGTTTGGGCTATTTTAGCCCACTAAAGAAAAAACAGGCTATTTTAGCCCCAAAAAAACAAAACATCACATCCAACCCATAATCATTACACTCTTCTCTCACAAAAAAACTCAAAAAAGCCAAAAAGCCCTTCCCAAATCAAGCTTTTAAGCCCAGGCTAAAATAGCCAAAAAAGCCAAAAGTCAAAAAGCCAACTCACTTCCCAAACCCACCCATAGAATGGTTTGGTGGACTCCTCATCTTCTTCCGCTATGGACAGAGCACAATGTTGATATCCACACAGAGCAACTGCGGCTACGGCACACACACAACAGTAACACCCAGATTGGTGCTTAGCAGGGGCACTGTTTTGCTCCTCTCATTGTTCTGATCGATGCTCAATTGTGGCACTCCGATCAGTGTTTAGCGACTGCACTGTCGCTAGGTTACGAAGGAGTCTTCACTCTATTCATTTCTTTTCTTTTCTTTTTCTTTTTGTTTTTTAATTGAAATGGGAGTTGAGTTGAACATATGCACACACGCACACTAGATAGAAACTCAAAACTGGGTCACTCGAGCCACAACATATTCAAGCTACGTAGCGGAGCTAATTTTATTATTGTATAGAAGAGCAATTAACAATTTTATTTTTTTTTAGTTAATTTTGTTAAATAAAAATTTCTAAGGAGGAGGTATCTATAATTTTTCAAATCACATGGGACAATTTATACTTTAAACAAATCTTAAAGAGTGTATTTATAATTTATCTTAAATTTTAAAATCAAACACGACCTAAAATAAATCAATAAGAGTAATTCATTTGACTAGAACCCTTGCACATCACTAGTTAGCATGTCAGTGATTTGAATATCTTATTTACATTATTATTTTATTTTATTTTTGTATATTTATTGAGATTTTTTTCTACCACTTTAACAATTTTTTTTTTGGTAATTATTCTTGGATTTTTATAATATTATATATGAATAAAAAAGAGAAACAATATTATTTTAGTGGAAACTTCATAAAAAATCTCAATTTAATGGAAAAGTTTATAGATTTATTTTTTAATATTGCAAAATTTTCCACTTATTTCTCCCAAATTCTTCGAAATGATATTTTTCCTAGAAAAGAAAAACTTAACCTAAAAAGCAACAATAAGATGGGATATCTAAAGAACCATGACACTTTCTTGTATCAGATAGAGTGATGAGAGATAAAAAGACGAAAGATTCTGGTTACAGCTCATGAAGGCCATATTTTGAGTGGACCCAAAGAAATTTAACTGTGTGGATAGTGGTGGAAGAAGCATTTTAGCGTTGGAAATTGAAGCCAAAGAGAAGTAGACCCTATGAAAAGCATCTTGATTAATGTGTGTTCGATCAAAGATTAAATGTATATGTGATACTTTTTTTTTTCTATACTAAATTTAAATAAAAATTTAGGTTAAAATTTTTATCTAATATCAAACGTTTTTGTTGATTTTTTTGATTTTCGAGGATTAATAGTGTAAATTTAAGCATATTAACAAAGATTAATCAGTTCTTACAAAATTTTAATTGCTAACTAATTATCAGACGATTGTGTTAAAGTTCTTTCAGCCTCAGTGAAGAGGACTTTTACTGGTGGCTTGTTTTAGGAGAAATTTATAAGAAATAACAAGTACAGAACAGTTCAGAAATTAAATTTCATTAAGTAAAAATGAACTTACAATGCAATGACCCAACATTGAAAAGATTTACAGCAACGACTACTTGAAACTACTCTTAGGAAATAAAGTGCGATATAAGAATTGAAGTGTTGAAATGAAAAGAACTGAAAATGTAAAACTGGAAAGAAATATGAAGTAACTAAACTAGTTTCTGGATCTAAGTCTGGGTCTTTCTTTCAGGGGCCTTCTCCTGTATTTATACTTCCCTACAGTAGCTGTCGAAGTGGGCTTCCAACTATCGAAATGCACTTCCATGATTTATGGTTATGGCCCTGAACAATTTGCTTCCATAACGCCCTCTTTGTAGTTGGGCTTCCCTCTTGAATTTGAATTTGAATTGTAAGTAACCGTTGAGCCACGCCACTTCGCGCCTTCTAATTGCTTCCATGCAACGCAAACCCACCATTACCAATATGAACTACTATGTGTTTGTCACTGGTTGGAGACTTACACTAACTCCTTAAATTACCCTTTTCGAGCCACGTGTTAAACTGCGATTGACCTGTACAAAATATGTAGCCAGCATTACCCCACGCACTAATATATCCAATACTTGGTGATATTAGTGGATAAATGCACTCTATCCACGTCCTAAGACGTGTATGGACTTGGTTGAAACATAATCGTCTTCTTAAAAATGAAGCACTAAACTTCATTAAATTCTTCTTCCATTCCATCCATTATCTGCGAACACGAGAAAACGGATACAACTTCAATGGCCAATCAAGCCTTCTCTTACATTGATCGAGCATACGAGGAGGTGTTTGATAATGACAATCGTCCTTGAAAGAACCTTCATGCATTTATTGGCCACACTTATCCGCCCCAATTTATACAAGTTACGGAAGCTTTTGCATCATATAAACCTTTAGACCAAACATTTGCACAAATGGATCTTGGAAGCTCTTCATCTGTTCCAAAACTCTCTACATGGGATGAAGCTACTTTATCTTCTTCTAGAAATACTGGCTGGGATGCTTGGCCCACACCCACTCAACCTCAAACAAGAGAACGAATCCACCATCGATTTCTCGAATTTGATGATCCCATTGCAACTCATCCCTCCATGCACAGTTCTGCAATATATCCATACGTCTCTTTCGACCGTTTTCGCAACCTTGAAGATAACTTGCTTTCGACATAGTATACTTCCACATTTCCGTCCAAAATAGTGCGAAGGACTCCACACCCTATTGAAGCCTTGAGAATCAGTTCTGCACTCCTAGCCAAAAAAGAAAAACTTTGCTCCTCTGATTGGTTAAAATGTGTGAGCAAGCCTGAGTTCCCACCTTCATTTGGAGGGGACCCAACTGCTCCTTCCTTACCCTCCAATCCTAACTAGATTGAAGAACTGAAACTCACCCTCTTTGAGAGCTAGCATTTTGCTCCCTACCAGGCTCCAGTTCCTCCTACTGCTTACTAACAGTATAGAGCCCAGACTCTATTTGCTGCTTTCTCCAATTTATCCTTTGAGGTCCTTCGAGATGACATTCCTCACAAGAACTTATTATGGTCCTGTGATATTAACTCTTGAAGGCACATCCTTAACCCTATGGCCCAGGTAGAGCTTCATAATTTCTTAGATCAACTTCCTCTTTTACTCAACTGGCACACAAATGCTTCTATTACCAATGAGTTGTTGGGGAACACCTCTGTTGCTCGTATTCAAATTTAGTATGAAGCAGAGAATCTTCTTGAAGAATGTGAAGACTTTAAGAGCCAAGATTCAGAGTATGGAGAAGATGCCACTATCGATGATGCACCTGGGAATGGAGAAATGGACGAAACGAAGAAGGCTCTTAAACAAACAGAATTTGAAATAAAGGCCCATCAATTCTTCTTCCAACTAAGGGCTCATTAGTTAGATAAACCAAATTTAGATATGATAGAAGATAGGTTAGAAAAAGAGTATGCATTTGTTGAATTTTGCAGGACAAAGTTTTATGATCTTGTGATTTTGTCCATTTCTTATTTTTATGAAATTGATAATGTAACCAAGTAGGTTTTCCCAATGTAAATATTGCATACCAATAAAACTGGGTTCTTCAAATCTCATCTGTCATGATCTTGTTTTATATTCCAATTGTATGATCGATTGCATGGCGAATATGACTTTATTCCTTACTTTATCTATGTAATCTGTGAATAACAGTTTCGAAGCAACCAACTTGCTTTGATTCTTTGTTTTAAGTGCTTCGAAGCATGGAATTTCCCATAGGAGTGTCCATATTTGTCTTGGGTTTTCACACTCCAATTATATGGTTAATATAATTTGTATAAATAACAGCTTCGATTTGACCAATCTTGCTTTGAAGTTAGGTTTAAGTACTTCGAAGTATAGAGTCTATCTTAAAAGTAACACATAATTGTCCTCAAAAGAGTTTGCTTAAACAGAAGATCCAAGATCATTTCCCTATATATAGGTAAGTCTTTTGGTCTTTAAAATTTTTCACATTGCCTTGACCAAGTATTGGCTTTGAAGTATTTATTTATCTCAAAATCCAAAACTAGGCAAGATGAGTACTCCAAAAACTCTTTAAAAGAAAACTACCTTATAAAGATAGCCTAGGAGTACACCTTCAAAACCTTCAAAGAAAACAAGCCTTAACTATACTTAAGTTTAAGACCTAAAACTTGTTTCGAAGTCACCTTCCTGCTTTCGAAGTTCAGTTGAGTGTTTGACAATTGGCTTCGAAGCCAACCCTTTGTTTTAAAGACTTTGGGAAGAAACTGGCTTTGAAGCCAAGTACATATTTTCGAAACTAAGCTGAGTATTTGAAATATGCTTCCCTCCCAAAGCTTACTCTTGAAAGAGACTCCCTATGATGTGTCTTCTGGACCCTTTTGTGTTTTAAAATCTCCACATGGGTCCAAAATAACTAAGTAATTATTTTGGATCTATTTGACCCATTTAGGCTGATTGGGTAACTTTTTGGACACAAAGGTTTAAAACCCCTTTTCTTCGTGTTTTCACCTACTCACTTGCCCAGAAAACAACCCCTTTTTAGTCCTATTGCTTTCTTCTGCCACTTCTCATTCTCTCGCTCACTTCTTCTTTTCAAACCCCTCGCTCATGGCTTTTTTTTCTTCTAAAGTACCAGTCATTGAACGTGTGAGCCCATCTATAGCCTTGAGAAGAATTATTAATGAAGAATGTGATAAATACAAAGTTGGTGAACGGTGTGCTATCGATGGTCACATCTTTATTCCCCGTCACCATGCTCAAGGGAGTTTGTTCTTGGACTCGTTTTCAGAGAAGCTCCTGCCTAACTCCCCACTTTTTACCTGCGCTTAGAGGATCAATGCCTCTTTTACAAATGTGGCCTTGATTGGGGAAGCTGGAAGATGAACCGTCCTCATCGTTGCTGGCCTGCATTGAGACCAGAATGGAAGGAATGGTATGACCGAGTTATTCCTGCTAGGACGTTGGACCTCCAAGAACTCTGTCTCCTTGACGCCCTTTGACTAGCTGGGTTTTCCATTCCCAAAGACCATTTTCTCATACCTGTTGCACTTTGTTTTTGGAATCTAGCTTTCAATTTTTTTCAATTTCGGTGTGGCGTGATGGCCCCCACTGTCCTTGATATGTGCCATCTTCTAGGGTTATCAGCCGCTGGTACTCCTTTCAGTTTTGATTTTCCTGATCTTAATGTTCCCTTCTTTATTCCCCCTCTGACCTCTTCCTTTAGTGATTTTGTGAAGTCTAAGAATAAAAAAGAAGGTCCTGTGACCGATCGGGAGCTCTTTTCTTTTCTCTTATATTGGCTCTGCAAATTTTTATTTTGTACATCCTTGTAGAGGATTATACTTGAATTTGCCCCTCTTACCAAGGCTATTACTTCAGCTAAGATGATAGCCTTAGCTCCTTATATACCGGATCATTTATATAGAGCTTACTCTCAGTTTTGTGAGGAACCTCTAGACGCCAACCAAGGAGGACCACTCTGGGTACTGCAACTTTAGCTTTTTGCTTACTTCACTGACTTACATTCCAGGTGCTTGAGATTCTTGGTGCAAAACCCTACCACTTATGGAATGAAATATGCCAAGGTTTCACTCTACCCTTCTAACTTTTCTTATTACCTCACTTTCTTCCACCAACTCCCAATTTCCTCATTTTCTATTTTTTTTCTGCCCTTTGGTGGCTAACACAAGGCCAGCATGGTTGAGGACTTTCCTAGCTGACAACACCTGCTTCAACCCCTTTCATAGAGATATGTGGGCCTCTATTTTGATTCCAAGGGAGCTCTACATTGATACCTTGAATTTCTGAGCTTATAAGTGTATTACTGAACCCTACTGCCCTGCCTAATTTGCTAGGCAATTTGGGCTAACTCAAGGAATTCATATCCCTCTCTGCAACCAAACTAACCCAAATCTTGCAACCAGAGAGCTGAAAGTGCCAAAAACTAAGCTGGATGAGGCAACTTCCAAGTTGATCCAAGACTTGGTCGAATTCAGATTCATTCCCTTCATCCCATACATCACTACATTAAGGAGGTACCAGAATTGGTGGACAGCCAATATGGAGGTGCACTTGGCTATCTCTCCCCGGGATCTATTGGTAGGGCTAGATGTGCCCTCTCAAGCCAAGTCTAAAGAGACTGAGGCCATTATTACTGCCTCCACTGTCCCTGTCATCCTAGCTCCTACTCATGTTGCCTCGCCCACTCCTCCTAGAATCACCAAGGCTACTTCGAAGCAAGGTATGCGCTTCTGCTTTCCCTTTCTCTTTCCTTTTATAATGTCCTGCTTATTTACTTATAGCTTCTATTGGATGCAGGTGCTTCACAGGATGACTCTCCTCAACGGGCTCAAGCCTTGACCATTCTTAGGGGCAAGCAACAGTAACAAAAGAAAAGAAAACTTTTGCTTGATCCTAAAGAAGATGCTCCTGAAGCTCCTGCAGAAGAGAAGGAAGCAGAAAAGGAAAAAGAAACTCCACTTAAAAGGAGGAAGAAAATAACAGTTTCTTCTTTTGATTTTTTCAAGGACCCTACTCATGAGGTAGCTGCCAAGGTAGTGGAGCGGGAGCAATCTAAGGAAATTATTGTTTTCCAGAGGTCTGAGAAAAAGAGGCAGCAACAAATGCAAAGAGAAAAGGCTACTGTTGCTAAAGCAATACAAAAGGAGGCTACAAGGAAGAAACAAAAT
This sequence comes from Camellia lanceoleosa, assembly GCA_025200525.1. Taxonomy (NCBI): domain Eukaryota; kingdom Viridiplantae; phylum Streptophyta; class Magnoliopsida; order Ericales; family Theaceae; genus Camellia; species Camellia lanceoleosa. The sequence goes on from CM045769.1 coordinate 108,908,205, forward strand.
GCTGAGCATTATATCCTTCACAGCTCTCCAACCATCACCATTACAACCTCTGAAACTGGTAATTTTTCCTTAGTTCCCTTTTGATTCATTCTTCAAGATTTAGCATAAAGTTAACATTTTCTTTTTATTTTCTGACATGCAGCAACAGCCATTCCGGTTCCTCCTCCTTCAACATTGGCTTCCTCTACTTTGCTTATAGATGAAGGGCCCTTAAAGAAAGCCTCAAAAGAAACAAGGAAGGCTAATACTGAAGTGCCAATGAGTGTAGAGCCCATCTAGATGATACTTCCACTTCCTAGCTCCACACTCTCCATGCCTCCTTCCCTTCTTTCCTTTAAGCCCAGTATCCCAGCTTTCCTTTCTCCTGGCCTTTTCAATTTTTTGAACTTGCCTCTAGTTTCTATTGCCGTACCTCTGCAGGCCCCTTCCAGAGTCCTGGCTACCCCACTTTCACCTAAGAGAGCCCTAGTTGTCACTTCTCCAGCAGCAGCCAGTACTTCCAAGGATGACACTGGTAGCTCACCAACTTCTTTCCCACCATCCAGCTCTAGTCCCTATTCTCTTAACTTGCTGGTGGCCAGGACAATAGACACTGCTAGGGATTATTCCATTACTTCTCATGTCCCCATGTTTCCATCTCTTCCTTCAATCAGTGACTCTTCTATATTGCCAATATCAGAGGAAGATATGGACATCTTCGAGGCTCAACTGGCCAACTTATTTGGCATATCTTCACCAGTTCGAGCCCGAAGTAGTGAGACTGAGCCGTTGGTCCTTGAAGATTCCCTCTTAGAGATTATTAAGAGCTCTTTAACTGCTACTAAAGCCTCTTTGCCTCGGATGAACTTGAGCACTTGCTTGGATCTACTGCAATCATTCTCAAGGATTCTATTTGAAGCTTTACAAAAGCCTATTATTAAAAATGGTTTCCTTAAGTGCTGCAAAGTTTTCGAGCGATCCAACATGGCCTTCTCAAGCCACTTATCCCAGGCAGCAGCCACCATAGATTTCTATATCAATATTTGCCATATGGCCAAGGCTGCAGGAGAGGAGCTGGTGAAAGGCAAAGAGTTTGTTTCCCATATACATGCTGAAGTGTTTGAATTAAAGGGACAACATTTCTATGCCTCACAGTTTTGAACCCAACTTTTGGAGAAGAAGGCCCAACTGGAAGAGGAGCTAGCATCAGTCAACCTTCAAAATGCTACAAAATTGCAAATTACTAATCAAGGACTAGCTGACAAAAGGCAAGATATGGCTGCAGCCATTCAGTTATTCCCATCCCTTAAGAGTAGAGAATCAATTGTAAGGGAACAACTGAAACATTGTATTAATTTTTGGGCCAATTTATGGCTACATGTACTCAAATCTATATGAAATGAACACCCATTTATTATCTATCCGAGTGTTTCATGCTCTTTTATTATTCTTACTTAGCACTTTCTACACTCCTTGTGTTTCCCACACAGTTGGATAATAAGGTTTCAAGTATCTGCCATTAATTTTCTTGGGATGCACATAACCATTTAGATTTCTCAAATGGTAGGCTCCCCCAGGCAAGATTCTATGAACTTGATATGGTCCTTCCCAATTAGGTGACCATTTGCCAAATTTATGGCTCTTAATGCCTATTGGAAGTATTGTTTTCTATACCAAATCCTCTTCATCAAAGCTAATATGCTTGACCATTTTATTATAATTTCTGGCTTCCTTCTTCTTTTGAAAAATAGTACTATTTAATGCCAAAGTTTTAGCTTCATCTATATTTTCTAATTCCAAGAACATGCTCTGATTGTATTGCTCAGTAGTCAACTACTCTTGGTATTCTACCCTCAAAACTTAATGTTAATTTCTGCAGGCAACACTGCATCATGCCCATATATTACGGCGTAAGGAGTGATCACTGTACTTTACCTTCGAGAAGTCATGTAAGCCCATAATACATCTAACAACAAGTTGTGTTAATCCCTAGGATTGTCTTCCACAACTCTTTGTATTCCTTTTTTTCAAGGACTTGTTAGATGATTTAGCTTGACCATTTGCTTGTACATAATAAGGGATAGAGTTGATAAGACTAATTCCAAATTCTGCTGTGAAAGACTTCACCATCTTTCTATCAAACACAGTCCCATTATCCATAGTTATGGTTTGTAGGATGCCAAATCTATGGATTAATTCTTTGATAAACCCAATAACTTCAGTTTGATCCACAGCCTTATAAGGCTTAACGTCGACTCATTTAGTAAAGTATTCTATGGGCACTAGAATGAAGCAATGACGCTTCAAAGAGAGTGGATATATTTTTCCTATCATATCCATTGCTCATTCTCTAAATAGCCATGGCTTCACCACTGCATGCAAATTAGTTATTGGCACATGTCTTATTATGCCATGCTTTTGGCATACTTGACATCCCTTTGTATACTCTATTCAATCTTTAAGGATGGTTGGCCAATAATAGAAATGCCTTTGAAACAACCATCTCATCTTCACACCAAGCTGATGGGCACCACAAATACCTTCATATACCTTAGCCATAGCAGTCAATGCTTCTTTTAGCCCTAAACATTCCAATAGCAATCCATCTGCTCCTCTTTTGTAAAGAGCATTGCCATAAACTATATATTGCATGGACTGTAATTTAATCTTTCTGTTGGCCTTCGAAGAAGGGCCAGCCAAATTTTGGATGATTGGATGTCTCCAATCATGTTCTTCTAAGTTATTCTGGTTAACTTTTACTATGATACCCCTTTTAGCCAAAGGTGATATTAACTTTTAATATGTTGCTTGACTTATGTCCACTTGGGTGCCACAACTTCTTCTGAAATTCGAGGCTTTCTAAGCTACAACATTGGCCTTGTTATTCATGAATCTTGGGATATAAGTTACATTGGCTATTTGAAACTAAGAAAGCAAATGCAATGCAGCAACATAATATGGTAACATGCTTGTACTTTGACATTTGAAAATTCATTTTACTTGGTTGTTACCAATTGGAAATCCCCAAATATATTAACTTCATGAGCCTGTAATCCAATAAGTATCTCAAGTCCCATTACTAAAGCTTCATATTCAGCTTGATTATTGGAACAAGTAGCTTCATCAATTCTGAAACCATGCATGGTGTTTATCCCTTATGGTGACTTAATCACAACACCAATTTCAACCAGACCATTAGCTTTTGATCCGTCGAACCACATTTGTCAAGGCTCAACATTAACCATTCCAAGGTCCATTATCTCTTAGCTTTTTGTTTGACATGGATGATCTGCCAAAAAGTTAGCCAAAACCTGTTCTTTTACTGTCTTTTGGGAAACATATTCTAGATGAAACTCTGATAGAGCTAATATCCATTTGTCAATTCTTTCTCTTAGTATAAGTCTAGATAGCATGTATTTAAACCAAGTCCATAGTTGCAATTACCAAGACAATAGTAGGCAAAATATAATATCTTAATTTCATTGCTATAAAGTACAATGCTAGGCACAACTTTTCTACAGCTGAGCATTTACATTCACAAGAATTTAAAAACCTACTAAGGTAATAAATTCTTTGTTCCTTACCTTCTTCATTGTCCTAAGCCAGAAAAACTCCCAATGAATCTTCTGCTACAGCAATGTATAATTTCAAGGGTTTATCCATCTTTGGTGGCATCAACACTGGAGGCTTGGCCAAGTAGACTTTAATTCCTTCAAAAGTAGTTTGATGCTCAACTATCCACACAAACTCTTTTTCATTTTTTAGCTTTAACAAGGAATAAAATACTTTAGTTTTCCCTGCAGTGTTAGAAATAAATCTTCAAAGGAAATTAACCTAACGAAGGAATTTTTGTAATTCTTTCTTACTTGATGGAGGTTTGGCCTCAATAATGGCTTTGCCTTTATTCTGATCAATTTGTATTCCTTTCTTGTGCACTACATACCTTAAGAAGTTTCCAGCTGATACATCAAAAGCACATTTGAGAGGGTTGAGTTTCAACTTGAATTCTCTCATTCTATCGAAGGCCACTATCAAATAAACCAGATGCTCTTCCATGGACTAAGATTTCACAACAATATTATCAATGTAACACTCTAAGTACCCTCTAATAAGATCATGGAAGATGGTGTTCATTGCCCTTTGATATGTTGCTTCAGCATTCTTTAACCCAAATGGCATCTTGACCCATTCAAAGGTGCCAATATTTCAATAACACCTGAAAGTTGTCTTATGGACATCTTCCTCTGCTATGCAGATCTGATTATAGCCAGAATGCCCATCCATCATGGACAAAATCTTGTGACCTACTAAGCCATCCACCAACAAGTCAACAATAGGCATGGAATACTCATCTTTTGGAGTTGCCAAATTTAAGTTTCTGAAATTGATACATACCCTCATTTTGCCATTCTTTTTTACTACAAGAACAATATTAGACTACCACTCAACATACTTGGTTATTCTAATGAAGCTTGCTTTAAGGAGCCTAACAATCTCCTCTTTCACCTTTTAAACCTGTAATAACCCGACCCTCGTACACGATTCTGGTATCTTTTTGACCCTCTATCTTTGTGCTTTTGAATATACATGAAATTCTAAGTGAAATTGCATTAACTTAAGAGAAACTTAGAAATAAGAATTCCTATCTGTTGATTAAGTACATTATCTGTCACACTTGGCTTCTTTGAATCTGAAATTGGACGCCTTAGAGACAAAATTTTCAGAAATTGATTATATATATATGATCAGCATAATTTTCTGGTAATATTAAGCTCGGTTACGAAATTTCAATTTCGGAATGATAAAGCGATTGATTTTCGTCTTATATGCTCTTATACTTGTTATATATCTTTACATCTTGTTTGACCCTAAGATCAAAAATCGTGAGACCCTTTTGGGAGAGAAAATAAGAGAGTGGAGAAGAGAATTGGGGAAACGTAGAAATTCAACAAAAGCTTGACAAATTGTAAAGATTATTTAGATTGAACTCAAGGTATGGAAACCTTCATCATCTAGTCTCTCTCTCTTGATCTTGGTTGAGTTTCTTCTTTTGTTTTTGGAAGGTTATGGTAGATGTGGGAGTTTTATGAGATGGAGGGAAATCTATACCTCATTTCCTTGTCATCTCCTAAGAATATTCAATTGTGTATTTGAATGAGAAGCTTAAGTAGTTCTATATGCATATATGTATGGAAACCCAAAATAATGGGAATTTTGGAAAGATTATGGTTGGGTTGAGTATGGATTTAATGATTGGAAGTTAACGAGTGTGTTGTGATTGATTGTTGTATGATTTAGTACCTTAATTTGAAGTTGCTTTTGCCAAAAAGAGAGATTGAAGTTTTGGATACCAAATTGGGACTCAAATTCGAAGTTGAATTTGATTTTCGCTTAGTCCTTCAGCGGAGAAGCCCTTTCGGCGGGAAAATTGACCTTTCGGCGATTTTGTGTCTCAGATCCGCTCGGCGGCCAAAGTGGCGCTTGAGCGCCAAAGTGGCGCTTCGGCGGGAAGCTTATTTTCGAGACAAAAATGTGTTTGTTCAAACTTTGCGTGCTTGATTCTCTGGTATTTTAGAATATTTTTCGATGACTTTAGGATGATTGTAAATGCATGCAAAGTGTAATGCTTGAAATGATTTAAGAAAGAAAAAGAGAACTAATGTGCATTGATTATGTACGGGGCATATTCGAGGAAACAACACGTTGTCTCAACGTGAGTAGTAGTACACTATATGTACATTTTATTTTACATTAATAACTATGGTACTAACGCTCTGCTCGTTAGCGATTACACTAGCATTAGTCAATTGGAAATCAATGTGAATGTTGAAAGAAATTTGCATACATCGGTATGATTATGGACTCATTACATGCATCGCGTGAGGCATATTAAGTTTACATCACCTATCGTAAATGATATCGTTTCTTAGTGAATAAATGGGGACTTATAATGGAATGGCATGTATACTTCTGTTAATAATATGTTCGCTCTTGACCCTCGTTAACGTTCATGTTCTGTTAATTACGAGACAACTACTCGGATAGTTAAAATGCACATTCTGTTATCCGCAAAGTGGAGGTATTAACTCATGATAAACAAGTGAAATGTGGGCACATTACGGCACTATAATACTTCTGTACCTTTGGAGTTAATAGTTATTGTGTAATCTACTTATGCTAACTCATCTGAATGATAAAAAGAAACTGTGTGTCTCTGTGTGACGGTAAGACTAATCTGTTTTAGTGACATCTGTAGAAGTTCCGTTATGATACTCATTTTGTATATATTATGACATGGTGAGACTTACTGATTTCTGGTATGGAACAAAGTGTCAGACGAACGAAGTGCTACACCTTGGTGGAGCCACCTCGGAATCCGTCTGAGCCACCTCTTGAATCCATCGTCTGTTATTTATTACGCTTTATGCGTTACATCACGCTTTATGCGTTCGATGGTCTGGGCGAAGGCTATTCTGGGCCGAAAGGCTATCTAGGCCGAAAGGCTATTCTGGGCCGTAAGGCTGTTCTGGATCGAAAGACCGTTTTGATAATTCTGGGCCGAAAGGCTATCTGGGTCGAAAGGCCATTCTGCTAATTTTGGGCCAATAGGCCATGTCATTTAATAAATGCACTGTTATGTATTGTGGTTAAACTTAGCCAATAAACTGCTTACGTATTATTATTCACTGAACTTGCCTCATTCTGTCATTTTGTCTGATTTTGTAGGAAACCAGCTTGGAGATCCGTTCTAGCGTCTTTATCACGCATCTTTTGTCAACCTAAGGATAACAAGGCACTTGGAGAACCCCCTTTGCTTACTAGGACAGCTTGCTAGTCCTTGTCCTTTTGTGCCTATGTTCTGCAGGCTAAGGTTGTTGTATCTAACATTTTGTTGTATGCCCAATTGTAGATGTGTATGTAACTTAATCGCAGATGCATGTCCACTATAAAGTTTAATTCTAAGTCGTGGTCCTGGCGTAGTTGTAGTGACTCAATGGATGTCTTTGCATGTTATTTTATTCTTTTAGCGCTTCCATTCAGGCCCCTGACATTCTATATCGCAGTTTAAGTGTACATTTACGTTAGGTCATGCCCAAACTTTTAGGGGCGGGTTTAGGGTCGTGACAAGTGGTATCAGAGCACGAGTTTCTATCTCACACACGGATCCATTGAGCTCTAGGATGTCTAGAAAAGCTTTAGGCATCTTGCATGACATCCAGAAAATACATGACAGATCGATAGCAACGTTAAGAGTACTCTGATAAGGCTAACAATTTTGAATTATGTTTATTGTATAATGATTGTTGTGCAGAATATGGATAAAGGATTTTACCTCCGCTGGGTTAAAAAAAAGAAAGAAAAGAAAAGAAAGGAAAAATTGTTGGTAGACTATATAAGCAAGCAAGTGGGACTGGATCAACAAAGTTGCCGGTAAAAGTGGGGTAAGGATTGAGTTATTTGGTAAGATAATTTATGTGTCCATGATGAAGTGCAATTTTATATTTATTGGTTGTTATTGATGGATTGATCGATATTTGTGGAAAATGATAACAAATGATTGTGCTTTCTAAGCATCTGAATTTGAATGGCTCACACCCTAATATGGATTATTCCTACGACATAGTGCTTAAACGAGATAATATATATATAATGTGCACATTTTGCAATATAGTCACATTCACCGTATTATAGCAATGTTTAAACCTGCAGGGTGCTTGTAATTAGACTTTTTGACAAGAATAAGTTTTGCATGACATTTTGTAGTGGGTTGAGAAGGACTGGCAGTGATAAGAGGTTAGGTATATAGAGACTCTAATAATTGTGTAAGGAAATAATTGATTATACCATGTCCCTACTGATAGTTTATACGAAATAAGAGAATGACATACATATTAGTTGTTTGGACATGTGAAGATTGACCCTGAACCAATTTGATTAAGTACTATGACTTATGCTTTTGGAATAAGATATAAATACTATGAATTTGTGAGCTGACACATTTATTATTAATGTCTGATAGGGACTGAGGGGTTTGTTTATGAAAATTTGAAATCTGTAATTTGTTTTGTTATGCGTAATCGATAATCCGTGACCAAGATTTCTTATAAAGAATGGTTGATCGACATGAGGAATCTCACCCACATTAAATCCTGTTTATATATGTTCACGGTTTAAGATTGTGAAAGCCTTTAAGTGTGAACCGTTCTGCATGACAATGTGAATTCGGACAGAAACAAATGGAATTGGGAATATGCTATGTTAATGATGTTTTTTTAGACTCGAACGATATTTAATATATGGTTACGAATTGATTTACGATAAAATATTATTGTCTGTCTAGTTTTGACATTACTGACTGTGCTAACTACGAATACGGCATGTTCAATGAGGATTTACGATTTGGTAAATGGATCTAATGGTACCTATGTACGAAAAGTAATTGGATACACTGCTTATATGGCTACCTAAGCTGCATGTTGGGTTGTAACCTTGTAGGATTTTGGAGTCATACTGTTGTGTTAAGGATGAATAAAAATCTTCTATCATCTTTAAGAAAACTCTTAGCGAATAAATGGAATGGTGTTCATCTGTAAATTAAGGTATCTGTACAAAGTTGACATTTTTCTGTTGTGTAACGTAGGGACCCGAGTTGTTTAGGATTTACGGCATGAATGCAAAAGTTTGACCTCACTAAGCATACTTTAACGACATGATATGAGAAGAAATATTCGACCATCTGAGATGTTATGTTTCGAATTAATGAAGAATTTACTATCTAGTGGTTTCAATAAGTTACAAGTCCCCGATATTGGAGAGTCCTCTATGAAACTAACAAATATGCTTCATACTGATTTATTAGCGCTATTGAATGTGTCCATGTATAATCAACCATGAACTTTGAGTAATGTTTATGATTCTAGTAAAATAAGAGTATGTATGAATTTATTTTTGTTTATCCGTTTTGTTTATGCTATGTTATGCAATAATTTTGAATTTGGTTTTTGGCTTTATATTTTAATGGCTTCCCTTGATGAAATTCGAAATTATATTAATGTGATTAAGTGTCTCTCCTGGTACATTTACATGACTTCAAAAAAAAATGTATGATGTTAATATGATATTGTCATAACTGTCGAATTAGGACATAAGTCTTTCTGTGAAGCTATGCGAAACTCATGATGTGTATTGTGATCCTTCTTTTTGTTGTATTGACTTTATTAAGAAATACGTATTAAGAAAAGATGTTACACCTTAGGGTTAAGATTAAGTAGTTAAGCATGATTTTGACTTTGATTTCTAGCTTTGGTTTGAGTGGTTTTCTTTGTTCAAAATAGTGGCTTTTATAGTTATATTTATTATTTAGCTTTTGCCATGTGATGACATGATTAAGTAACTATGATGGTATGTCTGCATGAAAAGTTGTACGTTATTTGCTTTATTTGATTTGGAATATGGTTCATTTGTGCTAACATATGGAGAAGTGCAACTAAGAAGAATAAACATTATTAACTTATTGTGACTGGTAGGATAACATGTATCTTGTCAATTGAATGGCATCTTGCTTAAGCGATACTGGAACTTGATTTAATTGTGCAAACCCATCTCTGAATCTGATCACGTAATTGATTTCTTTGGAATCTCTATATACTTGAAATTAATGACTCATCTCTGAGTGGCTTATGACCTGTACTCTACCCAAGGACTTATTTAACTGAACAAGTTGTACGTGGACCATCGAAGGAAAATTGTATATGACTTACTGAGATTGGATTAATATATTATGAATGTAATGAAGAACAATACATGAGGGATATGTTTAATTCTGTTTCTGTAAAAAAAAAAAAAAAAAATGTATTTTGATATATGAGGTTGGTATATGAGGAAAAACAACAAGGTAGAAAGTTTGGAGGACCAAACTTATTTAAGAGGGGAAGAGTGTAATAATTCGACCCTCGTACACGATTCTGGTATCTTTTCAGCCCTCTATGCTGTGCTTTTGAATGCTTCTGTGAAATTCTAAGTGAAATTGCATTAACTTAAGAGAAACTTAGAAATAAGAATTCCTATCTGTTGATTAAGTACATTATCTGTCACACTTGGCTTCTTTGAATCTGAAATTGGATGCCTTAGAGACAAAATTTTCAGAAATTGATTATATATATATGATCAGCATAATTTTCTGGTAATATTAAGCTCGGTTACGAAATTTCAATTTCGAAATGATAAAGCGATTGATTTTCGTCTTATATGCTCTTATACTTGTTATATATCTTTACATCTTGTTTGACCCTAAGATCAAAAATCGTGAGACCCTTTTGGGAGAGAAAATAAGAGAGTGGAGAAGAGAATTGGGGAAACGTAGAAATTCAACAAAAGCTTGACAAATTGTAAAGATTATTTAGATTGAACTCAAGGTATGGAAACCTTCATCATCTAGTCTCTCTCTCTTGATCTTGGTTGAGTTTCTTCTTTTGTTTTTGGAAGGTTATGGTAGATGTGGGAGGTTTATGAGATGGAGGGAAATCTATACCTCATTTCCTTGTCATCTCCTAAGAATATTCAATTGTGTATTTGAATGAGAAGCTTAAGTAGTTCTATATGCATATATGTATGGAAACCCAAAATAATGGGAATTTTGGAAAGATTATGGTTGGGTTGAGTATGGATTTAATGATTGGAAGTTAACGAGTGTGTTGTGATTGATTGTTGTATGATTTAGTACCTTAATTTGAAGTTGCTTTTGCCAAAAAGAGATTGAAGTTTTGGATACCAAATTGGGACTCAAATTCGAAGTTCTGAATTTCAGAATTTCTGCTGAGTCGAGAAGGCCCTTTCGGCGGGAAAATTGACCTTTCAGATTTGTGTCTCAGAGTCCGCTCGGCCAAAGTGGCGCTTCGGGGGAAGCTATTTTCGAGACAAAAATGTGTTTGTTCAGCTTTGCGTGCTTGATTCTCTGGTATTTTTAGAATATTTTTCTGATGACTTTAGGATGATTGTAAATGCATGCAAAGTGTAATGCTTCAGGAAATGATTTAAGAAAGAAAAAGAGAACTAATGTGCATTGATTATGTACAGGGCATATTCCAGGGGGAAGCAACACGTTGTCTCAACGCTGTGAGTAGTAGTACACTATATGTACATTTTATTTTCTGTTAATGACTATGGTACTAACGCTCTGTTCCTCGTAAGCGATTACACTAGCATTAGTCAATTGGAAATCAGTGTGAATGTTGAAAGAGCTGCATACATCGGTATGATTATGGACTCATTCTGTTCTGTCTGTGAGGCATATTAAGTTTCTGTCACCTATACGTAAATGATATCGTTTCTTAGTGAATAAATGGGGACTTATAATGGAATGGCATGTATACTTCTGTTAATAATATGTTCGCTCTTGACCCTCGTTAACGTTCATGTTCTGTTAATTACGAGACAACTACTCGGATAGTTAAAATGCACATTCTGTTATCCGCAAAGTGGAGGTATTAACTCATGATAAACAAGTGAAATGTGGGCACATTACGGCACTATAATACTTCTGTACCTTTGGAGTTAATAGTTATTGTGTAATCTACTTATGCTAACTCATCTGAATGATAAAAAGAAACTGTGTGTCTCTGTGTGACGGTAAGACTAATCTGTTTTAGTGACATCTGTAGATGTTCCGTTATGATACTCATTTTGTATATATTATGACATGGTGAGACTTACTGATTTCTGGTATGGAACAAAGTCTTTGTCAGACGAAGTGCTACACCTTGGTGGGAGCCACCTCTGGAATCCGTACGAGCCACCTCTTGAATCCATACGTTTGTTATTTCTGTTACGTTTTATGCGTTCTGTCATGCTTTATGCGTTACGATAATGCGGGCGAAAGGCTATTCGGTCGAAGGCTATTACGGGCGAAGGCTATCTAGGCGAAAGGCTATTACGGGCGTAAGGAACATTGCGGATCGAAAGACCGTTTTGATAATTCTGGGCCGAAAGGCTATCTGGGTCGAAAGGCCATTCTGCTAATTTTGGGCCAATAGGCCATGTCATTTAATAAATGCACTGTTATGTATTGTGGTTAAACTTAGCCAATAAACTGCTTACGTATTATTATTCACTGAGCTTGCCTCATTCTGTCATTTTGTCTGATTTTGTAGGAAACTAGCTTGGAGATCCGTTCTAGCGTCTTTATCACGCATCTTTTGTCAACCTAAGGATAACCAAGCACTTGGAGAACCCCCTTTGCTTACTAGGACAGCTTGCTAGTCCTTGTCCTTTTGTGCCTATGTTTTGCAAGCTAAGGTTGTTGTATCTAACATTTTGTTGTATGCCCAATTGTAGATGTGTATGTAACTTAATCGCAGATACATGTCCACTATAAAGTTTAATTCTAAGTCGTGGTCCTGGCGTAGTTGTAGTGACTCAATGGATGTCTTTGCATGTTATTTTATTCTTTTAGCGCTTCCATTCAGGCCCCTGACATTCTATATCGCAGGTTAAGTGTCTGTTTCTGGTTAGGTCATGCCCAAACTTTTAGGGGCGGGTTTAGGGTCGTGACAAAACCACTTCGAGACTTATTCGTCTTGGCTTCTGCTTGTGTGGCCTGAAATTAGGCTTCATTGGGAGCCTATATTCCACTAATGGTAGTTCATTATAAGACCAAGCAAAACAATCCCTGTATTACTTCAGGACAACCAACAACTGGTTCCTGTCATTAGGATTTAACCAAGCACTAATATAGGTAGGTTGTTGTACTGAACCTTTATCTAGGTTGACCTCTTCCAAGGGGTCTTGCACTTGAGCACTCACTGATGCTTCTTCCTTGACTTCCTCTATCTTCGAAGCAGCCCTTTCATCTGGTTCTACCTCTATCCTTTTTGGTTCAACATCCTTGCTCTTTTCCTCATAGACAAAATTTATCCACAAAGCCTCTTCTTCCTATATTTCCTGGACTTTCGTTTCAATGTCCAATGCACAGTACTTAACAAGAGCCAATAATCTAGCTTTTTGTTACTCTTGATCATAGCCAATCACCATGGCTTCTCTCTCTTGTTCCTGCACCTTCTAGACTATTGGCTTTATATCCAATGCTGAAAACTTGATTAAAGCCAAGGGTCTGGCTTCTTGGTCTTGATCTTCTTGCCTACAACCAGGCATCATTGTCATCTTTGGTTACGAACTCTTCATCAGCACTCTCCTACACTAAGTGCTTTAGGTGTGCTACTTCCTCATCAACTGTCACTTCGGCTATTCCATCAGGCTTCTTAAGCACACTGAGTGGTACAACCCCTTCAATGTATAGCTTGGCCTCTGCAAAATCAGCACAAGCAATAAAAGGCTGTGGATCCGCATTGATTTCCTCTTTTTCCCCATTGCACAAAGCTATCATCATCTTCTAATGTAGAGAGGAAGGCACACACTTGTTGGTGTGGATCCAATCCTTGCTAAGAAAAGCATTATACTTGGCATTACTGTCTATAACAAAGAATGCTGTCATGCAATCTCTGGTTCGCATACTCAGGTTGATGGGCAGAATGCCCTGAGCCATTTGCTTATCCCTAGAAAAACTAGCAATGGTTGTACTGGTTGAGATTAACCTAGGGTTTCTTTTTCCAACTTCTTCAAAGAGGACCTTGGAAGCAGGTTTACAGCTGCCCCATTGTTCACTAACACCCTATTCATTTGTATCCCATCGGAGTAAGCCTTGATATATAGGGGCTTAACGGATTGGGTCATAGATATTGTAGGATACTTGAAAGGGTACGAGTGGTTAATGCTCACCTTCTTACTTTCTTCATCAATTTCCATTGGCTTGGCCACTTTTGACTCATCTTTAACCATGCTGGCCTGTGACTAAAAACTAGAATGGGGTCATCTTCCTGACCTTTCTCATCTTGGAATTCCTGTGGTAGCACATAAACCATATTTACTGGCACTGGAGGGAATGAGCCAAACTGTGCCACTGGCTGTGATTGCTCTCCTTCCATATGGGTCTGCTCTGAAGCTTGGGAGGCATCATCCATGTTGCACTCTGGTACCTCAGTGCTGGTGGGTTCCTTTGAAGCAATTTGTTTAGGATCTACTTTTGTTGGCTTTTTGACCAGGAAGGTCTGTTTAGTCATGAAGGCTTCGAACATCTCATCTTCAACCAATTCCTTCTCCTAGCCTAGTTCAACTTCTCCTTCTGTCTCACTATCACTTTCCATCAAGGCCTTTTCAAGACCTGTTAGGCTGGATCTTTCTTCGGCTTTTAGTTCAGCATGAACTTTGGCTAATTTTTCTCTACTGGCACCCTCTTTGATCTTAGGAGCAGACCTTGAACCTTCTTCTTCTTTTACCTGGCCTTTTGACTGTTCCAAAGAAGTACTTTCTCTACCTTCTTTTAGGTCCCTCTGATACTGAGTGTATCTTCGCTATATCTTTCTCCTTTGGGACCTGGATATTACAAGAACCATATCTGGTTCCCTTGTTTTCGGGTTTTTGAGCTGAACCCAATTGTTTGGAGCCACTAGAGGAGGCTTAATCATTCTTCCCTTGTCTCCGACAGTCTTGCTTTGGGTAGGTATTACTTTAGGTTTGTTCTGCATGACAAACCAATCTGGAATTCTAGGAACCCATGAACCCACTGCTCTTGTTGTTGAGCCTGCTACTCCTGTCTTCACAACTGGTTTCGAGGCAGCTCTTGGAGGCCAACCACTAGGCCTGGTTCCCTGTCTTAAGCCAAATTCAAGTTTCCCTCCAGATTGATTGCTCACCCTATAATAATTGGGTGGCTTGGTTTCATGCAAAGGTCTCTTTCCTTTTCATTGCATCCTGGTGTCTAGTGGAGCAACGCAGGCTGAATACTGTCTAGGGCCAGTTAGGTATGGCCTTTTATTGTAGGTGTTGGCTATTTAGTCTTTCTGTACCTCTTTATAATACTGCTTCCCATCAACTGGGAGCCGTTTCAGCCACTTGTAACACATCATGCATCTGGGACACATCCTTTGCACCACAGCTGCTTCGAGGGAGTCATCATCCAGTATCTCTTCACTAGAGCCATCCCTTTGGCCTGCAGAGTTTTGGTGAACTTCTGGTGTCGTTCTTGAAGGCAGTCTGGCTAGCCACATACATCTACACAGTGACTTCCTCTAATTCCTTCAAGGATAGATTTTGAAAATCTTGCATGCCAACATTGGCTACAACCTCCCCAATTTTTGGAAGCGGGTTGGTGCCAATTTTCATGGCTTTCTTAGTCTTAGTTGGAAACTTTAGCCTCCCATTCTGAATATGTTCTTGGATCCTATATCAAAAAACAATACAGTTTTTAGTTAAATAAGATCAAGAATTATGCCATTTACAATATAGTTTTCCTTTAAGTTATTCAGGAGTAGGAATCTTGACTTCCTTTGGTAACTGCAGGAAATTTGTTGCAAGCAAATGATCAAAGATGTCATCTATTTTTGTTAAGTCAAAAGAATACTTCCTACGAAGGTCTTTCTTTTTGAACTGCTGGTCTATTGTAATGTCCTGCTGAATTAATGCTTTACAGGTCATAGGTTCTTTTCTTATGATCTCTGCTGCATCAATTTCATAATTAGGGTCTTTATAATAAGTCTTACATGATGCATTGTTTCAATCTTGTTTTTCTTCAAGTAAAGCTTCATATCTAGACACTTTATAGGTTAATTCTACCAAGTCTCGAAACTCAGTTGAATCAAACTTTTTCCGAAGCCTAAACTCCAACCCATTTTGAGCCAATCTTACAAATTCAGGCTTAGGTAGCATGACCCTACATTTGTTTCATGCCCTTTTAAATATGACAATAAATTGAGCAGCCTTCTCATCAGGCCTTTGGCTCAATCTTGCCAAGTCTGCCATAGAAGCCTCATGCTTTGTTTGGAAAAATTGGGCATGAAATACTTCCTCCATTTGTTGCCAGGTTTGAAAAGAGCCAGGTGTAAGGTTTATATATCATGCGAAGGCTGCTTCAGTTAGAGAGTTTGGAAAAAGTCTCAGTTTGATATAATCATTATTAGTGAACTCACCACACTAGCTTGTAAACCTAGCAATGTGTTTTACTGTTGACTGATTTTCATTTCCATAAAAAAAGGGTAAAGTCTGGTATTCTAAACCCCTTTGGATATTCATGTACCCTACTTACCCATTATGGGTAAGGTTTTCTATATACCGGAGTTTGGACCCCCTGAGCCATAGGTTCACACATTTTCCTAACAATATCAGCAATTTGGTCCCTAGGAACTATATTTTGTGCTGGTTGGACCACTACTGGAGGAACAAACACAGGGTTTGGAGGGACTCTATATGCCTGAGGGCCATTTCACCATGGACATATAAATTATCTTACCAGTCAACTCGAATTCTTACCCCCACTTCCACCGGCAACTTTGTTGTTCTAATCCCATCTGCTTGCTTATACAGTCTGTCAACAATTTTTCTTTTCCAGCGGAGGTAGAATTCTTTATCCTTATTCTCGCCATATTTTGTACAACAATCATTATACAGTAGACATAATTCAAAATTATTAGCATTATCAGAGTACTCTTAACATTGCTATCGATCTGTCATATATTTTCTGGATGTCATGCGAGATGCCTAAAGCTTTTCTAGACATCCTAGAGCTCAATAGATCCGTGTGTGAGATAGCAACTCGTGCTCTGATACCACTTGTCACGACCCGAACCTGCCCCTAAAAGTTCGGGCATGACTCATGCAGAAACATATAATAAACCTGAGATAAATGTATATTATAAGAACGAGCGGAAGCATAATATACGTATGAGCAATATCCAAACTTCCATTGAGCTACTATAACATGCGAGGATCATGCATATCAAAGCGAGCATCATATCTGAGAACTAACCAACTACGTACATGCAACCTTTGCCCTAAGGCGTACAACCAAAAATATTAATTCTGAGACAACCCAAAACAAGTAATTAGAATACAAGCCAAAACTTGACAAAAGGCTACAAAGATAGGATGGGTCTTCTTATGTGCACGACTATAAGGGTTGACAAAAAGCGAGCCAGAGTTAAGGCGGTTCGGTTTGACGACCTCTGAAGCAGACAATGTAAGGGGTGAGCAAAGCTCAGTGAATATTAATAGTACCCAGATAATTGAAACCATACCTTACAACCAAATGTATGTAAATGAATTCAATGCTACAGAATGATCCATGACCCAGAATGTTACACTTAGCCCTCGGCCTAGAATATTACAGAATGTTACAGAATGTCATAACATGGCCCTCGGCCCTAAATGTTACTCAGAATGTTACAGAATGTCACAAATGGCCCTCGGCCCAGAATGTTACTTAGAATGTTACTCAATATCATAAAATGGCCCTTGGCCTCAGAATGTTCACACTTCATACGTCACAGATGGCCTTCGGCCGCATCATTTAATAATTTCATAACTTGGGACTTCATACTTCACAAATGGCCTTCGGCCACATAGTTTCACAAATTCATATACCACATATTGGCCCTTGGCCTCATAATCACGTTTCACACATTGGCCATTGGCCTCATAATCACATTTCACATATCGGCCATTGGCCTCATCATCACATTTCACACATCGGCCATTGGCCTCATAATCACTTAGTACACAGATGGCCCTTGGCCACATGAGTTCACAATATCATAATTTCCTTGATGAGTTCCATAATTCACGAGGTTTCATACATAACATATATGATTTCACAATTTCCTTCAGTGTTTCCATAATTCCATAATGTTTCTCGTATAGCACATAACTTCATGTAACATAGTTCTCACATAAGGAAAATACAGTTCGTACTAAAAACTATTAACGGATAAAGGTACATTGTCACATTTCACTTGTTCATCATAAATTAATGCCACGAATTTGCGGACAACAAAGTATGCTTTTTATCTATCAAAATAGTTGTCTTGTAAATAACAGAATCGATACTAATTGCTTACAGATGACAGGGGAATAATATACAATATAGACAGAACTTAATAGTTCCATAGTCGTATCGCTGTATGCAGCTTACTCAACATTCACCCTGATTTCTTATTAACATAATGCTGGTGAAATCACTTACGAAGAACAGAGCGTTAATACCATAGTCATTATCAGAAGATAAAAATGTACATATAGCGTACTATTACTCACCGTGTTGGGATGGTGTGTTAGTTCCTTCCGGAGTGTACCCTGCACATAATCATAACTTGTAAATTAATTCTCTTTTCCCTCACATTATTGAGAAACCATTTCCTGAATCATTACGCTTCATACGAATTTATAATCACCTTAAAAGCATCAGAAAATATTCTAAGGAGTCAAACCATAAAGCTAAACAACATATTTCATTTTACGAAATTAAGCCTCCCGCTTCGGCGCCACTTTGGCGCTCGGCGTATAAATCCACCAAAGCTATGGAAGGCCGTTTTTCCTTTCGGCGAGCTTTACTACGCTCGGCGGACCAACTAAAATTCGAAATTACGAACTTGAATTTGGGTTTCAACTTTGGTATCCAAAACTCCAATTTCTCTTTTGTAAAACAACTTCAAGGTTAGGGAAATCAAAGCCCAAACCACTAGCAAGACAACTTGAATTTCCATCACACATGCAACATCTACCAGGTCAAGTCTTGAATTGAAATGAAAACCATGGACATACACTTACAAGCTTCATTTTAAAAAACCATGAAGGTCTCTCCCTCTCATATGCCAAATATAAACATAATCTCACGGGGTAATGGTAGAAAATCAAAGATTGAAGTATAATTCATACAATTCCTAGATTTGATGTCAAAGTAACCATTTGAGGAGAAACCCTCACTAACCAAACATGATTCATATTCAAACTTAAATTACAAACCTCCATATCAAAAAGAACTTGAGTTTACCTTGGATTAAATCCCACAATTCTATCAATTTTGCTCAACTTTCTTGTTGATTCTCTTTTCCCCCAATTCCTCTTCTCTACTCTCTCTCACTTTCTCTCCTAGAAGGTGTTCCACGTTTTTGGTCTTAAGTCAAAAGACTTAGATTTATATAAAAAAAAATATCAAGAGGCATATAGGACGAAATCCAATCGCTTTATCATTCCGAAATTGAAATTTCGTAAACATGCTTAATATTACCAGAAAATTATCTTTGTACGGTATATAATCAATTTGATTAATTAAGTCGTTAAGGCCTCCAATTTACGCTCTAAACATTCTAGAGGAGCAGATATGTTCCTTGTTCAATGAATAGACTTCCTTGAACATGGATTTCACTTACATCACTTTAATTTTCTATGGAATTTCACAGTAAACATTCAAATGCTCACATCAAGGACTAAAAATATATCAGAAAACATATATGAGGGTCGGGTTATTACACTCTCCCCCCCTTAAATAAGTTTGGTCCTCCAAACTTGTTCCAACGATATAACAAAGTAGAAACCTTAGTCTCACTTGGTGTCTCTTCTTCTTATAAAGGTTCACATATCTGCAGTTCAAACAATTCACTGATTACCTGGTCCTTTCTCTGATCATTCAAGCGGTGTTACCACAATCAGTATCTTACTATTTTATTTAACCAATCGATTTAATGTGTATTGGGCATGTATAAATTAAATATCGCAAGATAAGATTACACGATTCCATAACAGGGCATTATAGACATATAATCTTCCTTTGGGTAAGTGCGAATCACCGTATTTTCCTATCCCTAAGGTTGATGCAAATTACAAGTAATTCTCATAGTTAAAAGCATACAACTTCCAAATACAGGACATAATAGATATCGTTACCTTCAACACATAAGTTACGTAAATCAAAGTTCTATAGCATACATTAATTCTAACCACAACATTATCTATTTTTAGTTGGTTGTTTATCTTGTTTTGTTTTTATACGATTACGTGGTTAGAGTCAAGTCAGATTATGTATAATTCAATCAGACACCCAAGTTCACCCAACAGGGCCCTACCTAAATATGTATAATTCATTTTAACTGTTACAAAGGAGCCGTTTAAGTAGATATACCCATTAGTTTCACAGTCTTCAATGTTCACAAATATTCCACAAGCATACCATTATATTGGTTTAGAATTACATGCAATGGTCCTTAACAATTCTTTAAGAACGACACATCTTTCATAAATAAAAGTTAGCACAACAGCAAAAACAAAAACAAGAATTCCCGTTACACATTGTTAGTTCTTGATAACATTACTGGTAAGTGTAGATTTATAAGGAAAATCATACCCCGGGTCAACGAGTAGAATAACACTCACATAAATTCATGCAGATTTATCATCATAACACTTGGACATACTTCATGAATACAAATCTAAGTAACAAGTAGAACTATGACAATCGCCGTTTTGAGCAAAAGGAGCCATTTAAAAATAAAGTTAGGAATTATGTTTAGAATCATATTACATCACTCAATCGTAATGATGTAGTACCACACCCACTCTTCTTAAGTCTTCTATCCAGTTACTACAAACAAGTACGTCGCTTCCTCCTTTTTTTTTTTTCTTTTCTTTTCTTTTTTTTTCATCACTTCAAGTTTATATTCTCCTTATAGCATACAATCGACTACATTGTTCCGTAGCTACAACAGTCGTCAACAAATAGTTATACATAAATCACAACCCAATCATGCAGTTTAGCTCTGCGGCGTAAGCAAGGTATCTAGTTATCCTTCATACGTAGATCCAATTAAATCTTTAACATGGTTATAAGAACTTAACTCAACAGTATATCCATAATGTGATGTAACTTAACAAGTTCCGTTCAATATTACAAGAACTTAATGCAGACTCACACAACGCGGAATATACAAATCTGTATGACCATGTAAGCGGAGATATATATATACCCGGCAACCCATTCTTATCCTGAAATACTCCTATAACCATTTATTCTCATCAAAATTCACAGTGACAACCAGAACCGCTTGTATTATTGCCGTCAAATACAACATAGGGGTTGGCTTGACAAATTGCAATATTCACACAAAATTTATCACAGATGTGTTTTCTTCTTCTTAGAGATAGGATGCTAATTCTTACAGTAACTAGTCAAATTATTAATTAGTTAGTTTCAGCCTCAAAGTAGTCAATAACTAACCATATTTCGTTAAGTATCCTGGAAGCAGACTCACAATGTGAGTGAGATTTCTTATATCAATCGATCATTCGTTAGAAGAAATTTTGATCACGGATTACAGATTACACATGACAAAACAAATTACAGATTTCAAATTTCCATGAACAAATCCCTCGATCCTTATCAGACATTGCCAATAGTTTTCTTTGCTCACAAATTCATATTAATTATAATTTATTTCAAAATCATAACTCATAGTACTTGACCAAATCAGTTCAAGGTCAATATCCAAATGTTCGAACATAACTTTCGGTCTGCCCGTTCCTTATTCGTATGAGCGATCGGTAGAGCAAGTTATGATCGATTAGTTCCTTACACAATTACAAAAGTCGCTATATAAATATAACTTCTTATCACAACCAGTCCGTCTCCACGCATCACAAAACGTCATGCAAAACTTGTTCTTATCAGAAAGTCGAATTACAATAACCTTGCAGGTTTACACATTGCTATAATAAGGTGAACGTGACTATACTACAAAAAGTACATATGGCATATATTATCTTGTTTAAACACTAAGTCGTGGGAATAACTCATCTGTAAGGTGTAAGCCATTCAGCTTGATAAATGTTAGAAAGCACAATCATTTGTTATCATTTTCCACAAATAACATCCAATAACACAAAATTGCATTTCACCATGGACATATAAATTATCTTACCAGTCAACTCGAATTCTTACCCCCACTTCCACCGGCAACTTTGTTGTTCTAATCCCATCTGCTTGCTTATACAGTCTGTCAACAATTTTTCTTTTCCAGCGGAGGTAGAATCCTTTATCCTTATTCTCGCCATATTCTGTACAACAATCATTATACAGTAGACATAATTCAAAATTATTAGCATTATCAGAGTACTCTTAACATTGCTATCGATCTGTCATATATTTTCTGGATGTCATGCGAGATGCCTAAAGCTTTTCTAGACATCCTAGAGCTCAATGGATCCGTGTGTGAGATAGCAACTCGTGCTCTGATACCACTTGTCACGACCCGAACCTGCCCCTAAAAGTTCGGGCATGACTCATGCAGAAACATATAATAAACCTGAGATAAATGTATATTATAAGGGCCTGAACGGAAGCATAATATACGTATGAGCAATATCCAAACTTCCATTGAGCTACTATAACATGTCAGGATCATGCATATCAAAACAGAGCATCATATACAGAACTAACCAACTATGTACATGCAACCTTTGCCCTAAGGCGTACAACCAAAAATATTAGTTACAGACAACCCAAAACAAGTAATTAGAATACAAGCCAAAACTTGACAAAAGGCTACAAAGATAGGATGGGTCTTCTTCTGTGCCTGACTATAAGGGTTGACAAAAAGAAACGAGCTTCAGGAGTTAAGGCGGTTCCGGTTTGGCGACCTCTGAAAGACAATGTAAGGGGTGAGCAAAGCTCAGTGAATATTAATAGTACCCAGATAATTGAAACCATACCTTACAACCAAATGTATGTAAATGAATTCAATGCTACAGAATGATCCATGACCCAGAATGTTACACTTAGCCCTCGGCCTAGAATATTACAGAATGTTACAGAATGTCATAACATGGCCCTCGGCCCTGAATGTTACTCAGAATGTTACAGAATGTCACAAATGGCCCTCGGCCCAGAATGTTACTCAGAATGTTACTCAATATCATAAAATGGCCCTTGGCCTCAGAATGTTCACACTTCATACGTCACAGATGGCCTTCAGCCGCATCATTTAATAATTTCATAACTTGGGACTTCATACTTCACAAATGGCCTTCGGCCACATAGTTTCACAAATTCATATACCACATATTGGCCCTTGGCCTCATAATCACGTTTCACACATCGGCCATTGGCCTTATGATCACATTTCACATATCGGCCATTGGCCTCATCATCACATTTCACACATCGGCCATTGGCCTCATAATCACATTTCACACATCGGCCATTGGCCTCATAATCACATTTCACACATCGGCCATTGGCCTCATAATCACTTAGTACACAGATAGCCCTTGGCCACATGAGTTCACAATATCATAATTTCCTTGATGAGTTCCATAATTCACGAGGTTTCATACATAACATATATGATTTCACAATTTCCTTCAGTGTTTCCATAATTCCATAATGTTTCTCGTATAGCACATAACTTCATGTAACATAGTTCTCACATAAGGAAAATCTGATTCGTACTAAAACTATTAACGGATAAAGGTACATTGTCACATTTCACTTGTTCATCATAAATTAATGCCACGAATTTGCGGACAACAAAGTATGCTTTTATCTATCAAAATAGTTGTCTTGTAAATATGAGAATCGATACCAATTGCTTCTGATGTGAGAATAATATACAATATAGAGCAGAACTTAATAGTTCCATAGTCGTACCCATTGTATGCAACTTACTCAACATTCACCACGATTTCTTATTAACATAATCTTTGGTGAAATCACTTACGAAGAAAGGAGCGTTAATACCATAGTCATTATCGAGAAGATAAAATGTACATATAGCGTACTATTACTTACCGTGTTGGGATGGTGTGTTAGTTCCTTCGAGTGTACCACACATAATCATAACTTGTAAATTAATTCTCTTTTCCCTCACATTATTGAGAAACCATTTCTGAATCATTATGCTTCATCAATTTATAATCACCTTAAAAGCATCGAGAAAATATTCTAAGAGTCAAACCATAAAGCTAAACAACATATTTCATTTTAAAATTAAGCCTCTTTCGGCGCCACTTTGGCCGCTCGGTAATTATAAATCCACCAAAGCTTCTTTGGAAGGCCGTTTTTCCCCTTTCAGCGAGCTTTACTACGCTCGGCGGACCAAGCTAAAATTCGAAATTCGAACTTGAATTTGGGTTTCAACTTTGTATCCAAAACTCCAATTTCTCTTTTGTAAAAACAACTTCAAGGTTAGGAAATCAAAGCCCAAACCACTAGCAAGACAACTTGAATTTCCATCACACATGCAACATCTACCAGGTCAAGTCTTGAATTGAAATGAAAACCATGGACATACACTTACAAGCTTCATTTTAAAAAACCATGAAGGTCTCTCCCTCTCATATGCCAAATATAAACATAATCTCACGGGGTAATGGTAGAAAATCAAAGATTGAAGTATAATTCATACAATTCCTAGATTTGATGTCAAAGTAACCATTTGAGGAGAAACCCTCACTAACCAAACATGATTCATATTCAAACTTAAATTACAAACCTCCATATCAAAAAGAACTTGAGTTTACCTTGGATTAAATCCCACAATTCTATCAATTTTGCTCAACTTTCTTGTTGATTCTCTTTTCCCCCAATTCCTCTTCTCTACTCTCTCTCACTTTCTCTCCTAGAAGGTGTTCCACGTTTTTGGTCTTAAGTCAAAAGACTTAGATTTATATAAAAAAAATATCAAGAGGCATATAGGACGAAATCCAATCACTTTATCATTCCGAAATTGAAATTTTGTAAACATGCTTAATATTACCAGAAAATTATGCTGTACATAGGTATATAATCAATTTCAGTTAATTAAGTCGTTAAGGCCTCCAATTTCTGCTCTAAACATTCTAGAGGAACATATATGTTCCTTGTTCAACAGATAGACTTCCTTGAACATGGATTTCACTTACATCACTTTAATTTTCTACGGAATTTCACAGTAAACATTCAAATGCCTACATCAAGGACTAAAAATATATCAGAAAACATATATGAGGGTCGGGTTATTACACTACAAGCGAAGGAGCAGGTGTTGTTTCTCTTCCAACCGTAGGAAATCCTTCCAACTCCCTGGTTATGAATTCAAACACAGGATTAGTGAAACCCCGTGTACCAGGTATGGCTTCGAACATAGGATTTGAAAACATCCTCATACTATTCCCTTGTGCTGGCCCAGATCCACCAATTTGTATGGTTTCGCTGGTGGGCAATGGTACATTTTGATTTGCTAGTGGTCTCGAAGGAGCTTCGTACCATGACTGAGGTACAGGTGATGACCTTTCATGATTTTGAGTACTAGTCCGACCATTAGTTTGTCCATTATTTTGCATAGGTAGTTTATCTCGAGCCTATCTATACTAAAGGGAATTGTGTTCTCTTCAGCCTGTCTTACAACAGTTGGTTTATGAGAGTTCATTCGATCCAAAAAAAATGTTGCCCGTCTTTCCATTGTATACATTAGTTGCTGCCCCATAGCATCTACTAAACCTCCCAATGGATTTGTTGGTTGGGTAGAAGGGGCAGTGGAAGGTTCAGTTTCATGGTCCTGTTTAGTATGTTGGACATGTGTTGTATATTCTGAAGTGCTGGTCTGTTCGACCATTTGTGGAGGATTTGATGGGATAGGTGTATCCATTACATTATCCTCTAGGTTAGATATTTCTACCTCTCATTCCACACCATCTTCCAAGCGTTCATTCTCTCCTTTTGTTCTACGTCTAGCCTTTTTTTTTTTTTTTATTAAGTCTCATTGGGCGTGCCAAAAATATATGTTGGCTTTTTTGGTTTTCGGGGGTTAATAGTGTAAATTTAAGCATGTCAGCAAGAATCAATTAGTCCTTACAGAATTTCAATTGCCAACCAATTATCAGACGATTGTGTTGAAGTTCTTTCAGCCTCAATAAAAAGGACTTTTACCTGGGCTTGTTTTAGGAGAAATTTATAAAAAAAAAAAAAAAATAACAAGTACAAAACAATTCAGTAATTAAATTTCATTAAGTAAAAAGGAATTTACAATACAATGACTCAACCTTGAAAGGTTTATAGCAACGACTACTTGAAACTACTCTTAGGAAATAAAGTGCGATATAAGAATTGAAGTGCTGAAATGTAAATAACTAAAAATGTAAAACTGGAAAGAAATATGAAGTAAATAAACTGGTTTCTGGATCTGAGTCTAGATCCTTCATTCTGGAGCCTTCTCCTCTATTTATACTTCCCTATGGTAACCGTCGAAGTGGGCTTCCAACCGTCGAAATGCATTTCCATAATTTCTGGTTATGGTCCTAAACAATCTGCTTCCATGACGCCCTCTTTGCAGTTGGGCTTCCCTTTTGAATTTGAATTGTGAGTAACCGTTGAGCCACGCCATTTCATGCCTTCTAACTGCTTCCATGCGATGCAGACCCACCATTACCAGTATGAACTGCCATGTGTCTGTCGCTGGTTGGAGACTTGCTTTAACTCCTCAAATTACCCTTTTCGAGCCACGTGTTAAGCTGCGATTGACCTGTACAAAATATGTAGCCAACAGTTTCAACATTAAATTTTTAATTTTTTATCAAACAACCAGTTAATCAGGGAGGACAACCGAAAGAATGTTAGGGCAGTCGATTGGCTTGTGTAAATTATCTGAGAGGACATCCTTCCGGTTGATCGTCCTTTTGATCAGCTATGGACAATTTTGCAAGCACAAGGTTGTCTGGGAGGACAACCGATCGAACAATCCAATGAAACGTTAAAACCTTTCTCAATTTGATAAAAGTTTTGAGTTTCTCCTAATTTAATGAATGTGTTTGATGTCATAATTAAAGTAATAAAATTAAACTTATTTCATCAAATTTTAATTTAGTTCAAAAAAAAAAAAAAAAAACGTAAGCCTTGAACACCCTCTAACAAAAGCAAAATGCAATAGGAAAAAGATTAGGAGCTCTAAATATAGGGTTCTAGAAGGGTTCTAATGAGTTAGCATCCACTCATGATGTGATGTTTATACCTTGTTTTATTTTTTTATTTTTTTTTTATTTTGACACATCACTAGAGTTCAAATTAAAACTCTAAATTTAGAGCTCTGTATCATTTCCCAATGCAATATAATTGATGACAATGACACCTAAAGAACACTATCAAGTCAGAATCGGTACTCTCCGTCTTCCTTTTTATGGATATTCTGATACGATGGCATAAGGGGCCAATTTGGGAACATTTGGTTTAAAGCTATTTTACATCACATTTTTTTTTTATATATATATTTTTAAAATAAAAAAAATGAAAATATTAATTTTCAATCAACTTTCTAAAATAACCGAAAGTTGAAACTACAATTCCGTTTCATTATACATCCTCCATGCTAGTTCAGAAAATTATTCAAAAGAATAAATTAATAGACTATGTTTATTATAGGAATAACTCACATTTAGGTGATCAAATGGTTATGAAGAGAATATTTAAGTATCAAAATAGATGAGTTTTTAGGTTCGAGTTTATGAGAAGATATTGATTTATATTATAATCTAGCTATTAGCATACTAATCTTGTAAAAAAATAAATAAATAAAAAAACTTACATCTCACTAATTTTAAATCTATATCATACACTTACCTTTCAAGATAAATTCAAGATACTTTTTTATGGTCCATACAGTTTTAGGTAAATTACACTAATCTCCCCTAAAGTTTGAAAAAAATATATAATAAGATTCACAACTTTGACGTAATTACACTTACCTCCATTTTAGTAAGGTTAAATAGACCGAAACTAATATAAATTGATAATACAGTGAGTCCTCGTGGATGGGTTGGACCGATCCAAGCTCCTCAAGCCCACTGGATAACCTGCAAACAAGTTCAATCGGGGAACGGGGTAGTCCCCCGGCGAACCCTCCGGTGTAGGAATTAGAGAAGGTGATATCTGAGAAGAAATGTAGAGAGAGAGATAGGAGATGGAAAACTTAACCTTCTTCTTCTCTTGAGTTTAGCTTATATC
This sequence comes from Camellia lanceoleosa, assembly GCA_025200525.1. Lineage (NCBI taxonomy): Eukaryota > Viridiplantae > Streptophyta > Magnoliopsida > Ericales > Theaceae > Camellia > Camellia lanceoleosa. The sequence goes on from CM045769.1 coordinate 108,936,031, forward strand.
CAAGTAATCATTTATTTGTCTCTGTCGTTTTGATTGTCCCTTGAAAGCTTGGCGTGGTTACGCTGTTGAGGCGAGGGTGTGATTCGGTGAGAGGTGTTGTCGCATAATAAATCGGTGATGGGTTGCATTAATGGTGATGTCTTTGTGGCAATAACTTTGCATATCTTTGTCTGTGACATGGCACCTTTCTGCGAAATCACGTGTCCAAACATCATTAGCCTTCAGCTCGGTTGGCTTCCAATGTCTTGAATCTTCTTGGCTGGGTTGTGTAATGTCAGGTCTAAGCGGTGGGCTTGGGTTTATTCATGGTGGTAGTGGTCCTCATGGGCCTATCCTGTCGGTAGTCCCCATTCCGAAGTGCGACTTTAGTCAATGAAGGGAATAATAATAGTGGAGATGAATCGACTGTGGGGAAGGCCGAGTGAAGGTGGCCGAGTGGGAGAGCCGGGTGGGTGGAGTGAGGCCGGCCGTGAGAGGAGGAGGCCCGGCGGGTGAGGCGGACCATGAGGGTGTGGTGGCGGGAGGTGCCAGCGCAAGAGGCCGATCGTGAGGGTGGCCAGTGGGAGGCCGGCGTGAGGTGGCCGAGTGGGAGAAACCGACCGTGAGGGTGGCCGAGTGGGGAGGCCGGCCGTGAGGTGAGGCCGAAGGCCGGTAGTGAGGCTCAAGAGGCGTCGCGTGATGACTTGAAGTGGAAAAGACAAGGTGAGGCGAGTCGATGCATCTGGACCGTGCGTGGGGGATGTGAAGCGTCAGCGTTGGATCGAGTGAAAGCGTCGGGGGTATTATTATGGGCATTGATGAGGCAGTTTTGGCGGATGATTTGAAAAGTTTTCAAACTGGCGAAAATTAATTGGGATCCTTGGAATACGGCAAACCGTGGGCTTTTGGTATCATCTGATTCACCTACTTGTTTACAAAAACTAAAATATCAAAGTCTCGATTCGCCGTTGCTCACGATACCCCATTAAAACACTTCTGCGATTTTCTGGAACCTGCATCCGAAGCTATTCGCAAATATAGTTTAGCAATGGCGCAGGAAGGGACTGGGAATGTGAGGATGGATCCGCTAGGAGGGCGATCTTTGTGGAGCTGGCGACAATATAGATCGATGAGGTGGAGGTGCCATCGGTGCGGAGCGATCAACCAGTGGAACGGATCACGGCACTCGAGTTTGATAGGTCCATTATGTGGCGGAGTTGGAGGCTATCGCGAAAGGTACGGTCCGGTGGAAGTGGGGTTGGTGGTGCGAAGTCCCGGACCGGCCATCGGACGTGAGGCGAGTTCTCCTCTGAGGCTGAAGGGTGGAGTTCGCGATTGTCGTTACATGATTGTGGTGGATGTGTAATCGTTTGGACATGGCACCGGGACGGTGATGCCCAATTCGTGGAAGATTTTGCTATCGTGTGCAAGCGCCTGGCCGAAGGCAATGGAGGGGGAGGCCATGACAGCGGATGAATTCTTTTGCTGCTACAAAGCGTCAGGGCAACAGGAGACTTGGGTAACCCTGAGCCGTGGCGAGGAAGGGCTTGGTGGCGGGGTTGCCAACCTCGATCAAAGGTTGGAGCCATAGGTGGTTCTATGTGTCCAACTCTGGAGGGGCTGGGGCACGCAAGACGTGGAAGGTGCCGACAAAGTTTGTGGAGTCAAAGGGGGGTGCGGCGATGGAGGAGAGGGTAAGAAAGGTGAAGGAGTGGAGGGAGAGGGAAAAAGTTAGGTGGGGCAGTGGTGCGACCATCTGCTTATTGTTTGAGGCGGGGTTGGGACCACCGGTCGGGAGATCTCGAGAGCAAAGCGGAGTTGGAGGCCAAGAAGGCCTGAGGAGGAGGAGGATCGGGCTATGCTCTTGAGGGCTCGGAGGTTGTGAGGCCGAGGCGACCGACCGCCTCAATCGCTTGCGAGGAGAGGATCGACCTCGTCCCAAGCCTGGAAGGAAGGATCTTAGCACATTTGAGCAGCGGAAGCTCCTGTGGATCTGTGAAGGAGAAAGCCGGGAAGGAGGAGAGATGCGAAGAGGAAGAAGAAAGGGGTGCCCAGGCTGCGAGAGAATCTAGGCCTAAGAAGATGAAGGAGGCCACAGTTGCAGAGGAGGCTAGAAGGGGTGATCGTCTCGGAGGTGGTGGGCGTGTCTTCACAAGTTAGAGCGTTGTGCCAATGAGGCTGCGATCGGCATAGGGGTGGAAGCGAGGATCTGAGCAAAGGGAGGAGGAAGCGACCCGAAGTCTGAACAAAAGGTGGAGGAAGCGACCCGAAGTCCTGCGCCCAGGAAGGGGTTAGTCTGGGTGCCACAATCTACCTGTGGGCTGTGGTGGGAGGCTGGAGGGGACGGAGGCCAGCTAAAGGCGGTGGCGAAGCTTAGTCAAGATTGTGGGCAAGCAGCTCTGCGCTCGACCTCTGGGTTCAACGAGGCCAACTGTTCGGGGGTTATGCTCGCCCAAATTGAGGTAACTACCTAGCGAGGGCTCTCTTGAGGAATTTGAAATTGCTAAGGTGAAGACCGTCAGACCAAAGCGGTGGCTAAATTGAAGAAGGAGAGTCACAGTGGAAAACTTCGGTAGGCGCAAGCAGTCAAAGTGGATCTAGAACCTGCACGCCCTTGGTGGTGTCATTTGGAATTCAACTATTTGGAGAGCAAAGAAGGTGGAGGAGGCCCAGGCGTCTTGCGCCGGTCGGCGGCATGAGGAGGCCATGAGTGACAATGAAAAGCTCATCGAGGCGGAAGGATGATCTGAATCTGGTGAGGCTCTGCAAAAGGAGGTGGAGGATGAGGCGCTAGAACCTTTGGAGGCGGAGAAACTCTTTGAAACAATTTAAGAGAGAGGAAAGTTGGCGGAGGAGAGGTCTGGAAGAGATTTGGAGGTGAGAGCCAAGGCTGGTGAGAAGGAGGCCCTACAAAAGTGCACGAAGAAAGGCGAGGCGGCCTCGGAAGGCGACCTACGATCTTTGTGTTGCGTGATTACTCAATTCAAAGGGTCTCTGAGTTCGGATGGCCATTGATCTGCGGTTGCAGCTTGGCGAGGGGAAAGAAGTCTGAAGTGGCCCATCACGGACAATGGTGAAGGAAGACTGAGTCTGAAGTTATAGAGCTTCCAACGATCAGTTTTTATAAGCATGAAATGGCGAGTTACGGGACGTGGTGGAGAATGTTTAAGCATAAAGGTGAAGATTTGTTCCCGAGCTTGACTTGGCGGGGTAGTGGTGGAGGAAGATGATGTGGCCCAGACCCCCCTAGATGAGGGGGTAGAAGAAGCAGACCTGGTCTCCAGTGAGGAGGAGGAATGATCTGGGGGATAATTTTGTATACATATGTTGTTTTGTTTTGTTTTTTTTTTTTTTTTTTTGCAAGGGATGTATGTAGCTTGTACACACATTTTTGAATAAATAAAACGACACTTATGGTTCTAATTGATGATGTCAGTATATCTTTCTTCTTGTGTTGGTTTGGTCTGTATATCTTTCTTGTAATTATTTTGTGCACTGATGTGTTCATGACTTAGTGTTAAATTGCTGTAAAAAGGGTAGACTGGAATGTGAAGTTGAAGATGTAATTTGCCAATGAAATATGGGCAACCCTCTTGAAAATATTGACTAAGTGTCAAATTAACCTTGAAAAAGTAGGTTGAAATGTGATGTTGAAGATGTGATTTGCAAATGAAATATGGGCAACCTTCTTTAAAATATGACTAAGTGTCAAATTGCCTTGAAAAAGTAGGTTGAAATGTGATGTTGAAGATGTGATTTGCAAATGAAATATGGGCAACCTTCTTTAAAATATGACTAAGTGTCAAAGTATGTTGAAATTGTGATTAAGTGTCAGGCCATGGCTGAGTGTTTTGTTTGATGAGCCTTCACTCATAGGTCTTACTGGGGCTTGTGAAAATGCTCAGGTTTGGCAGAGTCTTTGGCCTTTCAGTCTGTAGAAATGTTGAGTGCTCAGTCGGATGAGGCTTTGAGAAGTGCTCAAGTCTGGTGAGGCTTTGAAGGTGCTCAGGTCGGTTGAGGCTTTGAGTGCTCGGTCTGGCGAGGCTTTGAAGGTGCTCGAGGTCGGATGAGGCTTTGAGTGCTCAGTCTGGCAGGGCTTTGAAGGTGCTTTCAGGTCGGTTGAGGCTTTGGAGTCTTTCAGTCTGGCCGAGGGCTTTGAAGGTCTTTCAGGTCGGATGAGGCTTTGAGTCTCGGTCTGGCCGAGGCTTTTGAGTCTTTCAGTCTGGTGAGGCTTTGAGTGCTCAGTCTGGCCGAGGCTTTTGAAGGTGCTCAGGTCGGATGAGGCTTTGAGTCTCGGTCTGGCGAGGCTTTGAAGGTCTTTCAGGTCGGTTGAGGCTTTGAGTGCTCGGTCTGGCGAGGCTTTTGAAGGTCTTTCAGGTCGGTTGAGGCTTTGAGTGCTCAGTCTGGCCGAGGCTTTGAAGGTGCTCGGTCGGATGAGGCTTTGAGTCTTCAGTCTGGCCGAGGGCTTTTGAAGGTCTTTCAGTCTGGTGAGGCTTTGAGTCTTCAGTCTGGCGAGGGCTTTTGAAGGTCTTTCAGTCGGATGAGGCTTTGAGTCTCGGTCTGGCGAGGCTTTTGAAGGTGCTTTCAGTCGGATGAGGCTTTGAGTGCTCGGTCTGGCGAGGGCTTTTGAAAGTGCTGCAGAAAGAAAAGTTGCATGGAAGCTACATTAGACGGTTGAATTATAGAAAGTGGGAACTCGATCGACATTTGCATTATGTATTGAAAAAGAAAAATACAACAATTTCGACAATACAAAAGTGAGGATTCATTGATAATGGCAGCGGATGCTTTCGACATTCGAGGGATGGGGAAGGTCTCGACCATCCATGTCTTGAAGTCGGTATGTGCTGGCCGTGGTCGGGGCCTTCACCTGTAAGGCCCCTCCCATTTGGCTAATTTGCCCTCGGTTGGATTCTTTGTGGCAAGTTGCTTCTCTCAAGACAAGGTCGCCAATGGAGAACTCCTTGGTCGGACTCTGCGGTTGTAGTGTGCTCTCATTTTCTGCTGATCTGAGGCCAATCGGCGGCCAGTCTCTCTGAGCTCCTCAATGAGATCGAGTGCCTTTCGGCGAAGTTCTTCGGTTGTGTCTAGATCTGGATGATGGACCCTGGGGGTGGGCAGACCGACCTCTACAGGAATGACTGCCTCAGCGCCGCATGCTAGGCAAAAAGGGGGTTCGCCGGTAGCACTCCGGGCAGTGGTTCGGTAGCCCCAGAGTACATGTGGCAGTTCCTCAGCCCAGAGGCCTTTGACTTGAGCTTAGTTTTGAAGATCTTGAGAGAAGCGGTTGGTGACCTCAACTTGGCCATTTGCTTGGGGTGACCGGGAAGAAGCATGGTTGAATTTGGAGATCTGCACAAAATTTCGGTATCTAGCATTGTCGAGCTGTTTGCCGTTATGGAGCGATGGCACGAGGATGCCAAACTGCGGACAATCGATTGCGGATAAACTTGGTGGTGTTCGTTCGATGATTGTGGCGAGAGGTTACGCCTTGACCCACTTGGTGAAGTAATCAATGGCAACAATCGCGAACTTGGTGCGGCCTCGGCGATGGGAAATGGACCAACGGTCGATACCCCATTTGGCGAGCGGGTAAGAACGCGAGGAGATCGGCTCGGTGGGAGGAGCATGGGGAATGTTGGCGGCGGCATTTGTCGCATTTGACCGAAGTCGAGGCATCCTTGTTGAGGTCGGCGAGTAGCCGTCTGAATACCTTGTGTCGCGAGATCTGCCACTGAATGGTTGCCACATATGCCTTCATGGATCTCTTGCATTACATAGGTTGCTTGGGCAATTTGAGACATCGCAGTGCGGTAGTGAAGCAGCGTTTGTAAGGGACCGTCGACGAATGTAGTTAAGCCGAGCTCGACCTTGGCGACCTTTGTTGGTCATCTGGCGATTCTCCGTGGTCAAGAAGAGGAAGATGTCGGATGCCCAAGGGATGGGTTCCGTCTGAAGGAATTGCACTTCTTCTGGTCGGGTGAGATGGTGGTGAGTCGGTATTCGAGGCGAACTCCATGGTGAGGTCGGATTGGTGGCGGAGGCGGTGAGCCATCTCATCTGCTGGAGTTTTCCGCCCTAGGTATGTATTTGATCTGGAAGGTGTTGAAGAGACGAACAAGGGTGAGAGCCATGTCCCTGTAACTCCGCATTGTGGTATCCTTGGCATCGAATTCACCCGTGATCTGGCCGACGATAAGCTGGGAGTCGCTGAACACTCGGATGTGGCTAACACCAATGTCTTTGGCCAGACGGAGACCTGCTATCAATGCCGTATTGGCCTCATTGTTCTTTGGCATAAGCGAGGCGGAGGGCGCATTTGAAATACCCCCCCTCGGGGGATGTAAGGATGAGGCCAGCCCCACTTCCCTCCCTGCGAGACGAGCCGTCAACATTGAGTGTCCAACAATGAGGATCTTCAGGCTCTGGTGGAGTTGGTGCGGGTGGAAGGTCGATGGTTGAAATTTGGATTGGTAAACTCAAGATGAAGTCGACTCTGACCTGTCCCTTGATTCTTTGTCCGGGGCGATAAGAGATGTCGAGCTTAGTTCTCTTGACCCTTTGCATTAGTCTTCTGAGAGCTCGAGAACATTGCATGACCTTCTTGAGGTCGGTGATGACCACTATTGAATGAGCTTGGAAGTAGGGGCGGAGTCGTCTGGAGGCAGTGACCAAGGCCAGGGACAGCTTTTCTAATAGGGGGTAGTTCTGCTCTGCTCCCCTGAGAGCCCGGCTGATGTAGTAGACCGGCCGTTGGACTGAGCCGTCCTCTCTGATGAGCGCTGCACTGATTGCGGTGTTTGATACTGCTAGGTACAGGAAGAGGGGCTCACCGGTGATTGCTTGTGAGAGAAGGGGAGGGTTGGCCATGCACTGTTTCAACTGTTGAAAGGCCTCTTCTGATTCGGTTGTCCATTCAAAAGTCTGCCGTAGGACTTTGAAGAATGGTAGGCATTTATCCGTTGCACGGGAGATGAAACGGTTAAGGGCTGCCACTCTGCCGGTGAGCCTTTGGACCTCTTTAACTGTTTTGGGTGACTTCATCTCAATCAAGGCCTTGATCTTCTCAGGGTTGGCCTCGATGCCGCGCTGGCTGACCATGAAACCCAGGAACTTGCCAGATCCTACGCCAAAGGCGCACTTCTCTGGGTTGAGTTTCATCTGGTATTTGAGGTGTGGCAAAGTCTCTCGCAGTCGGTGAGGTGGTCGTGGAGAGTTTGCTCTTAACCACATGTCATCCACATACACTTCCATGTTCCGTCCGTCGATGGTGGAAGGCGTGTTGACCAAGCGTTGGTAGGTGGCCCTGCGTTCTTTAGTCGACGGCATGACACGGTAATGGTAGGTGCCGATCGGTGATAAAGATGTGTGTTCTGGTCGGACGAGTGCATCACGATCTGGTTGTACCTGAAAAAGCATCCATGGTGAGCATTTGATGACCGGCCGTGGCGTCGACCCGATGAATCAATGCGGGGAAGAGGGTAGCTATCTTTGGGACATGCTCGGTTCAAATCGGAGTAGTCGGCAGAGCGCCACTTGCCATTGTTTTTGCGGACGGGACCACGTTGGATGACCACTTAGGATAGTCCACGTTTTGGATGAAGCGGGCCTCGAAGTTTGTCAACCTCTGCGGACTATGAGATTGTTGCTCTGGATGGAAAATTATTTGCCTCTGTCGAAGGTCGGAAGTGAGGCTCGATCTTGGCGGTGGGTTATGAAGGAGGTCGATGCTGGCATGTCTGCATGGGTCGGCGAAGACGTCTCTGTTCGATGAGAAGCAGTGGTCGGCCTTGGCAGGGAAGCGGTGGTGCCGATTTTAGCGATTTTGAGTGGGTTGGTTGGTCGATGCTAACCGACGAGTTCCTCCAGGTTCGCCTCTGATCGATTCGTCCTCATCTCGGACGTCAAGTCCTTCAATGATCATTGCCTCCTGGTTTGACCTCTTTAAGTGAGGCCACATAACATTCTCTGGCGGCATGTTCTCCTCTCCGTTACCCCAAAATCGAGGGAACTTGAGGCAAGGTGGTAGGTGGATGTGATGGCTTGGAAGGCATTGAGGCGGTCTTGGCGAGGATAACATTATGGCGGAGGCGATCGACAACAAGGAAAGTAAGCAACCGTGATGCCGTGGGTACTCTCAATGGTGATGGGGAGATCGATGGAGCCGATCGAGGTCACCGGTCACCGTAAAACCAACGAGAGGAGTTTGGAGTGGAGACAAGCCTTCTTCCCGATCTTCGGTGGCGGAAGCAGTTTAGGAAAATGATGTCCGACGAATTGCCATTGTCAATGAGGACTCGTCGACTGATAATTGGAGAGGGCGATGGAGATGACAAGGGGATCATCGTGAGGATAACGGATGCCAGCACAGTCGGCTTCCGTGAAGGTAATGGGCTCGGTCCACTGCTTGGGTTGCTTGGGGGGTCGGTCGACCGTGGTGACTGTCTTGTCCGAGCCCTGTCGTATCTTTCTAAGCTCTGCCCTCTGGTGGCGTGATGGTCCCCCACAAGCAAGACCACCTGAAATAACTCTGATTTCACCGACTGGTGGAGGCGGTTTACCTTGAGGCCGAGGTTGTTGGTGGGGTCGGTCATGCCCCCAGCTGGTTGAGCAGTCCCAGTGGAGGGTATACTGCGATTGTCTCTGTGGGGCTCGGCTCTTTGTCTCTGCTGAGGGCGGGTATCTGTGAATCGGCTCAAGCGCCCCTGGCGAATGAGGGTCTCTACTTGATCTTTGAGGCTGATGCAGTCGTCGGTGTTATGGCCATGATCCTGGTGGGAGCGGGAATATTTGGACTGGGCTTTGCGGTTGGGAGGGGTCCCTGGGGGGAGAGGCCACTTGAGGGTAGTCTTGTTGGATTTGGTTAGAACTTGTTCCATGGGTGTATTGAGAGGGTATATTGCTCGAACCGACCAGAAGTCTGGTTGGGACCGCCGATCGGCGAGAGTCGATCGACATAGCGGGATGTTTGGTTATGAGGCCGGTGGTCTTTGGGTTCTTGGTCTTTTCTTTTTTTCTCTGGGGTCGGATATTTAGTTGTGGAGTCTGCGGCGGCTAGAGTCCTTAGCGTTCATATATACGGGCTTTGGAGAGCAAAGTGCCATGGATGTCGGGGTTCTTGGAGAGAGAGAAATCGGATGACCATGAACCCGGCCATAAAGGCTGTGAGGATGACCTTATCGTCATTTTCAGTGACTTGTAAGGCTTCGGTGTTGAAGCGAGTGACAAAGTTGCGCAGTGACTCCCTCTCGGTCTGACGGATGTTGAGGAGTTGGGTCGCCGGACGTCGCTGGCGTTGGGCTCCAATGAAGTGGCTCAGGAAAGAGTCACTAAGGTGTTGAAATGTAGAGACCGAATCTGGTGGCAATCGGTGAACCATAAGAGCCGATCCTTTAGGGTCACAGGAAGGCTCGGCACATGATTTCGTCGGGGAAAGCATGGAGGATCATGAGTGTACGGTAGGTTTCGGTGGTCGGCGAATTGATTGTTCGTCGAAGGTCGATGATAGGCATTTTGAACTTGGGGGTAGGGGTTTGTCGGGATGGAAGCGATGAAGGGAGTTCTTTGTGGTTGAGGGCTTGTGTGGGATGTTTTGCATGACCCCTTGGAGCTGGAGTTTCACGGCTCGGAGGTCTGCGTCCCAAAGAGGAATGTTGTCGCCTCGAGAGGGGGATAGATGTTGGACGCTGCTGGCCTCTCCCTCGGGGGCTGGGGCTATACCGAGGGCGTGGGGGTGGAGGAGGATGTATATGTGGGTGAGGTTGCAAGCCCCGAGTTAGGAGGAGTGGGTTGGGGGACAGTATGGCCTGAGACTTGTTCCGGATGGGGTGGAATGTCTGGAGGTGGTGGAGGAATAGGGAGGTTCCGTTGGAGCGAGGCGTTGATTAAGGCTGGTTTTGTTAAGCCATACGGTTGATCTTGTTGGTGAGTTCGATGAAATCTTGTGGTGGGTTGTTGGATTGGGAGGGTCGGTGCGGTGATCGGCTGACATTGTGGTGGGAAGCCATGGATCAGTCGTTACCATGCGTGTGGATGAGGTGAAAAAGGTTGTTGGAAAAGGGTCTCCGTGACAATGAACACAAGCTGGCGCCGGATAAAACCGATTCCTAAGCGGCGTAACTTGATATCTGATGAGTCCTCGTGGATGGGTTGGACGATCCAAGCTCCTCAAGCCTTGGATAACACAAACAAGTTCAATCGAGCAGGGTAGTCCCGGCGAACCCTCCGGTGTAGGAATTAGAGAAGGTGATATCTGAAGAAATGTAGAGAGAGAGATAGGAGATGGAAAACTTAACCTTCTTCTTCTCTTGAGTTTAGCTTATATCCAAGCGTAATCATTTATTTGTCTCTGTCGTTACGATTGTCCCCGCCAAAGCTTGAGGCGTGGTTACCTTGTTCAGGCGAGGGTGTGATTCCGGCTGAGAGGTGTTGTCGCAATAAATGCGGTGATGGGTTGCATTAATGGTGATGTGCTGTGGCAATAACTTTGCAGATCTTTGTCTGCTGACATGGCCTGCTCTGCGCCCGCCACGTGTCCGAGCATCATTGGCCTTCCCAGCTCAGTTGGCTTCCAGCTGTGCCGGGTCTTACTGGCTGGGTTGTGTAATCAGGTCTAAACGGTGGGCTTGGGTTTTTTCATGGTGGGCCGTGGTCCTCATGGGCCTATCCCTATCATAAATAATGTAAAAACACAAAAATAAATAAGGTAAAATATATATTTTCGTATAAAAGAGATGTTAAAAATATTTTTTTATCTATATAACTAACAAATTATTGATCAAAAGAGTTAAAAGTTATATAAATTAAAATATTAAGAAAATTCAATATAATTATATCAAAACTGTGAAATTTACTACATTTTTTTTATAAACTTCAAGAGAGGTTTGTGTAATTTATCCTAATATTTTTGTTATATATCTACCAAGTGTACTTTTGAGTTTTGATATGATTGTGTAAAAATTATTTTGTGTTAAACTTGGGTCTTAAACATTTTACTTCTTTAATAAAAATTCAAAAGTCAAAATTTAACAAATAATGTATAGACAAATTTTATTCTTAAATTATGAGGTGTGATTTGTAATCATTTTAAATTTTTTTTTTTTTTTTTAAAAAGTGTTATTTCTAACATGTTTTTATAAGATGTGATTGCTAACCACATTTTTATTTGGATTAAGTTTATCTCAAGTTTAATTTGAATTTGAACATCATGTTTGGACTCGTAAGACTCACTTCAACGTTTTATTTCGATGATCTGATCAATTCATTTAATAGGATTCTTTCAGTATATCATTCATGAAAAAAATTGATTGATCTGATAATCGTAGCATTTTTATTTTATCTCATTTGTCTCCAAAAAAAATATATGGTATATTTTCAAAACACAATTGTTGTCTTTTTTTTATTATTATATATTATTATTTAGAAAACAATCGCGATAAAATGAAAATTTTATGATTATCAGATCGATTTATTATTTTTCATAGATAATAAACACAAATGACCTTACAAAATGAATGGTTTAAATTATTAAAATGGGACCATGGTGGGCCGCACAAGCCTAAATGTGATACTTAAGTTTAGATTTGAATTTAAGAGTAATCCAACCCTTTTCACTTAATACAAAATAATATCTAAATTGCATTTTTTCTCTAAAGTTTGTGTTTGGTTCGTGGATTTTGGGGAGTGATTTGAAAAAGGAAAGGAAAAAAATGTATGAAATGTAGATAAAATATAGTTATATTTCATTTAATTTCACCTATTTTTTCTTTTTCTTTTTCTTTTTCAGATTATTTCTAAAATTCATGAACTAAATACAATCTAGGTGTTTAAATTCAAGGAAAAAATATCATTAGAAATTTCTCTAAAAAAAATGTGTATAGTCATTATTCCCATTGATAAAATGTGTATAGTCACTATTGTACATCATCCAATAGTGATAAAATAAAAATAAAAAATCACATTAATGGGTATAATGACTTTTTTTTTTTTTTTTCTTATAATAATGAGAAGTTTACACAATTAATTCATAATCATTGTATGTGTAATGAATTTTTTTTACTATAATTATGCAATAAAGGTGATCTGATTCCGTCTTTTACACCAGCCATTTGAGGGGTCACTGCTGTGCGTGAAGCACAGCAGTGACTGTGGTGTCGTCATTTGAGGTGTAATTTGACCTTATTTTTATGATCTAAACCGTCAATTTTGTAGGGTTTGTTGAGTACTTCATGTCTACCAAAAATCATATTAATCGGATATCAACAACTATATGATCGATAACCAAAAAAATAAATAATAAGTTTTATTTTGAGAAATAACATAAATAATATGCAATTCGATCATATAATTTTTGATATCCGATTAATATGATTTTTGGTAGGCATGAAGTACTCAACAAACCCTACAAAATGGACGATTTAGATCATAAAAATAAGACCAAATTACACCTCAAATAGTAACCGATCCTTCACGCACATAACTGTATGTTCTTCTCTTTCTTTGCCACAAAAGTGTTTAGTTGTTGGTACTTTGTCTTCTATTTTTGAATTTCTTTATATATATATATATATTTTATTTTAAACCACTACAACAAAAAACACATTTGGCGACCCAAAAATTTGTCGCCAAAAGTGCAAATTCCGTCGCCAAAAGAATCGGCGACAAAAATACAACTTGTCGCCAAAGGCCTGTCACTAAAAGTATTGGCGACGAAATCAGAAATTGCCACCGTAGGTAGACATTTAGCGACAAGCAAAATTTGTCGCCAAAAATCATATACTTTGTCGCTATTAAATTACAATTTGTTGCTAAAAGGTTAAAATTTTGATAGGCTATGTAGTTTCAGCGACAAATAAATCCGTCGCCAAAAGTACTATTTAACGACAAAATTAATTTTGTCGCTAAAAATCACATTTTTAGCGACGAGTAAGTTTTGGTTGCTAAAAGTTCTTGGAATAACCACTAACTTTTAGCGACAAAAACAATATGTTGTCGCCAAATATATTAACAGCGACTAAAATACCACCTGTCACTAAAAATTCAGTACACAAATTTTGATTTTAATAATTTTCCTGTTCAAAATAATCCAAAACACCTGTTTTCCTGTGCACAATATATACCAAATGTAATGTAAATAATAATACACTTGTGCAAGACATTCATACTAATTCAAAATTAATAGCTATGAAAAATCCCAATAAACATAATTACAATTCTCTGACAATCTAAAACATGCATACCAAAGTACTTACAAACTACTAACATCAAACCCATAAATACATTATCAAATCCCATGTCAAAATATTTTCAAAATTACAACCAAATATTTTGATATTAAACATCTAACCAACAAGTCATTTACTAAAATCCTATGTCAAAATATTTGTAAAAACACAAAACCAAATATTTTGATGCTACACATTTGATCCATAAATCATTTACTAAAATGTTATGTCAAAATATTTCTAAAAACACAAAATCAAATCTTCTGATGCAGCCCAAACTATTTTCCAACATTGCCAATCTGTCACATGAAAAAAGAAAAATAATATTAGATTGACCAAAAAAAAAAAAAAATCCTCGATATGAACTTCACAATTTTGATTTTAATTTTGTAATGGGAAGTCCAATCAGGTGTTGTTTACTCATACAACTCTATTTAGGCTTGAACAAGCTACCCGTGCCAAGTTTCGGTAGTTTCAGTGGTCATTTTGGAATTTTGGGCCCCGAACGGGCCTTTTATGTCTTGTGTTTTACATTTTTTCTTCTAATTTTCTAACCGGAAATCCAATCGAGGTCCTGTTTGTTCCTACAAGTCCATTTAGGTTTGAACAAGCTGTTTGTGCTAAGTTTTGGTGGTTTCGGTTGTCATTTCGCAATTTCGGCTCCTGAACGAGCCTTTTAAGTCTTGTGTTTTACAATTTTCCTTCTAATTTTCTAACCGGAGATCCAATAGAGGTCTCGTTTGTTCCTACAAGTCTATTTAGGCTTGAAAAGGCTGTCTATGCCAAGTTTGGGTGGTTTCGGTAGTCATTTTGAAATTTCGGCCGCCGAACGGGCCTTTTAAGTCTTGTGTTTTACATTTCTTCTTCTAATTTTTTAACCGAAAATCCAATCGAGGTCCTGTTTGTTCCTACAAGTTTATTTAGTCTTGAACAAGCTGTCCGTGCCAAGTTTCGGTGGTTTCGATGGTCATTTCGCAATTTCAGCCCCCGAACGGGCCTTTTAAGTCTTGTGTTTTACAATTTTCCTTCTAATTTTCTAACCGGAGATCCAATTGAGGTCCTGTTTGCTCCTACAAGTCTACTTAGGCTTGAACAAGCTGTCCATGCCACGTTTTGGTGGTTTCGGTAGTCATTTCAAAATTTCGGCCCTCGAGCGGGCCTTTTAAGTCTTGTGTTTTACATTTTTCCTTTTAATTTTTTAACCGGAAATCCAATCAAGGTACCGTTTGTTCCTACAAGTCTATTTAGGCTTGAAAAATCCATCCATGCCAAGTTTTGGTGGTTTCGGTGGTCATTTTGCAATTTCGGCCCTCGAACAGGCCTTTTAAGTCTTGTGTTTTACAATTTTCCTTCTAATTTTCTAACCGGAGATCCAATCGAGGTCCCGTTTGTTCCTACAAGTCTATTTAGGCTTGAACAAGCTGTCCGTGCCAAGTTTCGGTGGTTTCGGTGGTCATTTCGCAATTTCGGCCCCCGAACGGGCCTTTTAAGTCTTGTATTTTACAATTTTCCTTCTAATTTTCTAACCGGAGATCCAATCAAGGTCTTGTTTATTCCTACAAGCCTATCTAGGCTTGAACAAGCTGTATGTGCCAAGTTTCGGTGGTTTCGGTGGTCATTTCACAATTTTGGCCCCCAAACGGGCCTTTTAAGTCTTGTGTTTTACAATTTTCCTTCTAATTTTCTAACCGGAGATCCAATAGAGGTCCTGTTTTTTCCTACAAGTCTATTTAGGCTTAAACAAGCTGTCCGTGCCAAGTTTCGGTGGTTTCGGTGGCCATTTCGCAATTTTGGCCCCCTAACGGGCCTTTTAAGTCTTGTGTTTTACAATTTTCCTTCTAATTTTCTAACCGTTGATCTAATCGAGGTCCCGTTTGTTCAACACAACCAGACATATTAAATGAAATGCTTGTAGTGATTTGAAAAGTAAATTATGAAAAATATACTTACAAAAGTGTTTGTCAATAAGATTCCTCTGATAAATAATCATTTTCATCAACCTGCATGCCTGCTTGATCCTTGGTCATCCTCATAAACTTTAATAGTACCATGAGATAATTTACAGATTCTAGTACATTAATGATAACCCTTACTCGTAACCAGAATATAGAATACTAGCATACACGAAATCTTCCAACCAACATAACATTAGTAGAATCACTTGTAAGAAACGGAATATTAACAATGAAGATCGATAACAATGATTAAATGTATGACCACAGTACTACTACTCACCGTGTGTTGGTGGAGCATTTATCCCTCCTGAAGCGTGTCCTACACACATATGAAATCACATATTAATTCTCTAAATCATTTCCCTTAATTTCCTTTCTCATTTTCCCATAATTCACAATACTCATAACAAGGTCCATTCGCGAATTTTTAACATTTTTCGAAACATCTCAGAAATCCAATTAACCTTGTACATGTATAATTTAACCCACCAATTCCATGATTCTATTATCAATTTGGGCAAAATCATTAATTATCGCCATAAATCAATCTAGGGTTTCTAAATAAATTGAGAAATTTCAAGAAACTTTAAACTTCTTCACCCATTACTTTCTCTTCCAATTAACCCTTTGATTAAACATCCTAGAATCATAATTTATAATCGAAACCCAACAAGAAAGCCCCAAACTCTCCAAACCCGAAATCCCTAAATGTCTACAAAATAACTCTATATGCTCAAAATGGAGGTTTTGCATTTATATACTCTTAAATATCACAAATCTATTTATAATGGAAGCATTGAAGGAGAACTAAAACCCCTACCTCAAGAATCAAGCAAAAGAATGAAGAGTGATGAGAATCCTTCGCAAATCCAAGTTCCAATCGGTTGCAAATGTTAATCTTCTCATGTTCTCCATCCTTGATGCAAGAACCATGGTGGATTGTTGATAAAAGTGGAGGAAATCAAAGGTTTTAGGGCTAGGGTTTCAGACCTATGCAAGAGGGAAGAAGAGGGAAAAAGAAAAATGGAAGAAATTATCTCAAAAACCCGTTTTTAAGCTACTGAACCTGCTATTTCCGCTCGAGCGTCCCTATTCCCGCTCGAGCGGACCTACTCCCAGCACAGATTACAAAACTTCGCACAGGTATAACTCTTCCATCCGGACTCCGTTTTAGGTCGTTCTTGTGTCCAAATTGAAGCCCCGGAAATAATCTTTCCAATGGTTCTAACCTTACATCCAAATTCAAAGTGTAGACAAAGAAATGGGCAAAAGGGTGACGGCTGATTGTAGACAACTTACCCAAATTAAAGTTTGTGATCAAATCTCACTCTACCCTCACATACCACTACATTCAATACCCCAAAATAAAATAAGGAAGTTCCAAATACATTAATAAAAATGCCTCAGACGAACCTACGTGCCTTGAAAATTCAAGCTCAACTAGGCGACCCGCTCGAGCGCCCCACCTTGCGCTCGAGCGCTCAGACAAACAAAGACGTTCGCTCGAGCGGCCACTTCTACGCTCGAGCGGGAATCTACAACCCTCAGAATCTCGGCAGCCTGCAAAAATGCTGGGAGCCGCACAAGTACGCTCGAGCGTCGACTCCCCCGCTCGAGCAGAAGGAGAAATTCTGGGTCGTTACAAAATGAATGTTATATGATGAAATTATTAAAAGGGTCACCGATACACAAAATATCTATCAAGATTTTGCCACATAATTTCAAACTACACAGCAAAAAAATAAATTTGGTTGTATTCTAAGAAAATCTTATGTGGAAACTAATTTTCTAATTTGGTGATTGATGGAACTTACTTATCATTTGCTTTTCAGTTTAACAACTCAGCAAAACAAGATTTCCAACTCAGCAAAACAAGATTTCAACACAGCAAATTTCAGTTTAACAGCCCACAAATTTCCAGCTCAAATCAGTTTAACAACTCAGCAAAACAAGATTTCCAACAAACATAGCAGAGCACAACACAGCAAATTTCAACACAACAAATTTCAGCACAGCAAACATAGCACAGCAAATTTCAGCACTCAACCTTATATCAGTTCAGAGTAGTTCTGCTTTCCACATTAAGAAACAATATATTAAAAAAAAAAAAAGGGGTGTGATTGAAGCAAGAATGTCAAGATGGGTGATTCCTGTTATAAAAAAAGCCAGAATAAGAGGTGAATTCATTCATTTCTTTATCCTGTTATAAAGAAAGCCAGAATAAGGAAGCACATTAAGAATTTTGTGACTAGGATAAATTACAATGGAAGGAGTCATCACCAAATGATTACAAATGTCAAAAAAGCAACATGAACTTAACTTTGCTTAGATCAACAGCCATGTGGGATATAATCTCACTGTTTGCCCCTCCCATTCACCTTCCAAATGTTCTTTGTCAATAAGTTTGGCTAGTTCTCCCAGGTGGTTCCATCTTTTGAGCACCAAATTGAGGCACATCATCACCTTATTTGAATTCTTGAATAAAAAATATATTATTGGCTTTTGGACCATTAATTTTGGGAGAAAATATTTAGTGTTTAATAGTCATTGATGCGCACACTTGTGTCAACTTTTGGGAACTTCTTTATTGATTAGATTGAAACAAATAGAGAGAAGATGGTGACTAGTACTGAAATTATGGTGGCCTGCATAGAGGAAAGAGAGACCAAATTGAGGTAGTGATGGTTGTCACTGTGAGGGTGATAACTGAATTAAGAGAGGCTGGTGGTGGCTGGGGTGTAGTCATTTGCCTTTGAGAGAAGTTATGAGATGGCAAGTAGGAGGTCTTTGGCTGGAGATGAAGGAGAAGAAGTGAGAAAAAAAAGAAAAAAAAGAAGAGAGACAAAGACAAAGAAAAAAGGAAGAGGTCTTTGGCAGTCCACTCCATCATACACACCAATAGCAGACTAAAAATAAACTCTGATGCCAACCATTTCATAGTTGCAGCCTGATCAGAAACTAACCCAAACCCCAAACAGATTCAGAGCAAAATGCAGCACACAGATTGAGACCACTTGATTAATCTGAAAGCTCTGGACAGCAACTGAATCAAGAAGCAAAACAGATTAAGACCAGAACAGAATCCAAAACAGACACTGAGCTTAAATCTGAACAACAGGTTGCACCACCCAAACAGATATGGTCTATATGAGCTAAGTTCTGCTTATGCTGCTGCATGCCTTCCTACAAGCAGCAGAAAACTCAGGACACTCCAGAAAAACACCAGCATGAGACTCACAGCAGTAGCAGATCAACCAGCCTTCAACCTCACTACAGAAATGTACCAGCAGTATAGTCACCCAGCCCATACCAGACATGAGCACTGCAGCAGCAATTAAGATGAGATGGAACCATAACAGATGCTAGCATCCAGCCCATTTGACAGCTTCAAAACCACAACACTAAGCACCCCAACTGACATAATAATCAATACAGCTTAAACCCTTCCACACCATCAGCATAGAGCAGCCCATACTGGAAACAAAAATAACCATACAATGAAGAGAAGAGGCCTACCCAGCAGCACCCTACATATTCAAGACACCACAAAACAGCTGCAACCTACCAAGACCAACCCAAACCAGATTCAAAGCAACAACACAAATGCAGCCCAATTAACAAATACCAGTTGCAACCCTTCAAGACAACAAATAACAGATGCAACCTACCAAATCCAGGACAAACCAGAAACAGAAACAGCACAGTTCAGCAAAAAGTACAGAATCAACCCACAGAGCTATAGCTAGACAACAACTACCTACACACAGAGGCAGAGTTGGTTTGAGCTGATGTCTGGTCTCAAAATACGGTGATCCAGGTTGAATGTAGTGGAAGATGGTTCCCAGTCCGTGTGTGGGAAGAGCCCCCAGCAGCAGGTAAGCCGTTTTAATGGTTTGTTGCAATTTTATCTTTTCAAGTAGTTCAAGCTGAGAGAGTGAGGTCGTTGATTTCATGATTATAAGGATCAAGATAAAGTGATTGGAAGGTTATTAGGGTAAGAGAGTGAGTGAGATCATTGTTGAATACGGATTGGTCTTGTGATTAAATGCATCTATTTTCTTTATCCTTACTTATGGCTCCACAAGACAAGCCGCAACACTTTCGATTATGACTCTTTAAGTAATTCATTACGCTAACCATAGGTCTTTGTGGCGATTCAAGTATACTTAAAAATGTCAATGGATTAGTTCCGTATAGGTCAAGTGGGTGGGTTATTAGTCTATGAGGAATTTTCATCTTATACCTAAGAGAATGTACAAATGTAGGAAGTACATTACATTATAGGTAAACTTGACCAAACTAGTCATTGCTAGCCTTAAACTTAGAATGCTAATTCCCTCAGGCTGTGTTTGACTATTGGATTTGTGTAGGGGTTTGTGGAGGGAAAAATAAACTTGACCAAACTAGCTGTTCCTGTGTGTACTTCTCTATGATGAGTATGTATATGTATTTTAATTATTTGTTTAATGAAAGTTGAAGTTTTTATAATTATTGTAATACAATTGCACAGTTGAAAGCCAATGCCAGAGTGGTCAAATCGCAGTGTATATAATGCATATGTATGTGTATGCTTATGCACCAACTGGGGAAAATAACAAAAAAAAAAAAAAAAACTCCACTTCATTCAGCTATGAAGGCCATTAAATGACATATCGACTATAGAGAGACTTGATGATGAGACTTTGCATCAGCTTATAGAATCGAATGAGCAAAAATGACATATCAGAAAAGCATCAAAGCATGAAGATCATTAAAACATATCATTTGGTGGGAAAAATATCACACAAACAAGAGAGAATAAAATGTAACATAAATGAAAGGAAGTCCAACTTATTTGCTATCACATTTGGTCAATCCTCAAAGTGCAACCTAACCTTGTTCAAAGCAATGTAAAAATATAGAAGACCCTAAACCTCAATATTAAAAATTTATTTGGTCTATTCTACTTAAAACAACCCAACTTCTACAAATGCCCTATGAATACAAACCAGCTCCTACACTCAAGAGCCTCAGACTGCCTTCACAGACAGATCAAATTTACACTGGTGCGGAGTAAAGGCTTGAGACCATCTTGCTACAAGCCAATATGCTACTCACCACTGCATAATCCAATAGCAGTTAACTCGAGATGCCCGTGATATCACTTGCCTATATCCTCGACAAGTCTTGTTCTTCGCTTCCATCCAAAGACTAGCACCAAACTACGCCCATAGGAACCATAGAACCAAAAACATCACCATAACAGAGTAATTTGAACCACAAACAAAGTAATTTGACCAGATTCAACCACCCATCACTAGCATCAAACTTCTACCCATAGGAACCAAAAACAAAGTAATTTGACAATGATTCAACCACTATACAAAGAAAGTCCAACTTCATCCAACAAATCCGCTAGCCTATTAGTTTTAAACCCAACAAAATAAGTTACCAACAAAACAATCGAGTAAACAAACAGGCAAGTGATATTGTAATAAA
Source organism: Camellia lanceoleosa (assembly GCA_025200525.1). Taxonomy (NCBI): domain Eukaryota; kingdom Viridiplantae; phylum Streptophyta; class Magnoliopsida; order Ericales; family Theaceae; genus Camellia; species Camellia lanceoleosa. Next base: position 108,956,666 of record CM045769.1, read on the forward strand.
GTATAGATTAATTCAAGCTAATGTTCCATTCGGTAAATCTTTATTAGCAATTCTAATCAAAAGCGAAGGCTTACGTTTGTGATGATCTTGTATTTATTCGATTTTCATTAATCTAATTTTAAAATTTTATTCCATAACTTTGTGTATATAACTCTGCAGTGCTCATTCTAATATATTGCAGTCAAAAGAGGCAACTTCAAGTAGTCTTCCTCTGATGATATATATGTACCTACCCCTCCTGCATTCCTATAAATCAAAATTTGTATCTGCTTTGTTTGACTATTGTTCATTATTTAAATATTTTGATTTATTTAATCTTTGTCAGATTAATTAGCAGCCAATGGCCAAAAGCACACATTTGCATATTAATTAATAATAAAGCCAAAGAGCCCAAACCCATTTGCCACCTTACTAATGTTAGCCCATTGTATCTGTACATATGAACAGATGAACTGGAATAAAATAAAATAAAAGTCAGACTGGCTCTTAATGGCCCTGAAAGGTTAATCTTTCCTAAACTATAGAGTTCTCCATAGCCCCTTTGTGTTTCTCCACCACCCCCACCCTCACTCTCACCCTCTTTCACTAAACTGTTTCTTGAAACAAAAACATGAATCTTTTAAGGACCAGTACTCCTGCTTCAAATGCAACTATGCTCTTATCCCATGGTTAGTCTTCTTCTCCTATGGGTGCTGCTGTTGATTTCTCCAAAATTTATGTAACAAATAAATCTGGGTTAAAATTTTGTTAGGGAGTAACAAACAACTAAATTAGTCACATAGTCACATAATAAATCTGGGTTAAAATTTAGGGAGTAACAAACAAATAAATTAGTCACATAGTCACATAATAAATTAGTCACATAATAAATCTGGGTTAAAATTTATGTAACAAACAAATAAATCTGGGTTAACAAATAAATCTGAATTTATTAGGAAGTGAGCAAAAAAGCCGAGAATCCAGTACAAAAATTCAAATTCTAGTTCACATCCACAACCCAGAAAATATAAAAACAGAAAACAATGAAAATGACTCTAATTAGTCAGATAGTCAAAGAAATTGCTCATACAAATTCTAGTCCACTACAACTTTTTGTCTCTTTCAAACCAACACACAAACACGTGGTGGGTGTGAAAAAACCACTTACAAAATGCACACCAAAAAACAATTACTCAAGATCACCTATAATTACTATGATGTCTCTGAAATCTTCAAAATATTCACAAAAATCAAAGCTTAATGCCTAGCACAAAACATTGGTTCAACAAATGATCAAACTACCAAACTCAAACCAGATTTCACAAGAATGAAAATCTATAAGGTGAGACAGTGCCGAATGTGTTGTGTTCTGCAATGCCGAATGAAATTGATGATAAAGAAGAAAGAGAGGAAAATGAGACAGTATGAGAGAGTGAGAGGGAGAAGGAGAAGGAGAAGGAGAGGGAAAGAGAGACAAAGAAGAGGGAGAGAAGACATACCTTTCGTCTTCTGTTGTGCCGCTTCAGTTGTGGAATGAGAGACGAAGAAGACTCATCCTAGGTCACTCTTATTTATTCGGTCATTAAAAAAAAAAAAAAAAAAAGACAAAATCAAAACGACGTCGTTTTGACAAGAAACTTATTGGCGACGAAAATTATTATGTTGCCATAAATATCATTAAACTTTCAGCGACAATTTTATTGCCGTCGCCAAAACGTCCAAATTGGCGACAAACATTTTTGTCGCCAAATGTTAATTTCGCCGCCAAAACGTTTTTCGTGCTCCCGCCCAAAAAATTAATTTCGCGCTAACCATTTTTTGCGACGAATTTAGATATTTGTTGCTAATGGTGTAGTTTTTGGCGACGAACACGTATATTGTCGCCAAAAACATACAATTGGCAACTAAATTCAATTTGGTTGCTAAAAAACGTCGCCAAAAATGTTTTTTGTTGTAGTGAACATTAGGTAGGATGTTAACAAGTTTAGGACAATTCTAATGGGTTATCTAAATACTTTATTGTTAGGCCATCTATAATCATTCATCAAATATTTCATTCAATTTAAATTTGATAAAAAAAAATGCCTTAAAACTCAGTTTCAATATTTTCATCAAATTAATATCAAAGGATAGGAGAACCAAATCTTTCATCAAATTAAGAGGATTTTTATTCTTCATCAAATTTTGCAAGTAGCCGTTGGGCTGGACGTTTGCCCAGACGTGCTCCTGGACATCTTTCCAGACTATCGAGTTTTCTTTATCTGAACATCAATTTTTACTCATGGCAAGACATCCTCTTAGATATTCTCCCAAACAACTGAACTTGTAACAAGATTTGATAAAAAATTTAAATTTACTATTGAAGTACATTATATCAAATTAAATTTATTACTCAAATTTAATAAAAATTTTGATAGAGTGTTGAAAATGCTCTAGACATTTTATCTTGTCTTCACACCTATCTCAACCTAGCTAGTCGAATAGCTAGCTGTTTTGCCTCACTTCATTTTTGCTAGATATCTCTCTTTTCATTTTTTTTTTTTTTTTTTTTTGTGGAAAATGTAAACTAAAAAAACATAATTATTTAAAATGACTAGCTGAATAGAGATAATATAGGAATATAAGGTAGCATTTGGTTTTGTTTTGAAATTATGATTTGAATCAAAAAATTTCAAAACTTATAACCAAATATACAATTCAAAATTCAATTAAAAAACTATTTTCAAAACTCATTGCCAAACTCTTTTCAAAATTCTATTTAAAAATAAAAAAATTCAAAAAGTTTTTATTTTATTTTTTAAAATTATTTTTTATTATATAATTTTTCAAAAAATATATTTTTTTATTTTTATTTTTGAATAAAAATATTTTTTTATTATTTTTATTTTTTCAAAAAAATATTTTGTTATTTTTGAAGTATTGGCTAAATAATTTATTACGATTTAGATATATGGCGATCCAATTTTTTTTAAATTAAATATTTATAAAAAAAGTAAAAAAAATTAAAAAGTTTAAAAAAATATTTAAAATATTAAAAAAATTTAAAAGTAAAATAAAATATTTAAGATAAAAAATTTAAAAAAATATATTTAAAATAAAAAATAAAAATTCTTAAATTCTTAAATATTTAAAATGTTAAAAAAATACATAGCACAAATATAATAAATACAGCGCACATTAAAAAAATATTTACCCTAAAAAAATAAAATTAAGAAAAATTTTAAATATTTAAAAAAAGAAAAAACAAACCCAAAAACTTTCAAAATACAACTCAAAACTCTTTCAAAACTCATAATAAATTTTCAATTTTCAAAACTCATTCTAAAAACTCAAAACTCAAATCATGATTCAAAACTAAACCAAATGATAAATTTTCTAAGAAGAAGAGTTGAAATAAAAAGTGTACTCTTTCAAAACAGTTGTAGCTTTGAAGTTGCTCCCAATAAATTAGGTTAGCAAAATTAAGTATTTGATGTTTCTCTATAAGCTTGAATTCCAAATGTCTAATTAAAAATTTAGAAGTATAACTACTTTACCCTGAAATTCTTTGATACACATTTATTTAGTTTGATGTTTTGGGCAATTAAAAAGCTATTCCTTTGACACTTTCACATTGTGATTAGCCTTGTTTGGTGTAGTTTAAAAGTTGTTTATTTCAACTTTTAGCTTAATTTAAGTTATTTTGATGTGTTTGGTTTAGTTTATAACTTATAACTTATAGTTTTTGGAAGTCAGAAATCAGCTTATTCTTTGAGTGGAGTAGGAGATGCTTAATTTATAAGTCAGAAATCAGCTTATGTTCATAGTTATAAGTTATAAGCTATTTAACTATAAGCTATAAGTATTTTCCCACAGCTCTACCACAAGTAAGTGCAACTAAATTTTCACTTCAATGGATTTGACTTAGTAGATAAAAAAAAACATAATTAAAATTACTTATCATTAAGAGGTTGCAGGTTCGAAATTTACGAAAATCAAACATCTCAAACTTTGGTGTTATTGGAGATTCCTCTGATCATTAATTTTAAAATTCTAAAATTTAATTAAGATATGCATAAGTTGATCCGAAAATCCTGAAATTCTCAAGGTAGGCTGCTATTAATCTGTTACGCCAAGTCATGTACTAACGGGGACACGTCCTAGTCATAGGGACTATATTTACATGCAGTATTTCTGACATTAATATTTTATCTATTTGTATGGAAAGATTTATTAGTATTATTTCACAAATTATATTATTTTTTAGGGCAAATCATAAATATGCTCTTTGAGATTTGCTTAAAGTATAGATTGCCCTCTATATTTTGAAAAATTACAAATACCTCATTGTTAGTATTTTTTATTTAACAGAATTAACTAAAAAAATAAAATTCATAATTGCTCTCCTATACAATAATAAAATTATCTAAATTATTAATTGAAACATATTTCTAACATCATTAAAAATTGTTAATTGATTTGATGATTTATTAATAAAATGGGCAATTTGTTATAAAATTAGAAACCTCAAGCGGTGAAATGTAATTTCCAAAACTACAGGAAGCGATTCATATTTTAATCAAATTTCAGGCTGTATATTTGTAATTTGCCCTATTTTAATCAACAATCATATCATGTTACATCTGTGGTTAATTTTGTTTTTGTAAAATATATGTTGGGTAACTTAAAAAATGATATAGATACTTTTTAGGGGTAGACAAATATCGGATTGGGTTGGGTTTAGGTCAAGCTGACACTATTTAGAATATGGTGTGTTATTCCAAGCTTAATTTGATCTGACATTGGGCTAACCTAATCATTCCAAAGCCCCATCCTAAATGAATGTCTAAATCTCAAACCTAATAAATATGAATTACTATTATTTTCGTCTTGAAGGACTATTAAATTATTTAAATCATTTTAATAATGATTTGAATTTAAAATATTAATAAAATTTAATTATAAAATAAATATAATCTTTTAAGAAAGCTATAGCAAGAAGTGTATACTGGGCAAACACTCTTTATTCCAAGTGCAACCAAAAAATTAAATGAGCTTAATTTTGTTGTCTAACTTGGTTCTATGGGTTAAATATTTTTTTCAAATCTTAAAGATATCGACTTGGGCTAGGCGGATCATTGGGCCGATGATCACCCCTAAAATCTATTCATAGTTGATATATATGCCGAGTAATGTCAGACACCCTCACATTATATCCACAAATTCACTTAGAGTAATGTGACATAGGAGTTGGGCTCACATTATTAAGCGTATAATCAATCAAAAGTTGACACATATCCTACAACATTATTATAAATAAAATTGCAAGTACTTTTTTAGAGTTTCAAATATTTTCCATATATTCCTCCTCAAAAAAACAAAAACAAAAGCAGCCTAACTTCATGCGATTATGCAATGACCCACCCCAAGAAAAAGAAGCCTTGTTGAGTAGCAATCAAGCATTTAGCCCATCCATTTTTTCAAGAAAACCCCACAGAACAATTTCACCTTTTGAAAAAAAAATAAAAAATAAAAAATAAAAATTTCTTCAAAGCAAGAATCATAATAACCCATATATACACGGTTGTTTCAATGGTTTTGTGACATATCATAACTTACTAGAAATTCTTTGTAACTTGTAAGCTAAGAAGTTGCCATGACCAAGAAGGCCAACAACCACAAGAACAAATCTCTTTGTGAGAAATCCATGCAAATTTTGGTGAATTTCATCAAACTCTCTTCTATCTATCTTGCAAGTTTAAGTTTAGGAACAACTACTGTGGGAGATACCCTACCTGATCAAAACCGTCCAGGCCAAAAAGGCATAGTCCCTGCCAAGAATGTCTTGAAGGTTTCTCAAATTCAAGGGAGTCAGACTCAGAAGTCACAAGAACCAGAGAGTGATTCCATGTCATACTCTTACTTGATGGATCCAAGTGAGAACAAGGGCTCTTCTTACATGGTCTCAGAAGTTAATGATTATACTGATAATAGATTTTCAGATTATATTCAGAGGTTTCATGACAAGAACCGAAGAGATTCGATTACTGCATCCAAAGGTTTGCCATACATATTGCCTCCTCCTCCACCTCGTCGAGCCAATTAGTTGTCATGTTTGAGTGTAATTTCTCTTTTGTGATTCATTCTGTAATAATTTCTCCAAGAATGTGATAGTGAAAGGGACTTCAAACTCGCAAAGTATTTGTTATATGTTATGTTGTTCATGTAAGCCTTTGTGTTAGGAAGAAAAATAAGGTGTTATTATATGTGCATCTGTGCTCGTCGATGATAGATTTATGTAAAAAGGCATAAATATTATTAGATGGGTTTAGAATATTGACCATGTGTTTAACTAATGATATTTCATAATTTGTTCATATTATATTTTTGTTTCTGTTATTATTATTTTTTTTTGTCGGCCGTTGTAAGCATATAGTCTTATTATTGGACGTGTGCATTAACTAGCATAGCATTCAAAAAAGACAGAATAATTACTTATAAAAATGAAAATATCAGAACACGAGGCTCTTGTTGCTATAGAATTTAAAAGGATTAGACGTATATAGTCCTAATCCAGTATACAAAAAAACTCAATATTTTTTTTGTAATTATTAAAATATTTGTTAACAAAAAGGAAAAGGAACGAAGATCCATTAGAACTTTTGAGCATATGTTAACGTGAATGTATAGTTTCCCTTTTGAATACCAAACCTTATTTACATGTACTTGTATTGCAATCTATGTTTTCAGGTGTGGTTGTTGGTTATAGGTGCATATTTAAAATTTGGACTTACTAAATTTTAAATTTAATATGGAGACTCTACGAAATGGAGTCATATTTTCATTTATTTAATTTATTAAGTAAGAATAAACGAGTATTGTATATAACATACAATATCAAAATTATATTTTATTTATTTTAAAGTAATTATACAATAATATATAAATATATAAAAAAAATTGTTAGATAAATGTATCCCACACCCTTGTCTAAGTATGGTGGTTGACACATTTGATTTATTTTGAAAAAGTCCGCAAATTGATAATAATTAAGATGTTTTCTATGACATAAATAGTTTACAATTTTGAGTTTAATAAAATAAGAGAAATATTAGAGATCCACATTTTTAGACTTATAAATCCACTCACAATAATATGGTAAAAGAATTGAGCCTATATGATAAATCAAAAGTTGACACTTATCATACTACTTTTTAGGAGTATCAAATATTTTCAAGAGAAAAAAATAAGTATATAAATTGGAAAAAATCACCTCAGGCAATTACCCAAATGGTCATGGAGGGGGCATTTAGGTGTTAAGGTGAGCGAGGTTTCAGATTCGAGCTTATGAAGAGACGTTGTCATGTGTTATAATCTAACTATTAATATACTAACCGTTATCTTGTGCCTAAAAAAAACACAAAAAACAAAAATCAATAAATAAATAATTGAAAAACATCAATATATCTCCATTCATTACAAATAAAGTTGTAACTATTTTTTTTTATTAGCAAAAAGAAAAATTTTGTTGATCAAACTAAACATACAATTACATATGGGATTACATCAATAAAGAGGAGGAAAGTGCAAAAAAATCATAGTAAGACTTCGCAATCCCAACTAGCTATATGATGCATTATACACAGAAAATGCTAGAAGCCCACAATTGAAACCCTTGAATTTATTCACAATGAAGTGAATCAAATTAAGAGAGCTCTATTTGGAGTAAATATTGAATATAACGATGATATCAAGTAGCGATATCATCATCCAATGAACATTGCTGATTGGCAATAAAAACCACAACACTGCTGGGTTAGTGAAAGACAATGATTGACCACTTCATATATTTAGGACTTGGGAAAAGTTAAGGATCATGAAAATTTTGTCATGAAAATGATCATGAAAAATTTATGATCCTTGGATTACCTTGATTAGTGTGTGGTGCTTTATTCTAAGTGTAATCCAAGGGTCACAAAGCTTTCATGATTATTTTCATAAAATTTTTTTCATGATACATAACATTACTGTTATGACTTTTATTAGCTAATGACACAATGTAATCCTTACACTCGATATTTGGGAACTCAACATTTTCCATCATATATTGTACTAAACCATTTTTAGCAAGTCCTTAATTTTCCATCATTTATTACCCTGTTTAGTAGAACTTTTTATAACCTAGAAACTGCTAATCAGAAATAGAAAATAAGAGTACTCATCTTCAGTTTTTAAATAATTAGATTTTTTAATTTAAGTTATTTTTGCCTAATAAGTTATAATCAGAAACTGCACCAAACAGTTTGACACAAATTTTCAAATTAAAATAAACTATAATCAAATTATATAGGTAATGATAACAAGAAGGAGAAAAAAAAGGAGGTACTTTATTTTTATTTTTTTTCTCCTCCTTTTGAGACCTAGTTGTTTGAAGCATATAAAATTTTCTGTTTTAGTAACTACATTTTCTGGATCCAGTTTCACTCCGGTTGAACAGATCTTCAGTCCCAAGTCCATGAGACTCATTACAGGTTTCAGTTCATGGTTTATGTTATTCATTTTGTAAGTTACAATGTTTAATGATCAGTCATTTTCTTACACAAAAAATAAAGTTTGCTTATTAAAGGAACAGAGCCATACCAGATTACATAGTCCCAGTTTGCATAGTTGCCATAACTAATCCTGAAAATATGATTTTTAAGATTGAATCATGGTTGAGGTTCGAATCCCCAAGATCTCGATTCTCCCTACTTAGGTAGATGACAATAACGAAGTTCTTGATATTCTTAGCTCCATTTCATTTAATTTTTGAAAAGAGTTTTGAGTTTCATTTTAAAAGGTAAGTTTTTTTAAAATTTTTTGAAAATTGAGAAACTTGTTTGGTTATGAATTTTGAAAAAAAATTTTGAAATTAATATTTAAGTTATATATTTTGAAAGTAATTTTTAAAAATTTCTAAATTGAAAATTTGTTTGGTTAGCATTTCAAAACTAATTTTTCAAAAGAGTTTTTTTGGGTCTTTTTTTTTTATGTTTTTTTTTTTTTTTAATCTTGTAGTCAAAATTTTTTACAACATTATAGTCAATTTTGTTTACTTTTTCTACATACATAATCTAAATGTACATTTTATGTTTTTCAATTTTTTATCTTTTCGAAAAAAATATTGTTCATTTTTTGAAAAAATATTTTTTTTATTTTATTTTGTAGTTTTATAAAAAAATAAATTTTTATTTTTTTTAAAAAAAGTATTTAAATTTTTATTTGTTTATTCTGTTTTTGAAAATATTAAAAAAATTTCAATATGTTTTTAATTTTTTAATTTTATTTTTTTAAAAATATTATTATTATTTTTAAATTTTTTTTTTAATTTTAATTTTTTTTTGAATCACCTATATAAATCTAAATCATAACAAATTATTTGGCCAGTATTTAAAAAATAACAAAATATGTTTTCCAAAAAAATGAAAAATAATAATTTATTTTTTCAAAAATAAAAATAAAAAAATATTTTTTTCAAAAAATAAAAAATAAAAAATACTTTGAAAGAACAAAATAAAAAATATATATATTTAAAAAAATAGGAAAAAAAATATTTTTTAACATAACATTAAATCGTACAAAATAATTTTGAAATTAATTTTTAAAGATAAGCTTTTGAAAAGAATTTTAAAAATTAAAAACTTGTTTAAATGGATTTTGGATTTTAGACTGCCAAATTGTAATTCAAAAACTAAATCAAACGGTACGTTAATTATTTTTTGGTAACCAGATGTATTGAAAACCTTAAGAAAAAGGACATCCATGAGTAAATATTTATTAGAGCATCTCTCACGGTATATCAATTTTTTTATTAAATTTAAATAAAAACTTCATTTGATATCATGTGCTTTAACGGAGGATTTTAGAGTTTCATCAGAACAACGGTCGATCGTGTAACGTCCCAAATTTCGAGCTCAAATGATAATATAACAATCATGACTCTTTCAAGGAAAACCGAATATAAATATCCAAACTTACATTACATGATACAATAGTTCTTCATGCAATAATACCATAATCCAACAAGAAGTAAATAAACAAATAAATACTCCCAAGGGTTTACAAGTTTCCAAGGCTTGAGTCTGGTTACATAAAACGATAATTCAAACCTACACACATACAACCCTTGCCTTACACACAAAGTCACATTAAAATGAGAGTCTTGTACTCTCAACACACATTTCCTCGCTTTTAGTTAGGCGGCATCACCACATCTTTTCCTGCACAAAAATTCCGTAGGGTGAGCTTAAAGCCCAGTAGAAAATCCTTAACAAAGTATATACATTTTATACAAGTCTCAAGAGATGAAATGCACATGCAATGTTATGCCATTTTGAAAGAAAATCACATTTTTATCTTTGAAAACCATCATGCTTAATGATGTCATGAAATTTCAATTCTTCAAAACTTGACAATTCAATTCAAGAGCAGTAAATATGACTCTGATAATCCCTAGGTCGGTGTCTATAAGTAGATTATACAAGTACTACCAATTTGTCATTTTTACCGGTATTAACCGGAAGGCTCGACACCTATCTGTGCGGATTTTCGGTCTTTCACCCTAGACTCTCAGGCTAACTTATTCAATATCTTCTACACCACCTATCAAAACTTACCAACGTATTTATCCCAAAACTATTCCATGAAAACTTATTTCTCAACATCATTTTCTCAATGCAAGTTTTCAAATCAACTTTCAAAGTTTAATGTAATTAAATGAATTGACATGCCAATAACACAAAATGAATATAAATACTTTTATTCCAATTCATCATACAAGGAATAACACAATTCACTCTTCTCAAGTATCCTCAATAATTAGTCATTTCAAGACTATTTCAACGTTTCGAATAATAATTTTCAAAATGAACAATAATTCTCAGATTCCTTGAAATTCATCATTTATATAAATATAAATAAGAAATTTTCCAAACATCTATTTATTTTGACACACAAAATAAATATGACAATACCATTCATGGATTTTCGGTCTCTTAAAAAAAAATCCCCAAATTCTAAGTTTTCTCACCAAAACTATACAACTCAAATCTTTTGAAAGAAAACTTTTCAAAATCATTTTTTCTTCAATCAACGAAGATCAAAACCCATAACATCATTTTAAAAGAACAAGAGACAAACCCACTTTCAAAATCGCTCAACTTCTTGAATCAACAATCAATTTTCAAAGCTATCGAAAGATGATTTCGAAAATCATATAGATCTTGCAAATATATATATATAGCTCTAAGAAAATCCCTACCTCAAGTTTTGAAGAAGAAATGAGACGAAACCCCAAAATTTACAGTGTCGAAACTCAATATCTCAACGAAGCCCTTGAGAAGTTACACAACTTTGATGAAGAACTTCGGTCTAACTCCCAACGGATTTTGAGAATTCAAGGTTTTGATCCAATTTGGCGTAGGGAATTGTAGAGAGAAGAGAGATGAAATGTTTTTAGAGAGATATACAAAACTGATCTGAAATATCAAATTCACGAACTGATATAACATGGTCCACTCGAGCGTGGAAAGCCCCGCTCGAGCGTCGAATACACCTTCCTAGTACTTTTTTAGACAGGTCAAACTTCTAGAACTAAACATTCTCCGCTCGAGCGCATAAACGGCCGCTCGAGCAGACAAGAAACTTCGAATGCATTTTGCATTTTTTATTCGGGGGCATTGCCCCTCGACCCTGCCAGGGCACTACCCTCGAACCCATCAAGGGGCACTGCCTCCTAGACCCCCGCGAGCTGACCGGGCGGGCAGCTCGATCCTCGATCTATCCAGTCGAAGTGGCAAAACATGAAAGAAGGGTCGAAACCGGGATCGCTACAACTTTCTCCCCTTAAAAAATTTCGTTCTCGAAATTTCAAATTAAACTACCTAAACAAAGGGGTTCCTAACGATCAAAATCACACTATTTCATTTTCAAATCACAAAACTAACTATCAACCAAATTCCACCATTTCCACCATGGTTATCTTATTAACAACTTCCCAAATACACATAAACATGAAATTTCCTAAAAAGTAATGGCAACTCTCAACAACCTTATGCTTAAAACAACAACGCACATATCAACATATGGTTAACAACTTTAAATACGTTTTCCTCAACATTAGGGAATATTACAAAGAAACAACTTAAGTATTTTCAAACAAATCCGGATATTTGGAGTGGACTTCCGCCTCCTGTTCCCACGTCGCTTCTTCAACCCCATGGTGTCTCCACAACACCTTTATTAACGGTACAGTTTTGTCCCGTAGCACCTGCTCCCAGGTATCTAATATTTGAACCAGTCGTTCTTCGTAAGAGGCATCTTCATCTACCTCCAAGTCAACCCAATCAAGAACATGAAAAGGGTCGGGTTCATACTTCCTAAGCATAGATACATGAAATACGTTGTGAACTCCTGAAAGTTGTGGCGGTAAAGCTAACCGATATGCCACTTTCCCAATTCGCTCAAAGATCTCAAAAGGCCCAATGAACCTTGAAGATAATTTACCACTCTTACCAAATCTTATCAAACCCCGCCTTGGTGAGATTTTTAGAAACACATGGTCACCAACTTCAAAAGATAAAGGTCGTCTCCTCTTATCGAAATAACTCTTTTGTCGGCTTTGGGCCGTAGCTAACCTTTTCCGAATGAGAACAACTTTCTCGATTGTCTCTCTAACAATTTCTGGACCCAGTAACGGTGCATCACCCACTTCGGCCTAACAAACCGGTGATCTACAAGGTCGGCTATACAAGGCCTCAAATGGTGCCATCTCAATACTAGATTGGTAACTATTATTGTAAGCAAACTCAATCAATGGTAAGTGCCTTTTCCAAGGCTCCTTAAAATTAAGGACACAAGCTCTAAGCATGTCCTTCAAAATCTGAATGGTACGTTTCGACTGTCCATCAGTTTGAGAGTGATAAGCGGTGTTAAGAGTCAACTTAGTTCCCAACGCCTCTTGAAAGCTTTGCCATAACCGGGCAGTAAAGCGAGGATCCCTATCAGACATAATAGTCATAGGGACTCTATGAAGTCGAACTATCTCTCTAATGTACAACTCTGCCAAGTGTTCAACTGAGTTGCTGGTGCACATCGGAATGAAATGGGTAGACTTAGTCAACCTATCAACAATCACCCAAATAGCGTCATTGCCTCGTCGTGTTCTAAGAAGCCCAATTACAAAATCCATGGTAACACGCTCCCACTTCCACTCGGCTATCGGTAAGGGTTGTAACAAATCTACTGGTCTTTGGTGTTCAGCCTTCACTTGTCGACAAGTAAGGCACTTTGATACAAATAAAGCGATATCCCGTTTCATACCCCTCCACCAAAATTGACGACTAAGATCATGATACATTTTAGTGCCTCCCGGGTGTACCGCAAGGCGTGAGTGATGGAACTCCTGAAGTACTTTCTCTCTACAAGATTTTGGTACAAACAAACGGTCTATATAACGTACACTCAGATCCGAGTGAACGTTCAAACCTTTCTCTTCCTTTCTATTGGAAATCTTGACATGGATTGATTTCACGTCACGGTCTTCTTGTTGTACCTCTATGACCTTACTAACCAAGGTAGGTTGAGCATTCAAAGTAAACAAGGTAGCACTCTCTCCAGACTCACCCAAGTGCAAATCAAACTTGCCAATAACATCTAGCATATCCCATTCCCGAATGGCCACACTTGCCAAACTACTCACAGATATTCGACTCAAATTATTGGCCACCACATTGGCCTTCCCTGGATAATAGTGTAACTCAAAGTCATAATCCTCCATAAATTCCATCTACCTCTGTTGTCGTAAATTCAAGTCTTTTGAGAAAACAAATACTTTAGACTCTTATGATCGAAGAAGATTTCAAACTTCTCACCATACAAGTAATGCCTCCAAATTTTCAAAGCAAAAATCACCGCTGCTAATTCTAAATCATGGGTAGGGTAATTTTTCTCATGAGTTTTCAATTGTCATGAACCGTAGGCCACAACTTTTCCCTCTTGCATCAAGACACAACCAAGTCCATCCCCGGGCGCATCACAATAGACAGTGTAATTCAAACCCTTTTCCGGAATTATCAAAACCGGTGCGGTAGTCAATCTAGTCTTATGCTCTTGGAATGAATTTTCACCAGCCTTACTCCACACAAAGTTGATACCCTTTCTAGTCAACCTAGTCAAAGGTGTAGCTAGCCTAGAGAAGTCCCTTACAAAACGTCGATAATACCCCGCTAATCCCAAGAAACTCCGGATTTCAAAACCATTCTTTGGTTGTTCCCAATCTTGTACGGCATCTATCTTCGAGGAGTCCACAGTCACTCCATCTCTAGACACTACATGCCCCAAAAACTTCACCTCTGTTAACCAAAACTTGCATTTTTCGAATTTGGCATACAATTGGTGCTCACTAAGTAAACCCAGCACTACCCGCAAGTGAGTCTCGTGTTTCTCTTCAGAGGTTGAATAAATCAAGATGTCGTCCACAAAGACAACCACAAAATGGTCCAAGTATTCCTGAAAAATTATGTTCATCAAATACATAAAGGAAGCCGGTGCATTGGTCAACCCAAAAGGCATTACAAGGAATTCATAGTGGCCATAACGAGTACGAAAGGTCGTCTTCTGAATGTCCTCCTCTCGGACTCTCAACTGATGGTACCCTAACCTCAAATCTATTTTTGAGAAGCAACGAGACCCTCTAAGTTGGTCAAACAAATCATCTATTCTGGGTAGATGATACTTGTTCTTAATTGGAACTTTATTCAACCCCATCCTTCTTCTTCGAAAAGAGAGCTGGCGCTCCCCAAGGCGATGTACTAGGGCGGATGAAGCTCTTGTCTAAAAATTCTTGGAGTTGAATCTTCAACTCATGCAATTCGGCGTGTGCAAATCTATACGGTGACATAGAAATCGGTACCGTGCCAGGCACTAATTCAATGGAAAACTCAATCTCTCGGTGAGGTGGTAAACTAGTAAGATTTTCTGGAAAGACATCTGGGTATTCACAAACTGCCCTTGGTAACTCAACACGAGCCTCGTCACTCTCACTATCGAAGAGAGTTGCAAGAAGGCCACTAAGCTTGCTCCTACTACAAGGGTTAACAACTAGCGACAAGGCTCTATCAACTCGGTTTCCTAGAAAATAGAAACGATCACCACCCGAAGTGCACACCGTAACTCTCTGACGGTAACAATCAATCACGGCTTGATAAGAACACAACTAGTCCATGCCTAAAATGACATTAAAACTCGACATATCTAGCAACACAAAAGCAAACGGAAGTCGACTCCTAGCAACTTCCATTTCACAATCACGAAAGCCCCGGTCTAAATCAACTGTATCCCCAACAAGTGACTCTACTCTGAGTGAAGGCACTAACCGTGCTACCTCCAACCCCAATGCAGAAGCAAATACAGTAGATATAAATGAATGAGACGCACCCGTGTCTATCAATACATTAGCCAAAGAATTACACACAACAAAAATACCTCTCACAATTGAGGATTCTGGCAACTGTTCTGGCATGGTAACAGCATACACATGCCCCTGTGGCCCTTGATTAACTTGCTCCCCTCTTGGAGCATAGGGATGTTGTACTGACTGAGCCGAAGTGGCTCCCTGATTAACTCACAAAGCTTGGACTGATTGAGCCTGTTGGTGGCTCTGAGTCTGCCTCAACCCTGATGCGCCAAATGCGCCTCCCAACTGTGGGCAAGTTTTCTTCATATGCCCCGGCTGACCACACTGATAACAATTAAACCCTTGACCTTTATTTTGAGACTGAGATTGACTTTGAGATCGGTTAGGTTGTGGTAACATTAACTGCCCTTCTCCCTTCTATGGGTATGAGAAGGCTTTGTGACCCGATTGGCCACACTTGAAACACGAAAAGTTATTCAATGCACTTTTTCTCGGACCCGCACTAGGCAAATGAGAAGTGGATCTAGACTGATGTGGTTGGGACTGGGATGGATAGGTGTTCCTGCTCTTCTTGTTCTGCATATGGTCTCCTTAAGACTCTTGGCCCCTAGACCTTGAACTCCGAAGTCTCTCATTCTCGGCTTGTGTGGAAATTTTCTACATGTGTCGCCGTCTCCACAAGACAGTCATATTCTCGAATCATATTTCTGACAAACTTGAACATAATTTTTGTTTTCAATTTGTTTTCAAATTCAATGCAACGACACTCTTTTGTTGCCACCAACTCTATTGCAAATCTGGACAAACTAGAGAAGACCACCTCAAACTCGGCCACGGGCATGTCGAGTTGTTTGAGGTCTTTAAACTCTTGCTTCAATCTCTCTCTAGCAGTGGGAGGTATGTACTTATCTTGGAAAACAACCGCAAAGGCTTCTTATGTCGGCTCCACTCTACCCTTGGCATATTTCCACCATTGACCCGCATCTCCCTTAAGGTAGTAACTCGCTAGAGTCACTCTTAGTTCACCATCTTCGATGTGAAGCATTTCAAATGTCTTCACAGTTTGTTTTAGCCACTCATCCGCTTTCTTGGGCTCGGGACCACCATGGAACTCATCCGATTTGGCCTGCAAGAACTCTCTAGTAAAGAAACTCGCCCTTGACTCTGCGGTGTTCTCTCGGGCTTGATTCTCCACCCTCAACAAGTTCATAGACTCTCTTAAAGCCCCTGCCATTTCTCGAGCTAGGGCCTCCATTGCGGTTTGACCCGCTTGTCCCAATTGCTCGGCCACATTAGCTTGGCCTGCTTGCTCTGCCATATTAGCTTGGCTGAACCCTTCTTCTTGCACTGGAACCCTATGGACTGGTACCTCATGCACACCTCGGTGAGCCCTACCATGCCTCATGTCTCTAAAGGGCACAAGAGAAATAATTTAGCACATTAACTCATATGTGCTCGTAACTTGACTCACACGATCGACTACAACAATTCCATATATTTCTCTACGATATACACAATTCAATTGCACTCCATATAAGCACTTAGTCATGTAAACACATACGGACTATTCTTTTACGAAGAAATCCGTCCCACGAAAAATCAAGAATTCTTAGTAGAACGAGTATTGATCAAGTACCCTTCTAATGAGACCTCAAGGAATTTAACAGACGCAAACAACATCTCAAAAGTCCAGTCCCATACACATTTAGTCACATAAGCATGCTATTATATAGTCACAAAATGCATAACACTTCCTAAGCATGCTAAATGAACCCATTGTGGTTAAACAACTACTTCCCACAAGCTCCAAGTATTCAAACCCGGTAGCTCTGATACCAAGTTGTAACACCCCAAATTTTTAGCCGAAATGATAATATAACAATCATGGCTCTTTCAAGGAAAACCGAATATAAATCTCCAAACTTACATTATATGATACAATAGTTCTTCATGCAACAATACCTTAATTCAACAACAAGTAAATAAACAAATAAATACCCCCAAGGGTTTACAAGTTTCCAAGGTTTGAGCCTGGTTACACAAAACGGTTATTCAAACCCACACATATACAACCCTTGGCTTACACACAGAGTCAAAGCAAAATGAGAGTCTCGTACTCTCAACACACATTTCCTCTCCTTTAGTTAGGCGGCATCACCACATCTTTTCCTGCACAAAAATCCCGTAGGGTGAGCATAAAGCCCAGTAGAAAATCCTTAACAAAGTATATACATTTTATACAAGTCTCAACAGATGAAATGCATATGCCGTGCTATGCCCTTTTGGAAGAAAATCACATCTTTATCTTTGAAAACCATCATGCTCAATTATGTCATGAAATTTCAAATTTTCAAAACTTAACAATTCATTTCAAGAGTGGTAAATACGACTCTGGTAATCCCTAGGTCGATGTCTGTAAGTAGACTATACAAGTACTACCAATTTGTCATTTTTACCGGTATTAACCGGAAGGCTCGACACATATCCGCCCGGGTTTTCGGTCTTTCACCTCGGACTCTCAGGCCAACTTATTCAATATCATCTACACTACCTATCATGACTTACTAACGTATTTACCCCAAAACCATTCCATGAAAACTTGTTTCTCAACATTCTTTTCTCAATGCAAGTTTTCAAATCAACTTTCAAAGTTTAATGTAATCAAATGAATTGATATGCCAATAACACAAGATGAATATAAACACTTTTCTTCCAATTCATCATCCAAGGAATAACACAATTCCCTCTTCTCAAGTATCCTCAACAATTAGTCATTTCAAGACTATTTCAACGTTTTGAATAATAATTTTCAAAATGATCAATAATTCTCATATTTCCTAAAATTCATCATTTATATAAATATAAATAAGAAATTTTCCAAACATCCATTTATTTTGACACACAACATAGATATAACAATATCATTCATGGATTTTCAGTCTCTTAACAAAAAATTTCCAAATTCTAAAGAAAACTTTTCAAAATTATTTTTTCTTCAATCAACGAAGATCAAAACCCGTAACATCATTTTAAAAGAACAAGAGACAAACCCACTTTCAAAATCGCTAAACTTCTTGAATCAACAATCAATTTTCAAAGCTATCGAAAGATGATTTTGAAAATCATATAGATCTTGCAAAAATATATATATATATATATATAACTCTAAGAAAATCCCTATCTCAAGTTTTGAAGAAGAAATGAGACAAAACCCCAAAATTTACAGTGTCGAAACTCAATCTCCACCGCACACAACGAAGCCCTCGAGAAGTTACACAACTTTGATGTAGAACTTTGGTCTAACTCCCAACGGATCTTGAGAAATCAAGGTTTTGATCCAATTTGGCGTAGAAAAATGTAGAGAGAAGGGAGAGGAAATGTTTTTAGAGAGAGAGCGATATACAAAACTAATCTGAAATATCAGATTCACGAACTGTTGTAACATGGTCTGCTTGAGCATGGAAAACCCCGCTCGAGTGTCCAATACACCTTTCTAGTACTTTTTCAGTCAGGTTAGACTTCTGGAACCAAACATTCTCCGCTCGAGTGCATAAACGGCCACTCGGGCGGACAAGCAACTTCGAATGCATTTTGCATTTTTTATTCGGGGGTGTTGTCCATCGACCCGGCCAGGGCGCTGCCCTAGGACCCACCATGTGGCGCTGCCCTCTGGACCCCCGCGAGCTGATCGGGTAGCTCAATCCCCGATCTGCCAGTCGAAGTGGTAAAACACGAAAGAAGGGTCGAAACCGGGATCGCTACATATCGGGCGAATGTTCGGCCAGTTGACCGGCCAGTGTAAATTTTCTTTTCTTTTTTTATTGCTTTGAGGTGATCGACCAGGCAATACAATTTTTTCACAAATTTTTTTCCTTGCGGTGGTCATTTGGGAGGACATCCGGCAATGACAATGAACAGTGATTTGATAAAAGGCACATTTATTTTCAGTTTGATGAACAAAAAGTGAAATTATCAATTTGATACATATTTGATGTAACTGTTGAAGCAGAAAAAGAACTCATTTTTCTTTAAATTCAAATTTGATGAAAGATTTGAGTAACTATTAGAGATGATCTTATTAGATTTATTAAAATAAAAAGTAATGTAATTATTATCATGGATTTATATGGGAGGGTGAAGGCAAAAATGTCCTCACAATCTGAGCATTTGAAAGTAAAAATATTCGAGAAATTATTTAACGGGCTTTCGGTCTAAAAATCTAAAATCAAATTTTTTTTTTTCAAAAGATTTAGGCATAAAAAAAATTTTGTCCATAAGAACATACTTGTTCAAAAGAATTTTGTCCATAAATTTTTTTTGTCCATAATAACATTCTTATATCATATACTGGTTAACTACTCTCAATCCTCTAACAGATCTCAAATCTCTCTTTCTCTCTCTCTCTCTCTACTTGTATCATCCTCTTTTTGCCTGTTCAAACCCTAAGTCAATGGCAGTGGCTCATCCTTACTCTCCCCTCTTTGGTTGTCGGAAGAAGTCTTCACTGTCGCACCACCTCAAATCTTCTCTCAGATTTTAGATCTTCTAGCCACGGGGAACATAATGGAATCAACTTCTCTCAAGGGGCAACTGTTGTTGCAGCCATGGTGTAACGCCCCAATTTTTATACCCAAATGATAATACGATAATCATGGCTCTTTAAAGTAAAACCGAATATAAATCTCCAAACTTATATTACATGATACAGTAGTTCTTCATGCAACAATACCTTAATTCAACAACAATTAAATAAACAAATAAATACCCCCAAGGGTTTACAAGTTTCCAAGGCTTGAGCCTGGTTACACAAAACGGTTATTCAAACCCACACATATACAGCCATTGGCTTACACACAGAGTCAAAGCAAAATGAGAGTCTCATACTCTCAACACACATTTCCTCTCCTTTAGTTAGGCGGCATCACCACATCTTTTTCTGCACAAAAATCCCGTAGGGTGAGTATAAAGCCCAGTAGAAAATCCTTAACAAAGTATATACATTTTATACAAGTCTCAACAGATGAAATGCACATGCCATGCTATGCCCTTTTGGAGGAAAATCACATCTTTATCTTTGAAAACCATCATGCTCAATTATGTCATGAAATTTCAATTCTTCAAAACTTAACAATTCATTTCAAGAGCTGTAAATACGACTCTGGTAATCCCTAGGTCGGTGTCTGTAAGTAGACTATACAAGTACTACCAATTTGTTATTTTTACCGGTATTAACTGGAAGGCTCGACACCTATCCGCGCAGGTTTTCAGTTTTTCACCTCGGACTCTCAGGCCAACTTATTCAATATCATCTACACCACCTATCAAGACTTACCAACGTATTTACCCCAAAATCATTCCATGAAAACTTGTTTCTCAACATACTTTTCTTAATGCAAGTTTTCAAATCAACTTTCAAAGTTTAATGTAATCAAATGAATTGATACGCCAATAACACAAGATAAATATAAATACTTTTATTCCAATTCATCATCCAAGGAATAGCACAATTCCCTTCTCAAGTATCCTCAACAATTAGTCGTTTCAATACTATTTCAACGTTTTGAATAATAATTTCCAAAATGAACAACAATTCTCATATTCCCTGAAATTCATCATTTATATAAATATAAATAAGAAAATTTTCAAACATCTATTTATTTTGACACACAAAATAAATATAACAATATCATGCATAGATTTTCAGTCTCTTTAAAAAAAATCCCCAAATTCTAGGTTTTCTCACCAAAATATACAACTCAAATCTTTTGAAAGAAAACTTTCCAAAATCATCTTTTCTTCAATCAACGAAGATCAAAACCCATAAAATCATTTTAAAAGAACAAGAGACAAACCCTCTTTCAAATTTGCTCAATTTTTTGAATCAACAATCAATTTTCAAAGCTATCGAAAGATGATTTTGAAAATCATCTATATCTTGCAAATATATATATATATAACTCTAAGAAAATCCCTACCTCAAGTTTTGAAGAAGAAATAAGATGAAACCCCCAAAATCAATGGTGTCGAAACTTGATCTTCATCGCACACAACGAAACCCTCGAGAAGTTAACAAACTTTGATGAAGAACCTATGGCAGAACTCTAATTGATCTTGAGAAATCAAGATTTTGATCTAGTTTGTGTAGAGAAATGTAGAGAAAAGGGAGCGGAAATATTTTTAGAGAGATATACAAAAGTGATTTGAAATATCATATTTACGAACTAATATAACATGGTCCCCTCGAGCATGGAAAGCTTCGCTCGAGCGTCGAATACACATTCCCAGTACTTTTGCAGACATGTCAAACTTCTGGAACCAAACATTCTCCGCTTGATCGCATAGACGGCCGCTTAAGCGGACAAGCAATTTCGAAAGCATTTTGCATTTTTGCTTCGGTGAACTGACCAGGCAGCTCGACTCGCATAAGTTGTGTTCTAGGCACAATTCGGGTTGGATTCGCATCTAAAAGTTTGGAGACATTACCTGTTCCAAACACACCACTGTAACCCGATAACCAAAAATAAGGGGAATACAAGGGAAACTAAGATACGTAACACCGTTCAAAACCATACCAACCCGAGCCCGGAACACCACAAGAGACGGGTGAAAATCGGGATCGCTACACATGGTGGGGAATACTTTCTCTTCTTTAATCCAAACACAAATTTGAGCCTCAATTTTCTCATCAATATCTTCCACATACATGAATATATATCTAATTAAATACATGAGTACCATTTAATTTTGAATAGATAGATTCGATCAAGGCCACTGTACAAATAGATTCAATTTTTATAGTCGTTGATTTGTTTTTGGTTTTTTTTTTTTTGATAATGACAAAACAGATCTATAATATTGCATGTGATCAGTGAATGATTTGCAGTATATGTGTACCGTGAACGGTATATGGGAGCAATGTATCAGATCAGTGCAGTGTGGAACTGTGCAAATGATGGCATTTCAAGAAAAGACTTTGTGGCATGAAGTGTAGTTTGAAAGAACTTACCGGAATAATGTAAATACTGAGTAGGTCCATGCTCGTCTGTAGCATCCCCATCACCAAGGCCGTCAGCTCCAGAGATTGACTAGTGTACTCAATAGAAGCCTGCAAAGTTTTGAGATAATTAGTAATCTGCAGGATATCAAATGAAATGAAATGACTGTACAGAATGAAAAGTATAGCACATACCGGGGTCGAACCGCGAACTCCGACAAGCTCGTGACTAGCTGGTGGAGGAGCGATGGGAATCTGATAAGTCTCTCCAGCCCGCCCTCGGCATGTCATAGTAGTAGGCAGCGCTGGCCATGCAGTCCCCTGTCTCTCCTCAGGACCTCTCCTCCTACGAGATCTGGTCGCTCCATCTCTCCATCCCGCAGCTGGAGCCCTCGCTCCCTCTCATTCTCAGACACCGAACAAAGGTGGTGTCAGATGTGTCTGAATAAAGGTCGCATAGTCGCCCTCTATGCGGAAGAAATCTGTCTCCAGTCCTACCATGAACTGGATCACCTGGTCGATGGACAGCCTGTGTGTCTCCCTCATCGATGGTGGAGGTGCCGTTGGTACAAATGGAGCAGACAATCCCAAGGTCTGCTGTACGAAGCGCTCACTCAAAAACCAGGCGCGACAGATCGGGCCCTCGAAGAGGATGTGGCAGTGAGAAAGAATCCGGGCAGTGTGGTACTGATCTCGGAGTCCTGACGGAATCACCTCCCATGGCTGCCACGTGACCTGAGAAAAGAGAATGGAACCGGATGATCAGTCGTCAAATAACTAATGTGGGTGCATCAGGTTAATTGAAATAATTTCATTGCAGAATTACCTCGCACGCCGTGACCGAATTGAAATACTGCCGGAAGAACATAAAGCTCTCTCGGGTCCTACGACGATGCTGGACGTCGTATATATTAGAGAATGGGACTGTCGCTGGGGTCTCCTCCACAGGCTCTGGAGCAAGTGTTGGGAAGTATGCATACACCCATAGCTGTGAGAAAGATGTGATCGGTACAGTGTATGAACAAAGTGTTAAACATACAGAAAGCAGAACGCAGTACAATACCTAAAGAGTGCAGGTCTAGAGCAGACATTAGATTTTGTGTGTGCAGTGTATGGTATGCAGTGTATAGTATGTGTGGTGTACAGAAAATGCAAAGCAGAAAGCATACAGTGCAAAAGCAGATACAAAAAATGCAAAAAGTACAAGTGTTGAACAAAGCAAAAGTAGGAAATGCTAAGCGAAGTAATGGAGGGGGGAAACTAAGCTGTGTACCTCCCAAGCTCGCCAGTAGCCGCCGATCAACCTCCCACACATCCGAGAGGTCGAGCTCATGTATCCGTAGAGGGTAGTAAGGTCGGTTGCGCCCCAATCACCACCAGAGCGCCCAGGAATTATAAACCCACGGTATTCAACCTGTTCGAAAACAAGGTGGTACCAAAAAGGAACAGGACGAAGCCCCTAGCATACTGCTCCACCTCCTCATCAGTCTCGGGATCCTTCCATCTGTAATGCTCCTCGAACCAGTTATATCTAACCATACCCGCTCGAAGTATCGGTGGACGCGCTCCAAGTAATGTATTCCATATGGCCACCCACTCTCCTATGTCGAGATCAAGAGGAATCGGATCACCTCCTACGCCCAGGCCAGTGATCATGGCGAAGTCGAAAGGAGTCATCGTCATCTCTCCCGTCGTGGAGAAGTAGAAAGAGTTGGTGGTGTCCCACCACCTCTCCACAAGAGCCCCTAGGAGAGGGCGACTCGCTATGACCCGTGTCAAGCTGGAGCAAAATAGGCCGAAGCCGGTCCCATCGATGATTTGGCGGACCCTCGCGAGAAGTACATCATACCAATCTCGGGCTGTCGTCGCACCATAACCTTTGAAGAAGCGGGATCCATCCTATGACAGAGCAGTGATGTAATCAGATCAGTGATGTATTGAAAATACAATGTCATTCAGATCAATGATGTATTGAAAATATAGTTGCGTTCAGATCATTGATGTATTGAAAATACAGTTGCATTTAGATTAGTGATGTATTGAAAATACAGTTGCGTTCAGATCAGTGATATCGAAGGTACAGTTGAAAATACAGTTGCATGTAGATCAGTGATGTATTGAAAATACAGTTGAATTCAGAATAGTGACGCATGAGGTGCGGTTGTATATAGTACATACAGGGCAGTGATGCGTGAAGTAGAGTTAAATACAACTTGACAAAGTATGAAATACAGCTAGATCCAAGCATGTGATGCGAGCAGACCAAAACAGTGCAAGAAATGCAAATAATTGAAAGTAAAGCTGCAAGAAAGTAAAGTTGGTACCTCCACAGCAATGGCCGACAAATGAGACATCGGCTCCCTCAGTAAGAGGTCGTCTGGCGCGTCCTCATCGAAAGCAGTGAAAGTGTTGATGCCTCTCGCCACTGGTATAATGTGAGTCTCCGGGTGATACCTCGTAGGGTTAAAGGGACGTATGCTCAGTGGTAAAGGCTGAGGCTCGACCCTCGGCTCAACCGCAAAGTCCGCGGAAGGCTCCACTAGAGGGAGTGCCGGGAAACCCCCATCATGCGGGATATTGTCAGCCATCTGAAATAGATGCAAAAATGAGCAAAATGTTGAATTTTTGAATAAATCAAACCCTAGGAGAGAGAAAAATTCAAATAAAGTTGAAAACCCGGGAAAGTGAACTAACCTTGAGAGAAACTCGGGGGAAATGATCCTTGAATGGGGAAAATGATGATAGACACCTCAAATTCAAATTTTGATCGGTTCAAATCGAAGAGAACAAAGAGGTTTTAACGTTTCAAGGTTGTTTAGGGTGTTGGGAAACGCGTAGAACGCGTGAATCTAGAGAGAAGGCGTACCTAGAGGGCAAGGGAAATGTTTTCTATGCAAGGGTTTGTGAGCAAATGAAGAGATTTTGGGTCTATTTAAAAACCCATGGCCGAAATGACCAAAATGGCCGAATCTGCCAGCAGTGGCCGGCACCCCCCTCATCGGTGGCCGGCACCCCTTTGTTGATGGCCGGTAGTGTCCATTTGTGGCCGGCAAGAAGCCGACAGGCTTCCCTGAGGGTCGGCAGGCATTCACCAGCTTCTACTGCCTATTTTACCTTGATATGTGAACTTGGGTTCCAACAATTCCGAGGAGTGTTCAAAATTTGATTCAAAATGCCTATGTGGAAGCCCGGAGTCATGTTCTCAATATACAGTGGTCATCGCCCATCAACACGCACAAGGTGTATCCTTTTGACACATCACAAATCTTCCGGGAGGTAAACCGGAAGTTACCTTCAAGATGCCTTTATCAAGCATGCTTTTATTGTCACTTAGCATTCGTTTGTTGTATTAAACATCCATTCTATATACTTGCATTGTTTTGCATATATTTATCTTGTGTTGTCTCGCATGTAGCTTGCATTGTTTTGAATATCTAATTTGCGCTGTTACACATGTTGTCACTTGCATTGTTTTGCATATATTTATCTTGCGTTGTCTTGCATGTCACTTGCATTGTTTTGCATATATTTATCTTGCGTTGTCTTGCATGTAGGTTGCATTGTTTTGCATATCTAACTTGCGCTGTTACGCATGTTTCTACTTGTGCTATTACGCATGTTTTCTTTGTGCTATTACGCACTTCTTTAACTTGCGCTGTTACGCATATTACTTGTGCTGTTATGCATGTTTCTATTTGCGCTGTTACGCATGTTTTCTTTACGCTGCTACGCACTTCTTTAACTTGCGTTGTTACGCATGTTTTTACTTGCGCTGTTACGCATGTTTTCCTTGCGCTATTACACACTTCTTTAACTTGTGTTGTTACACATGTTTTCCTTGTGCTGTTATGCACTTCTTTTACTTACGTTGTTACGCATGTTTTACTTGCACTGTTACTTGCACGATGGGCCCACAGTACGCTCGGCAACTCTTCAACCCATCTGCCTTTGGCACTTTCCAGCCTCTTTTTGATGCCGTCCAAGATGGATTTGTTTGAAGCTTCTGCTTGACCGTTACTTTGGGGGTAGGCTAGCGTAGAGAAGTAAGGCTCAATACCATACTTGCTGCACAATTCTCGGTATACGCCACAATCGAACTGAGTACCATTATCCGAGATCAATGCTCTTGGGATGCCGAACCGCGTAATGATGTTCCTCCACACAAAGCGCTTAATGTCAGCATCTCGTATATGGGTTAGAGCCTCCGCTTCGACCCACTTTGTGAAGTAATCTGTTGCTACGATTAGAAATCGCTTATTCCCTGGGGCCCTCGGCAATGGTCCTACGATATCAAGTCCCCACTGAGCAAACGACCATGGGCTTGTGATGGAATTCAAAGTTTCTGCCGGCTGATGGGTTAGTGGGGAGAATTTTTGGCATTGTTCGCATTTCTTGACATAATCTTGTGCGTCGGCCCTCATCGCGGGCCAAGAGTATCCTGTGTTATCGCCCGATGGGCCAGGAGCGCCCTCGAGTGGGCACCACACCGCCTCGTGTATCTCAATCGAGCAGTTCCTCCACTTTGCCCGGTGCACGATTCCAAGTATGGACCAGAGAGGGACTTTTTGTAAAGCCCTCCTTGTGGATCTAAGTAGTACCGCAGGGCCTTGTTTCGCAGCTTGTGTGCTTCTTTTTTGTCCTCTGGGAGTTGCTCAGAACTAAGGGACGCAGCAATGGGATCCTTCCAACTTGGGGCCGATTCTATAATGTTGATTTGGGTTTCTTCCGAGGGCCTATACTGGTTCTCGGGGACGAAACCTACTTCGATGGTACGCTTGAGCCCCGAGTTGATGGTGGAGGCTAAGCAAGCCAGGGCATCCGCGTGTGTATTTTGGTCGCGTGTTATTTGGTTTAGTTCATGATGGCCGAATTTCGACAGCAAGGAGTTAGCCATTTTCATATAGGCCGCCATACGCCGTCTCCGCGGCGATTCCCTTTAACGGTTGATTACCAATTTTGAGTCACAAAACACCAACACCAAGACCGAAAGCGGTGTGGCGTTCAATCCGGCTAAAGGGCTTCATATTCCGTTGTTTGATGCTTGGCCGAGCTTGACCGCTTCACCATCGCGCCGTCTCGGAGACATGATTACGACGTCGGCGCCTTGCCAGCTGGTTAGACGATCCATCACAAGATAATCGCCAAATGTCCCGATATATTCTCCAATCTGCTTTAGCCGAATCTGCGCCTTTAGTCGATGTCATCGAGGCTTGAGGTCGGCAAGCCCTCCTGTGAATTCGCAACAAAGTCGGCAAGCACCGCCTTTGATTGCGCTTTTGGGTAAGAACGGATGTCGTATTGGCGAAGTTCGAGCCCATTTCAAACACGCCCCGATGTACGCATTCCGTAACACCGACGGAGGGGATAGTCTGTGAGCACCCTAATGTCGTGTCCTTGGAAGTAATGCATCGCTTTTCTTCTTGCCATGACCAACGCTTAGGACGAAGTTTTTCTAGCGGTAGATAGCGCGTTTCAAGGCCCACCATTGCCTTGCTCACATAATACACTAGTTGCCGTCGCCTTCCTCCTCTTTTTAATAATACGGCTACCGACTACTGCCGAGACCCGCCAGATATAGAATGAGGGGGTCATCAATGGCGGGTGTTGTTAGAAGGGGTACTGTCCGGAGGTAGGTCTTGAGCCCGTTAAAAGCTGTTTCACATTCAGCGGACCATTCAAAAGCTCTGCCCTGCCGCAGTGTCTGAACGAATTGTCTGCAGTGATCTGTAGATCGGCTGATGAACCGGTTGAGTGCCGCAGCCATTCCCATCAACTTTTGGACCTCTTTCACTGAACGGGGGGAACTCAGTTCCAAAATTGCTGTGACTTGCTTCGGGTTGGCTTCGATTCCTCGATGGTTGACGATATAACCCAGGAATTTGCCGGAGCCGATCCCAAAGGCACATTTGGAAGCGTTTAGCTTCATTCTATATTTGCATAGGGTGTTGAATGTCTTTTCCAGATCGGCTATATGGTTTTGTTCTTCTTTGGATTTGACCACCATGTCATCGATGTACACTTCCATAGTGTGTCCGAGCTGTTCTTTGAACATCGTGGTGACCAGTCTTTGGTAAGTTGCCCCTGCATTCTTCAGTCCAAAAGGCATAACCCTGTAGCAGTAGGTTCCTCTTGGAGTGAGGAATGCAGTTTTGTCCTGATCATCCGGACTCATGGCGATCTGATGGTAGCCTCTCAGAGGCATCGAGGAAACTCATGCCGGTGGCGCCGTCGCATCAACGAGTTGGTCAATTCTAGGTAAGGAAAACCTTTTTGGGCCAAGCTTTGTTGATTCGTGAAATCGACGCACACTCGCCAAGTTCCGTTCTTCTTTTTCACCACCACCGTTGGAGAGACATGTGGGTAGGTGACTTCTCTAATTGCCCCGCCAAGCAATTTGTCAACTTCTTCAACAACGGCGGCGTGTGTTCATGGAGGATCGCCGGCCTTTCTGAATGATCGGCTTGCACCGGGGGTCGACATTGAGGTGGTGCTGAGAGACTGACGGGTCTACTCCCGGCATCTCGTATGGAGTCCACGCAAAGACATCGAGGTTGCCGAGTAAGAAAGTGATCAGTTGCTGCTTGTCGATCTGGCTCAGAGAGGCGCCGATCATAAAAAACTTATCCGGGCTTCCATCAATGTCAACCCGGTCTAAATATTCCGTGGCCTTTTCGTTTGGTTGACGCCCGACGTCATCCAGGATCTCTCGATTGGGCACTTCAATGGAGTTTACTTGCAGTTCTGTCGGCGACTTGGCGGCGAAAAGGTAATATCTACCGACCGCCGAGAGCCACGGATCTGCTCAACGCCGTGTTCCGTTGGGAATCGCAGCAGCTGGTGGTAGGTGCTTGGGACGGCCTGCAAGGTATGCAACTATGATCGCCCCATGATGAGATTGTACGGCAACGCACTGACGACCAAGAATTCCCGCCCACCGCTTCGAGCCGGCTCGAACGGTAGACCGATCTTTCCCAAAGGGTACTCGGGTTGGCATTGAAGCCGAATAGTGGATATGGAGCCGAGTCGATCCAAACGTTGAACCCCGTTTGATAAAGGTTTTATAGTACATAACCTCAAGTGCTTCCTCGGTCAATAAGGACGCTGCTCGACGGTGAACTGTTTACGCCAGAGCGCGCGACAACCAGAGGATCTACGTGAGGGAGTGTTATCTCGCTCAAATCGAGTCATCGAAGGTGATGCTTGGCGCCTCGGCCGGTCGCTATTGGTGTAAGCCGATCTCGGGGCTTGAAGTGACCGGATTGCATGTATAGTCGGGCTATCGTGAGGGTCAGATATCATATGTACGGTCAAGCGGACGCCTCTTGGGCGATATCGTCCTCTACCTCCTCATCAAGGGAATCGGTTAAGGCGCGGCGAAGCCGACGAGTCAATTGGCCCCGAGGTCGTTGAGGACCTGACCGTGGCAATCGCTCAGGAACCTTGAGCCCTGCCTGCTTGGACTTTGTTTTTCAAAGGCCAGATCACGGCGAAGGCGTTCGTTCTCAGCGATGACGTCGTCCAAACTCTGTTTGGCTGTCTGGCTTGTTCTATGGTCACTTGCATCGTCTCCGTCGTTGAAATCGTTGGTGGGTGAGCGTTCGAGGCACGTCGCCGCGCGACGGTTTCCTTTCTGAGCGAACTTGCCGGAGTTAGATCGCCTCTGTGTGCGATCTCGTCAGTGGCTATCGGAGGATCTTTAGTCACGTCATTCATGGACATTTTTGAGTATTCCCACAGACGGCGCCAATTGTGGTGAAAGGGTTTGGAAATACTCTTTAGATCCTGAAAGACGCCAATGATCCTCAGCTAGTCACCTGAAAAGATAAGAACACTCCGGTCGGGGGTGCCAGTATTAGCACTGACGGCAAGTCGGGCCTCTGCTCAAGAAAACTTGTTTACTAAGTTTTTAGAAGTGATTCTTACATACCTTTGCAAATCTGAAACTCTTGTATTTATATCCATTCTCTGGGCCTCTGGGACTGGTCCTACTTTTTTCAATCATTATCTATTCCTCTATTCAGCTCTAGGGAGGGACCCAAATACGGCCTATCTATCCTATTCGGCCCCGTATCCCTGCGGGATATATGCCGGCTTGCGTCAAGCTTCTGAGATACGCCTCCCTTATCCTCGCCTAATTATTCGGCATCCTAGTTGAGCAAAGTGTAGCCGTTCAGTCACCGGCTCACCAAGTATTCGAGATTGTTCCTCTATTTATTCGGCTCCCACAACAACTTGGTGTCAGAGTGTACCAAGTTTGAATACTTTGGGTATGTAGGAAGTGGTTCTTACCACAATGGTTTTATCTCGCTTAATAGAGATGTTTGTATGTTTGTTATGTTATGTGATAACATGCTTATGTGATTATATGGTATGTGATTTAATTTCTAAGATATTGATTGGGTCTACGGGTTTCAAGAAGTCCTATTAAAAGAGCACCTAATCACTACTATTTTTAATTGGAACTCTGGCAATGCCGCAAGACAATCATTATCTGGGAAGGAAATTCGTATGTGTTTATGTAACTACATGTTTATGTGGAGTGAATTATTGTTGTCCATTGCCTTAGGACGTGAGTGGGTTAGCTTTGACACGTTTGTAAATGTGCTAATCTCTTTTGTTACCTTCATTAGGATGTTAGGACGTGGACGTGGATGTGGTAGGCATGGTAGGCCTAGATGGTATGAAGTGCCATTACCGGATGAAATCCCAGCCCAAGAAGAAGGTGTTAGTCTAGCCAATGTGGCCGAACATGTGGGTCAGTGGCCACGGGTGCTTTAGCACATGAAATGGATAGAGTTTTGAGGGAATCTATGGACATTCTTCGGGCTGAGAATCAAGTCCAGGCCCAAGTTGCTGAAGCAAGGCTGTTATTCTTGAAGAGGGAGTTCTTCTAGTCAAATCTGGATGAGTTTTTGGATGATCCTAAAGAGCCATTGAAGGCGGATGAGTGGCTGGAATAGATGGTGAAGATGTTTGAGATGCTTGGAATCGAAGACGATGGGTTGAGAGTGACCTCGGCATCTTTCTAGTTGAAGGGAGATGCAAGCCAGTGGTAGAAGTATGCGCGTGGGTACATTGGGGTTGCTTGGAAGGCTTTTGTCAATGCCTTCGAGGACAAGTTCTTGCCTCCCACTACTAGGGAGAAGTTGAGGGATCAGTTTCTGAAGCTCAAGCAAC
The DNA here is from genome assembly GCA_025200525.1 of Camellia lanceoleosa. Taxonomy (NCBI): domain Eukaryota; kingdom Viridiplantae; phylum Streptophyta; class Magnoliopsida; order Ericales; family Theaceae; genus Camellia; species Camellia lanceoleosa. The sequence goes on from CM045769.1 coordinate 108,988,249, forward strand.
TTCGTTTGCCAGTAGCTGAGTTTGAGGCAGCTTTCACTAGCCTCTCTAGATTTGCACCAAAATTCGTGGCAACTAAGAAATGCCGTTTTGTTGAGTTCAAGAAGAGATTGAGGACCAGGCTTCTTTTCAAAGTAGTTAGGTCGATGATTAGGGACTAAGAGCGCCTTTTGGAAGCGACGACTCATCTGGAGACCGTGGTTCAGGCAGAGGAAGAGCAAATAAGGGGCTCCAGGAGGAGTCAAGAGGTTCAAGGAGGAGAGTAGGGACAGTAAAAGACAAAGGGGTTCTACCCCACAACAGTCTCAGGCTGCACAGTCTAGATCAACCTTTCCTGTGCTGAGTTCGAGTTCAGGGAGAGGTAATCATGAGGCTTCTCTTGTTTTAAGTGTGGCCAATTGGGTCATAAGTCTCCAGCTTGCCCGTAGAGAGGAGGAGGGCAACAGTCTGCACCGTTTGTGGCTCGTTCTCAAAGCCAGAGTCTAGGGAGAGGGCAGCTGCCTACGTGTTATCAATGTGGGTAGTCAGGGCATGTAAGGAGGTTTTGTCCTCAGTCAGATGGCACACCTGGTGTGTCTAGTTCGAGGTAGACATAGAGCTAGCAGCTTACACAGTCAGCACAAGCCTCGGGGGCCAATCAGGGAGCCTCTTTGGCTCAGTCAGTGCATCAAATTTATGCTCCGAGGGGTGAGCACGTGAAGCAAAGATCTATAGGGTGTGTGTATGCCGTTACCATGCCAAACTTAGTGTCAGTGCCTTCAGTTGTGAGAGGTACTTTTTAGTTATGCAATTCTATTAGCAATGTGTTGATTAATACGGGTGCATCTCATTCTTTTATCTCTTCTGCATTTGCATTGGCATTGGAGTTAGAAGTAGCCAGGTTAGCATCTCTACTCAGGGTAGAGTCTCATGTGGGTGGTGGAGTTGTTTTGGACCAGGGGTGTTGGGATTGTGATAGAGAGGTTGCCGGTCGCCGACTTCATTTTTCATTTGTATTAATTGACATGTCGAGTTTTGATGCTATATTGAGTATGGATTGGTTGTCATCGTATTGGGCTGTCATAGATTGTTACCGTCAGAGAGTTATTGTATATACCTCAAGCAGTGATTGTTTTCATTTCATGGGGGACAGAGTCAATAGACCCTTATTGCCTGTGTGTGATCCACGTGGTCAGGGTGAGCTTAGTCTCCTTGTTGCTACATTATTAGGTGTTGAGAGTGATGTGGTCCAAGCTGAATTACTGAAGATAGTTTGTGAATACCTGGATGTCTTTCCTGAGGATCTCACTAGTTTACCACTTCACCGTGAGATTGAGCACAGCACCGATTTCTATGGCAACGTATAGATTTACACCTGCCAAATTGAATGAGTTGAAGATTCAACTCCAAGAATTGCTAGATAAGGGTTTTATCCGCCCTACTACTTCGCTTTGGGGAGCACCGGCTCTCTTTGCTAAGAAGAAGGATGGCACATTGCGACTTTGTATAGATCATCGAAAATTGAATCGGGTAACTATTAAGAACAAGTACCCAATGCCTCGTATAGATGATTTATTTGATCAGTTGAGGGGTCATGTCACTTTTCTAAGATAGACCTGAGATCGGGTTATCACCAATTGAGAGCGAAGGAAGAGGACATCCAGAAGACGGTATTCTGTACGCGGTATGGCCATTACGAGTTCCTAGTGATGCCTTTTAGGTTAACCAATGCACCTGCCATATTTATGGATTTGATGAATCGGATCTTTTGTGAGTTCCTAGACCGTTTTGTAGTTGTCCTCGTTGATGACATTTTGATTTACTCACTCTCTGAGGAGAAACATGAGGAACACTTGTGAGTTGTGCTAGAGTTATTTAGAACCCACAAACTGTATGCTAAGTTCGGGAAGTGTGAATTTTGGTTGAAAGAAGTTAAAGCACTAGGCCGTGTGGTATCCAGGAAAGAAATGACTGTAGACTCTTCTAAGATAAAAGCAGTATAAGATTGGGAGAACCTCAGAACGCCTTTGAGATTTGTAGTTTCTTAGGGTTAATCGGGTATTACTATTGGTTTGTGAAGGATTTCTCTAGATTAGCCTCACCATTGACTAAGCTTACGAGGAGGGGAGTTAAGTTTGTGTGGAGTGAGACTTATGAGAAATCTTTCTAAGAGCTTAAGGTTAGACTTGCTGCAGCTCCAGTGTTGATTATTCAGGAGAGGGGTTTGGGCTATTCGGTGTATTGTGATGCTTCACGGGAAGGTTTGGGTTGTGTCTTGATGTAAAAATGGAAGGTAGTAGCCTATGGCTCACTTCAGTTGAAAATACATAAGATGAACTATCCTACCCATGACTTAGAACTAGCAGCTGTGATCTTTGCTTTGAAAATTTGGAGGCATTACCTTTATGGTGAAAAGTTCGAGATTTTTTTTATCACAAGAGTCTGAAGTACCTACTTTAACAAAAAGTTCTGAATTTGAGGCAAGGAAGTGGATGGAGTTTATGGAGGATTACGATTTTGAGTTACACTATCATTCGGGGAAAGCCAATGTAGTGGCCGATGCCTTGAGTAGAAAGTCCTTTAGCAGTGTAGCGAGTATTGTCATCTGGGAATGGGAGATATTGGGTGCTATTGGCGAGTTTGACTTATATCTTGGCGAGTCCATTGAATTGGCAACTTTGGTTTCAGTAGTTGCACAACCTCGACTTCTGGGCCAAGTTATAGAAGCACAGAAGGGTGATCTTGAGGTAGAAACCCTCCGGGAGAAGATCTCTAGTAAGAAGGTAAAGAAGGGCTTGAACATATATTATGACTTGAGTGTTAGATACCTTAACCTCCTTTTTGTGCTGAAATCTTGTTGAGAGGAAGTACTCCAAGAGTTTCACCATTCATGCCTTGCGGTGCACCTGAGAGGCACAAAGATGTATCACGACCTTAGCCACCAATTTTGGTGGAAGGGAATGAAGAAGGATGTAGCCGTGTTTGTGTTGAGGTGTCTTACTTGTCAGCAAGTGAAGGCCGAGTATCAGAGGCCAGCGGGTTTGTTACAACCCTTGCCTATAGCTTAGTGGAAATGGGAATATGTCACAATGGCTTTTGTTGTGGGTCTTCTGAGGACTCAATGGACTAATGATGCTATATGGGTGGTCTTGATCGGTTGACCAAGTCAGCGCACTTTGTACATATACGCACAAATGACTTAGTAGATTATCTAACCAACCTTTACATTAGGGACATAATTCGACTTCATGGGGTCCCTGTGACTATTGTTTCAGATAGAGATCCTCATTTCACGGCTCGATTGTGGCAGAGCCTACAAAATGCCTTGGGCACTAGGTTGACTTTTAGTACCGCCTATCATCCTCAGACTGACGGGCAGTCAGAGCGTACCATTTAGATCATTGAGAATATGCTTTAGGGTTGTGTTCTTGACTTCAAGGGGTCGTAAGAAAGGCACTTGCCTTTAGTGGAGTTTGTCTATAACAATAGCTTATAGTCGAGTATTGGTATGGCACCATTTAAGGCCTTGTACGATCGACCGTGCAAATCTCCTGTGTGTTGGGTCGAGGTGGGTGATGCACCTATGATAGGTCCAGAGTTAGTCTGGAAAACGACGGAGAAAGTTTCACTTATCCGTAAGAGGTTGGTTACAGCTCAGAGTTGTCAGAAGAGTTATGTCGACCATAGGAGAAGACCGTTATCCTTTGAGGTGGGAGATCACGTCTTCTTAAAGATATCACCTCGACGGGATTTGATGAGGTTTGGGAAAAGTGGGAAGTTGTCTTCTAGGTTTATTAGGCCTTTTGAGATCCTAGAGCGGATTGGGGAGGTAGCTTATCGTTTTCCCTTACCGCCACAGCTTTGTGGGGTTCATGACGTGTTTCATGTCTATATGCTCCAGAAGTATGAGCCGGATCCATCACACGTATTGGATTGGACGAAGTTAGAGGTAGACGAGGATGCCTCGTATAAGGAGAGACCGGTTAGAGTTTTAGACACTTGAGACCAAGTCTTGCGAGGCAAGATGATTCCTTTAGTAAAAGTGTTGTGGCGACACCACGAGGTTGAGGAGACCACTTAGAAGCTTGAGGTTGAAGTCCGTGAGAAGTATCCAAACCTATTTGTTGATGTTTGAACATGTGTTAAAAACTTTGTTGTGCTAATGTAATATAAACATTGTATATGTTTTGGAGATGTGAATTGTACATTCATTATTTGAACTCGTTTATCATGTTAATGAGAAAGGATGACCGGTGGATGGGTCATGGTGATGAATTTAAATTACTATCATTGTTGTAATTGGTTTAAACATAGTTTTAATGTTTGGTTTAAAATTTCGAGGATGAAATTCCTTAAAGGGGGAAGGTTATAGTGATTCTGGTTTAGACCCAAACTAGTTGATGTTTTGGATCTGGGTTTCATTATTTTATATAGTTGTTCATGTCTTGTTTCCCATTATTTCTCTTCGAGTTGGCTATTGGGATGTGTTAGTTGCATTTGGAACAGGTTAGTAGCTTGTTTTTCAAACTGTTGTTGCCCAGAATTTTGCCTCTTTGTTCGAGCGGTCCTTGTATATTCTCAGTAATTTTGCAGACTTGCAAAACTACTAGAAATTGGCATTCTTCGCTTAAGCGAAGCTTCTTGCGCTCGAGCAGTGGTCTTATGTTTGTAAAACTTATGGGAGTTTGTATTCTTCGCTCGAGCAAAGCTTCTTGAGCTCTAGCGGTGTAACTTATTGTGTCTGGTCGCTCGAGCGAGCTATGCATATATCAGTTCGTAAAGTCACTTTTCTGAGTCACTTTTTTGTCCCTCTCTCTATAAACATTTCAAAACCCTATTTTCTCTCACTCTCTCTTTAAAACTCATCTATTTCACTCAAACCCGTCTAGATTTGTCAATCTTTTCACCCGTGTACCTTTGTTAAAAATTGACAAGGGCTTTGTTCTAATCAGAGCAAAGTTAGTTTTTGTCGTCTTTGAGTTTCCCTCTCTCTCTCTCTCTCTCTCTCTCTCTCTCTCTCGTGTTCTAGCTCGACGTAGGGATATCTCCACACTTCCTTATGATTTTTAACTTAGCTATTTGTATTTTGAAACAATATTGTGATTTGGAAATTTTTTTGAACAAATCTAGGATTTTTGGTCAAAACTCAAAAGAGGGGTCTTTCTAATAGTTCATGGAAATGGTAGTGAGATTGAAAATGAGATTTGAGTTGTGATAAAATCGTTGATTTCGTTATGTAGAATTGATTTTGGAAGAAAATAGGGTTTTCCCTGATTATGTTAAATGCTGATTTTATATAAATTGTGGAATTGGTGTTGGGAATATGAAATTGGATTGGTTTTGATGAGGATGGTGGAGTTGGATATGTATTATCACTCACACCTTGAAATTTGAAAAGTTTATCTTTATAGAAAATTATTTATCTACTTAGAAATATTTGTTTTGGGCTATCGGTGGAGGATAGCTATGATTGTTGTAGAATTTCATGAGAATTAGGAAAATAAAATCATCTTACACTTTTACATGGGAAATGTTTTTTATTTTGAAAAAAAAAAGGGGTGAATCTGAGAAGTATGCAATGATTCGTTGAAATAAGTTGGCCTAAGTGTCCATGGCGAAAGTCGTAAAATTTACGCGTATACATGAGTGTCGATCCTGCGGACAAAATATCTGTAAAATGGCAATAGTAGTGCTTGTATAGCCTATGTTTACATGGGTGCTGGTTCACGGTTTCTCGCGGACGAAATTTTCATGAAAGGTTGTATTTATTTGAGAGTCCCAGAGTGTGATTCACTGCCCTGTTTTCTATTGAAAAGGCAATGGATTATGATATTAACATGACATTACATAGTTTTGGAAAGAGATATAAAATGTTTTGGCACAAGCATTACATATGCATCCATCTTATAATTTTGTTAAGATTCATATACCGTGTAGAATTATTTCTACCAGGCTTTGGCTCCCTGTAGACCGCCCGAACTCCGTTCCGCGCGCAAGGGCGCGAATTGTAGTTCTAACTACTACAGTTCGAACTCATGGCACGGTTCTGAATCTAATCTCATAAAGTGTAATATAAGATTGATAAATCACCAAAGAGTCTAAATCTGGCAAATTGTTTTGGAAAATCAATTTTAATCAAGAAGTGCCAAACATGGACTGCTTTGCCAGATTTTAGAGTCGCCACCTAAATATTTTATTTTGGGAAATTTAGGAAATCCTGACTCGTGCCTAAGGCCACGTGTCCGTCATTACCAAAGTTGCCTCGGCTCGGGAACTTGGGTATGAGAGAGAAAGGTCCTGAAATGAGCACCCCCGTTTGCCTGATCAAAGGATCGGCCTCCACTAACATGATATGTTGTTTTTTGAAAACACATGTGTTCTTATTCTGGTTTATTAGCTAACCTTACTATGTGATGCGCAAAACACACAAGTATAGACTAAATCGCTCGATTTGGAACAAAACATCTCATGTTTGTTTTTCGAAAATGGTTTGAAGTTGCTACTCACAAGTAGGCTAAAACGCAGATTTGTCACCCTCAAGTGGGTTTTAAAACATGATTTTGCCACTTCGCAAAGTGGGCTCAAAACGCACATTTTGATGAATTCTTCCAATTCAAGCAATGAAGCCTTCATCCACAGGCATTCATGCAATTAAATACTTAAGCAGTTAGCCTCATGGCAAGCATACTATCATGGCAGTCACTTACACACATGCAAGGATGCTAAAGCATAAACACTCACAGTGTACTCCGAGCCAAAACAGAAGCTATGTTAGAAATCAATGCATGATCCTAGCCATGTTTGAAATGCCTAATGCATCACATGCAAAATGCAACTAAGTAGGCTCGGCTATCTAAGATGGCATATGAATGCAACAACTGATACATATATTCAAATAGATATTGAAATACAATGCAGTTTGAATAATACGCCGAGCCCGGTGCATGCAAGACAAAATGAATGATACATGCATACAAACATAAGTATGCTAATCGAAACATGCCCTAAAACTAACCATCAAAAGCTGATAAGTAAAAGGGAGAAAGACGTGAGGTTGGAAGACATGCATCACACACACGCAAACTTGTTACAACATTTGCCCTATCGACGGAGGGTCCGAATAATAAGCTAATTAGCTATGCTAATTAAACTAATTATTACACAACACAAATTGAATAACTGGCCACAACTAATTATTACATCACTTTAACTAATTAATCAAATTAATTAAGTTGCAAAACCAACTAAGTAAGAAAAAGAAGCTAAATTAGGCTGCCACAGCTCTACCTCGGAATAATGAATGATGCATGCTCAGTCGGCTTCACTCGGAAATCTATTACCATGTCCCTAACTGCCTCTGTATGCATTTGGTTTGATCTCTGAAAATTGCACAATCTCCAGAATGCTTTTTCTCCAACACAAGGACCTCTTGGTGGGTTGCCGACCAGAAAAGGTGACTGTAGACCACCTCTAGACCAGAAAAACTGGTTGTAGACCAGAAAAGTGGTCGGTCGACCACTTTTACTGGTCTACCAACCAGAAAATCTGCCAAGCTCCAGTTTTGCTGCAACAGAGAACAAGAAGAGGCCTAGCAATGTATTTGCAAGATATGTGTGCACAACCACCCTCCCTATCATTCCTCAAGCTCAAGGGAGTGTAGTACTCAACTCTCGGGCCACCAACCATGCATCGCAATGCATGATGGCCTAGAAGCCAAGTTTGGACAATTCAATGTCAATGAATGCACAAATAACACATAAAGGCCTTCACCTCCATCATGCTTGATCAAGAGGGTCGGCGACCGAGAAATGGGGCGCGTTTCATCACTTCAAGTATGAAACACCCCTCGTTTCTCGTGTTTGGATTAACGCCCGATCCAAACACAATGCAATGCAACAACATTCCAGACACAATGCAATGCAACAACATGCAAACAACATGAGCATGGCAAGTTAGAGTCCTCATGTGATATCTCTGTTCCATAGAATGCTAATTGGTCCTTAATTTGAGTATGATTATGTGTTTTGATATGAATTTGTGTGCCATTTGTATGAATATATGTGGTTTTGAATTTCTATATGTTCACCGTAGGAATATCTGTTTGATTATCTGCATTGGAAAACAAATTGAGGGCCTTACCGGCCATAAAACTTGAAATTGACTACGCCAATGTGATTGGCATAATTTTTAGAGCCTACGGTGAAATTTAATTGGAAATTGATTCGGACCAGATTAAATTGATTTAATCAATGAATTAGTGCTCAATTATTTTATAATAAAATAATGTGACCAAGGGAGCTTTTATAAGGGCCACTACACTCCCATTTTTGTTCTTTGGAAGCTCAAACACCTGAGATTATGTTATAGAGAGAGGGAGGAGCCGAATTTAGAGAGATGGAGGGCTCCAAGTAGAGATTTGGCTAAAAGACTTGGTGATCTTGAAGGCACACTCAAGAATTTACCATAAATTGGAAAGATTAAGCTCCTAGGTGAGTAATCAACCTTTGGTCCATGGGTTTGAGTTGTAATTTCGTGAATTGAAGATTAATTAGTGAGTTGGGCCATGAATTAAGTAAGATTTAAGTTGATATGAGCATGCATGTAAAGGATTCCTATGAAATCACCTAATCTAGCATGTAATATATGAATTATGAAGGATTGTGAGTTGAATCATACATGCAAGCATGTTTTTGTTGAGTTTCATGGGAATGAGCACTAATTGCATTATTAGAAGTGAAAATGGAAGTCAAATTGGGCATGCATGTTGTTTATTTAAAATGGGAACCTTGAATGCATGAGTTAGAGTTAATTTTGGGGCATGCATATGGTTAATTTGTGAAATTGGGTTTCCTAATGTTGTAATCTTGCATTAGTATCATGTTAGCATGTGTATATGTGGGATTTGTGTCATAGCATGCAAGAAAAATTGATTGAATCTCGAAAATGAACTCAGGGGACCATTCTGGAAAACCCAGAATTTATGGTGTCCGCTCGAGCGGGAGAACCGCCGCCGGCGAAATTCATGCTCCCAAAGATATTTTGCGAACATGGTGCCCGCCGAGGAAGTTGGCCTTCGGCGGGAGCTATGTAGACAAGCATTCCGCTCGAGCAGCAGAGTTCACGCTAGAGCGTGAATTTGATATAAACAGTACTTTTGCAGGCCTCTTGGGTCCGCTCGAGCGGGAAAGTCCACGCTCGAGCGGGGACCCTATTTTCTGGAATTTTGAAAATGCATTCTGTGTTCTGTTTTTCGTTCCCTTTCACTTGTGAACACTCTTAGGCATACATTGAGCATTGTAATTGAGTTAAAAAGATAAGAATGAAGCCTAAAGAGGAATATATGAATTAAAGAACGGATTGAATTATTTGTGACCCTTTTGTATTCTTGGAATGCGTAGGGTCAAGCTCCAGGGCAAATCCACCAGCCGATCACTGTGAGTAGTATCGATATTTTGAAGCTTGTCAATTATCCAATTGCTTATTTCCTTATAAGTTTGCTAGTTTGAATTATGGACAACCGATTGACAAATGATTGGGCCGAAGGCCGATTGACATGAATGATTGGGCCAAAGGCCGATTGATAAATGATTGGGCCGAAGGCCGATTGACATGAATGATTGAGCCGAAGGCTGATTGATAAATGATTGGGCCAAAGGCCGATTAACAAATGATTGGGCCGAAGGCCGATTGACATGAATGATTGGGCCAAAGGCCGATTGATAAATGATTGGGCCGAAGGCCGATTAATAAATGATTGGGCCGAAGGTCGATTGACATGAATGAATGGGCCAGAGGCCATTTTGACATGAATGAAAGTTTGAAAGGCCTAAAGGCCAGTTTGATACGAAAGTATGAATGGGCCAGAGGCCAGTTTGATAAGAATGATAAGTCTAAAATGAATGATAGTTTGACACAAATGGAAGACAAGTGGGCCAAGGGCCAGTATGTTTGGAACCATAGTCACTTGAATTAAATTGTGTGTATATGATAAATGGAAATATGAAATGGGCCCAAGGCCGTTTGAAGCATGTTGTTTTACATATTGTTTGTGTATCTTCTTTATCTGATATTATTCACTGGGCTTTCTCTCACGCTCATTCATGTGTTTGTAGGTGAGCCAAGAGAGGTCCAGACCTAGCCTCAGTGAAGTCAGTTCGGAACAACTAAGGTTTTGAGGAGTTAGCCCTTGCGTCTCACGCACGAGACACGTCTTCGCCTTTTCGTTATGTATTTATATTTTGTCAGGTTGGCGAAGTCTTTGAATGCGTCTGTATATAGTTTTGTTTTGGCTGACTTAGATTGAGTGATCCTGGTTGTACAGAATTTTTATGTTATTGCATTTTCGGATGTGAGTTATTAACGTATGTATGTAATGATGTGCATATAAGCACGACTCTATGGACAAAGTTTCAAATTGCTTCCGTTTGGCTCCCATGAACTCTGTTAAAATACGTTTGGTTTGGTTTGAGGCCGTAGGTAATCTCATGATTACTGGCCGGTTATGTCCTTAGCCCACGGGGGTGGGTTCGGGTCATGACACCTCAAGCATTGAAACTAGTGAAGGACACGACACAAGGGCTATGCAATGCAATACTCAAACAACCAAACCAGTCCAAGACAGAGCTCGTGCATGCCCAAAACAGTGGCCAAACACTTTGAGATGGTAGTATGAAAGACAAGATAATGATGCTCATGCAATGGCTCATCAACAAGGCATAAAAGCATAACTCCCAAACATAATGGAGAGTGATAAACATGGGAGTAAAACGAAGACATACACTCTGAAATTACATTCCAAATGATGCCAAATCATGCACATATCACAAATGAGGCACACTAGGAGACTCAAAGCTTAAGGCTAGCATAGGCACTTGCACCATAGCCATATCAAGCAAGCCCCAAAGGGCCAAGCTGACTCAAAACAACCCCAAGGCAGGTCAAAACAATGCCAAAACATGCATGGAATAGAGCTAACACATGCTAGAATGGAAGGCATAAAGCATGATGCATGCAAGGCCAATGAGCATGATTACACTACAAGTGTAAGAAGCAAATGAGGGATGCTCTAACCCACCAAAAACAGAGTTGTATCATGGCAAAATAAGACCAAAAACACACTGAAATGATAGCCTAAAAGGCTTAGGCAAGCATGCATGCCAATTGGCTCATGATTGAGATACAAAGCATAACCTTCCAAAAGCATTGAAAGAGTGAAGCATGGAAGAGTATGACCACATTTCATGCACTGAAATCATATATCAAATGATGCTAAATCATGCAAACAGCCCAAGCAATGCATGCTAGTGGACTCAAAACACAAAGCTAGTGAGCAAGATTGCACTATGGCTATACAAAGCAAGGCATGCATGACCAAAAATACTTAAAACAGAGCTTAAGCATGACAAAACATAAATAAAAGCTTGCTGGAGTGGAGCCAAAAACATATTAAAATGATGGTCCAAAGCATGATGCATGTTAAGGCTATAGGAAGGATTGCACTACAAGGATATGAAGCATGCAAGAGGCAATCAAACCGACCCAAAACAGAGCTAAGGCATGCTAAAATAACACCAAAAACATGCTGAGATAGGACCAAAATAGGCTAGCATGATGGACCAAAATAGGCTAGCATGATGGACCAAAGCATTGAGTACACAAGGCCAAATGGCAAGATTACACTACAAGTGTAAAAAGCATGCATGAGGTAACCAAACCAAGCCAAAACAGAGCTATGCCATGCTAAAATAAGGCCAAAAATAGGCTGAGAACAAGCTAACACTTACTAGAAAAAACAAGCTCAAACATGAGGCCATCAACACAAGCAACCAAGACACAAGAAGAGGGGATGACCCCCTCCTATTTGGGGCCTCAAGACACACTTTCCAGGAATTCAGTGGTTAAAAGGCCAAGAGAAGGTGATCTTGAAGGCCTAAAGAGATGGCACAAAACAAAGCAAAATAAGGCACAAAAATGGGTAGACCACCCCCAACACCAAAGAGGCCTCAAACAAAGACTTTAAGCACTTGAAAATAGAACTTTTTACAGTTGAAAGTTAAGCCAAAAGAAGCATGCAAAGATGGCTAAATAAGCAACTACAACAAAGCTTTAAAGAGGATAAAGACTCACCCTTGAAGAACAACTTTAGAACAGCAACTTCAGAGGCAAAAACTAGGCCAAAACCCCTCAAATGCAACCTCCAAGAACCTCATCTCAAGAGTGAAGGTGTTTCACTAGGTGTTTGTGTGCAAAAGTGTGAAAAAATAGCACTTTTGAGCACAAAATGGAACAAATATATATATATATATAGAGAGAGGAGAAATCAAGATAGAGATAGATATGTATAGCCCTAAGTAATTTTTCTGAACCTTGAGCAAGAGGGAGGAGGCTCCCTTATATAGAATTTCAAGTCTCGAGCTTGTTTGACAAGTTAGAGGCTTGAAGCAATCCTTCCATACATGTGTATGGAGGATGCCTTCTATGCCCAATAGCTGGCACAGCTGGCAAGGAAAATATTTACAGAAAATGCAGAAAAGCCGCTGACCAGTTAAAGTGGTTGGCCGACCACTCCCCCTAGTCAATCGACCAGAAAAAGTGGTCTACAGGGAAGAAAAGTGGTCGGCAAGGGAGAGAGAGGGTGTGCACAGAGAGTAGAAGGTGGTGGCAGGCTACCGACCACCTTAGGTGGTCCACAGACCACCCACCCTAGCTGGCCGACCACAAAAAAGTGGCTAGTAGGGAAGAAAAGTGGCCTACATGGGGAAAAACTGGTCTACACCCCTGTTCCACCCTCCAGGCAAAGGGTAACTGTAGATACCCCATTTTTGACCGTCCTCAAGACTTGGACGTCACCGCTTGAACACTCGGTGATTATCCATGTTCGTGTTTGTTTGGAGTTCCCGGAGTTCTCGGCTACGCGCCTTGCCTTAGGACCTCCGAACTTGACCGTTTTGTGTCTGGTTTTGCACCAAACACTTGTGCTTTGCCTTGGAGGGGCAGGGAATGCCTTGTGAGGCATCCCCACACACCACCGGCAGTGGCTAGAGGCCACCGGCTGGTTGGTGTTTCAATCGGCACTATATTGTGCCGGTCGGCAGTCAATTTTGTCAAAATGACAATTTTGCCCTGCCGAATACTGTGCAGTTGCTTTTTGAGATATTTTGAAGCAGCTGTATAGCATTTGTTTCCCCTCCATACACGTGTATGGAGGGATGAGCCTTTGTTTGCTTAGCTTGTAAGCTTTGTTGCCTATAAGAGAAGGCTCTCTTCTCTTGGCTCAAGGGTTAGCAAAGTTAGACATTTTTAGAGAGAAAAGACAGAGAAGAAGCTCTGGTTTTAGGGTTTGAGTTCTATATCTATCCTATCTCTCTTTTTCTCTCTTGTTTGTACACTAGGTGCTTTAGTCCACATTATTGCACACAAGCACCTAGTGTTTCACCTTCCTTTGGTTACTGCGGTTCTAAGGGCTGGTTCTTAGAGTTTTTGGTTGGATTTGAGCTAAAGGAAGCAAGAACATCATCTTTGGTGAAGAGGTCTACAAGGGTAAGACACTAGTCCTCTTTTTACCCCATTCTTGCACTCCATTTTTACCTATCTTTGAACTGTTTTTGTGCTTAGCATTTAATACAAAAAAGTTCTGTTTTTTGGTCCTCTTTATTGTTGGTTAAGAGTGTTTTGTGCTTTGGGGAGGTTTGACCACCCTTAGGCCTTGAAAAGGCCTCATTTTGTGCTATTTTGTGAGAGCTCCGAGATTTTGGTGTTGGGGTCTCTTCACCACTGAAATCTTGAGGGATTTTAGTGGTGAAGATGATGCCTTGAAGTCCCAAGAAGGAGAGGGCCACCCACTCTCCTTGTTGTCCTCGAAAAGGACTTATTTTGCCTCTTGAGGGAGCCTATGTTCAAGTGTGTGTTGAGCATGCCATGACTATTTTTCATGCTCATATTACCATGATATAACATGATTTTAAGTTGGTTTTGGTCCCTTATGCATGCTTAGCATAGTTACCATGTAATGCCTTGTAATGCCTTTAACATGTCTTAGGTTGTTAGCCTTTATTTGAGCATGATTTAGGCTTAGACTTATGAATGTTTTGTGCTTATTTTGCCATGCTTTAAGTCTATCCATGGTCGTTTGGATCAATTTTGGCATGTTTAGTATAGCTCCTTTGCATTTGTGGCTTGCCGGGCTTGTACGCCTCAAGTATGTGAATGTGTAGCTTGTGTTTCTTGCATCGTTTCGGTGGTTTGGAACCACCTAACATGTAATTTCAGTCCCTTTGGCATGCTCATATGCTTGCCTAAGTCGCCTCTTTATTGCTTTGAAAGCATATGTTATATGCCTCTTGTTTCGACCATTATGCATGCCTTTGAATTTGAGACCCTTAGGTGCCATCTAAGTGGTCCTTTGGACTTAGTTTTATCTGTTAAAACTCTGTTTTTGGTCACATATTGAATGCCATGTATGGTTGTGTTAAGTGTAGTCCATTACCTCTTTGGTGAGCCTTAAGTACTTGGGCCTTTTTGCATGCCTTACTTGGTTTATTTAGTTGGTTTGGAACCTTCTATAACATGATTTTCAAAGCTTATGATGCATGCTAAGTGTCCATGATACCCCCTTTCAAATGTGCTTGAGGGTTGTTTACTTGGTGCCTAAGTGTTAAGTCTTAACATATGCATGTGTGCGCGTGTGGTGGCTTTCATTTTTGGGGCATTTTGGTCACTGATTTTAGGCCTATTTAGAGTTGCCTAGATCATGTTTAAAACCATCACTTGCTTGGTTTGCATTGCCTCATGTTTGCTTGCATGCTTACATAAGTGTCTTGCCATGATCATGTTGCATATTAGCTAACATGCTTAGGTTGCATTGCACCTTGCATACGCGCCTTGTTCCTTGACTTGGTGATAGGAATTGGGCCTTGTTTTGTTTGTTTGGTTTGCATGCATTTGACATGAAAGTGCGCAACTTGGTTCCTTGGGCCATCATGCATGAAAATGTGGGATTGGTGGCCCGAGAATTGAGGCACATGCCCCTTTGAGTCAAAAATATGATAAGGGGCATGATTGGTGTAGACATTGTTGGAATTACATTGCCATGCAAGTTTTTGCCCTCTGCTGCTGTGAGTTGCAGGTTCTGCAGACATTCAGTGCCGGCCGGCAGTATTTAGTGCCGACCGGCAGTCTATTGATAGCCGATGAGTTCATTATGTGCCGGTGGCCACATATAGCAGCCGGTGGATATTCTGTTTAGCCGGTGGTGATCCCCAGCATCCAAGGAAGTAGTTCTGAGACTTTGGCAGTCTTCTGAGATGCAAAGCAGGGAAAACAGAGGCAACCTAAGCATGGCAGTGCAATTCCGAGCAAGGCCCGAGCACGTGCCGCATTTGTCTCTCCTCCGAGGCAGTTTACTGTTTTTCTTAGTTTAGTTAGTTTGTCAACTAATTAGGCTATTTGTAATTTTTAATTAGCTTGCGTAGTTAATTATTTGTATTATTCTTTCGGTCCCTCCGAGCGAGGGCATACCTGTAATAAGTGTGGGTGAGTGGTGTGTATGTCTTCCAACCCCCATTTCTTTCTTTCCTTTTATTTACCTGCTTATGATGGTAGATTAGGGCACGTCTATTTTAGCATACCTTATGCAATGCATGCGTGCATCCATGCATTTGTCTAAACATGCACCGGGCTCGGTACATCATACAAACTGCATTGTATTCTAAATTCCAACTTGAATACGTGCATCAAATGATTGCATTTCACGTGCTATTTTAGGGTTAACCGAGCCTACTCTAAATTGCATCCTTGCCTGTGTTGCATTAGCCACTTAACACGACCTAGGGACATGCATGTCTGCTAACTAGTTTCTTGTTTTGGCACGGAGTACGATGTAAGTATTTTATGCTTTAGCATTTCGCATGCGTGTGAATGTTAACATGATAGCAGGCTTACCATGTGGCTAAGTGCTTATGTAAGATAAACTGCTTGAATGCCTGTGGGTGGAGGTTGGATTGCTTGAGTTGGAAAACTCGTTGAAATCCGTGTTTTAGCCTACTTGCGAGTAGCAAATTCCAAAGCATTTTCAAAACGAACGGATATGCAATGTTTATTTCCAAATTAGGCAATCTAGTTTATACTTGTTTGCTGCACGCATAACATAGTAATTCTAGGCTAATAATTGGAATAAGAACATGTAATGTTTTCAAAAACGGATATCACGGTTAGTAGAGGCCGGTCTTCGGAACGGGCGAAAGGGGGTGCTCATAGACCTTCCCGATCGCACCCAAGATCTGAGCCAAGACCACTTTGGTGATAGCGGACATGTGGCCTTGACCGAGTCGTGGTTTCCTAAATTTCCTTTTAAATATTTAGGTGGCGACTCATGTCCGCAAAGCAGTTCATGTTTGGTACTACTTTTCAAAAATCTGTTTTCTCAAACGATTTGCGGTTGGACTCTTTGGTTCAAGATTAAAGATCCGTGACAATCGAGTCCTTGAACCGTAGTGACCCAATATGAACGGAACAGGACTTAACCCTCCGGGCGTTGGGGCGTCTCTGACGCTTCGGGGACTTTTAGAGAGCTTGACTCAAACTCGTGATATCTGTTTTGACTACACTTATGTGTTTCTTTGCATTGCATGTGCATTGGTGCGCCTAGGACACCGTGTTGGCCATCTGCTATTCTGGCGGTTTGCGAGGCTTGTCTTGTCAAGGCATGTCCATAAGAATTTGACGGTTGGCTCTGCCAAGATAGAACACAAACCCCGGTTTTACCGGGGCACCCTTTTTGACCATTCGACCTAGTGCATATTCGGATCCATAGTGACCATTCCAAACTAGGACAGGTTGCTTACCCGATATAGGTTGTTTGAAACCGCTGCGTGCGTAGTGAAACCCTAGCTCCTGACAAAATAGGACAGGGAAACCCTACCCCAACATAGGGGTGTATTGGCTCTCTTTTACCTGTTATGTGCTTTTAGAGTGTATCTCTGCAAGGAACGCACATATCAGTTTGCAAGTTTGGGTATCCGGCCTGAGGGCACCAGTATCAGTGTTGTTGAGAATCAGCTGTGTCTATGGGTATCAGTTCAGTTTTGAATAGTGATTATGGGGAACGGTGTTCAGTAGTAGAGTGCAGTTGTTCGACTACATCCATGTTTGATCTTTGAAATTTGAAATCTTGCTTGTTTTCGTTTGATTCGAAATCCAGAGGGTCGATCTAGAATAGCTAGTGTCTTCTCCTTGCTGAGGCAGGACTGAACATGACGCAGAATTCAGAAGAGATCGTGGTCATGACGGCCACGTTGAGTCAAGGAATTACCCCGCAGGATGAGACTACTGTTGACATGCCGCACCCACCCAGGTCGCCTGCCGCACATCCAATTTGGACCCCTCAACTATATCAGGCTCGCGAGCCTACTACATTTGAACTAATGAGAATGATAGGTGATCTTCAAAGATCCGTGGCGGATCTCGCCTATGGAATGTCTGTTTTGCCACCAGCCGCACCATATGCCGGAGGCTTTATACCCCAGGAGCCCCCACTACTGGGACGAATTGTAATTGAACTCAACCAACCGGAGATGACCTCCAGCTATGGTAACGACGCAGCAAACCAAACTTTAGATCAGGCCGAGGCCAGAGACAAAGGCAAGATGAAGGCAGATGCCGACCCTATCGAACAACTGTTGTGGGCAGTGGAGGCTTTGAAAGCCGGGGGAATGAACAAGCAACAGATATCCGCAGTTACGTCAAAAGCTGTGGAGGATGCTTTCCCCACTCTGCCTGAGGGCAATCCCAGTCAATTAGAGAATCGGGATAGGCCCCGTCATGCCAGAACAGTTCTTCCCCCTCCCAACCTTGCATCCGGAAAGGATCATAAACCCAAGGCCGCACCCGCCGACCCGTTTGCTAGTGCATCTAGCAAGAGTGCTCAAGCTCCAAAGTACCTGCCCCGAGGGCGCAGGGTCTTTCATGCTCTCTACATGCCATTATCCAAGGCACTTCAAATCCTTGCCAAGAGGGGACACCTTAAACCCCTGGAGCCTCGGCCTCTCCCGAAGAATCTCCCTACCACACATGATGCTGCTCTGTACTGTGCGTACCACAAGCAGACTGGCCATGCTACCGACAATTGTTTTCGCCTCCGGCACGAGGTGCAAGATTTGATTGACAACGAGGTTATCCTCCTCCCCACCTCAGCAAAGTCCGTCACCACTCAGTTGTTGGATTTTGAGGATACAGACACTGCGAGTATGTAAGCAAAAAGGTGAACCGCTTTGTGGCGGCTCGCACGCTTTTTGGATGTGGCGTTGGCACGATTTTTGAGCACCGCCAATGTTAGTTTTGTAAATCGACTTGGGTGTCGAGTCATTTTTGTTTTGTTTTTGAGTCTGTCTCTCAGATTGAGTCATTTTTTTGCTTACGGTCTGCCTTGTTGTAACGAGTCAGTCCCTCTTGCATAGTATACCAGGTGATTTCGGGGTTGTTGCCTCAAACACCGTTTTGTCTTGTAATTAGTTGCTTTTGCTTTTTGAGCCTGTTGCTGCCGAGGAGCCGGTTATACCACCAAATCTGAATGAAACATCTGTGGCTATCATGTGCCGTATTCGTTGCTATTTGAGTTAGCCGTGCCGGAAGATGTGAATGAAACGACAGTGCATTTCGCCTACACTCTTGTGCCTTAAACATCGTCATAATGACCTAAGCTTTTCATAAAACCCTTTTTTTTTCGAACACTGCGGTGATAAAAACGAAGAGGAAGGAATTCCTCGGGTTTTTGCAAAATTTTGATCATTTTGAGAGAAAGAGAGGCCTGCTAAGCTTTTAATGAATGAAATCATGCTCATCGGCGTGAGTACTGAGAAGGATCCTGGTCCAATCCAGACTGGTTCCACGCTATCCTCAACGCGAATGATTTGTCGTTTTCTTAAAAACTTTCAAAAACAAAATGTCTTGCGCAGTCTTGCGAAGACCGGTGTGGAACCGCTCTTGAGATTGTGCAACTCAGGATCGCTCTCGGTCTCAAGTTTCAATTCATCTGTTACAAACTGAATCTGTTCAAAACGTTCAGTGCTATGAAATGCCTGTGTGGCCCATTTTGAGGCAGCCCTCGAGCAAGAGGCATCAAAGTTAGACCAGGGAGATCAGATCCCACCAAACAAAGCTCGAGAAGTAACCGTGATGAACTTTTCCTGCAAATCAACACGACAGTCGCTCTCTCGGATACGGAGAGGCTTCAATCTCAAAACCATTTGGCATGGACAAAACTACACCTTTACCCTTTGAGAGGCTCGCTGGGCCGAAAACCCGGAAGGGCGGCTCAGGCAAAAGTTAGGGCAATGAAAAAAAAAAAGAAGAGAAAAAATGTATATGAAAAAGAAGCAAAAAGAAAAGAAAAGAACAAAGAATAGCAAAAGGAAAGAAAGAAAAGAAAGAAAAAATGTAAAAGAAAAGAAAAAAGAAAACAGAAGAAAAACAAAGCTTGCAAGGTCGAAAACCTGCAACAGGCGCCTTGGCAAAAGTTAGAGCCTAAACAGTGAAGGTTAAAATACCCGAGTGTACTTTAACCGGAACTACGTAAGGCTTCATTCCCATGTTTGGGATACGTAGGCAACTTCATCCTAAAGTCCAGCCCCCAACGCTTCCATAGCGTCTTAGTCCATGTCATGGTTTTGATCAATTGCGCCTCCTCCGAATCCAATGTCTCGATTGCAGCAACCCCGAACTACGTGATTAACTTCCTCTTGAAGTCAAACCACCAACACCTTCCATGGTGACTGTGTCCATATATTGATTCAAGCCGTCTTTGCCTCCTCCGCGTCCGAGGGTCCGATCATCATCAACAAGGACAGGCTTACGACATGCCGTGGCATCATCCAAACAAGGGGCAACTTTCCGTTGCCATATATTGCCACAAGTTGCCCTAAGTTACCGTCCAAACCAGGGGCAACTTTCCGTTGCCTTATCCCCCTTTAAGCCAAGGGCAATTTTCCATTGCCTCCGATCCGAGGTTGCGCATCTCGAGGGTAAGTTCCGTGCTCGTTTAAGCATCGACTGTTTGCAAAAATAGTTTTTGAAAATTTTCACTGAAGTTGACTGTTTTCTCGAAAACAATTTCATTTTCAAAATTGGACCATGTTTGGACCCAAAAAAGGAGAATTTTCAGTGCTCGCAGCCTGATTCACATGATTTTCAAATCAAGAATCGAATAAGTGTGTTAATCCAACTCTCGCTTTTGATCAAAACTGTTTTAGAAAACAAAAAATGGTCAAAATGACAAACTAGGGGCACGATTGAGTCAGGTCTTCTGTCTTTCCCCCGCCAACATGCTTGCCAGCAGGGCACCCTATTCACCAGAAGGAATAGCCGTGAGCTAACAGTGTTGGGCGTGAATCTGCGATTTCCTATTCATCCATTAATCACCCTGGGGAGGGATTGAAAAATGAGAGATTAAAGAATAGAGAGGAGCAAGTTGAGCGAAAAGTGAGAAAAGGGTTTTGAGAGAAAAACCGAGCCTGAGGGCCGAGTGATATGAGTATCACAAATCAGAAAGGGTGGGAAATAATACCCAGAGGAATTGGCTCCTCGAGATTTGAGGTCTTTTTGTAAACATGTCTGTGCATCGTGTCTTTTTGATTTGTCGGTCTTGATTTTGGCTTTGAGTCTTGTCCGTACATGTCTCGCTCTTTTAGGTTGTGTGCCTTTTGTTTCTTTGTTTGAGTCTGTCTCACTGTGTTCTGTGGTAGGCTCGATACCCTGGTTGAAAACCCTTCCTTATTTTAAAAAAAAACTCGTTTGTGCTCAGAATGCTGTGCCATTCTCTACATTTATGCGAAACAAGAGAAGGAGAGGGAAAATTTGGGACATCCGAATGTGCTTCAATTGCAACCGTATCAGTTTTGTGATCCGTCCTGTCAGATTGGGGCTATTTGTTTAGGGTTTGCTGTGTGCAGAATGAACCAAATGCTGTGTTATGGGCTATATGCAGGTCAATCCCCAGTAGAGTATGGGCTGTATATCCAGTTTGAGCAGTGGTTTGTATGAGTTGTTTTGCTGATTAATTGGTTGACTATCTGATTACCACAGTATAATTGCTCAAGTTTCAAACAACAGATCAATATCATTTACATTTGAGGTGTAACATGACGCAATGCAGTGCAAAGTATGAAAGATGCAGATATGTACGGATATAACATTCTTTTCAGACAAAAAGTTTGTTTCATTTCATATCATCTTTTTCAAGTACATAGTTTTGGAAACAAAAATCTGCCTACGGCAGTACAAAGTACTCTGTCTACCAACAAAAGAGAAAAGTACAAGAAAACAAATAAAAGAAACAGCAAAAGTCTGGGTCATCAGCATCATCAATGGCCTCGTGCCGGGGGATCTGTCATCGCCCTCTTCCTGGGCAGAAGTCCAGGAGCATCACCAGAAGTGTCACTGTCTGAGCCCGAGCCCGAGCTACCCTCGGCCTCCTCCTCGGATAACTCCGCCCCTCCTCGGTCGTAAATGCAGGCTGGAGCCATGAGCTGCTCCCGGCATAAGTACGCCCTCCTCTGGTGCGGGGGAATATCCTGCCATCCCGAGTAGAAATGAGAGGTCCAGATGGAGCGCCACCACCCACAGGAGGAATCGGGAAGGGAGGCTGAAAAGTAAAAAAGGCAAATGCACAGTATACATGAAGCAGTTTATCAATGCAGAAAGTACAGAGTATGCAAGCGTGAAAGCGGTTAAGCAGTCACGTAATGCACGTGTATGAATCTGATATGAATCGTGAAAGCTTTTATCGGTAGAATGCGGTGTATGAATCTGAGTATGAATGCCGTGAGCGCTTTATCGGTCAGAGTCACGGTGTATGAATCTGAGTATGAATGCCGTGGCGGTTTAATCGATGCAAAATACGATTGTGTGAGTCTGATGTATCGAATCTGGAGCGCTTCATCGATGTTGTGTTATGCATCAGATTATGCGAAGTAGTTTGTGTATGGTTTGAAGCTATGTCAGAGAGAACATACCGGAAGGCCGTAAAAGGCTAGGAACTCGAAGGTCCGCTGCAGCATCCCCGTCATGGAGGCATTCATCTCCAGTAATTGCCGGGTGTATCCAAAAGACGCCTGCAAGGGAATCAGATGCATCAATATTCTGTGGAATATCAAGTAAACTTAAATGAAATAATCGCATGTAAATCACGATAACACATACCAAAGGTAAGTCGGGGACAAACAAACTCGTGATCACCGGAGGAGGCGAAGGGATCGATAGGTCGCCCCATCCGACCTCGAAAGTCAAGAAGGCAAGCGGCCAAGCGGCCTCCGTCCTCTCGACTCCGCCTGTAGTGGACTCGAGCCCTCCTCGGCGCTCCTCCTCCTACTCCTGCTCTGGCCGGCGCCGCAGGTCTCTCTCTCTCAGCCACCGCTCAGAGGCTGCATGATGAAGGTCCGGACGTACTCCGAGTAATCGCCCTCGCCTCTGTAGCCGTCGCCTCCGGTAGATGGTGTAGTCCGCCATCTGCTTTCGGTGAAACGCCGGTGTCCTCATATGCTCGAGAAGGGTGCACCGACTATCTGCCGAGTAAGCCTGTGCAGCGCAGAAGCGCCGCCAGTACCAAGCCCGGCAGATCGGGCCCTCGGAAATCCGAACGCGAGGTCTCGGCGGCAAGCAAACCGATCTCGCATCATCGGCAAAGGAGCCCACGGCCGCGGTGATCTGAAATTGAAATCTGCTTTGTTACCTCATGGTATTGCAAATATCTGATTGGAAGCGAAGCTTAAATAAACTACCAAGTAAAACATACCTCGGCAGAGTGATGGTGTCAAAGTAGCGGAAGAAGCCGAAAGTCTCCATGACCTCGGGCGCATCTCCGTCAAAGCGGCGTGAGAAGGGGCGACGGAGGGTCTCGTGCATGCATGAGGCGAAACTAGGAAAGTAGGCGTAAACCCAATGGCGCAAAGTGAATACCGAATGTTTATCGGATAAAAGCGAGAATCTGAGAATAAGCGAAATATGAGCCGTGTCTTGTGTAGTGTATTGTCCGGAATGTCTGGTGTTAGTAGTGTCTGGTCGATTAAAGCGAGTATGTGTGTGCCATGTGTACGATATCTGATAAGTGTAAAAGCAGACTACGATGTGTGCGGTGCAGAAATCTGAAAATGTAAGCGAAATGAAAAGCGGATGAGGAAATGTACCTCCCAAGCACGCCAATAGCCTCCGAAACAGCTGTCATTGCCATGGAGAAAGCTCATATAGCCGTGAGGTGGCGAGCCGCACCACCCCAATCAGCATAAGATGTCTGGACGTCCACCGGTCTGTTGAGAAGCGGAGAACCTTGTGTTCGCCCGGTCGGCGAAGTGAGTCGTCCCGAAGAAAAACATCAGAAAGCCACGTGCATACCTCTCTGCGGCCTCCTGAGTCATCAGAGCTGCGTTCACAAGTAGAGGCTGCACGGGCGCACCTCGAACCGTGAATCTTGGGCCGAAGCCAGGCGGGCGAGCCGCGCCAAGTAAGTAGGCCTGAGCTGCGGTCCACTAATCCATAGCAATATCAAAGGGGATCGGATCACCCCCTACCCCGATGCCAGTGAGCACCGAGAAATCGTAAGGGGTCATCGTCATGTCCCCGGTCGCAGATAAGTGGAATGAATCGGTGGTGTCCCACCACCTCTCTGCCAGGGCAGCTAGAAGAGGCCTGCAGGCAATAAGCCGGGTTAGTCCCCTGCAGAAAGAACCAAAGCCCGCCTCGTCTACAATGCGGCGAACCGCCTCGGGAAGCTCCGCGTACCAATCTCGAGCCGTGACATTCCCATACCCGCGGATGGTATGGGAATCTCCCTGTTTTCAAACAAATAGCAGCAAAGCAATATGAAGTGTACAATTTTGAAGAAACAGTGTTTCAATGCCAATCTAGCATGTATGCAAGTTTTTCAGATTCAAACAGATACCGGGTGTCGGTGTGCTTACAGTGAACTACAACGTGTGATGCGTCAGTATGTTTGAGTGGTTCAAAATAAATGTGGCATGCATGCAAGTTTTTCGGATTCAAACAGTTATCGGGTGTCAGTGTTTGCAGTGAAATACGGTGTGTGCCGTGGTTTGAGTGGTTCAAGACTAGTGCAGTGTGTGCGCGTATCGTTCTTAAACAGATATCAGTTGCAAGTTTGTTTGTGATCTACTACAATACACAATGCATCAGAGTATCAGAATTACAGAATCTAATCGACTATGGCAGTTGACAGTTAAAAGGTTCTACAGTGCAGAAAATTAAAGCAGAGAAAAGATGCTACCTCGGAAGCGCCGAAGGAAAGGTGAGAGGTCGGCTCGCGTAGGAGGAGCTTCGGGTCCAGTGCTCGGTCAAAGCTACAGAAATGGCGGAGTCCATCCGGTGGTAGCACATGAATCGCTGGGCGGTAGGTCGCCGGGTCGAAAGGACGCTCGCTCAATGGGAGGAGCTCGACCTCGGGATCCATCTCGTGATCCGAGGGAGTCCTTGGCGTGAACGTCGGCCATGTCAAGAATGATGGAAAAATGGTCGAGGAATGAAAATAGGCTCGGAATGTGAAGGGTCAACCAAAAAGTCAACCCCGAGAGGGTCGGGAAAGGCCGGGAAGGTCGAAATGTGAAAAGGCATGGGTATCGAGAAGAGATCGAGGGGAACAAGTCCCAAAAAGGTGAAAATGGCAAAGGATGTGCCGAAATGAAATTTTGATCGGTCGAAAATGTGCGAAACGCGAAGGTATTCGCGAATCGAACGACGAATTTGAGTCTAAAACGCGAGAAAATGCGAGGATCGAGGGTCGAAAATACTCCAGAGAGAAGGGGGAGGAGTTTTCGGCGCAAGAAAAGTGAGAAAATAGGGTTGGAAACCCTATTTTAAAAAGCCCGAGGTGAAATGCCAAAACTGTCCCCGATCAGCAACTTTTGGCCGGTCGGCACTATTTTGTGCCGGTCGGCACAATATTGTGCCGGTGGAACTTTATGCAGCCGGTGGCCAGCCGGTGGCCACCTAGTCCAACCAGTGATGTTCCCACAGCCTGGTTTAGGCCATGTGGGTAGTTTCTGGTCTTCATAGCTCAAAAAAGTGCAAGAAAGTGAATCCCCGATGCTCAATCGGCCTCCGTTTTGACCTCGGACCGTGTCTTCTGTTCGTGGCACCCAGATTCAAGCAAAGATTGTATCCTTTTGTATCCTTTGTCTTTTACAAGATTCAAAAATTGCCCCGTGTGCGTTGCACGCATCCATTACATTGTCCGGCGCGTTGTATCGCGCCATCTTGCACGTCCCTTGCGACTTGCACCGTTTTGCATTGTCGTGTGGCATGCGTGTCATACTTGCATTTCATTTTCCATTCAATGAGGTATGCGTGCCTCATTTTGCATTTTCAATCGCATCTCGAGGTACGCGTGCCTCGTTTTGCATTTCATTTTCCATTCAATGAGGTATGCGTGCCTCATTTTGCATTTCAATCGCATCTCGAGGTACGCGTGCCTCATTTTGCATTTTCAATCGCATCTCGAGGTACGCGTGCCTCGTTTTGCATTTCATTTTCCATTCAATAAGGTATGCGTGCCTCATTTTGCATTTTCATCGCATCTCGAGGTACGCGTGCCTCGTTTTGGATTTCATTTTCCATTCAATGAGGTACGCGTGCCTCATTTTGCATTTCATTTTCCATTCAATGAGGTATGCGTGCCTCATTTTGCATTTTAATCGCATCTCGAGGTACGCGTGCCTCGTTTTGCATCTCATTTTCCATTCAATGAGGTATGCGTGCCTCATTTTGCATTTTCAATCGCATCTCGAGGTACGCGTGCCTCGTTTTGCATTTCATTTTCCATTCAATGAGGTATGCGTGCCTCATTTTGCATTTTAATCGCATCTCGAGGTACGCGTGCCTCGTTTTGCATCTCATTTTCCATTCAATGAGGTATGCGTGCCTCATTTTGCATTTTCAATCGCATCTCGAGGTACGCGTGCCTCGTTTTGCATTTCATTTTCCATTCAATGAGGTATGCGTGCCTCATTTTGCATTTTCATCGCATCTCAAGGTACGCGTGCCTCATTTTGCATTTTCATCGCAATGAGGTATGCGTGCCTCATTTTGCATTTCAATCGCATCTCGAGGTACGCGTGCCTTGTTTTGCATTTCATTTTCCATTCAATGAGGTATGCGTGCCTCATTTTGCATTTTCAATCGCATCTCGAGGTACGCGTGCCTCGTTTTGCATTTCATTTTCCATTCAATGAGGTATACGTGCCTCATTTTGCATTTTCATCGCATCTCGAGGTACGCGTGCCTCATTTTGCATTTTCATCGCATCTCGAGGTACGCGTGCCTCATTTTGCATTTCAATCGCATCTCGAGGTACGCGTGCCTCGTTTTGCATTTCATTTTCCATTCAATGAGGTATGCGTGCCTCATTTTGCATTTTCAATCGCATCTCGAGGTACGCGTGCCTCGTTTTGCATTTCATTTTCCATTCAATGAGGTATGCGTGCCTCATTTTGCATTTTCAATCGCATCTCGAGGTACACGTGCCTCGTTTTGCATTTCATTTTCCATTCAATGAGGTATGCGTGCCTCATTTTGCATTTTCATCGCATCTCGAGGTACGCGTGCCTCATTTTGCATTTTCATCGCATCTCGAGGTACGCGTGCCTCATTTTGCATTTCAATCGCATTTCGAGGTACGCGTGCCTCGTTTTGCATTTCATTTTCCATTCAATGAGGTATGCGTGCCTCATTTTGCATTTTCAATCGCATCTCGAGGTGCGTGTGCCTCGTTTTGCATTTCATTTTCCATTCAATGAGGTATGCGTGCCTCATTTTGCATTCTCAATCGCATCTCGAGGTACGCGTGCCTCATTTTGCATTTCATCGCATCTTGAGGTATGCGTGCCTCATTTCGCATTTCGTTGCATCTCGAGGTACGCGTGCTTCGTTTTGCATTTTATTTTCCGTCTAATGAGGTATGCGTGCCTCATGTCCATTTCAGTTTTGCATCTTGAGGTATGCGTGCCTCACTTTGCATTTCATTTGCATTTCATTTTTCATTTTGCATCCATGAGGTATGCGTGCCTCATCTTGCATTGCATTTTGCATTTCATCGCGCTATCTTGCGCACCTCATTGTTTTTCGCCCCCGGTCTGGCGAGACCTTAAACACGCACGGTCTAGGAGACCTTAAATCCTTGGAGGGTGCGAAACCTTCACCATATTTGCGCGGTCTAGGAGACCTTAAATCCTTCGAAGATGCAAAACCTTTGGCGCATGCATTGTCATATATCATCATCTCAAAAGCCGCGCATTGTTGCACATTTTTGAAACCATGCATCGCACGGTCTAGGAGACCTTAAATCCTCGGAGGGTGCAAGACCTTCGTTGCTTCGGCACACCCAATTTATGCATTGTCACGCATTCGCAAAGCCGCGCGTTGCCGCGCATTTCAAATTCATGCATTGTCATGCATTAAAAGTCGCGCGTTGGCGCGCATTTCAAAAGGAACATCATGCATCATGTGCATTTCAAAAAAAAAAAACATGCATTGTCATGCATACATTTTGCATCCCGGTCTAGGAGACCTTAAATCCTCTGAAGGTGCAATTCCTTCGGTGTTTGTCGTGCGAAACGACTTGGTGGTCTGGTAAAAGCCACCACTGTGTTCTTGATGAGTTCCTAGGAGACCAATGGGGACGGTGAAAACTAGAGTTCGAATGGCTTGTGCCTAGAACGCAAAGGTTCAGGATTTCCAAGACTAAAGTCTGGTTTAAATACCCAGAGGGGTGTACCCTCGGCTTGAAATCTATATGGAAGCCCCATAGGTTGAGGCGGCGTGTCTACGCCTCAGTTCTGGATACTGAACCAACCTAGTATATCGCCCTGTTGGGAAGATAGGGAAATCTGCAATCGCAGCCATTGCATCATACTGCATTGTCATGCATCATTAATACTATTGCTTATGTCATGCATTTCAAAAAAAACAAACAAATATTACATTGTCATGCATCATCGTATATATTGCATATGTCATGCATTTCAAAAAATCCAAAAAAAAAAAAAAAAACATGCATATGTCATGCATTTCATTATAATATAGTGCATATGTCATGCATCCTTTGTAAATATCCATTTCCATTGCATATTGTACATATTGCATTTTAGTTGCATGCATCCACTGCATCATCTTCCATCTATGGCTTGCACCTTTCCTTGTTGAGCTTGGTCTGGTATGTGCCCTTACTTTTCACGTTGAAGCACAGTTCTGCATGTGTACGCGCCTATTCCTTGATGAACTTGGTTTGAGGGTATCGGCACCTTTTCTGTGTTAAACATGGCTTGTACGTGTACATGCCTTTCCTAGGCAAAATATGGTTTTGGCTACAGGCCATATCCATTTCTATTACATTGTAGTGTAATTATTGCATCCAACATTAGGATCATTATTCTTTCCTCAGCGGGTTGTCCCCCCACTTATGTCATTCCACCCAATACTTGTTCTTGTGTCCGTCTACATCACTCATAGTTCAGACATCGTTCTATGGTAGACGGACTCGTTACTTCCATCAACCTATTTGACATTTGTGTGGTTTCGAATCGCTCACGATTGAATCATGATTCAATTGCTCTGCATGTAGTTTGCATTGTTCCAATTGCATTGCATTATCATTTGCATTGTTTATACTTCGTTTTGTATATATTGCATATCATTTTGTGTTCATCATTGCATTGTCATGCATATTGCTAACGATATTGTACCTGTTAAGTTTGCTTTCTTTGCAGGCACGATATTGTATGTACGGCTCATTTGAGGCCGGTGCAACCGGACGAGCCGCACAGGTATTGTATCCTCCGAGTGAGACGTATTGAGAATTGCATAATTCTCTTACATCCTTTCTGCATTGTAGTGTAGATTGGCATATGCTAGCTTACAACTGTTGCATGCGTGCTTCATTACAGCTTTCTTTGCATGATCATAAGTTATGCTCGGCTTCTTGCATTGTCTTGCATTTTGCCCCTGCCTTTGGGCGCATATCTTGTTTGTCTTGCATGTTTGTCCAAGTCTTCGGCCTTGTCAAAAATGGGTCGTCTCTGGGCTTTGACATTCACTCCCGTCATTGTTATGACTTTCGAGTTACACAAAGAGGCAAGCTAGAGACACCCCATTTTTGACCGTCCTCAAGACTTGGACGTCACCGCTTGAACACTCGGTGATTATCCATGTTCGTGTTTGTTTGGAGTTCCCGGAGTTCTCGGCTACGCTCCTTGCCTCTGGACCTCCGAACTTGACCGTTTTGTGTCTGGTTTTGCACCAAACACTTGTGCTTTGCCTTGGAGGGGCAGGGAATGCCTTGTGAGGCATCCCCACACACCACCGGTAGTGGCTAGAGGCCACCGGCTGGTTAGTGTTGCAATCGGCACTATATTGTGCCGGTCGGCAGTCAATTTTGTCAAAATGACAATTTTGCCTGCCGACCTCTTGTCGCTTGCTTTTTGAGATATTTTGAAGCAGCTGTATAGCATTTGTTTCCCCTCCATACACGTGTATGGAGGGATGAGCCTTTGTTTTGCTTAGCTTGTAAGCTTTGTTGCCTATAAGAGAAGGCTCTCTTCTCTTGGCTCAAGGGTTAGCAAAGTTAGACATTTTTAGAGAGAAAAGATAGAGAAGAAGCTCTGGTTTTAGGGTTTGAGTTCTATATCTATCATATCTCTCTTTTTCTCTCTTGTTTGTACACTAGGTGCTTTAGTCCACATTATTGCACACAAGCACCTAGTGTTTCACCTTCCTTTGGTTACTGAGGTTCTAAGGGCTGGTTCTTAGAGTTTTTGGTTGGATTTGAGCTCAAGGAAGCAAGAACATCATCTTTGGTGAAGAGGTCTACAAGTGTAAGACACTAGTCCTCTTTTTACCCCATTCTTGCACTCCATTTTTACCTATCTTTGAACTGTTTTTGTGCTTAGCATTTAATACAAAAAAGTTCTATTTTTTGGTCCTCTTTATTGTTGGTTAAGAGTGTTTTGTGCTTTGGGGAGGTTTGACCACCCTTAGGCCTTGAAAAGGCCTCATTTTGTGCTATTTTGTGAGAGCTCCGAGATTTTGGTGTTGGGGTCTCTTCACCACTGAAATCTTGAGGGATTTTAGTGGTGAAGATGATGCCTTGAAGTCCCAAGAAGGAGAGGGCCACCCCCTCTCCTTGTTGTCTTTGAAAAGGACTTATTTTGCCTCTTGAGGGAGCCTATGTTCAAGTGTGTGTTGAGCATGCCATGACTGTTTTTCATGCTCATATTACCATGATATAACATGATTTTAAGTTGGTTTTGGTCCCTTATGCATGCTTAGCATAGTTACCATGTAATGCCTTGTAATGCCTTTAACATGTCTTAGGTTGTTAGCCTTTATTTGAGCATGATTTAGGCTTAGACTTATGAATGTTTTGTGCTTATTTTGCCATGCTTTAAGTCTGTCCATGGTCATTTGGATCGATTTTGGCATGTTTAGTATAGCTCCTTTGCATTTGTGGCTTGCCGGGCTTGTACGCCTCAAGTATGTGAATGTGTAGCTTGTGTTTCTTGCATCGTTTCGGTGGTTTGGAACCACCTAACATGTAATTTCAGTCCCTTTGGCATGCTCATATGCTTGCCTAAGTCGCCTCTTTATTGCTTTGAAAGCATATGTTGTATGCCTCTTGTTTCGACCATTATGCATGCCTTTGAATTTGAGACCCTTAGGTGCCATCTAAGTGGTCCTTTGGACTTAGTTTTATGTGTTAAAACTCTGTTTTTGGTCGCCTATTGAATGCCATGTATGGTTGTGTTAAGTGTAGTCCATTACCTCTTTGGTGAGCCTTGAGTACTTGGGCCTTTTTGCATGCCTTACTTGGTTTATTTAGTTGGTTTGGAACCTTCTATAACATGATTTTCAAAGCTTATGATGCATGCTAAGTGTCCATGATACCCCCTTTCAAATGTGCTTGAGGGTTGTTTACTTGGTGCCTAAGTGTTAAGTCTTAACATATGCATGTGTGCGCGTGTGGTGGCTTTCATTTTTGGGGCATTTTGGTCACTGATTTTAGGCCTATTTAGAGTTTCCTAGATCATGTTTAAAACCATCACTTGCTTGGTTTGCATTGCCTCATGTTTGCTTGCATGCTTACATAAGTGTCTTGCCATGATCATGTTGCATATTAGCTAACATGCTTAGGTTGCATTGCACCTTGCATACGCGCCTTGTTCCTTGACTTGGTGATAGGAATTGGGCCCTGTTTTGTTTGTTTGGTTTGCATGCATTTGACATGAAAGTGCGCAACTTGGTTCTTTGGGCCATCATGCATGAAAATGTGTGATTGGTGGCCCGAGAATTGAGGCACATGCCCCTTTGAGTCACAAATATGATAAGGGGCATGATTGGTGCATACATTGTTGGAATTACATTGCCATGCAAGTTTTTGCCCTCTATTCTTTGTGAGTTGCGTGTTCTGCAGAACATTGATGCTTACGGCAGTATTTAGTGCCGACCGGCAGTCTATTGATAGCCAATGAGTTCATTATGTGCCGGTGGCAACATATAGCAGTCGGTGGATATTCTGTTTAGCCAGTGGTGATCCCCAGCATCCAAGGAAGTAGTTCTGAGACTTTGGCAGTCTTCTGAGATGCAAAGCAGGGAAAACAGAGGCAACCTAAGCATGGCAGTGCAATTCCGAGCAAGGCCCGAGCACGTGCCGCATTTGGCTCTCCTCCCGAGGCGGTTTACTGTTTTTCTTAGTTTAGTTAGTTTGTCAACTAATTAGGCTATTTGTAATTTTTAATTAGCTTGCGTAGTTAATTATTTGTATTATTCTTTCGATCCCTCCGAGCGAGGGCATACCTGTAATAAGTGTGGGTGAGTGGTGTGTATGTCTTCCAACCCCCATTTCTTTCTTCCCTTTTATTTACCTGCTTATGATGGTAGATTAGGTCAGGGCTATTTTAGCATACCTTATGCAATGCATGCGCATCCATGCATTTGTCTAAACATGCACCGGGCTCGGTACATCATACAAACCGCATTGTATTCTAAATTCCAACTTGAATACGTGCATCAAATGATTGCATTTCACGTGCTATTTTAGGGTTAACCGAGCCTACTCTAAATTGCATCCTTGCCTGTGTTGCATTAGCCACTTAACACGACCTAGGGACATGCATGTCTGCTAACTAGTTTCTTGTTTTGGCACGGAGTACGATGTAAGTATTTTATGCTTTAGCATTTCGCATGCGTGTGAATGTTAACATGATAGTAGGCTTACCATGTGGCTAAGTGCTTATGTGAGATAAACTGCTTGAATGCCTGTGGGTGGAGGTTGGATTGCTTGAGTTGGAAAACTCGTTGAAATCCGTGTTTTAGCCTACTTGCGAGTAGCAAATTCCAAAGCATTTTCAAAACGAACGGATATGCAATGTTTATTTCCAAATTAGGCAATCTAGTCTATACTTGTTTGCTGCGCGCATAACATAGTAATTCTAGGCTAATAATTGGAATAAGAACATGTAATGTTTTCAAAAATGGATATCACGGTTAATAGAGGCTGGTCTTCGGACCGGGCAAAAGGGGGTGCTCATAGCTGACCTTTCCCGATCGTACCCAAGCTCCCGAGCCAAGACCACTTTGGTGATGACGGACATGTGGCCTTCGGCACCGAGTCAGGGTTTCCTAAATTTCCCCTTTTTAAATATTTAGGTGGCGACTCTGTAATCTGGCAAAGCAGTTCATGTTTGGTACTACTTTTCAAAAATCTGTTTTCTCAAACGATTTGCCGGATTTGGACTCTTTGGTTCAAGATTAAGGACCGTGACAATCGAGTCCGAACTGTAGTGACCCCAATATGAACGGAACAGGACTTAACCCTCCCGGGGCGTTCAGGGACATCTACAGTAACAAGGTTTGGTTAAAAAACAAACCAAAAGGAAGAAAGACAAGAGTCCACAAGGCAAGGCATGGCACTCAGCCGGAAGCCCCAAAAACTAGTCTACAGGCCACTACAAGTGGCCTACAAGAGGGAAAGGTAGCCTACGGCTACAAAAAGTGGCCTAAAGTCCTCTGTCTCCCTCTAGGCAAAGGTAGCAAGGCATGGTCCAAAAACCAGGCCAAAAGGAGAAAGTTAAGAGGTACCGAGACAAGGCGCTTAGCCAAAGGCTCCGGAAACTCGAAACGAGCACAAATATGCACAATCATCGAGCACTCAATCGATGACGTCTGAGTCTTAAGGTCGGTCAAAAATGGGGTGTCTACACTCCTCTGGATGGGAAAATATTTCAGGTACTAATGATATGCTCCGGCAAGGCAATAGCTTGGGAAGACTTAGAGCAAGAGTTTCATTTTGTTAATTTTTGTATATGTTTTGTACAGGCCAAGGGCCTTTAACTGTATTGGACTTAAATTCCACTTTTGTTGTAACCAAGTATCGTCTTGTAATGTTGTAAACCTTTAGGGCATTTATTATCTATTTTATTTCCATATCTTATCTCTTGTTGTAACATATACTACAGATTCAGGGTTAGACTTGTGAATGTATATTTGCATCTGTTACCCTTTTGTACAAGTAATTGAGATTAATAGAAGATAACTATTTCATAGCATGTTATTATGTAATTAATATTGTAAATGAGTCATTGTAATTATTTTGGGATGTTACAATACAAAGCTCTCATAGACCAAATTCCCATGAAAAGGTGCAACTGTTCATTGCACCACACACCAAGAGAGGCAACAAACGTGCAGACAAGCTTGCTAATTTAGGCGTTGCACAAGATGAGCATGTTGTGCTGCTTGAAGACCCACCTGAGGAACTTAAGGCCTTGGTCATAGATAACTTAACTGGAGCTAGTGAGATGAGGAACTTGCCCTCTTGTTTATGTGTTGTATTTGACTTATTCTCAAACTTCTGTTTCTCTAAATTTCCATTGAATCAAAAGCAAAAGAAAAAAGAAAAAAAAAAAAGAAAAAAGAAGAAGTTTTAGAATATTTTTGTGAACTGGACTTTCCTGCAATTCATGATCTAGGCTTAAAGGTGTTATCTGGGCTGGTGAAATCATTACAAATTTTGTTTCAATGATTTGTACTGTATTTTGTAGGGTCTTTTATGTATATATTAACAATAAAAAAGTCTATCCAATAAGCATAACCAATTCAATTTATTGCGTATGTCACAAAAAAATAGATGATTTTTTTTTTTTAAATACACTTATAGTCTCTTTTTTTTTTTTTCTTTTTTTTCTTTTTTGGCACAAGTGCAATAAATTCAATAGACTATACTATCGAATTTACTTAATTTTTTTTTATGCATGACATATACAAAATATATAAAAGAATAAACAATTTAAATCATTAAAAATAGAAATTTTAATTGCCCACGGATCTGGACTGAATAATGGAGTGAGGGAGCCTATCCTATTTTTTTATTGGGGCAATTACTTGACAATAGGGTAGAGAAAAAAATTACAAAAATATTGGGGATACAAGTGAATTTGTGGTGGAGTTAGGGGTGATTGTACATCAGGTTAGATTAGGTGGCATTCCATCCGTCATCCATCCAAAATTAGGCGGATTGAAAAAAAATCAATCCGCATCTATCCATCGGTTTAGCGGATGCAAATTGAGCAGTCCGTGTGGGTTAGTGGATGGATAGGATTGGTTTGGCGGGTTGGACTTTACAAATTTTGGGCATTTTTTTGCATTATAATTCATAACTTTTACAATCTCCAATAACTAGTAATCTTAAAAAATTGTGTATTATTTGTTTATAATAGGTCATGATACCACACATGTATATTTTTAAGGTATTGTTTTCCATTTTCACAAAAATATATATTCTATTATTTCTACTCTATGTTGTTACTTGTTAACAGTTTCTTTTTTTTCTTTTTTTTTTTTTAAACTTCATCTACTGATGGATCAGGTTCATGTGGGTACGAGATGGTTGATTCTCCATCCAAATTGTATCCGTAAATTTTGAAATATTTCATCTGCATCCATCTGCCGAAAGACACGCATCCCCTCAAAATCAAACGGGTTGGGTCGGTTTGGTCAGGTTGGACGGGCTAGACAGATCCATGATTACCCCTAGGTGGAGTGCAAATGAAAAGCTGTGGATGCAAGTCTCACTTGTACCCCTCTATATTTGTGTATTTTTTTCACTCTCCAACGGTTAAGTAATTCTCCTTTTTTTATTCACTACTATAATAATGCTCAAAGATCACACTAGAGGAATTAAAAACATCACACTTCTATTAGAAGTGTGATTAAAAAAGTTAAAATAGTATTTTAATCACAATTAATTTTATGAATGAGATAATATCTATTTTTAACACATTTTTTAAATAAGTGTGATTATATAAAATATATATCATTCTTAAGTGTGATGGAGCAATGGAGAGGCAATGGAGGTTGGATTCCGGTAATGAGGCATCAGAAAGGAGGCAGAGCAAAACGCAGTGAAGCAAGCCATGGACTCTTTACGGTTTTTGTGGACAACCTGCCTCAAACAATAGATGTTCGATCCCTGTTCAAATTTTTCACAAAGTTTGGTATTGTAAAGGATGCCTTTATACCTTTCAAAAGAAGAGTAGTAACAAACTCAAGATTTGGGTTTATGAGATTCGATTGCTCTGTAGCAGCAGATATTGCCATCCAAAAAGTGAATGGTCTGTTAATGGATGACAGGGTGTTAGAAGTCAAAAATGTTACTTATGGAAGGGGTTCACGGGTGGAGCAGAGTAAAAGGAGACCAATACCCACCAGAAGATTCTTCGACACTAGCAACATCAGGGGTCAAGCTTCATGTGCAGGCCAAAAATCCTTTGCTGAGGTACTAAAAGGAAACACACCTACTGGAGCTGGAAATGTAAACACAACCATAAAAGTTGATGAAGTTGGTCATGGATGGCTTTATGAGAGTGCAATAATCAGACATAAGACTGAATATTCCACGCATGACATTGGGAAAGTTTTGAAGGAGAAAGGGCTGGAACAGGTGCTGGTCAGAAAAGGGGGTAGGCGTGATATAGTCTTAACTTTCAACTCTCAAGAGGAGTTGAAATCTAACATCTGCAATATCAAAGAATAGTTCAAGAAATATAGCCAGTCGGTGGGGAAATGGAAGCCAGGTTTCCACTATGAACAAGAGAGATGTTTGTGGTTGAGGTGTTATGGTATACCATTAAATTTCTAGAATAGAAACACATTCAACAACATTGGAAACATTTAGGGTACGGTCCGCAACTTGAACGGAGAGATTACTCAACAAAAGTCTTTCTTATATGCCAAAATAAAATTGGTAACACCATATATGGAGCTTATTAACAAAACTATATTCTTAGAGTGCATGGGTCAAGTCTATCCCATCCTTGTGTGTGAAGACCATATAGCAAACATCAACACCTTTAAGCATAATGGTATGGAAGATTACAGCTCCAATGAAACCTACTGTAATAAAGAGGAAGAAAATTTCTCAGAAGAGAGTTGCAGGGAGAAGAAAGAAGATGATGAGGTGGCAGCAGAGTGTGGCAAGCTTGCTACTGAGCTGGCATGTACCAATACGGTAGCACTGAGGAAGGAGCCTACTGTTTGTCACAGTAGAGTGACGGCAAGCACAGCAGTTAAGGAGACAAAGTGGGATGGAGGCTACAGCCAAGAGGAAGGAGTGTGTGTAGCGGTAATGATGCTAGAGGGGATAGTGCACAGACCAAAAAGTAATAATGGCAATCAGAGGTGTGTTGAACAAGTTTCTACACCTGGTTTCATCAATAGATTAAATGGATCTAAAGAGTGTATCCAACACGGCATTAACCTTAAGGTGGATTTAACCTAATCAATCTATACAACTTAGTTATTAGTCCTTTCTCCAGGCCCAATAAGTCTTGTGATTTTAGGCCTGGTAACAATGAGATTTTGGCCCCGTGTCACTTGTATAAGGACTCTCCTGGGCCAATACTAAAAGATGGCCCAAATGGGAAGGGCATCTTAGCCTTAATCATTTTGGCCAAATTAGGCCACCTACTAATAGCTCAAATCCTCTGTGGAAAGTAAAGAATAGGGGGGGAAAAAAGGCCCAGTTCGAATGGTTCTCTAGTTTTTCTAGACTCTATAGCCATAAAGCTATTCACAAACCCATCTCCAAATCTGTCATATATAGACCAGTAGCCGCTGTAATTGCACGATCAAATCTATTTGAGGCTGAAACAAGCCAGAAAAAGTACCTCCTCCAAGAAGCAATAACCACTATCCAATTGGGGAAAACTCTTGGTCTCAACTATAATGGGCAAGAAGATGTTGTATTAAACAAGATTATTGAACTAGAGCTCAAAGACAAAGAGAGAATTAACAATGATGGGAAGGCAAAACAGTAAGTTGTTGTGGAAGGGAGATTCTAAGTGTTTCATTTGTATCACCATGAAGCTCTTATCTTGGAATACTAGGGGGTTAGGAAAGTCTGATAAGAAAGGTAGAATCAAGAAGCTATTAAAGGATAGACTTATTTATATTGTTTTTTTTTTTTTCAAGAAACCAAGAAAGCTGTGGAATCAGATAATGTTGTTAGAGGGCTTTGGGGGCGTAAGAACATGGGGTATATGTCTGTGGATCCAAAAGAAACTACTGGCGGACTCCTATGCATTTGGGATCCATATGTTTTTCAACTTGCAGGTTGTTGCTACACTAGGAGGTACATTTTGCTTTCAGGTCTACTGTATAACACCTTTAATTGTGTATTGGTCAATATATATGCTCCCGATGATGCTAGTAACAGGTTCAGACTGTGGGGAAATCTGTCAAAACTCAAGGCTTCATTCATCATGCCTTGGTGCTTGGGTGGTGACTTTAATGAAATCAGGTATATGGGTGAGAGGGTGGGCTGTTCCAGAAAGGACAAGGGAATGAAAGAATTTAATGAGTTTATTGGATCATGTGAACTCAATGATTTACCTCTTTTGGGAAGAAAATATACTTGGTGTAATACCTAGGAAACAGAGAAGTAAAGCAGAATTGATAGTGTTGCTTAGTCCTGAATGGTTTATCAACTTCAAATTGAAGCTTTGAGGGGTGCCCAGATCAGTTTTAGACCACTGCCCATTGTTGATGATGGAAGATGAAAGAGATTGAAGCCCCAGGCCTTTCAGGTTCATCAATGCTTGGACCTTGCACCCTACTTTCTCTAAGCTCTTTGCTAATTCCTATAACAATAACATTGTTGCTGGCTGGGCTGGGTATATACTTTTACAAAAACTGAAGCTTCTAAAGTTAGAGCTAAAAAAGTGGAATATTGAGGTGTTTGGTAATATCAACACAAAGCTCAAGGATTCAGAAAAGAGCTGTATGCAATTGACATCATTGCTGAGGCTAGAGCATTGCTTGACTCAAAAAAAGAAAAAAGAAGAGTGATCAGATGTGAAGTGTGGAAGCTTTATAGAATGATGGAATGGTTATGGTTACAAAAATCCAGATTAAATTGGACTTTGAATGGGGATAAAAAAAACACAAGGTTTTTCTATGTCTTTGCTAGCACTAGACAAAGTAGAAACCTTATCAACCCTATTTCAGCTAATGGGGTATCTTATGAGGAACCTAGCAGGATTAAACAGGAGTTGTTTCTTCACTTCAAGGGTCATTTCGCTGAATCTTGGGCAAAAAGGCATGTTTTTATTTTATTTTATTTTTATTTTTATTTTTATTTTTTTGGGAAGGGGGAGAGGAGTTCAAATCAATTGAGCTAAGTTTTATTTTTCGGCATCTTGTACCAAATTTCAAGGAAAGTGAGGTTATAATAGTTATCAAGGACTACAATAACAGCAAAGCACCAGGCCTTGATAGGTTTAACCTGTTGTGTTATCAGAAATTTTGGAAGATCATGAAGCCGGTTATCCTGCAATTCTTTAAAGATTTTCACACCCACAGCAAGCTCACTTATGGCATTAATAGTTCTTTCATTACTCTCATCTCCAAGCTAGAGAATCCTAATGGCCTAACTAACTATAGACCCATCAGTCTTATAGGCTCACTGTACAAAATTTTGGCTAAAGTTCTAACATGTAGATTGAAGCTAGTGCTGCCCTCAATTATTGGTGAAACTCGGACTACTTTTCTAGGAGGAAGAAATATCTTAGATGGAGTATTCATTGCTAATGAAGTGGTCGATGGCTAGAAGAAGACCAAGAAGTCAAGGCTGATTTTTAAGTTGGATTTTGAGAAAGCCTTTGATTCTGTAAATTGAGAATTTTTGGGTGTGTTTGGTTTGGTTTTGGGAGATAAATTTTTTTTTAAAAAAAAATCTTAGGGAAAGAGTTTACAAATTTTTTTGGTTTGTTTGGTTATATATTTTGGAAATAGTTTTGGAGTGTGGGAGTTTCCCTCACACTGATTACCGATTAATTACCGATCATGGCTAAGCTAAGACTGATTGTGACTGATAATTAAAGTAATTGAATTGACTGACTAAATCTGAACTGAATCGATTGAATATATATATGTGTTTGAATTGCATCCTATCTGTTTGACTGTGTGATTATCTGTTCATGTTTATATGTTTAAACTGTAAATTGAAGGCCTTATCGGCGACCGAACTAGAAATTGATTGGTGTTTTAGGACCATCATAATTTATGTGATTTTATGGTGTATTTAATTAAAATGTGATTTGGTATGATTAAATTAGATTAAAATAAGTTAAATTGCATAGTTTGGCATATTTACCACTTTGCCATCTAGTGGGCCACTACACCAAACCTATTAGAGCCTTTGTATATTTGATTCAACACTTTTCTTCAGCCAAATTCCCTTGTTTTTGCCGAAGTAGAGAGAGAGATAGGAGGGAGAGCTTGAGTTCTTGAGATTTGGCTTGGAGGTTGAGAGAATTGAAGGGATTCTTGCATTTTTGGACCTCTACATTTGAATTCAAGGCTTAAGGTAGAAATTCATCTTCTTATCCTTGTGTTTAAGTTAGTTCTTGCACGGTTCATGCTAAATTGAAGGATTGAGTTAAGAATTGGTCTTGTAATGTTGAATTATGGCACATATCATGCATGCATGTCTCGATTGTTGCATTTTGAGGTTGATCACATGGAAATCTTGCGTGCATGTTCATGTTTATATGTTAAGTCCATGATTTTATCTTGAATTTGAAAGAATGAGCTCATTAGAGCATGTTTTGAAGCTTGAGAGTTGTTTATAGTCCATGCATATTCATTTGAGATCTTATTCATGAAATTGGGTTTGAAAATGGATTTAATTAAACTACCCTTGGGCTTTGATTTGTCAAATTGATCTTTGAAATATGTAATATTATGAGTTTTGAAGTGTTTTTCAGAAAATTAGCCCAAGAGGATCGAATTTGATGCATTTAAACTTGATTTGAGCTTGGAAGTTCAAATCTGGAAATTCTAGATTTTGGACTCCCGCTCGAGCGGGGAAAGTGGCGCTCGAGTGGGAAATTCGCGCTCCCAGTACTTTACACTATTTTACAGTACGCTCGAGCGGGGTGTTTGGCGCTCGAGCGGGACCTTGTGTCTTGCACTTGAGCGGCTATCGAGCGCCCAATTGAGCGTGATTTTTGAGTATCCAGTACTTTTTGGTCTGCTCGAGTGGTAAAGTTTACGCTCGAGCAGGGACCTTTATTGCATGTACGCTCGAGCGGGACTCTGTTTTTCTGAAAATTCTGAAAATGTTTTCTGAGTACATCTTTGCATCCTCATCCCATCCTAGGCATTCTTAGGCCTAGTTTAAGACATCTTAATGAGGATATAGATGTAGAACACACCAAGGCAAATTAGGGATTAAATTATTATCTTTCCCAACTGCATGGCTTAGTGTGTGTTCAATCTGTAAACTGTGTAGGGTTGGTGACTGGGGACACGCTCTAGCCTACTGTAGCCCAGAACTCTGTGAGTAACAATTGTGTAAAGATATGTTCAAATTGATTATCTTCTGAATCTTGGGCAGGCATTTCTTGGTGATATTGTTTACTGAATGAATGTATGTCCTATATTCTGAACTGTACTGTGGCATCCTTAGCACCTACTGTTTACTGTTACTGTTACAGAGATCTCTGTCGGTTCCCTCGTGGAACCACTACTGTTTACTGATTGATGGCCATCATTACTGTTTGGTCTTTTAGACCTACTGTTACTGTTATGCTAATGGGTGTACCACATATGACTGTTTACTGTACTGAACAACTGAAATACTGATTAAAATGAACTGTTTTTATTACTGTAAGGACATTCATTCTAAACCTCTTTACGCATTATGTTATTCACTGGGCTTTAGCTCACTGCTCATATATATATGTAGGTGTACAGGCACCAGATCAAAGCTAGAGGCGTTGGGGTAAACTCCCAGTTTTGTCAAGCCAACCACTGTGCCTCACTGCGAGGTTCTGAACTTGCCAAGCTAAGGCTTATGGGTGTTTTAGCAATTCCCCCTTCCGTACTGTTTTATAATATTGTATAGACTGTATGTTTGCACCGTACTGTACTGTAATAGGGATTAGGTCCCTGTTTCACTGATTGATATGTATGTATATGTACTGTTCTATAAATATGTATGAAAAATCTTTTTGGCATACAGACTGTCACAGCTCATTGGACATTGTTTAATTACTGTATTGGCTTCCGCCAAGCCCCTATACTCAGATATCAGATATTCTTGTTAAGGCCTTGGTAATCTCGGATTCTTGGCGATTCTGATGCTAAACCCATAGGGGCGGGTTTGGGTCGTGACAATGTGTGTGAGAGAAAAAGTGACTGAGAAGGAGAGATGAGAGAGAAAAAGTGATTGATTGATGTGTAGGAGATATGAATTGATTTTGGAAATTTTTTTCTAAAATCACTAAATCAAACAAAATTTTAGAAAAAAAATTTCAAATTTTATTTCTCAAAAACAAACCAAACAAGGCCTTTATTTTCTATTTTGTCCTGTTTTGGGTTTGAGCCTAAATGGATCCCTTGGATGAAAGTCTGTGTTTCTACAGCTCGTATATCCATTCTTGTAAATGGATCACTAACAAAGGAGTTTTCACCACAAAAAGGTCTTAGGCAGGGTAACCCACTCTCACCATTCCTTTTCAATATAGTTGTAAAAAAGCTTAACATTCTTCTTAACAGATCACTCAATCTTGGCATCCTTAAAGGAGTGAAACTTGGGGCTAATGAGGCTCGCTTATCCCATCTTCAATTTGCAGATGATTCAATTCTCTTTTGTGATACAGAGTGGGATCAGTTGGTACTTATTAAACGAATTGTTAGATGCTTTGAAATTCTTTCGGGCCTTAGAATCAATTATCATAAAAGTGTTGTGTGCGGGGTTGGTGTGGCTGATGAGCTTCTGTTGTGTTTTGCAAATCTACTTAATTGTAAGGTGCAAAGACTCTCTTTGAAATTCTTGGGACTGCCACTAGGAGCTAATCTAGGTAGGAAATCAATGTGGAAACCTGTTCTTGACAAAATTAGAGTTAAGCTTGCAGGGTGGAAGAGGAAATTACTATCTTTCGCAGGTAGACTAACTTTGGTCAAATCTATTCTATCCAGTCTTCCTGTGTACTACCTCTCTTTATTTAAGATGCTCGAAGGAGTTGCTAGAGAAATAGAGAATATTGAGGCTATGTTTCTGTGGGGTGGCAATGATCTAAAGAGGAAAGTTCATCTAGTGAAATGGGTGGAGGTAATAAAGAGTGTCAATCAAGGGGGCCTGGGCATAAGAAGGATTAGAGATGTAAATACTTGTTTACTACTCAAATGGTGGTGGAAATTTGGGAATCAAGTCAATGCACTCTGGAGAAGGGCTATCTGCAGCAAGTATAAAATTGAGGAATTGTTGGCATCCTCCACTAAAATCCCATTATAAGTATTCTAAATTGTGGACTGACATTATCTTCATTGGGGCCTATAGTAGAAATATCTTCAACTTCTACTTGGATAATTGTCTACTTAAAGTGGGGAATTGGTCCATAATCAGATTTTGGCATGACAAGTGGTGTGAAGGCCTCTGCTTAAAATCAAAATTCGCTCCTCTACAACCTTTCTATTGACAAGGAAGGATCCCTTCATGATTTCTTCCACAGGAAATCTAGCTCAGATATTTGAAATTTTTCGTATAAATGAGAGCTTTATGATTGGGAATTGCTTAAAGAAAACATACTTGTTAATGCCTTATCCTCTTCTCCTCCTTTGTGTCTTGATAGTGTGGATTTTCAAGACTGGGCTAATGGTTCTTTCTCTGTCTCTGCCCTTTATTCTTTCAGCAACTCTCTGCTTGGCCCTCAACTCAGAATTAGTAAGTTGGTCTGGTATAATGCTCTTCCCCCCAAAGTTCTCTTTTTTGGTTGGCTGGATTGGAAAAACAGAATCAAGTCTGCAGAGTTTTTGCACAGAATAGGCATTTTAAGCAGCAGTGCATCCTCCCTCTACCCATTTTGTAGCACTGAAGTTGAATATGTTCTTCATGTCTTGTTGCACTGCCATTTCTCTTGGTTTATCTGGTCATCGGTGATACATGATTGGGGTTTTTAATTGGTGTATTCAAGGATCAGTGGAAGGCCTTTTCAACTAGTGGATGGATGGAAAATTTAAGAGACTTGAAAGGAAAATCTGGAAAGCGATACCTTTAGTTGTTTTGTGGTCTCTCTGGAAACATAGGAATGAGTGTATTTTCCCTATGTCACAACCCAATTCCTCAGGTCTA
Organism: Camellia lanceoleosa; assembly: GCA_025200525.1. Classification (NCBI taxonomy): domain Eukaryota; kingdom Viridiplantae; phylum Streptophyta; class Magnoliopsida; order Ericales; family Theaceae; genus Camellia; species Camellia lanceoleosa. The sequence goes on from CM045769.1 coordinate 109,031,906, forward strand.
TCTAAACTCATTAAAACCAGAACTGCTCTCTGGCTCAAAGCATCTACAAAGGACTTTACTTTCTCAGTTGATGACTATATGTTCAAATGGAATCAAATCTGATGTTGAATCAAATGGTGTAAAGCAGGTGTTAGGTTTTCAGGTTCTGGTCATGACTTTGTGGCTGCTCAGTCTTGGTGACTAATTAGAGGATGTGAAGGTTGATTTATCTGATGGTCTGCTTTGCTTTGGTAATTTGTTAGCCTGCTGCTAAGTCTTGGGAAAAGGCTGTTTTGTTTTAGTGATTTGGTGACTAATAAAATTGTGTGATGGTTGAACAAATCTGATCTGTTAGTCTTGGTGATCTGTTATTTGGTAGTCTTGGTTGAACTGATCTGTTCTGATGTTAGTCTTGGTGATTGCTATGCTGTTTGCTAATGGTTGAAATCTACTGCTATGCTGATTGCTAATGGTTGGTTTGCAAATGGTTTGCTCAGTTATGGCTGTAATTTGGTTGTTTATGCTTACTAGTGTTTTTTTTTTTTTTTTTCTCTGGTTGTTGGTTTCTCACCAACTAGAGCTTAGAGCTTGAGCTAGCTCCGAACGTCTCTTTATTGATGTACTTTATCATACTTTGTATGTTTTCATTAATAAAGATTTATTTTACCAATCAATATATATATATATATATAAAATATATATCATGATGATACAAAAACAAAAGTTAAGTGGAAGTGATTTCAAGCTGTTATTATATCAGTAATTGTACTGCTCTGTGAAAAATATTTGGAGTTGTATATTACAAAAAATTAAATTTTATTTTATTAAGATTATTGTAGAGCTATATTTTTGTATGACTTTATTTGTGTGGTTGGGGGGCAGGAAAGAAGTGCAACAAGGCTCTAAAAATACAGCTACTGGTAACTCCACTGACTCTGCGGAGAAAGCAAGCTAGGATTGCAGAGAAGAAGAAGAGAATTACAAAGGCCAAGGAAGAGGCAGCTGAATACCACAAACTCCTCACCACTAGGTTGATTTCCGTAATTGATTGATTATTATACCATTTTCATTAGGTAACAATTTCCTTTTTCTTCTCAAACTTCAGATGTGAAACACTGTGGAACTTAGGTTTTAATTGAGACTAAGGACTTCTTTTGCTGAGTTGAGTTCTAAAATTGTCTTTACAGGTTCACAAAGATTATTTCCTCAGAAGTATTGCTTAAATGACTATGAAACTAACTCAATTGATACTGGTGAAAAGAATTTATTTATTTATTTATTTTATTTTTTTGAAGTAAATTTCTTTTGTATTTTGATCATTATTCTGAACAAGTGTCTGACATGCCTAAGTCATTACTGAAGTTTTGAATGACAGCTTGGAAAATATGGCCCAATCTTTTGTTTCCAAGCCTGAAATGCAGAAAGTATGATACTTCTCACCTATTCATGAATTTTTTTATTTTTGGGTTATTTGAAAGTTAGAAATTTGTTTTGTTTTAATTTGACTTTCTTTTGTGACAGCTTTGTTCTTTTTTTGTAAAGTGTGATGATTCAGGAGTCCACTTTGTCCAAATTCAAGTCTGAAGTTTAAAGCTCATAGGTACTAACTTTATTGATCTTATTAGCTTGTGAATTTCTCTCTATCATTTTCAAGATTTGCCCAATCATTATTATTACTAAAGCAATACTATGAATTGCTGACAAACACATTTAGTGTCACATCACCGCATGTTGGAAAAAATTTTATGGAGGGATTGAGTATAATGATATTTGATTTAACATTTATGCAATAATTCTTGAAAATGTGTGTGTCACTCTAACATGTCAGGCTTGCTTGATATTGATCATCACATGTACTATCAGTTGATGCATAACCACAGTAGAGTTGATTGATTCCCATATAGGTTGATATTTTAGTTTTGGAGTCGCCAAAAGTCAAATGATTCTTCACACTGTCTCAAAGTATAATGTAATAGTTAAGGCTTATATCAAGGAAATGGGAAATCTATGCTTTGTAACTGTTTTGATGTATACGATCTTTTCTTGATTTATACTAAGTTTAACTGAGTGGATCAACCATGTGCTGCTAGAAAAAACTAGATGGCTCATTCCAATGGTGAAATTATTTTAGATACAATAAACTAGAAAAAAAAAAAAAAAAAAGGTTGGTGAGGAACTAACCAAAACACCACACAAAAGAAAAAAAAAAGAAAAAAAAAGAAGAAGAAGAAGAAGACAGCATAGTAGCCACTAGCATCAAAGACCGAATGAATAACAAATTGCAAACCTAAACCCCAAACCTCATTCTGTATGCATATCCCTACTTAGAACACCAATTTTTTTGAAGAAAATCTAGTCTTTGATCTACTCTTCAAAGCTAGACATCTAAAAAACTATACTTAATGAGGGATGTTTTTTAATATACTTTTCCAAGCAGTGTGCATCTGCATCTTATGTGCAAGTACACTACAAGAAATTGCATTTTTCGCAACGCAACAAAATATGTTGCTAAAAGGGAAAATTCGTTGGCAAAGAGTTTTGCCAACACACAAAGCTACATTGGCAACCCGTAGGCAAAAGTGAGTTGGCAAAAGTTTTTGCAGACGAAACTATCATTGCGTTGGTAAAAGTAATGCCTTTAGCGACGAACATAGTCGTCGATAAAAGCCATCATCCATCGTCGGCAATTTACCTTGCGTTGGTAAAAGTCATTCAAATATGATGATTGTGTGGTACTTTTCGCAACACAAATTTGCATGGGCAAAAAATATACTTTTACCAATAGCATATACGTCGGCAAAAGTAAACTTTTGGCGACACATTTACGTTGGTAAATGTTGCCATTTGCCGACGATTTGTTTGTCGCTAAAGCTTTACTTTTGGCTACGACAAATTAGTATTGGCAAAAAATACACTTCTACCAACACAATATGAGTGGGCAAAAGTAACTTTTAGCGACACATTTACATCGGTAAATGTTGCCATTTGCCAACGATTTGGTTGTCGATAAAGCTTTAGTTTTGGCAACGACAAATTGGTATTGGCAAAAAATACACTTTTAGTAACACAATATGAGTGGGCAAAAATAAACTTTTGGCTACACATTTATCGACAAGTTGTTTGTCGAGAAAGCTTTACTTTTTTGTAACAACAAATTTGTAACGGCAAAAAAAATTGAAAATCATAAATATTTTTTTATAAGATTTACATATTTACAAGAGGCATCCCTCAGGCACTACTATTACAAAATAATAACATTGATATTAAATCACAAAAGTTGATGTGTAAGCAAAAAAACACTGCTGAAAAATATGCTTTTGGAAGTGTGGTATAAAACCTATAAGGGTAAACTCACTAAAATACTCAAATACATCCAAATTGTGAACCCATAGTAAAAACAGCAGATAAAAAAATGAAATCATGAAACTAACAACAACCCAAATTTGTAGCAGACCAGCATCTAGTAATGACCGCTTAAAGAACATTGCGACAAGACACCGATGGCAGAGAGCATAATTAAAGATGAAGAACATCTAAGCAACAAGACAATCACTATTGTAGTGTGTTACTGAGTGGAAGCAGTAAAGATGAAACCATATTTTCTTTCTTTTGATAACAAAAATTGAATTTCAACGCAATCACTATTATTGTAGTTAAACAATAATTCTATATTTTTAGTATGTTCAAATTTGTAAATCTACACTTACAAGGATAGATGCTCATGATGCAAATTTACTTTTAACAGATGCTGGGACCACAATACTTTTAAAATCTTCATGCGACAAATAAGTAAATAGTGGAAGGAAAGCTTCACTGAGACCCATTGCTGGCTTTTCTTTTGCATTCAGAACTGATTTAACATACATATCAAGAAATGTTGGCTGTGCAACAAAAAGCAATCAATCAAAACACTAGCTAGAGGGACGTTAAATATAAGTGCAACATAAAATCCGAAATCGCAGGACCTGACATAACATTAACATCATATTTGACAACATTGATAATTTTAGTGCCATTTTAGTATTACTAAACACATCGACATCCAAATTTGTAGAATTTCAAAATGTAATGGTTAATTTGGCACTTGAAATCAAAATTTAAATCATATTCCATTTAGCATGTTCATCATTTTGTGCAAAGTCAAGTTTCTCTATCTTAAAAATTAGACCCCCTCTTTAATGGATTTTATTCTTTAATTAGTAACTAATTTTGCATTACCAAATTGCACTCAATAGAGGAAGTTCCAAAATTTATCATTTTTCAGCACTAGATAGGGTCATCAATAGCCCACAAGAATATAGTTGTTGATACAACAGCTAAAAGAAACGAGCTTCTTACCTTCCATTGATCAAATAAAGAAGGAATTGAACTTGAAAATTCCAGTAAAAGCCCCAACAGTTCCGAGCTACCTTTGTATGGGTTCCTCGCATCCTTTAGTTCTGCAATGTAGGTTTTGTAGATTTATGATGACTGAAAAAATTAAAAATATAAAATGCATAAGAAATTTAGAACTAGAAACCCATAAAAATGATTTAATCAAAACTAGAAAAATGTTAGAGGGGTAAACCTCTGAGAACAAACGAAAAAATGTTCGTTTGCAAGCCCTTCTCTCACGGAAAGATCCTTGAATAACAATATAAAGAAGTGATGCCTGCACTGCAGCCACTCTGTAAAATACATTCTTTGATACTGAAGCAAATTGACTCTTGCTTAGTAGAAGACACGACCACTTGAGAAGTCTGTAGCAGCCTACATGAGACATCAATTTTATTTGCTTTTCCATGACCTGTACAACGGTTGCCGCAAAACTCTTCATAAATGTAACTTCGCCCAAAGCTTTTGTGATCACATCATCAACAGCTTTCCTCGATCCTCGATCATCATAAATACACAAAGTTTTGAAAATCATATCTACCAATACTGACACAAGCTCAAGACATCTGCAGAGTTAAAAATAGAGACTGCAACCATAAGCTCAGAACAAAAGCATGTGTGAATCACATTTCAAAGTAAAGCATGCAAAAAGATTAGCCAAGTACGTTAGGGTAGGTGAAAGGGTAGAGTAGGGTTTTAGAGACAAAATAGGGGATTTTATAGGTATATCATATATGAACAATTTCCTTCTCTAAGCAATGGAAGATTCTCACAAGGTTCGACCAACACCACATAAATATAGTTTCAAAGTGTCATAAAGTTAACTCCTCTCCTTTTTGATAGAAATATTAAAGACATAGTTATATCAGCTAAACTTCTAATTCTACTAGGATAGGACTTTGATTTCAAAATAGAAAGAGAAAGCGTTGATAAGTCCTATTGTCCAACTCATTCTAACCGCCAATTGTCGATCCAATTTGACCAACCCAATTAGCACCTCCTTCCTAGACCATTATTTTTGCGGTGGGTGTGTTCATGGATTTGGATTATGATTGCCACCTCTAGCTATGGCACTACTTCCCCTTTTTCAAATCTTTGTTTCATGTGGCTCTTTAAATTGTTATGTCTCTTCTTCTGAGTTTAACTCCATGAATGATGAAAGGGTTCTCAATTCTCAAAATAAAATTTGGAGATCAACTGATATAGATGATACTTTGTAATCCATGTGAACTTTCCACAAGGACCAATGAAGATATAACTGCTCACGAATTATATTGCAGGAAGATGGTCATTACTTTTTGAAAATTTCAAGTATATATTTTTCTAGTTATTTGGTGTTTACAGATATCTAGAAATTATTAAAGACGAAGGGCTTAAGATATCACAACCAGCCCTAGATTCAGTCAAATCAGAGGTGCATCATCAGATTACAGCATGTGGGAGAAGATCAAATATGCACAGGTAAGTTTATATTTCAAATAATGATTTGCCTTTTATCAAGATACAAATCTGTAGTTACTGTTTGTCTTATTAATATGGATGGTGCCATGTTTGTAGTGGTTCCATGTTGAATCTAATTTATGGATTATTCCCTAGCTCTTATGAGATGGCAGAGGCTGTTAATCTAAAACCATTTTGACACCATTGATATCACTCTATCTGAAGCCATTGATTGCCTCTGCTGGGCTTTCATTTTTTTCATCCATTATTTTTCATAAAGTCAAAGTGGCAACCTGAAAGTGGCAAAAAAGCAATAGAACCATTATCATCAAGATGTAACTCTACTTTTACAGACTAATAACAGACAGTATTCAGAGCCGTGGAAGCATTTTAGTAGCTTTGAAGTTCAGTATTTTTTCATTACTTGTTGATTGCTTCAATCGGTAGAAAACAAAAGAAAACAATCCATAAAGTAATATAAACTATATCAATGACAACAAAAAAAAAAGGACTAAATTTAATATAGATTAATTTGAGGTTACAACAATGATCAAATAGTAGCATGCTACTACAAATAGTCTAGAGTCTACACATAGGAAATAAACCTTGCTAATGAAGCAGCGAGAGTCCCTCTGAGAACACCCTGAAAGAATAAAGAGGCTCAAGTTCAAGTCTCCTTAACATGGAAATATATCAGTCATATATTGTAGGAAATTAATCTCGCCACATCGATGTTATAAAGTGAAAAAAAGAAAATATTGGCACCTAGGTGTTGAATCAACTGTCAGGTAACCACTTGGGTCCTTTGCCATGGGAATCCTGAGTGATTTGAAGATTTTAATGTCTTTGTGAATGGAGTTAGATTTGAGTCCAACATTCTTTTGAATCTTTCTCCATTTTATTAACTACAAAACCATACCTTCTTAGGCATTGTCTCTCCTCCATCTCATACTGACTGAATACAGGTTACACTATACTATACTACTCTCTATCTTGTTGAATACAAGTTCTTTGTCATTATGTAGTTGGGCAGCCAGTGAACACAAAATCATGTTCCAGTTATTGTCTTCCTCTCTCAACCTAGATTCAGAATTGTCTATACATTCCAATCATCCAAAAACTAGCCTTAATTCAAAACCATCCAAAAAGAACTATCCTTAAGTTATAATTGTCCAAAAAGTTATAAACTACCCAAAAACTATATCATATATAAGTTTCTAAACAAGTGTTGTTAAAAAAAATCCTATAGTCTAATAAGTGTTGTTGTTCGTTAAAGATACAGAAGCCACCATCCAATAAATTAGGATTTGATTTGAAACATTTTATAACTAGCATATTCATCTTTATAATTGAACAGAATCATTAACAGATCAGATCAACTAAATCCATGTCTGATCTGTTAACAATCAGACCTATTAGATTCTGATAGTAATTGAATAATCACATTTTAACCACAAATTATTGGATTAGATTCAGCTTAGAATACAGACCATTGATAGGCCTAGTCTCAGGTTTATATTCCTTTTCATTTTAAGACAAATTTTCCAAGGACATCTTGTATTTATGATTTGCCTCACCGCCACCAATGATGCTAATTATAGTTGTATTAGTGACCAATTAAGGTGCTTAAAAAGATAAAATCCACATCAGGGATGTTCTTAGTTAGCTCGCAGAAAAATAATCCCAAGTCTACCACTACGAACTCAAGTGTTATTCACAACGTTCATTTAGAATCTTATAGTATGGACTTAGGGCCATATTTTAATTAAATGAGAGGAAAAGCAGAGGGTAATCAAAATATGAAAATACCTTGTGTATGCTGATATTATTCCATCTTTAGTGAAACTATCTTCTTGTGTGCCAATCTCATGCAAATACAGACAATCAGGATTGCTGCAAGACTGCACCAAAAAAATTTCAATACTCACTCATAACCAATAGTCCAATTTCCAATCAATAATTCAGAAATCATACCACATTTCTCAGCCAGGCATGACAATACTTTGTGGTTCCAAAGCATGCCCTGCAATATGAAATCCCAACACCTATATAAGAGAATACAGAATAGAACATAAATCTTGAATGTAGCCATTTCCCATCTCAATGATCTACCATCCAAGGTAAACCCGTGCACTGATTGAATACATCGAACCGCTTCCTCCTCCTTTGAGTAAGTAATATATTTGGGATAGAAATCACGTTTAAGAACAAAACAGTTGTAGTGAAGTAATGGAACAAAAATATGTAAACAAGCCAGTATCAACATACAACTGGATAAAAAGCAGAAATAAAATGCATCTTCAGATTAGGCAATTTCCTTGTACATATGAACTAATAGAATAAGCAAGAGATTGAAATGAACAAGCAATGTTTGACAAAAACATTTTGAAGTATGTATAACTCAATTTCACTTCTCAAGGAAGATAAAGATAAATACATAAACAAAAACTAGCAATAATGAAAACACTTAGACTTACACACTACAAGTATTGTTTGCAAAATGTTGAATAGCACCAGCTGCTGTCCGAGATATAGACACCTTCAGCACCTTTCCATCTTGACCAAAATCATCTCCATTGGAGAAGTTGCTAATAAAATGATAAAACTGTTAATGAACAGACCTATATCCCTGTTGTGAGGGGTGGTAAGGGGGGAGAGAGAGAGAGAGAGAGAGAGAGAGAGAGCATAAAAGTACACATGTCTTAATCTGCCAGATTAAGAGGTAACCCCACAATGTAGACAAGATTTCGTTGAATCACTCGCACACTACTAAGTTGTTTTCTTCCTTCAGATGTTTTACCTTTTGCCTTTTTGTGGCTTTACTTTTCTCTCCATATTCATCTCAAAAAAACGATAGCTGTCACAACATAGCCAGTCTTCATGACAATAGAATTAACAGGCATAATGTGGTACAACGTAGATTCAGAACATGTCAGCAATTAAATGGCATATATACTAAAAAAATAGCCATAAGCAAATGTGCATTTTCTAGAGGAATGTAAATTTTTTACTATAACACAAACCTTTCTTCCTGGGACATGCCAGAATGGATGCAGATTGATGGAAAATTACACTCAACCAGCAATTTGTTCAGCTCAACAACTCTGCTTATACTTTTGACGAATGCAAACCTTTCTTCCTCTATTATTCCAACTATTATATCAACATAGTTGTGGATTTATAATCCTTGGGAAATTTAAGTATTTGTTAAGCAACAAGCCCACTTCTTGTGATTATGCATGTAGTGCTAATAGCTAATGCCATTCTTCATAAAATTACCTAGCTGTGGCAGAACGAATTTGTCCAGGTCAACAACCAGCAGATTGGGCTGCAAAGATTGTGAAGATTCAAATAAAAAACACTTCATGAGGAAATGCATCTGTCACGTAAGCCTACATAATTGAATCCTCTACTGCTAATGTCTTTGAGCAAATAACAAGAGAATCTCGAATCGTCCCTGGACTAAGGAAAACACTAAAACAATACATTATTGGCCAAGAAAATAAAAATAGATGATAGGAAGATTTTCGAACAAATGGAATACCAAAGTCTAGAGAACTTTATCTCAACTAGTGTCTGCTCAAATACAATGGCAAACAACTCATCCTAATCAAGGAGAAAAAATTTATAGAAATACAATTCAAACAGAGAGTGAAAGTGAGATCCCAAGTAATTATAGCACATTAAATATGAAAGTAACTTACAGACCATTCAAGAACCCCCGAAGTTCTCAGAAGATCAAGCCCATGAGCATATCCACTACATACCATTTATGGAATAAGTTGAACACCAAACATTGTTCTCACTCCAAACACCATAGTTTCTAACATTCTCTAAAAATATTCTACTAATAAAAATAAGTAGTTGCATTCACCTACTAAGGATTAACTAGTTCTGCTAAATCCTAATGAAAGAATTCTTTAGCAATCTCTAACTTAACTATTCTTCAATTTAAGCCAAGTATTGTTGAAAGCTGTTGTAGCAAGTGCATTCACGACATTTAAAAGGAAAGAGTGGGATCAATAGTTAAAATTTTTTTTACTGTTTGCTCCAAAAGATAAAAAATAAAACTAAATAAATAAAGAAGATATGAAAACTGAAAGAGAAAATAAAAAGAACTAAGATTGATTAAGAAGCAAAAAAGATCATCATGAACCTTTACATTCTCCTATCCACGCTCATAATCCATCAATAAAAATCATGTCTTAAGTAATTTGATCTCAAAAATTGCAGCACCCATGAGCAAAATAGATTCATTAAGCATCAATTGACACTCACTGTCAAAACCAACATAGTCAAAACATCAAAAAAACTATTAACTAAAAAGGCTCTCAAAAAGGGGCTCATCTGTATTTACTGATTGCACATGATTGTACCCTTAGCAACATTTCAAGAAAAACATGGTTACAAGTTCATCAAGATTTTCAATCCCATGGTAATAACTGTCATTTCGGAAATTTCAACAAACCTGGGCTTAATTCTCTAAACATGTGAGCACTAACATTAAGGGATGGTCATAAGCAAAAAAGTTCAAGACAGTCGATAGAATTAAAAACTATGTTTGAATTTGTGCCTCCCCTCTCCTTCTATAGTAGATCAAGAGTCATGAAAACAAACTCTGACAAAATTGTGGAATGCTTAAAATTCTAATGTAGGATTTGCCACAACATTGTTTTCAAATTCAGTTTTCTTGTATTCCTAGCTATTCTAGATAACCATTTTTAGTTGGTAGGAAGAGCAACCTCCATCATACCTCATTGAATACCTCAGCATTTCCTGTGAAAACCAACCATGATAAACAGAACTTACAAGAAACTGTGCTCAGATCTGTAACAAGACTCACTTTATGTAACCTCACAAACTCAACCCACACATAGGCACTCAAGCTCAACAAAGAAATGTAGATAGCTGAGCACAAAAAGGAAATAAGGAAAATAACATAAAATAAAAAAGACACTCCAAGAATGTAGATCTCTCATCACTCAACCCACAACAAATAACTCCCTCACAAATAGTACCAGCTCTATTACTGCGAGACAAAAAGCAGTGAGAGTGTAACAGACTACAAGTAAACAGTGACAACTTGCGTGAGAAAAACCACCTGCAAGAAGAAGAAGAAAATAGCTCTGCGATAGTAGCAACAACTACGATGCAAGAATAACAAAGAATGACAAAAGCATTAACAAACCAAAATAAATCCTTATTTGAAGTGCATTACTATCCATTTATGTTTGAATTTAGTGTAATTTATCCTTATCTAAAACTAAAATGTATTAGTAGATGGGAACATTTACATGGTATTTGGACTTTGTTTATAACTTTCTCCTTAATGGTGAATGTACTTTAAGGGGACTGTAATTTAAATGAATTTTTAGGAGGACTTATATAATTTTGTGGTGTATTTAGAGGCTTGTACATGAATCATTCAAGTAACATATGTGAGACATGGTCTAGGCTGCAGCTGATATTGCTCGGTTTTGAGCTTGTGGTCTAGGTTGTAGCCACTGTGGCTTGGGCTGTCCTACACCCTCTTTCATCACCCATCATGTGTGAAGGTCAGAATTTCAGAAAATGGTAATTTGGATTTCATTTATTATTTATTTTTTTAATCCTTGCAGGCATTGCGTGTTAAGGTGATGGATAGAATTGAAAAGAAAGCAGCCTACTTGAAAGAATTGGAAGAACAAGAAATTTCATTTGTCATTTCTTCTCTACATCATAGTGAACATTATTCTAACCAAAATTTGTCAGAGTTTTGAGAGAATATTTCTGAATTATAGGGTAGAATATAATTTGATAAAATACATTTTCATTATAGTGTATTATATGATTGAGATTCATGTGAATGTTAAGGTGAAGAATCAGTGAATGTTAAGGTGAAGAATCAGTGCAGTTTTTTGACAAAAAAACAAGGGTTCAGTTTTGTAGGATTTTTGTTTTAGTTAACATGGCATATCTTTGGTGTTAGTTATTGATCTATATTTCTTTCTCTTGTTTATATAAATATTATAAATCGGTTCATTTTCCTTATGCTAATTTGTTTGTTTGTTTGTTGTTTCCAAAAAAGATTGTAGGTCTCCAAAATTTGATGTTGCATAATCAGCAACTGCTCAAGTCTGGAAATGCTCCTTTTGGAGGGTTCTCTATGCCATTTATAGTAGTTCGGGTACATGTTTCTTTCATTTTTTAGCATATATATAATATGTATACTTTTGTAGTTTTTCATTGCTTTTTCTACTCTAAATAATAGAAGTTTGGTTTTTGCAACTGTCTTATTCAACTTCTAAGAGCACATGGTGATTTATTGAACAATTAGAAGTATACTTATGTTATTTATTTGCTCTGTCATTAAGTTCGTAATATCATTTAAGTAATTCTGGCTCTCATCTAAGTAACTTTTTTCTGGCATAGGAGTAAATTTGTTAGGGGGAATCACATCCCAGTGAAATAGATTTAAAAAAAAAAAAAATTGCACAGATATGGTGCAACTTAGAGTTGCACCCACATAACTTTTGAGTTGCACCCCACCCACCACACAACAACCTCCATGTTCTACAAATGTTTTTTGGTCTCCTGCATTGTTATGGTTGCACTCCACCCACCACACAAGGAGTTGCACTCTCCATGTTTTATAAATTTTTTGGTTTTCTACCTTGCATTTTTATTTCCCCAATATTTTATAGAACTTTACCAAAGGCTTGGGGATCAACCAGCACTCTATTCACTTTTTTATCTTCATCTTCCAAGTATCAAATCCTATTTTTAAAATTCTTTTAGCACTATTAATCTTAAGTAACATTGCAACAATTTGCATGCACCTAGTCTCACAAAGAATCGGCATTCCTCTTTCTTCTTGAGACTTATAGGGGTGATGGGATTCATCACTCTATACTCTAACTTCTGTAATTTATTCATAATGGAATTGGTCTTCTTTGTCTCTTCTTTTCAAGTCGTTGCTTTGTTACGCCTATTTTTTTTACTTTGTTGAACTCAACTAGATGGAACTCTTTCTAGTTGAAAATAGACTAACACTAATTGAGGAGAATTATGCAAATCACAGGAATTGAGGAAGTAGAGTAGATAAGTAGACAAAATATTCTAGTTCCAAAATGGGAAATACAAAAACCAAAGCTAAAATTGAAGGACCACTCTACAAAACTAACATATAAAAACATCTTTCCTAGAAAATAGAAAGCTATTCTAGAAACAAAAGGAGCAACTATTGATCCAATGCTAGCAACACTTTTCTAGTCCCAAAATGGGAAATACAAAAAACAAAGCTAAAATTGAAGGACCACTCTACAAAACTAACATAAAAGCTTTCCCAAAAATAGAAAGCTAATCAAGAAACAACCAAGAGTAACTATTTTTATCCAATGCTAGCAACAATTTTTTGTCCACTTAAGTATTTTCATTTATTTCTTTACAAGCAATAAATTTTGAGGCACCATTCAAAAAGATGCCTGAGATCATGGTGTATGTTGTTTGTTAATGACATAGCTTTAGTTGCCCAAACTACAGGTGAATTTAATGTCAAAATTCTGTGAGAATCAAAATCTAAAAGTTTGTATCAAGTAGGACTAAGAGTACCAGAAGTACAAATTTAACAAAACTACAAATATGAAGGAAATTGCACTTAAAGAAAAATAATTGTAAAAGGGAGAAGCTTATACAGTGATGACTGATTCAAAATTGCACACCAGATAATTGATTCAGTATCTGTAAACATGTAAATGAGCACTCAAGAACTCCATGCATGATTTTATGTCCCCAGTGAAAAATAAGGTATGGTGCAAGTTCTCTAAATCAGAGTTTTATTAGTCTCCACAAAGTCACTCTGCACAAATCTTCCCATAGCAATCAGTTTGAAAATAGATCCAGACCAACCCTCTTGTCGTTTCTACCATGGTGCTCGTCGTGTCTATACCCATTTTGTTATCACTATGCCTAAAATGTCAATTGAGGTTTGGCTCAGTGTTTTAAAAGGCTCTAGGCGTACTGAGAATGAGGATGTTTGGTGGATGTAGCATTGCATAAAAACCGAAGCCATAAATCTAAAAAAAGCCATGTTTAAACTAGCAGCTTGTTTCGAGTTCAAAAAGATCGAAACACTTGCGTAAACGATAGAAGAGTGAATCTAACAGGAACTAACCTTGTTATACACCCCTATGTATGGAAGAAGCCATCCAAACCCATCTAGGAGCAAGTCAGAATCTGCAGATTTTCAATGCTTCTCTTGTCTTTGTTGGACAAGTCATATGCTTTTAATTTGGATGAGAAAGAATAAAAATAAGTTTTGACCAAACATAGCTTCTTCTACAACTGTATAATATCATAATTAATGGGATACAAAATAGAAATAACATTTTAATATTACCCATTGAGTTGGAAGGTATTGCAAGTTCCCATGAAAGTAATGTAATGTTATCACTGGCAAATAATGGTCAACATACTGATTCAAGGGAAACATACCATAAACTAATTTATGTCATGGACAAAACATAGCGTCAACCTACAAACATTTATTAAAAGAGTTTCATAGTCTGAATAAATAGGAATACCATATTTCAAGTCACCAGAAAAGTTAGTGATAGATGGGGAAGCTTGCGATGGGCTGGAATCGAATTGCTGCGTAGTGCTCTGCAATTTAAAATTAAAAAAGAATCAAGAAACACTATGATGTCTCTATTAGTAGGCATTTTCTTACTAATACGTAAAGTCTCGCTTTGCAATTACAAGGTTAGGTTGGGCTAGTCCTAAGTTAAATGACCCCAAATCACAAATCAAGGCCAATGACACGGACACTATGAGGTCTCTATCAAATTTGAAACCAAGAAAAAAAAATTAATGCATATTGTTTGTCATGATCTTCGAGATATACGGTCGAGAAAACATTATGTGATTTCCATGTACATTGATTTTTAGTTAGGCATATTATCAAACAAATGGTATGCCTAATTTGATAAACGCACTAACAAACACAGAAAGCATACAAATCAGTTCAACATTTTCATAGAAGACAGAAAAGCGAAAGACAAGAATTTTACATACCTTGTTGTCCGGATTCGCAGCACATCAGTGACCAACATAAAAATTCAAAAGTGAATGGAATTACAAATAGCAACAGAACAATAGGGAAAAAGGGGTACAAAACACACACAGATTAAGAACAAACATATGGGTTGAGTGTGCCTGTTGTTGAAAGAGTGAGCTGTGAGATTTATACACCGTGGGTACAAAACACACAAATAGGGCTTCGTTTCAGAAACAGAAGGCAAGGAGAAGACCTGTTCTGTTTGTGAAATTCAATCTGGGAATGGAAAGAGTCGTGCTCTCTCAATCGTGGTAGAATAGGCGAGAATTTGGGAATAGTATTTTATATAGAAATCAAATTGAAATGCTTTATACAATCAGGTGATTAAAATATATATATATATGTATAATTATATTTATTTAAAAAGTGTGATTAAAAATAGATAGGAGTATAAAGTATTATTGTTTTAGTGTATATATAATCACACTTTTATTAGAATGTGTGATTAAAAAAGAATATATATATATATATAATCACACTTAATTGAAAAGTGACATAAAAATAAATATTATCACACATAATTAAATTAAGTGTGATTAAAATATCAATCTAATTTTTTTTATCACACTTTTAATAAAAGTGAGATATTTTTATTTATCAAAGTATGATCTTTAACTATTTTTGTAGTAGTTCGTGAAGATTGATGGGGGGAGATTTGATGAGGGAAAAAAAAAGGAGGAAATTTTAAGAAGGAAATGTCCACCATCCGATCACCAGATCACCCACCTAAAAAAAAGAAAAATCAAAACAATTTTTAGATTTATTTTTTTGAAAAAATTAAAAATAATTTCAGAGCAATAAAAATTAAAATTATATTTTAAAAATTTTAAAAAGTATTTATGACCTAAAAGATAAAAATATACAAAAATAATAAAAAAAATTCAACCGATTTTTTTTTAGTTTTTTAGGAAAAAAAATTTGAAACTAGTTTCTGAAAATAAAACCAAAAATATTGAAATTGATAATCTAACCATATTCGTTGAAAAAGTTTAAATTATCTAAAATAGTCATCTTAACTTAAGAGTGTGTTTAGGCTCAATAGGTTCATTTTGTGATCTAATTTAATGATGATTTTAATTTCACAATTCAATAACTAGAATATTTAAAACTTTTTGAAAAATTATAATCAAAAACACAAATCACTAAATCACATCATTCCACTAGCAAAACTTTTACCGACGAATAGTGTTATCGTCGCTAAATGGTTAACTCTTTGCCCACGCCAACTTGTCCTCGCCAAAAGTAAGCACACTAATAGCAACGCTCATTGTGTTGTTAAAACATAAGCCTCGTAGCTAAAAGTTTTGATATTTTGGTGCCAACCAAAAAAATTGGCACTAAAAAAATGTTATGCTTTTTTAGCGACGGTAGCAAATTGCGTCGGTAAAGGTATACCTTTACCAACGAAATTGATCACTGTGTCGCCAAAAATATACTTTTGGCGATGAAAAATTGATGTCGTCGCCAAAAGTAGTCGCCAAAAGTGTAATTTCTTGTAGTGGTAGTTGCTTGTTTTCTACGAATTAGGAGGAATTAGTTGTTGCCTGATCTAGCTTTTGGATATCTTTGCCTGCTATGTCCTATGTGAAGTTATTAACAGTGTTTGGAACTAGAAGTAGTAGCAAACCCGGTTAAATTGTTCAGCCTTAGATATCAATTTGTTAGCTGGGAGGTCATTTTTGTTTTTAATTTTCTTTTAATAATCGCCATCTATATGTCTAGGTTAAAGTTTTTCATTACTTGGCTTGATCAATCGACTACATCATTAATGAGTTATGAATAACAATTATCATTAATGATCAATCCACTAAGCTGCTGCTGCTAATTTTGTGGTCAATGTAAACCAATCCAGCCAGATTTGGTGCTATTTACAGGTGATTTGGGAAATGAGAATGTTGAGGTTGTTAGAAGTATTGCGAAGCTAAAAGTTGCATGATTCTTGGAGTACTCAACAATTTGCTGAAAGGTGAAGCTAAGCTAGGCTACTTGGAGTTGGGAGCTTCTATCTATGGATGTGCTGCTGTGAAGATTATGCTAGCATAATGAGCACAAGGAATTTAAAATGAGGTTGATTCTGGGCTGTGTTTCAGTTTTGCATTTTGATCTGAATTGGTGATCTACTGAGGTCTGTTTTATGGCCCTGTATGCTGATCTGCTGAGGTATTATTTTGCTGGTCTGCTATGCTTAGGTGCTAGGTTTGGTTGGTTGGTTGGTTGTTTTATTTTAGATATTTGGCTGATGGTCTGAATTGGGTGTCTGTTCTTATGTTACTATGGTTTGTTCTTTTTTCGTTGGTCTCTCACCAACTTAGGGGTGCTAGCAAATGATAGGATGAGCTTTGTGGTGCCAATCTAGTTGGGATCATTTAGCTCATTGTGATACTCTCGCACCTCCCTTTTCTTTATTGATGTAATTTGTCTTCTACCTTGTACTTGTTATCCCATCAATAAAGTTTCTTTTTTGCACAAAAAAAAAAAAAAAAAAAAAAAAACGGTTATCTCGTCTTGCATGTGGCTAGTTCATGTATCCATTAGTAGATATACAATTTGAGGGCTTAATGTTGGTAGCTGCTATTTCAAACCTTGGTTATTGAAAATTAAAATTTTAGATTTTTTTGCTTTTTAATTTTTGCTTTCTTTAATTTTGAATAAATGAGTAAGTTTATTCTTATGCTTTTAGCAGCCTATGAACTAATTTTTGTGTATTCATTATTTTGGTTAGAAATTATTTGAAGAGATGCAAAATATGTCAAAAAAGACAGACTAACATAGAAGAACATTTAGAGTTTTTCTCTAGTTTCTTCATTTTTGTAATGAGATTTTTATTGTGTAATCACAGTAAAAAAAAAAACTTTTTATTCCTTAACTTTCTTTGTATATATTTTTATAACATTCGGCTTTCGTTTATGAAATATATGAGGTTATTAGTCTTTATTTGTATGTGATCAATGTTGTGATTCAAATGATGGTTAATAATAGGTGTATTATACATTATTCAAATGTGTACAAATATAATTTATTGTATTTTAATTGTATATCAGATTTTAATCACGATTTATATGCTGTGATTGATAGTCACATTTTATAGGCTAAGACTTATTATCACACGCACTAATTATGATGAAAATGCATATAACTGTGATCTTATCTCGTTATTAATCATGAATTATTTAAGTCCAATTTTAGATTTTATTAATTTTTAATCACACTTAAATATGTGATTTAATGTTTATTATCATGGTTTAACATGTGATAAAACCATCTTTTAATGGCAGTAAAAGAGTGTTAGAAAAGATAACCGCTAGCTAATAATTACACTCTTATATCACACTTTAACAAAATAAAAAACTTTTAATTAAATAATGGAGTTTTCTTAGGTGTGCAACCCACAAAAAGTGTAAGTGTGTTGCACACCATGTGCCACTCACACAAAAGGTGTAAGTGTAAGGTGTAAGTGTAAGTGGAAAGTATAAATGAAATGTATAAGTTGCACACCATGTGCCACTTACACAAAATGTGTAAGTGCAAGATAAAATAGGTGTAAGTGTAATGTGTAAGTGAACACAAAAAGGTGTAAGGTGTAAGTTGCACACTATAACATTACCCTTAAATAATATATATCACATTTAAAACATGTAATCTATTTATTATTTTTTGTAGCAATGATTGATGAAAATTTCAACTAGCCAGAGTTCCCAAGTGGCTTCTCACAGAGACAAATGAAGTCATCGGCCTGAAATCGAACCGGAGAGATTGTTGTTAGAGACCGAGAACCTTATCAATGTCTGTAATCGGCCAAGCTCCTACGCAATCGGACCGGATAACATGTTGTCGCGCAGATAGAGATCTTTGAGGAAGGAGCAATTCAGTAAGGGAGAGATGGAACCGATGAGGCGATTACTAGAAAGATCTAAACGGGACAAGTAAGGTAACCAGGTACAGAGCTGGGGAGGGATAGAACCGGAGAGGTTGTTGCTGGAGAGAATGACAGTCCGAAGGGCGTTGCAGTACTTGAGGGACTCCGGGATCTTTCCGGAGATGTTCGTGTACGCGAGGTCGAGGCCAGCTAGGCGGATCTCTTTGTCGATACTGCAGAAGACGCCGGGGAAACTGCAGAAAAAGCCGGGGGTGGAGGTGTTGGTGAAGTTCCATGAGGAGAGGAAACCGAGTGGGTCGGTGAGAGAGGTCTTGATGCCTTGGAGACATTTGACATCGTCTTCAATGGCGGCGATGATGATGCAGGTGCAACAAACAGTGAGTATTATGAGAAAGAATGAAGAGGATAGTATGAAGAAGAATTGGTTGTTGGAGAAGAATAGGCGGCTGGTCTTCATTGTCGTGGTGGTGATTGTGATTTGGAAATAATGCTAGGATTGCCATTGCTTCCTTTTAACTGCAATCAATCTAGACCCCACTTGCCCAGAAGTTATTGGTTCATCTGATTGGTGGGGTGGATGAGATTTATGATTTTATATTGAGTAATTATAAAATAAGAAAGGATATGATAATTTGTGATTAGCAATGTTAGGTATCATGAAAAAATTTTCATGAAAATAATCATGAAAGTTTTGTAATTCTTAGATTACCTTTAGAATAAAGCACCACACACTAATTAAGGTAATGCAAGGATCATAAATTTTTCATAATTATTTTCATGAAAAAGATTTTATGATCCTTAACTTTTTCTATTTGTGATTGTTCAGAGATATAGTCACGTGGTACCTTAGACTAATCAATAATTTTTCCAACAAACCAACACTATGGGGGAATTATGTAATGAGTTGTGATTTATACACCAGATATACCATCTGACAACCCCAATGATGTCGATGGGGATTAGCTGAAACAAAAAAAAAAAAAAAAAAAATGACACCTCATGGTGTCACCCCACATTGGGGGTAGGAAGCTTTATGCTTATGTAATATTCTTTACGAGTTTGATATCTTTGTGGTGGTCGGTCTATTTTTCGCTTTTATAAGGGTTGTACTTTGTGAAAAATTATTAAGTATTTTTAGGTGGTGTTTGGCAAGTTGATTTGTGGTTAAAATAGTCATAAAAGATAAAATATGTTATTTTAGTCACAACAAACAAAACATCACATTCAACCCATAATCATTACACTCTTCTCTCACAAAAAAAGTCAAAAAAGTCAAAAAAATTCTTCCCAAACCAAGCTTTTTAGCCCAACTAAAATAGTCAAAAAAAACCAAAAAACTAACTCACTTTCCAAACAAAGGCTTAGAGTATTATATGTTTATACTCTTTCATCAATTATTATTCATCATGTCTCCTATATTTCTCAATCATCCAACACAAAATCATAATACTCTACTTTTTCACCAATCATAATACCATAGAAATGTAACCATATTCTCGGAATACTCAATAATCTCCCGTGGTTTGTTGGGTTTGGCTTATTCTGTTTGGTTGATTTTCTAATTTTTGTAGGCTAAATTAATTTGATAATGTAAATATTTTTTATAATATAATTATTCTTCAATCAATTGAAACAAATAAAAATAAAAAAAAAATCTAGACAACACAACCCCGCGATGGGCGTAAGGTTTCATTTGGGATTTGGCATTTTTAATGATTTCTTAGATTTTTAATTCTTTTATAAAGTTGTAAAATGTTATGCATTTTGTTTGGGTTAAGAATTTTTAAAAATAGTTTTTTTTTAATTCATATTTTTTAATGATCTTTAAAAAAAAATTAAATGTACTTAATCTAGATATATTTAAAAAATACAAAACTTGTCAATTTTTTTTTTTAAAATCACTAAGTACAAAAAATATAAAAATTCAATATATTTTAGTATTTTTTTGTAGTTATTATATTTAAAAAAAATTTCTTCATAAATATTTTATTTTTTAAGAATATTTAGATTTGGTGCATTTAAAAAAAATAAAATATCAAAAAATTCACTAAAGATAACAAAATACAAAAATTTAAAAATTTAAAAAGTCAAAAATTATTTTTGTTATGGGCCTTAGTCTTTTAAAAATTGGGCAAATTACATATACCTCCCTCGAGATTTAGTTAAATTACAGACATCTCCTGAGGTTTCGAAAATTACAGATACCCCCCCTGAGGTTTGTATTTTCATAACAAATTGTCCCCTAATTTGTCATGCTAATATAACCTTCAGGGGGATATCTGTAATTTCTCAAATCTCAGAGGGGTATCTGTAATTTACTAAACCTCGAGGGGGTATATGTAATTCGCCCTTTAAAATTCGAACCATTCACTTATTAAAATTTGTTAATTAAAATATTTATATAAAAAATTATGATGATATTGATAGCTATATATTTGAGTTATGTTTATATTATAAAAAATAGAAGACTATTTTTAAAATTATATTTATTCTCTAATTTTTTAAAACAAATATAATTCAAATATATAATTATTGTTATTCGATCATCGTAATTTTTTAAAAAAAGTATTCTTCTTAATAAATTTTAAAAAATAAACGATTCAAATTATTAAAATCGACCCAAAAATAAATTCACCCAGCTTAAATGCTTTTTCAAGTTAAATGATTAACGGAATTCAAATCCTTTCTGTTTAAAATTTAATGTTATGAATGTTTAAAGTGAAGTTATTGATTTGTATTCTTTTTCAAAACAAAGTGTCAGTAGCTGATTAGTTTGTGATACCAAGTTATTGAAAAATTATTACGTAATTTATGGGCATTACGTGATTACACCTTTAGCCAATTATAAATATTGATATTTTTTTTTTACAATTCTTAATTACTTAATATAAAATTATAAAATTTAATTTTTACCAATTAAAATATATATAAACACTACGGGACAGTACCAGGACCAAACCAATAACTTCTCCTAGTCATTAATGTGACATGGTACGATCATGATATCTAATGTAAGTGTTTGGAAAGTGGATTTTTTTGTAAGTTTTTTTAATTATAGAATGTTATTGAAAAAAAAAAATTTGTATTTGAAAAGATAGTTGAATTTTTTTATGATTTGATGTGATGTTTGTGAAAGAAAAAATAAAATAATTACGGAGTTTGATGTGATATTTTATTTGAATTTATTTTTTTATTTTATAACCAATTTATCTTTTAATAAAAATTTAATTAAAAAAAACTAAAAACTAAAAAATTTTCTTTCCAAAAACCGCCATATTTTTTCCAAAGGTTTTGATATGGACCCATAAAATCTAATCTTCACGACTCCGCCTACCTGTGACAGAGAAATAAAGAAAAAAAATACATAATGAGTTATGATGGATTAATTTATGGATTAATTAGAGGTTATGCGAGTCATCTATTTTGAAGTCTTAACCATTAATCTTTCTCCAAAAAGTCGTGACGCGCTTTTTTTTGTTTTACTTATTTTTTTGGGATCAGAAGTCGTGACACGCTAAGTCATCTATTTTGGCCCCGTTTAGTGTAGTTGTTAAAATAACTTATAGATTATAGCTTAATAGATTATAGATTATGACTTTAATCAGAAGTTGTTAATCTGTTTGGTGTAACTGTTGGATTATAGATTTAAATTGCTGAGTAGTATTTGTTAAATAAGCTGTGAAATAGCTTTTTCAATTATTTTTTATTTTTTATTTGTCTACATCTCTCATAAAAAATAATAATAATAATCTATAATCCATTTGAGTCTTTTTCTATTTTTAAAAAAATAAAAAATAAAAAAATTTAAGGCTAAGTTTGGCAAGAGCTTTTTTTGGGTTTTTTGGCTATTTTAGCCACAAAAAACAAAACATCACATCCAACCCATAATCATTACACTCCTCTCTCACAAAAAAACTCAAAAAAGTCAAAAAGCCAAAAAGTCCTTCCCAAACCAAACTTTTAAGCCCAGGCTAAAAAAGCCAAAAAAGTCAAAAAGCCAAAAAGCCAACCCACTTCCCAAACGGAGGCTAAGAGTATAACCATAAATTAACATGTCCACAACAGAAGCTGATAATCAGAAGCAATGGGTGAGCAGCTTCTCAGAATCAATTTTTTTGAGTTAAAATAAGATGTTAGAATCAGAAGCTGTTCGAAATAAGTTTAACTAAACAGTCCAAAATAACTTTTTCAAAATTAAAAGTCATAAATTAACTCTGAAAAACTGAAACAAACACCCCCTTTAAGTCTTAACCATTAATCTTTCTCCAAAAAGTCGTGACGCGCTTTTTTTTGTTTTACTTATTTTTTTGGGATCAGAAGTCGTGACACGCTAATGCACAACGAAGACTTGGGTGACCTTGACTGACGGCGGGCCATATTGATGCTACGGATTTTTTATAAAGATGTAATATTTAATAAATTTTAGGAAAATATTTTGTAGCACTAAAATGCTTGGCACTAATGTCCTTAATTTTCAAAACTGATAACTTTTTTTTTTTTTTTTTTGCCTTAAAGGGAATTTCGGGACATTAGTACCCTGTTTTTTCGAACTAAACATCAAAACCGTAAATTTTATATATTAAAGAATTCGTATTATTAAAACAATTTTCAAAAAATGAGCTTAGGAGCCAAATTAAACGATCCAATTTTAATCTTAAATATGAGACAAATTGGATCCTTAAATCTATATCATACACTCACCTTTCACGATATTTTTTTTATGGCCCATACAATTTTAGGTAAATTACACTTATCTCCCTTAAAGTTTGGAAAAATATAATAAGACTCACAATTTTGATGCAAGTACACTTATCTCAATTTTAGTAAGGTTAAATGGACTGAAACTAATATAAATAGTTTGAAAATATAAAAATACATAAGGTAAAATATACATTTTAGTATAGAAGAGATGTTAAAATCATTTTTTCATCCATATAACTAACAAATTATTGATGAAAAGAATTAAAAATTATATGAATTAAAATATTAAGAAAATTCAATGTAATTATATTAAAGTTGTAGAATTTACTATATTTTTTGTAAACTTCAAGAGAGGTTTGTGTAATTTATCCTGATATTTTTGTTATATATCTACCAAGTGTACTTTTGAGTTTTGATATTATTGTATAAAAATAAAAATAAAATTCTTTTGTGTTAAACTTGGGCCCCAAACATTTTACTTCTTTAATAAAAATTCAAAATTCAAAATTTAACAAATAATGTATAAACAAATTTTATTCTTAAATTATGAGGTGTGATTTGTAATCATGTGTTTTTTTTTTTTTTTTTTAATAAATTTTTAAAAGTTTTATTTCTAACATGTTTTTATAAGATGTGATTGCTAGCCACATTTTTATTTGGATTAAGTTTATCTCAAGTTTAATTTGAATTTTGAACATTATGTTTGGACTCATGAGACTCGCAATAACGTTTTGTTTCGATGATCCGATCTATTTATTTTATAAGATTCTTTCAGTATATCGTTCATGAAAAAAAATTGACTAATCTAAAAATCATAACATTTTCATTTTATCTCATTTGTCTCAAAAAAAAAAAAAAAAAAAAAAAAAAAAGATGGTATATTTTCAAAACACAATTGTTGTCTTTTTTTTTTTTTTAAGAAAACAATCGCGATAAAATAAAAATGTCATAATTATCTGATCAACTTATTGTTTTTCATGAATAATATACACAAATGGCCTTACAAAATGCACGGCTTTGATTATTAAAATGAAACTCATGGTGGGCCTCACAAGCCCAAATGTGATACTCAAGTTTAGATTTGAATTTAAGACTAATTCAACCCTTTTTACTGAATACAAAATACTATCTAAATTGCATTTTTTCTCTAAAGTTTATATTTGATTCATGGATTTGGGGAGTGATTTGAAAAAAAAAAAAAAAATGTGTGACATGTAGATAAAATATAGTTATATTTCATTTACATTTCACCTATATTTTTCTTTTCTTTTTTCAAATTCTTTACAAAATTTATAAACCAAACACAGTCTAAGTGTTTAAATTCAAGGAAAAAATATCATTAAAAATAACACTTCTCTAAAATGTGTATAGTCATTATTCCCATTGATAAAATGTGTATAGTCACTATTGTACACCATCCAATAGTGATAAAATAAAAATAAAAAATCACATTAATGGGTATAATGACTTCTTTTTTCTTTTTCTTTTTTTCTTTTAATTTGTAATAATGAGAAGTTTACACAATTAATTCATAATCATTGTATGTGTAATGAATTTGTTTTTATTATAATTATGCAATAAAGATCATCTGATTCATTTGATATTGCCTTTGGAGTGTATTTCTCTTTCGTTGCTACACAAGAGTCTAGTTGTTGGTACTTTGTCTGCTATTTTTGAAATTTATATATATATATATATATGTATGTATATATTATTTTTAACATTAGGTGGGATGTTAACAAGTTTAGGACAATTCTAATGGGTTATCTAAATACGTTATTGTTCGGTCATCTGTAATCATTTATCAAATGTTTCATCAAGTTTATTTGATGATAAACACCATAAAACTCAATTTTAACTCTTTCATCAAATTAATATCAAATGATGGAAGAACCAAATCTCTTGTTAAATCAAGGAAGTTTTTATCCTTCATCAAATTTTGTAGGTAGCCGTTGGGCCAGACGTTCGCTCGAACGTTCTTGCGGACATCTTTCCGAACAATCAAGCTTTTTTTATCTCAACATCAATTTTTACTCATGGTTGGACATCCTCCCAAACATCCTTTCGGACGACTGAACTTGTAACAATATTTGATGAAAATTTCTTTTTATTAAATTTTTACTCAAAATTTAATAAAAAATTTGACACAACCTTGAAAATGCTCTTAGACATTTTATCTTGCCTTGAGCACCTATCTCGCACTTGCTAGTCAAACAGTTAGCTGTTTAGCCTCGCTTCATTTTTGCTAGTTATCTCCTTCTTTTTTTTTTTTTTTTTTTTTTTTTTTTTTTTTTTTTTTTTTGGGAAAATGTAAACTAAAAAAACATAGTTATTTAAAATGACTAGCTGAATAGAGATAATATTGGAATAAAAGTTAGCGTTTGATTTTGTTTTGAAATTGTGATTTGGATCCAAAAAAAATTTAAAACTCATAATCAAACATATAACTCAAAACTAAATTCAAAAGCTATTTTCAAAACTCATAATCAAACTCTTCTCAAAACTGTACTTAAAAAAGAAAAAAAATCAAATTTTTTTTATTATGTTGTTTAAAATTATTTTTTAGATTATATTTTTTTTCAAAAAATGTATTTTTTATTTTTATTTTTGAATAAAAATATTTTTTCCATTATTTTTATTTTTTCAAAAAAAAATATTTTTTATTTTTTAAGTATTGGCCAAATAATTTGTTACAATTTAAATATACATGGCGATCCAAAAACATTTTAAATTTAAAAAAATTAATAGTTATCGAAAAAGTTTTAAAAAAAAAAGTTTGAAACAATATTTAAAATATTTAAAAAATAAAATAAAATAAAAAATCTAAAATAAAAAATAAAAAATATATAATTAAAATAATTTTTTTTTAAATTCTTAAATATTTAAAAAAAAATACGTCGCACAAATGTCATAAATACAACTTATATTAAAAAATATATATTTACAATAAAAAATATTTACCCTAATAAATTAAAATTAAGAAAATTTTTAGATATTTAAAAAAAAAAATTTGTTAATTACAAAAAAAAAACCCAAGGCTTCGCTTGTTTTTGAATTTAAACCTCAAAGTTTCAATTTCGACAAATTAATTCCTATAATTTCATCCGTGTTTTAATATGAACCTTCAGTCCATCTTCATCTCACTTCATCTTCTTCCTTTTTTTTAGATTCAAACTCACCTGTTTAAACTCCTGTATCTCTCTCTCATCGTAACTCTATTTCGTCTCATTTTTTGCGTCGTTGTATTCACCTCATTGCCTAGTTTTCATTTCACCTCTGATACGTCTTGTTTCATCTCTTTTTGCATGCCATCGGACCTCTGAAAATTGGCTAAAAATAATATTTTTCTCTTTTTTTATTTTTTATTTTTTTTACGACAATATTTTTAGTTTCCAATCAACCATCATCTATTGCTTCTCTGAAAACAAATTGAGAAGTTCTTACATGATTATCTATGTGTATATATGTGTATATATGTGTGGGGATATATTTTCTGAGTACCAACACGTGGCCGAGGTGACACCGAAGTGTCAGCAGAGTTCCCCACGTGTTATGGTAGTTGTGCCGAGGTTATCTCGGCTAGGCCGAGGATACCTCCGAAGATATCGGAGTCCGAGATAAGCGGATAAAGGACAAGAGTCCTAGAATGAAGAGGAAGCTCAAACCTGGATGTGGACAAGAGTCCAAGGTTGGGGGAAGACTTCAGTTTGGGGTAAAGATAAACTCTTAGGGAGTATGTCTTAATTCTACTGAGAGTCCTAGATTAGCAAGAGTCCTAAATCCATTAGGACCGGGTTCCTGTTGGGACTAGGATTGGATTGGCTATAAAAGAGAGGCACCCCCATGGGTCTAAGGTACGTTTTTTATGCTCAAGCTAGTGAGTTAAGTACTTGATTATCTTTGAGAGATATACTGACTTGATCGTCGGAGTGCCCCCGGGTGGAAGAACCACCATCGGAAACTTCTCTTTCTGTGCAGGACAGCAGGGTGCCATCTATTCTGCCTGTGTTCTACCGCTGAATCACTAAGGAGGGCAGTGTGGTCAGAAAATCACTCACACAATTTGGCGCCGTCTGTGGGAAAGAAAGAAGAGTAGATGGCTAATAACGCGCAGAAGGAAAATATTGGGGACGACACTCCATCTGGGAGTGGAAGACTGTCGATCCTAATGTGGAAGGAGGCGCATAACGAAGAAACTCGTGATCGAGAATCACGTGAAAAAAAGACGTCGGTCGACGGCGACACATCAAAGAAAGCGAACCGAGCAAGTACTACACGAGGATGACCTCTGGACTGGAAAGACAGATGTCCGAGGAGGGATGAAGAAGTAAAGGAGATGGCACATAAATGGTGACCTTCAATCGTTAAATCAACTTTATGATGCGAGAATAATGTCATGCACGCCATAATACCCGCTGCAGACACACCAATGCCAAAGAAGAACGCCCAAAAGAAGGGACGAAAGAAGTCCCCCTCAAAGATACGAGGAGCGGAAGGCACTCTCACCGACCATCCAGGGAGGTCGGCCGAGAAGAGCCGAGGAGAGAAGAGTCCCGAAGGACACATCGTGAGAAGGATGCAGACCCCAAAGAACATCGGCATGTTCCGGCGTGTTGTGTTTGATGCCTGCGGAGAAGGATCAAAAGGGGGCCACCATGAGGCCGAGAGTAGTGCGCCAAAAAGGCTGAAGTCCATTGACAGCCGGGCTGCAGGGAGAAGTAAAGAGGACTTGAGAGACTACCTCAAGAGGAAACAGGAGAATGCTGGAGCCGAAGTAACCTCCCCGGTTAAGCCGAGGACTCCATTCTCGACGGAATTGGACAAATTGTGGCACCAAAAAGATTCAAAGATGCCAAGGTTCCAGATATATGATGGTAAGTCGACCCTAACTTCCATGTTGGATTATTTTTGAATTCAATGGCGTTATCTAAGGAACGAGCCGTTGTTTCGCAAAGTGTTCCTTCATCCTTTGGGGAGATTGCATCGATTGGTTCCACAAACTACCAAGGAGCGTAAAGAATCGGAAGGCTGGCCGAGATGTTTGTGGCCAGGTTCATTACAAACAAATTGCAACCTTTGGGGGTGGTTGCATTGATGGCCCTGAAGATCGGCAAAGATGAGACCCTCAGAGCCTACGGAAGGGGGTACTACGAGGTGTTCATTCGAATACGAGTGCAACCAGAGGTGGCGGTCGTCTCTTTCAAGAACGGCCTAAGGATGACCGCCCATCCGCGAAGTCATTAGCAAAAACCCCGCCAAGAGTATGGAAGAGCTCATGGCGAGGATTGAGAAGTATGCACGAGCCGAGGAGGATACCTCGGGGAACAAGGAGACAAAGACAGAAAAAGGCAACGGCTCGCCGAAGCGAGGCCGAGGCAACAATGGACAAAACAAACAGGAGACAGAGTTGAGGACTAAACAAGCAGTGACGACGGTGTTTCGAATTCCGATCCAAAAGGTCCTTGACCAAATTCGAAATCAGCCCTATTTCAGGGCGCCGGCAAGAGCACAAGGAGAATTCATGGGGAGAAACCTCGGTAGGCGTTGTGCCTACCATAATGAGCAGGGCCACCCAACTCAGGGCTGCAGGTCCCTTAAAGCACACTTAGAAGATCCGTCGACAAGGCCATTTAAGAGATCTTGTGGATGAGGCCGAACCGAGGAAGAACAGCAGTTGCCTCAAGCACCAGCACCGCCCCAAAGACAAAGAACCACAGCAAAGGCGGACCTCGGTGGTTAACGTGATCCACTCAACGGTGAAGCAACACGGCATTCGGGGGGAGAGGCAGAGGGTGAAACATCTACAGCATGCCAACCAGGTCGGACTGAAAAGACCCCGGCCCGAAGATTGCCGAGGACCTATGATCACCTTCACAGAAGCCGACCTAGACATGGTTCAGCACCCGCACAATGATGCCTGGTAGTATCCTCCGGGTTGGGGAGTGCCAGTGAAACGCATCTTGATTGATCAAGGCGACTCGCGACATCATGTATGTCGATGCTACAAGGAGTTAGGCCTTCACCACGATGACATGGAATCAAACGGCCCGATGGTCGGCTTCAATGGAACGCCGACGCGTGGCCTTTTAGGCGCAACAAGCACGGAAGTACAAGCCGCACAAAGAAGGTGAGGACAGAATTCATTGTGATTGATACGCCTTCGCCTTACAACATCATCCTGGGGAGGCCGTGGTTGCATGCAATGGGGGCAGTTCCCTCCACCTTGCATCAACTGCTACGATTCCCAACAGAACATGGGATTGAGGAAATCGAGAGGAGATCGCCAGAAGTAAAAATCGCCCATGGCAAAGAATGAAGTTAACTCGCAAAGATTCGAGAACCGGCGGCGAGAGGTTGAAGAAGAGGACATGAAAGTCCTAGATGATGTCGCAAGGAGCCGACCGAGAAGAGTGAAGCATTGAAGAAAGTCTTCGCCCAAGGGTGATGAGGAACGCTTCTTTCTTCTGACAGATTAGCCAAGAAGAAGAAAGGAGTTGGAAGCCTTCGAGAAAGAATATTGAGGTGTTCGCCGACACCTTATGAAATGCCCGCATCGACCCCGAGGTCACATGCCACAGACTCAACGTTGACGGTCGGCCAAACCCGTAATACAACGAGCGAGAGACCGACGCTTGATACACGTCGGCAAAGGAAGAGGAAGTAGATAGACTTCTAGAGGCCAGGCCATCCGAGAAGCCAATTATCCGACGTGGTTGTCAAATACCGTGGTAGTAAAAAGAAGAATGGCAAGTGGAGGGTCTCGAGACTTCACAAATTTGAACAAAGCTGTCCCAAAGACAGCTTCCCTCGCCAAAGATCGACCCGGTTGGTGGGACGCCACATCCGACATGGTAGGATGAGCTTCTTGGACGCATATAGGGGGTATCACCAGATAGCAATGTACCCCCCGGATGAGGAGAAGACAGCGTTTATTACTCCCAAAGGTCTGTACTGTTACAGAGTCATGCCCTTCGGGTTGAAGAACGCAGGAGCAACTTACCAAAGGTGACCGGATGTTCAGACACTTGATCGGCCGAACTGTGGAAGTCTACATCGATGATATGGTCGTGAAAACCAAGGAACCGAAGGATCATCTCGCTGACTTAGAAGAGGTCTTCAACATACTCAAAACATATCGGCTCCGACTAAACGCATCGAAATGCGCGTTTGGAGTCGGATCCGTAGAAGTTTTGGGGTACTGGTGACAAGAAGGGCATTGAAGCCCCCAGATCGATCAAGGCCATTCGAATTACAGAGTCCGACATCGCTAAGGTGTTCAGATGCTTCGGAAGGGCCGCATGACCCTAAACAGATTTATAAGCGAAGTTCGGACAAGTAAACCTTTTTCAACGTGAAAAGGCCACGATTTTTATGGACGGAGGAATGCGAGGCCGCTTTGACCGACCTGAAGAAGTACCTTACCTCGCCCTTCCTCAACGCCTCAACACGGGAGGAACCGCTCTTATACCTAGCGCTTCAGAGCACGCAGTGAGTGCTGTGATTATCCGAGAAGAAAAGGGCGAACAGAAGGCAGTTTACTATGTGAGCAAGACCTTGGCTAACGCAGAAACAAGGTATCTGCCATTAGAAAAATTAATGCTGGCCTTGGTAATGGCTTCAAAGAAGCTGAACCACTATTTTCAGGCTCACAAGATAGTGGTTCTGACAGAGCACCCATTAAAATCCTTGTTGCAGCAAGGAGACTTGACTGGAAGAATTGCAAGATGGGCCGTTGTTTTGGGCCAATATGACCTGGAGTTTAGGCCGAGAACCGCAATTAAGGGCCAAGTCTTGGCCGACTTTGTGGCCGAGTTCTCACCAGAATACATCGAACATCGGGCTCCGTCGAGCCGAGATGAACGATGCCCAGACAAGGAAAGAGAAGCCCAGCCAAAAGCCAAAGAACCAAAGAAGGAGAAACTCGCACTGCAAAGATTTACATCGGCAACTCCTTTCAACTTTTTGTTGATGGGAGCTCAAACCGGGGGCGGAGCCGAGTAGTGTTAATTTCCCCCGATGGGGAGGTATTGGAGCAGTCAATTCGACTGGGGTTCAAGGCCTCGAACAATGAGGCGGAGTATGAAGCATTGATTGCTGGATTGAAGCTGGCAATAGCAGCAGAGGCAGATGAGGTAATTATTTTTTGTGATTCACAACTTATAGTAAATCAAACTACGGAGAGTTTGCTCGAGATGAAAGAATGTCGATACGAAAAGAAGTCATCAGTTTGGCGGACATGTTTCAAAACCGCCGACTTCTACAAAGTTAGCCGAGATGATAACAACCATGCCGACGCTATTGGCCAATTTGGCAAGTTCAAGACAAACCGAAGACAAGGACAATAATGATTGACTACCTACTGTGCCCAAGCATAGAGCCACCGAAGGCAATGCAAGAAGCATTATGCGGATTTGGGACCAAGCTGGATGGATGCAATTGTTGCATTCCAAAAAGAAGGCAAGCTGCCAGAAGATCGGAAGGAAGCACACAAGGCCAGAATGAAGTCGGCAAGATTCAGTCTGACAAACAGGCGACATCTGTCTGTAAGATCCTTCATGGACCTCTTTAAGGCGTACACCCTCTTCAAGTCGAAGACTTTCGCATTTAAATTCACGAAGGAGTTTGTGGAAGCCACTGTGGGCAGATCGTTAGCACATAGGGCCATTACCGGGGTATTGGTGGCCCTATATGCGTAAAGATGCAAGCTATGTAAAGAAATGTGAACAATGTCAGAGGTTTGCACCATTGATACACCACCCAGCTGCTGACTTGAATCCTGTTTCCAGCCCTTGGCCATTTGCCCAATGGGGCATGGATCTTGTTGGAAAAATTGCCCTGCAACCTGGGCAGCGGAAGTACCTACGGTGGCTACGGATTACTTCACAAAATGGATAGAAGCGAGCCTCTTGCCAAAATCCGAGATGTGGATGTGAAGAACTTCATCCGGAAAAGCATCATTACCAGATTTGGGATTCCAAGAGCAATCGTTGCCGACAACGAACACGCTTTGACAAAGAACTCATCAAGAATTTTTGCGCCAAATTCAAGATAAAAATTACTTCTCAACACCAAGCTTTCCCCAAAGTAATGGGCAAGTCAAGCATCAAACAAGGTCATTCTAGATGGAATAAAGAAGAGGCCGCAGACCAAAGGGAAGTGGGTAGACGAACCGCCTAACGTGCTCGGGCATATCGCACTACGCCGAGAAGATCAACAGGAATCCCCTTGCCATGGCTTATGGCACTAAGCGATCATTCCATTGGAGATCGGCATCCCAGGATCGAGAACACAGGAGTTGAGGACGGGTCTAATGATGTGCTCTTAGCCGAGATCCGGACCTACTAGAAGAAAGAAGAGAGAGTCGCAATCCAAATTTTGCAAAGATACCAAAGAACACTTGCCAAAGCTTATAACAAGAAGGTCAATCCAAGGGATTTTCAGGTCAACGACTTAGTCTTAAGAAAAGTGGTCGGCAATAAGAAGGATGCCAGAGAGGGCAAACTTGGCCCAAACTGGGAAGGCCCCTACAGAATAATTTCGGTGTTAGGGAATGGGGCATACCGGCTCGAAGATAATGAAGGCAAAGCACTGCCTAGACCATGGAACACTTGTAATTTAAAGTTTTTCTATCATTAGATATTGTTTGATTTTTTCTTGCCGATATGATAAATAAAATCTTAGCAGAATTTCTCTGAACTTATACAACTTGGCACGATGTTGAATAATGAGAACCCAAGAGGAACTTAGGTTCACATTGGGGGCAGAGAGAAGACATTAGTAATGCTTAGCCGAAGTTAAGCTGAGATAAATTCCTTATCTTTACTTGTTGAAATTTGTAGCAATTTACAAGTTAAAGTTAAGCTGAGATAAATTCCTTATCTTTACTTGTTGAAATTTGTAGCAATTTACAAGTTAAAGTTAAGCGGAGATAAATTCCTTATCTTTACTTGTTGAAATTTGTAGCAATTTACAAGTTAAAGTTAAGCTGAGATAAATTCCTTATCTTTACTTGTTGAAATTTGTAGCAATTTACAAGTTAAAGTTAAGCCGAGATAAATTCCTTATCTTTACTTGTTGAAATTTGTAGCAATTTACAAGTTAAAGTTAAGCTGAGCAATTTACAAGTTAAAGTTAAGCCGAGAAGATTCCTTGACCTCGCTTGTTGAAATTTGTAGCAATTTACAAGTTGAGCAAAGATTATGGTCTAAACACTTGAGTAAAGACAGTCTCTTGCCGAAGTAAAATTTGCAGGTGTAATGCCCGAGGTATGTTACCCGAGGAGATTGCGCAAAAAAGGAAGAATCTGGAAATCATGCAAAATATTCTAAGTATAGAATCATTCAGAAGCAGAAAGAAGGATTAAAAGCCTGAAGCATTCAAGAATAAACAGCTGCATAAATAAGTTGTTTACAAGCAGCAGAGAGGCACATCGGCCTCGATGAACAACTTACAAAGAAAAGAAAACAAAGTACAAGAAATAGAAGAAAACAAAAAGCGTGGTCTGTCCTTCTTCAACTTGGAATGAAGGTCGATGGAACCTCGGAAGGTTACGGAAGAACCACCTCGGTGTCTTTTGGGTCCACAACCTCTGCATCTTTTCACCGAGTCCTGTGTTCTTTATTTGCCACGACCTGAGTGTTTGTCACCTACAACCTCGCGTCGATTTCGGCTAAGGTTTCATCAACACTTCTCCCAATTAGAAGCATATCGAAGACAGCGAACCGAGCGCCTTCCTTGGATTGCTTCTCGACCGTTCATCCCCGTGAGGTCCAAAATGGGTCGGCCTTGGGAGGATTTGGCCTTCCTCACCAAGGGTTCATCTTTATCTTCATCTTTTCTTCATCTTCATCCTCGCTCAGATTGATTCATCTTGGCTTGGAGATGGAGGAAGTGGGCAAGGAAGACGCAGGCTTTCGGTCTTGCGCCATGGCGAAGTCGATCGAAGATCAAGCTTTTGGTCGAGCATTCCAACCTAGGGCGTATCCTTTGTTGCAAGCTTGCTTGACACAAGCTTGTAGTCTTCAAAGAACGTCCGCCATGCCTTGGTTGTAGGCGCCGATTTCAAATTTTTTGTGGCGAGCATCCTAAGTTTTTCGGCCTCGGCCTTCTTAGCCTCGGCTTCCTTTTTTCTCGGCGGCAACTTCCTTGACGCTTACCTTCGGCCTTTGAAGAGCAAGTGATTGGGCCTTTGTGGCGCCTACCGCTTCTTCCGCTTTTTTTCATCCTCGCTTGATCTCTTTTTGGGTCTTTTGAAGGGCAAAGAACTCCTTCTTTAATTGAGAGCTCCTCCCTTGTTTCAAATGCCTTAACAGAGAAGGCGTGGGCATGTTGAACCCGACAGTTTATAAAGACAAAGGTTATTACAGAGTGAAAATGATGTTTTACAAGTATGAAGATAAAACAAGATCATCAAAGTTCAAGACTTACTTGGGCGAGCGTTGCAACATGAGAGCATAGTTCTCATATTCACCGATCTTGGAGTTTTTCTCAAGATCACCTTCGATGAGAACGGCCATGCTGAGTGCCACGCCGACGTTAATGTCAGAG
Organism: Camellia lanceoleosa; assembly: GCA_025200525.1. Taxonomy (NCBI): domain Eukaryota; kingdom Viridiplantae; phylum Streptophyta; class Magnoliopsida; order Ericales; family Theaceae; genus Camellia; species Camellia lanceoleosa. The sequence goes on from CM045769.1 coordinate 109,066,918, forward strand.
GCGCTTTCATTGGCATAAACTGGCCTGTCCTCAAGTGTAATTTTGGGCTCCCAGGGAACTTTGGGAACCCTGGATCCCGAGGTTGAAGGCTTTTGCTTTTTCGGTGGACCAGATCCAGAGGGCTGCGTCTCAGCCGACCTCTTCACAGGAGCATAGGTGGTCTTCCTGCTCTCCGCTAGCTGGGAGATCGGCAGGGCGTCTACCAAGATCGCCTTCAAGAGAGCCTTAGCCTTTGAGCCTTTTGGTTCTCTTCGGTTTTGGTGGGGCATAGTTTGAGTGGCTCATCCTCCATGTCATCTGGCAGTCGGCCAAGAGATTGAGCACCGCTTTTCTTGGTCTTTCCATTTCAAATTTGTTTTGACGAGTCTGCGTCGCTTCTTTTCGAACTGGTTCAGACGTGGAAGCAACTTGTTCGATGGAGGCGCTGATGAGGAGGTGCTCCTCTTCCTCTGTCTTGGAACGTCGGGCAACTTTGAAGTATATGTGGGGATGAAGTTCAAGACCAAAGGGGCCTTATGCTTTCAAGAGGAGGTCCAAAAGCTTTTTCGAGTTCGAGGAAGTAGGATCGACGAAAGTCCTGGGAGGATTTACGAACGTCTGCAAAAATGAACAAAACATGAGAAAGATAAAATATTTTGGAAAATTGGAGAAAAAAGCAGCTTAAGTAGTTCGAGATGGGCTCTTACCCTTGCCCTCCTTTTACTGCTCGTGGGAGAGGAAAAGGTGGACTTCTTCACAGGCCAAATTCAGCCTCAAGGACAATAAGATAATCCTCAAGAGCCCCTTTGTTGGAGTCCGGGAGCTCGGCTACAATCTTATATTCGGTAGACCTCGGCTTGAGGTAATATCTGAAACCTTTCTCCTTAAGGTTAAGGGCACTCATGGTGTAACAATCTTGGATATCGGCAAGAGTGATTCCAACACCCTCTTGCCGAGCTAAAGCTATTATTCCGATAAGGGTTCTATAGGCATTTATGGTAAGTTGCATGGGGTTGAGGTCAGTAGTTAAGGACCTCCGGAAGAGGATATCAAGAGGGAACCTAAGTCCACACCGACTAAGGCGACTACAGGAAAGGCATTTTATCGCCATCGCATAATGGAGTCCTCCTCCCCAGCTAGTCTGAGTTGGACGTCATCTGGAATGGAGAATTCTTCCCTAAAGTGTTCTAGTTTTGTGGGGGTATCCCCCCTATGTTTCAACACACCCATGGCCTTTATAAGTGTTTGGCTCTGAAATGAGTATTCCTAAGGGTTTTAAGGACCTCGGCTAAAACCTGAGTACTGAGTGTTTCAGTTCTTTCCTAGAGATTGATGGTTCTACAACAAATCCCAAACTTAAGTCTACGAATAAATGAGAATGGAAGGCAGAAAATCTGGAAAACAGGGAAGCAAAAGAAGTTTCAGATTCAGGAATACAAGAAAGTGGAAGGCCAAAAACAGAAGTGAGATGGTGCAAGTATTCAGATGCAAAATCAAGAAATAATTCAAGAAATACATGACAAACAGAACATTAGAAGCGAGAAGAACCGATAACGATCAAAGAAATGGAAAAGAAGGGAACAGGGGCTTACCAGAAAGGATGAAGCCGAGATGAGTCCTGCCGAGGTCAAGTGACTTAGGCGACAGCGGCTTGAGCTCCACAGAAATGGCAAAGGCAGACCTAATGCAGAGCTTCGAGCTTGGGGCAATGGAGGATTCGAAAGAAAAAAAGCTTCAGAGAGAGAGAGAACAAGAATTTCAAAATGCAGAAGTGAAGCGAAGGAGAGAGAGACAAACGTTTTTGTCAAAAGTGAAGCGGCGGCAAAACAGCAATAATGACGCCTAGGGTAACTCATGCGCCAGACGGCGCAGGTAGAGAAAAGACGGCTTGTAGGCGCGTCACTGGCACGGACCAGTAAGAATGAAACGCGTCCTCAGAATAGTTGAAGATTGGTGTATGACAGCTCATACACGTAAGGGAATTGATTTGAATCTGAAGAGGACATGCCGTCCTGGAACGAATGATCTCGGCTAAAAAGTTCTTAGGCCGATGTGCGGGATAAAATTCGAAGATAGGTTCCATCACCTCAGAATGCCGAGGTAATAGAACCTAGGGGGCAGTTGTGGGGATATATTTTCTGAGTACCAACACGTGGCCGAGGTGACACCGAAGTGTCAGCAGAGTTCCCCACGTGTTATGGTAGTTGTGCCGAGGTTATCTCGGCTAGGCCGAGGATACCTCCGAAGATATCGGAGTCCGAGATAAGCGGATAAAGGACAAGAGTCCTAGAATGAAGAGGAAGCTCAAACCTGGATGTGGACAAGAGTCCAAGGTTGGGGGAAGACTTCAGTTTGGGGTAAAGATAAACTCTTAGGGAGTATGTCTTAATTCTACTGAGAGTCCTAGATTAGCAAGAGTCCTAAATCCATTAGGACCGGGTTCCTGTTGGGACTAGGATTGGATTGGCTATAAAAGAGAGGCACCCCCATGGGTCTAAGGTACGTTTTTTATGCTCAAGCTAGTGAGTTAAGTACTTGATTATCTTTGAGAGATATACTGACTTGATCGTCGGAGTGCCCCCGGGTGGAAGAACCACCATCGGAAACTTCTTTCTCGTGCAGATGTTAGGTGTCATCTATTCTGCCTGTGTTCTACCGCTGAATCACTAAGGAGGGCAGTGTGGTCAGAAAATCACTCACACAATATGTATATATATATATATATATTTGTTTGGTCATATGAGATTTGAAAATTAATTGAATTGGATCTTTTTTTCTTAGTTGGAAATCAAATAAGTAGTTCCATGTGAGTGTATATATATATAACTCTCTGTACATATGAGATAACAATTAACATGATTTTACATTCTTCACTAAAAAAAAAAAAAAAAGAAAAAAAAAAAAGAAAAAAACAAAGAAAAAAAAGAGGAGAAGTTTCAATGTGTGTAAATATTTGTATCAGTTAAACAGATTCAGAAATTAATTGAAATAGAATTTTTTTTTCTTTGCTGCAAATAAAGAAGTTTTCATTTGTGTGTGTATGTATATATGTGCATCTGTTTGTTCATGAGTTTTTTTTTTATTCAGTTCATATGAGGTTTGGAAAATTAAATGAATTGATTTTGTTTTATTTGTTGAAGATTAAAACGACAAAGAGGGAGGAAGAGAGAGAAAATGGTGCTGAGCTGACTTGACGTTTGGTAGGGGCGTTAAAAATAGGTCGGGCTTCCCTCCAGTCGATGATTGAATTGTAAAGTGTTGTTAGATTCGTAAGGATCCACCATGGGTCTCGTTTTGATAATCCGAACCATCCAATGTGTAGAATTTATCAAGTACTATATGCCTGTAAAAAATCATGTTGATTAGATATCGATAGCTATCTCAACGCATCAAATTTTTGTCAACCGTTTATTTTTTCACCGTTCTTTTTTTTTAATACAAAACTAATTTGATCACGTAACTATCGATATCAGATCAACTTGATTTTTTACAAATATATAGTACTCAACGAGTTCTACATATTAGACAGTTCAGATTATCAAAATGCGACCCGTGGTGGGCCCCCACGGGCCTAATAGCACCCTCTAGTCCGATTATGGACTGGAGGGAAGCCAAACCCTTAAAAATAAGATTTTTCTGTCGTGATAGCAGCAAAAAAAAAAAAAAAAAAAAAAAAAAAAAAAAAAAAAAAAATTGAAGAAGAAAAATCTTATTTGTAGCCAACTTTCGGAGCTTCAATGGCATGCCAAAAAAAAAAAAAGGAACAAGGTGTATGAGGGGTGGAACGAAAATTAGGCCATGAGGTGAATCCAACAACACAAAAATGAGGCAAAACGGAATTACGACGAAAGAGATACAAGAATTTGAATATGTGGGTTTGAATCTGAAAGGAGGAAGAAAATGAAATGAGACAGAAATGGACGGAGATAGATGAAGGGTTCATATTGAAACATGGATAAAACTTCAGAGTTTAATTTGTCAAAATTAAAACTCTGGGGTTTAATTGAAAAACATACGAAACCTTAGGGATTTTTTTTGTGATTAACTCAAAGAAACTCAAAAAAATTTAAAATATAACTTAAAATTCAAAAACTCAAAATTCAAAATACAACTCAAAACTTTTTTCAAAATTTATAACTAAATAAATTTTCTCTTTTCAAAATTCATTTTAAAAACTTAATACTCAAAGTACAATTCACAACTCAAATTATGATTTAAAAACTAAACCAAATGATAAATTTTCTAAGGAGTTTAGTTGAAATAAAGAGTGTACTCTTTAAAAGCACTTGTAGCTTTGAAGTTGCTCCTAATAAATTAGGTTAGCAAAAAGTATTTGATGTTTCTCTGTAAGCTTGAATTCCAAATGTCTCATTAAAAAATTAGAAGTATAATTACTTGAGTTACGCTGAAATTCTTTGACACACATTTATTTAGTTTGATGTTTTGGACAATTAAAAAGCTATTCCTTTGACACTTTCACATTGTGATTGTACACTTGCAAGTTAGTATAACTAAATTTTAACTTCAATAGATTTGACTTAATAGATAGAAAAATAATAATTATAGGACTTATTACCAAGAGGTTGCAAATTTGAAACTTAGGAGAATCAAACATCTCAAATTTTTGTATTATTGGATGTTTGTCTAATCGTTAATTTCAGAATTTTGAGATTTAATTGAAGTACGCATAAGTTGATGTGAACATTCAATTATAAAAATTAAAAAAAGAAAAAAGTGCAACTAAATTCGCAAGGTAGGCCGCTATTAATCTGTTACGCTAGGTCATGCACTAACCGGGACACGACCTAGTCATAGGGACTATAGTTTCATGCAGTATTTCTGACTTTAATATTTTATCTATTTGTATGGAAAGATTTATTACTATTTCACAAATTATATTATTTTTTTTATCATTTGAAGCTTCTTACACTTTTGTTTTTAACAATGGATGCAGAATCAACAATCGCATCATGTTACATCTGTGGTTAATTTTGTTTTCGTAAAATATATGTCGGGTAGGTTCAAAAATGATATGGATACGATTTAGGGGTAAACAAATATCGGGTTGGGTCAGATTTAAGTTGGAATGACACTATTTAATAAGAGTATATGTGTCATTTCAAATTCAATTTGACCCGACATTGAACCTAACCTAATCATTCCAAACCCGCTCCTAAAAGAATGTCTAAATCTCAAACCTAATAAATATGAATTATTATTATTTTCATCTTGAAAGACTATTAAATTATTTAAATCTTTTTAATAATTATTTGAATTTAAAATATTAATAAAATTTAATTATAAAATAAATATAATCTTTTAAGAAGTACTTTAATATAAGCTATAGAAAGAAGTGTATATATATGTCTTTTTCTTTATCTTTTACCATTTTTCTAATTTATTTTGTAATCAAATAATATAAAAATTAAAATTAGTATTTTCTAAATAAACAAGCTAGACTAGACTAGGCTAAAACTCTTTATTCCAAGCGCAACCAAAAAATTAAATGCGCGAAATTTTGTTGTCTAACCCAGTTTTATGGGTTAAATATTTTTTTCAAATCTTAAAGATATCACCAATTGGTTGTTGGCCGAGTGGTGATTGGCGCTCGGCTTGGTAGGGAGGACTACGGTTCGATCCCCCGCAACGCCAATTGGGAGGGGTGTTGAACCTAACCAGCCAGAACTCAGCCCCGATCCGGATTAGTCGGCCCGATGGGTCGGATACCGGGTGGCAGGACCTAAAAAAAAAAAAAATCTTAAAGATATCGAGTTGGATTAGGCGGGCCATTGGGCCAATGGTCATCCTTACTTTATATTCCTAGTTGTTGATATATATGTCAAGTAATGTTAGAGACCCATACATTTATATTCACAAATTTACTTATAATAATGTGACATGGGAATTGGGCCCATATTATTAAGCGTGTAATCAATCAAAAGTCGATATACATCCTACCACATTATTATAAGTAAAATTATGAGTACGTTTTTAGGATGTCAAACATTTTTCATATATTTTTTTTGGTTCAACCACCCGGTATCCGACCCACTGGCCGACTAATCCGGATTCGGGGAGCAGTTCTGGATAAATAGGCTCAAGTCCCCTCCCAATTGGCGTTGCGGGGAATCGAACCGTAGTCCGTCCTTCCAAGCCGAGCTCCAATCACCACTCGGCCAACAACCAATTGGTAAACATTTTTCATATATGCCTCTTCAAAAAACACAAAAACAAAAGCAGCCTGACTTTATGCCATTATGCAATGACCCACCCCAACAAAAAGAAGCCTTGTTGAGTAGCAATCAAGCATTCAGCCCATCCATTTTTTCAAGAAAACCCCACAGAATAATTTCACCTTTTGAAAAAAAAAAAAAAAAAATTCTTCAAAGCAAGAATCATAATAACCCATATATACACGGTTGTTTCAATGGTTTTGTGACAAATCAAAAATTATTAGAAATACTCTGTAACTTGTAAGCTAAGAAGTTGCCATGTCCAAGAAGGCCAATAACCACAAGAACAAATCTCTTTGTGAGAAATCCATGCAAATGGTGGTGAATTTCATCAAACTCTCTTCTATCTCTCTTGCAAGTTTAAGTTTAGGAACAACTAGTGTGGGACATACCCTACCTGATCAAAACCGTTCAGGCCGCAAAGGCATAGTCCCTCCTAAGAATGTCTTGAAGGTTTCTCAAATTCAAGGGAGTCAGACTCAGAAGTCACAAGAACCAGAGAGTGATTCCATGTCATACTCTTACTTGATGGATCCCAGTGAGAACAAGGGCTCTTCTGACATGGTGTCAGAAGTTAATGATTCTACTGATAATAGATTTTCAGATTATATTCAGAGGTTTCATGACAAGAACCGAAGAGATTCGATTACTGCATCCAAAGGTTTGCCATACATATTGCCTCCTCCTCCACCTCGTCGAGCCAATTAGCTGCCATGTTTGAGTGTAATTTCTCTTCTGTGATTCATTCTGTAACTCGGGGAGTTGTGTTCAAATTTCTCCAAGAATGTGATAGTGAAAGGGACTTCAAACTAGCAAAGTATTTGTTGTATGTTATGTTGTTCATGTAAGCCTTTGTGTTAGGAAGAAAAATAAAGTGTTATTATATGTCCATCTGTGTGTGTTGATGACAGATTTATGTAAAAAGGCATAAATTATTACATGGGTTTAGAATATAGACCATGTGTTCAACTAATGATTATTCATAATTTGTTCATATTATCTTTTGCTTCTGTTATTTATTTTTTTTATTTTTTTTTTACGGCCGTCGTAAGCATATAGTCTTATTATTAGACTGTGCATAACTAGCATCGTATTCTAAAAATACAGAATAATTACTTATAAAAATGAAAATTTTAGAACACAAGATTCTGGTTGCAATAGAATTTAAAAGGATTAGACGTATTAATCCTAATCCAGTATGCAACAAAAACTCAACTGTTTTTTTTTTTTTTTTTTTTTTTTTTGTAATTATTAAAATATTTGTTAACAAAAAGGAAAAAGAAAGATCCATTAGAACTTTTGAGTATAAGTTAACATGATTGTATTGTTTCCCTTTTGAATATCAAACCTTATTTACATGTACTCGTATTGCAATCTATGTTTTCAGGTGTGGTTGTTGTTAAGAGTATTAAGCAAGAAGAAGAAGAACATTCTAGAGCATCCTCAGCTTCAGATCATAATCATGCAGCTTCAGCTCATAACCGTGCACATGCAACCCCAACTGCAGAGCATGACAGTTCACATCACTAACAGATTACAAGCCAACTGTTTCCATAATTCATGGCTGTTAGTTAGCAGTAGTTAGATTCAGTTAGTCAGTTAGATTTCAGTTGTATAAATATCACTCTGTATCTTTGTGGGAAAAGTGGTCACACGGCTGTTGACTGTTGGCATCGACTGGATACTTCCTTTCACCCATCCTCCTCTAATCTTTCAGCTTCTTCTTCATCTGGCTATCCTTCTCCTCATGCTTTTGTGACTTCTACACCATCCATTGGTTCTGCTGAATCTTCTCCCTGGTACCTTGATTCCGCTGCTTCCGATCATATTACTAATGATCTCTCCAATCTTCATATGTCTCAGGAGTATCATGGTCCTGATCAGATTACTGTAGGTAGTGGTAAGTCTATTCCTATTCAACATACAGGTAAAGGCCTACTCCCTACTCCTCATTTTTCCTTTAAGCTTAATAAGCTTTTGCATGCTCCTATCTCCTCTAATCTTCTCTCTGTCCATCAGCTCACCAAAGATAATAATTGCACAGTTACATTTGATGAATCTTCATTTGTGATTCAGGACAAACAATCGAAGGCCATTCTGCACAAGGGCCATAATGCTCATGGCCTATATCAATTTCCACATATGTCATCACATCATCCTCCTGCTGTGCATGCCCTTCCTCCATCATCATCACATGCTGTTTTTTCTGCTGCTACTACTAGTCCTGTATCTACAGTTACTTGGCATAAAAGATTGGGTCATCCCTCACGCCACAACTTTGCAGTTTTAAAACCACACTTATCTGTTGCTAATAATTCCTCTAAGTCCACTGATTTTTCTTGTACTCATTGTAACATTGCTAAAAGTCATAGACTACCTTTCAAGCTTTCTAATTCTACTGTAAATAAACCCTTATCACTCATTCATAGTGATGTATGGGGGCCCTTTCATTCTTCCTCTTCTTGTTACAAATTTTATGTGCTTTTCATTGATGAATATAGCAAGTTTACATGGCTTTATCCTCTCTGTTATAAAAGTGAAGTGTTTTCAAGTTTTGGAATTTAAAGCTTATGTTGAGACTCAATTTTCTACTAAATTGCAAATACTTGACCGATGGAGGTCTTGAATTTGTTAATTCTTCTATGACTAACTTTCTGAAAGCTCAGGGCATTATTCATCAGTTATCTTGTCCTTACACTCCTTCTCAAAATGGTGTCTCTGAACGCAAACATCGCCATATTATTGAGGTCACCATAGCCTTGCTTCATCATTCTTGTGTTCCCATCAAATTTTGGTTTGATGCAGTTTCCACTGCTACTCATCTTATTAATAGACTTCCTAGTGACAACCTTTCACATAAATCTCCTTATGAACTTCTTTTCCATGCCTTACGACATTTTTTCAGAGTATTTGGGTGCCAATGTTTTCCTTGGTTGAAACCTTATACCACCCATAAATTCCAAATTTAGGTCCACTCTCTCAGATTTTCCTTGGTTACCATTCCTCTTATAAAGGATACAGTGTTTAGACATGACCACGTAAGGTTCATATTTCCGACATGTGAGGTTTAATGAAGATATCTTTCCTTTTCTACTATGTCTTCGTGGTCAAGCTTCTTCCTTATCCACTCTTGATCTTTTCTTTTGGCCATCTTCTTCACTAACCTCTCAGGCTCAGCTTAATCCCGCTTCTGTTCCCTCGGAGTTCTGCCTGCTTTTGCCTTTCACAAATTTGTTGATTCTCAGATTACTTCACCACCTCTTCACTAATTGCTATACCAAGCATCAGACCTCTTCACTGTTGTTCTCTTGCCGCCTTCAAAGATCTACTACACTTCTTCAAATTAAGCTGTTCTCTGCCTGATTCATCAACATTTCGCTTCAAAGAAAATCACTACTCCAAATTTCGCTACCTCTGTCTTACTACGCTTCCTAACAGACCAACCTTTACTCCTCAGATCGATTCACCTCATACTACAAAGACTTCCATCAAGCATCCCCTCATTCACCTCATACTACAAAGACTTCCCATCACCTCAAATTTATTCATCTATATTTTCATTGAGTTACCTCCTATTGCCTCGACTCCCAATATACATCCCATGATCACCCGTTCAAAAGTTCATGGTCTTTTGACACATACCTCTTCCTCCTTTCTTGATGTTGAACCTTCAACTTATCAACAGGCCCTTGTCTCTCTACATTGGCATGCTGCTATGCTTGATGAATACAAAGCTTTAATGGCTCAAGGAACTTGGTCTCTGGTTCCTCTTCCCACTTCTAAACAGGATATTGGTTGCAAATGGGTGTTCCGCATTAAGCGCAACAGTGATGGTTCCATTGCTCGCTACAAGGCCCGCTTGGTAGCTAAAGGTTTCTTGCAACAAGAAGGTATTGATTATAATGAAACCTTCAGCCCTGTTGCTAAACATCCCACAATTCGCATTTTGCTCTGCCTTGCTTTGCACCATCACTGGCCATTAAAACAGCTAGACATTAGCAATGCCTTCTTACATGGTCACTTGGATGAAGAAGTTTATATGACACAACCCCCCGGATTTGTTAATCCTTCTTCTCCTCACCTTGTGTGCCGATTAAAGAAAGCCATCTATGGCTTGAAACAAGCTCCCCGAGCGTGGTATTCCACTTTTTCCAAATTTCTCCTTTCTCAGGGATTTCTTAATAGCCATTATGATAATTCCTTGTTCATTCATAAAACCTCTGATTCCATTACTATTCTTTTAGTCTATGTTGATGACATTATTTTGACTGGAAGTAATCTCTCTCATCTTCAAGCTCTTATCCACCATATGCATTCTGCCTTTGCCATGAAAGAATTAGGTGATATTTCTTATTTTTTGGGCATTTCTATTCAAGCTCTTGGGGATACTTATTTCTTATCTCAACAGAAGTATGCTACTGATATTCTTGTCAAAGCCGGCATGATTTCTTGTAAATCATGTCCTACACCTAGCTCCATGAAACCTCTTCTCAATACTACTGCTTCTCTTCCCTTTGCTCAACCTCAATTATATCGCAGCATAGTTGGAGCTCTACAATACCTTACAATTACCCGTCCAGATCGTCGCTAGTCATCAATCAAGCATGTCAATATATGCATGCTCCCACCAATGGTCACTTTGCTTTGGTCAAACGCATACTTCGATTTGTTAAGGGTTCACTTGCTCATGGGTTGATTTTTCGTCCCAGCTCTTTTACCTTACAAGCTTTCTCTGATGCAAACTGGGCTGGCGATCTCATAGATCGTAAATCTACTTCCGGTTATTGTGTCTATCTCGGTTCCAATATCATCTCATGGTCTGCCAAAAAGCAGCCCACTGTTTCTCGCTCAAGTACTGAGGCAGAATATCGCTCTCTTGCTCAAACTACTGCAGAATTATGCTGGCTTCAAATGCTTCTTCATGATCTTTCCATTTCTCCTTCATGTCCTCCTATTCTTTGGTGTGACAACTTATCCGCCATTGCCCTTGCTTCTAATCCAGTATTTCATACACGTTCCAAACATATTGAGGTCGACTGTCACTTTATTCGTGACAAAATTGCTGGGCAACATCTTGTTCTCAAATACATCCCCTCTGCCGATCAGATTGCGGATATTTTTACTAAGCCACTGTCAGCCTCTCGGTTTCAGTTTTTGCAGTCCAAGCTTCTGGTTTGCTCTCCTCCCATCAGCTTGAAGGGGGCTGTTAAGAGTATTAAGCAAGAAGAAGAAGAACATTCTAAAGCATCCTCAGCTTCAGATCATAATCATGCAGCTTCAGCTCATAACCGTGCACATGCAACCCCAACTGCAGAGCATGACAGTTCACATCACTAACAGATTACAAGCCAACTGTTTCCATAATTCATGGCTGTTAGTTAGCAGTAGTTAGATTCAGTTAGTCAGTTAGATTTCAGTTGTATAAATATCACTATGTATCTTTGATATTCAATTAATGAGAATGAATTCAATCCTTCATCAGTTGTGCATATTTAAAAATTGGACTTATTAAATTTTAAATTTAATATGGAAACTCTACAAAATAGAGTCATGTTTTCATATATTTAATTTATTATGTAAGAATAAAATAGTATTATATATAACATACGATATCAAAATTATATTTTATTTATTTTAAAGCAATTATACAATAATATATAAATATAATGATAGTGTTAAGTATAAATATATAAAAAAAATGTCAGATAAAAGTATCCCACACCCTTGTCCAAGTATGGTAATTGACACATTTGATTTATTTTGAAAAAAGTCTATAAATTGATAATAATTAAGATGTTTTCGATGACATAAATAGTTCACAATTTTGAATTTAATAAAATAAGAGAAATATTAGAAATCCACGTTTTTAGACTTACAAATCCACTCATAATAATATGGTAAACAAATTGAGCCTATATAACAAATCAAAAGTTGACATTTATCATATTACTTTTTAGGAGTATCAAAATTTTCAAGGCAAAAAAATAAGTATATAAATTGGAAAAAAAATCACCCCGGGCGATTGCCCAAATGGTCATAGAGGGGGCATTTAGATGTTAAGGTGAGTGAAGTTTTTGAGTCTATGAAAAGACATTGTCATACATTATAATCTAACTATTAACATATTAACAGCTCTCTTATCCCCCCCCCCCCCCCCCCAAAAAAAAATCAATAAATAAATAATTGAAAAACATCAATATATCTCCATTCATTACAAATAAAGTTATAGATATTTTTTTTGATCAGCAAAAAATATATATATATATATTATTGATGAAACTAAAAATACAATTACATATGGGATTATATCAATAAAGAGCAGGGAATGCAAAAAATCATAGTAAGACTTTGCAATCCCAACTAGCTATATGATGCATTATATATGAAAAGGGAAAAACGGGGGAGCTCGAATCGGGGGAGCCCGAATCTCTCGAAAATGCCATTTTGGGTAAAAAAAAAATGCAAGGCAAGTGAAAAAAAAAAAAAAAAAAACAATTTACTTAAAATGGAAATTAGGGGGATTCGGGGGAGGGGAATTCGAGCTACCAATCAAAATTGATATGAAAAATGTAGACACCCACAATCGAAACCCCCAAATTTATTCACAATGAAGTGAATCAAATTAAGAGAGCTTTATTTGGAGTAAATATTAGATATAATGGTGATACTATGTAATGATATCATCATCCAATGAACATTGCTGATTGGTGGTAGGAAACCACAACATTGTTGGGTTAGTGGAAGACAATGATTGAACACTTTATATATTTATGACTTTTTATTAGTGAATGACACAAGATGTCTTATCCTTACACTCGATATTTGGGAAATTTAACATTTTCCATCATATATTTTTAGCAAGTACTTAATCTAGTAATCCAAATCCCATCATTTATTACCCTGTTTAGTAGAACTTTTTTTAACCTAAAACCTGATAATCAGACATAGAAATTAAAAGTACTCCTATATTAGTTTTTCAATAATCAAGTTTTTTAGTTTAAGTTATTTCTGCCTAATAAGTTATAAGTAGAAATTGAACTAACCAATTTGACATAAATTTTCAAATTAAAATAAACTATAATCAAATTATATGTATAAAGATAATGATACCAACAAGGGAGAGAAGAAGAAAAAAGAAAAAAATGAGTTATTATTTTTATTTTTTTCCCCTCCTTTTGACACCTAGTTGTTTGAAGGGTATAAAATTTTCTTTTTTAGTAACTACATTTTCTCACTCCGGTTGAAGAGATCTTCAGTCCCAAGTCCATGATTACAGGTTTCAGTTCATGGTTTATGTCATTCATTTTGCAACTTACAATGTTTAATGATCAGTCATTTTCTCACACAAGAAATCAAGTTTGCTTATTGAAGGAGAAGAGATACATTAAGATTGAATCGTGGTTGAGGTTCGAATCCCAATATCTCGATACTCCCTACTTTTTTCTTTTTTTTTATCAGCAAAGAAAGTTTTTATTGATAAAAACATACAAGGTATGATAAATTAAATCAATAAAAAAGAGTTTGGAGCTAAAGTGAAATTCTAAGCGCCAGTTGGTGAGGAACCAACAAAAAGAAAACAAGAGAAGAAGAGAGGGGGAGAAAAACAACAGAAAAATAACAGAACACAAAAAAGTGACCAGCAAAAACCAGGCACAAAAACCTGGAAACAAAAACAGCATACAGCAAAGATACAATGTAGCAAAAGCCATGCTCACAGCAGAACAGCAGAGAGCAGAAAGAAGAAAAGCAAAAGCCATCCTCGATTCTCCCCTACTTAGGTAGATGACAATAACGAAGTTCTTGATATAATTGGCTCCATTTGATTTAATTTTTGAAAATAATTTTGAGTTGTATTTTAAAAAATATGTTTTTAAAAGAGTTTTGAAAATTAATAAATTTGTTTGGTTAAGAATTTTGAAACTAATTTTTAAGTTATATATTTTGGAAATAGTTTTAAAAATTTACAAATTAAAAATTTATTTGGTTAAGAGTTTTTAAAACTAGTTTTCAAAAGAGTTTTTTTAAGTCTTTTGTTTTGTTTTGTTTTTGTTTTTTTGTCTTGTAGTCAAAACTTTTTATAATATTATAGTTAATTTTGTTTACTTCTTTTACATATGCAATCTAAATGTACTTTTTATTTTTTTTCAATTTTTTAATTTTTTTATCTTTTCAAAAAAAAGATATTGTTTATTTTTTGAAAAAAGAAATATTCTTTTATTTTATTTTGTAGTTTTATAATAATTTTTAATTTTATTTTTTAAAAAAGTAATTAAATTTTTATTTGCTTATTATTTTATTTTTTAAAAATTATTATTATTATTATTATTATTATTATTTTTTGTTTTAAATTTCAAAAAATTTTGAATCACCCATATATATCTAAATTATAACAAATTATTCGGCCAATACTTAAAAAATAATAAAATATTTTTTTCAAAAAAAAAATAATAATTTTTTTTTTCAAAAATAAAAAAATATATTTTTTGAAAAAATAAAAAATAATATATATATATACCAAGATGTCCAAATTACCACAACACATACACATATATATATATATATATATATATATCATATATGGTCACTTACTCTCAATCCTCTCACAAATCTCAAACTTCTCTCTCTCTCTCTCTCTCTCTCTCTCTCTACTTGTTTCATTCTCTCTTTGCTTGTACAAATCCTAACGTTGTATTTGGTCGGAAAATTTAGAAAAAGATTTGAAAAAAAAAAAAAAATGTAGAAGAAATATAAATAAAATATACTTACATTTCACCTAATTTCACGTACATTTTTTCTTTTTCTTTTCATTTTCAAATACGTTCCCAAATTCTCCAACCAAGCACAACATAAGTCAATGGCAATGGTTCATCCTCACTCACCCCTCTGTCCCTGCTGGAAGAAGTCTCCACTGTCGCACCACCTTCAATCTTCTCTCAGATCTTAGATCTTCTAGCCACGGGGGACAGAATGGAGTTATCTCCTCTAATTACGTCGTCTCGGCCGATGCTCTGTTCCTGTCGGACTCCATCGACTTCTCTAGCGAACTAGAAGAGATCTGAACTCCTACTACTGCTCCTTTTCTCAGCTCCTCATTGGCAGCTTTTCTGGCCATAGACTGAGCTTTCCATTGTTGGCGGCGACAGATTTCTTGGTTAGGGTTTATATGGGTGTTTCTATAATACTTCTCGTCGAGCATATATAACAATTGAGAAGATCTTTTTCTATTTGTCTTTGCTTCATGCCAAATTGTTACTGGTTTTAAAATGTAGCTTTTGAAATTGTTGTGGAGGTTCATGAGTTTGAAAGATCCGCCGTTGATCGTTGGATCTCCTAATGATGATGATATAGATAGATAGCTATATATATATATATATTTAAGAGGCCGTGATGATACTATTTCTCGTTTGAGTTCGTTCAAATGATAGAGAATCTTTGCTTATTTCAATGGCGAGGCAACATTGAAGGCCCTTTCTCAAGGGGCAACTGTTGTTGCAACCATGGTGGGAAATACTTTCTCTTGTTTAATCCAAACACAAATCTGAGCCTTAATTTTCTCATCAATATCTTCCACATACATGAATATATATCTAATTAAATACATGAGTACCATTTATTTTTGATTAGATAGATTCGATCAAAGCCGCTATACAGATAGATTCAATTTTTGTAGTCGTTAATTATATTTAAAAATTAATATAACAAAAAACAATTTTATTCTCACTTTCTTCAATAAATCAAAATATAATTAAGAATTGATTTAAAAGTATAATTAAATTAAAATTAGATTAAAAACTTAGGAATTACAGTAAGTAATTAAATATCTAGGATTAATTGTGATCTAAAATATAATTAAATTAAAATTAGAATAAATTGTTCAGAATTATAATAAATAATTAAATATTCATAATTATTTGTGATTTAATTGAATTAATATTAGACATTATAAATTATGTGTATGAGAGAAGAAAGGGAATAAAATAAAATAAAATAAAGAGTTTGAGAGTATTACAGTCATTTCACATCTATAGTTAACGGTGTTGACGATTGTACTGTAGTCCAAAATCACGTAGGGACTTTTTGACTATGTTTGAATATAACGTGTTCTAGATTTAAACCACAAGAGAGGCCTATTTTAGGAAGTGGGTTAAAAGTCACTTCTCAGCTTTTAATTCATTTTGGGTCACATTATCTCTCACATTTTTTAGACTTTTTTTTAAAAAAAATCAAAAAGTTAATTTTTAACTATCTTCTCAAAACACCCCAAAGTAAAATGAATTTTCCCCATATATATACCTATCAAATAATCTCTTTTTTTTTTCTTTTTCTTTTTTTTTTCATCCAATCATAACTATCTATTCAACTAAAAAAGTTAGGGAGAAGAGCAAATAAATCCCAAAATCCCATCTTGTGAACTATTTAGTCATACCTTTTATTTTTATGGACCCAAAGGTCCCATCATAAATGAAATTACACCAAAGAATGGACTACCAGCACATGTTGGACTAACCTCAGGGGTTAATGTGGGATTTTGCCGTAAGGTGAAATTACACATTTGCACCAAGCTTATTATAGACTTTTATCATTTCCCTCTGCAAACGAATCCCATGCTATTAGGAATGGAAAGATTTTGTTTTGTAATGTTGAATTACTAGTTTCTACATAACTAGTTTCAATCATATGATGTTGATGAGAGATTGGGGCTGTTAGTAGTCATCCAATGCAATCACTTTTCGAGAGTGAAACCCTACATTGGTTAGACGAGGAATTCTGACGGACACCAGCAGACGTTGAAGGTGTACGGTTAAGCTAGTTGTATAGAAGATGACAACGAGGCGGGAAGGTTAGTGATGTTTGTTTTGTATGTAATTGGTGTTGGTAATGGTCGAACGAGGAATTCTGACAGACACCAGCAGACGTTAAAGGTGTATGGTTAAGCTAGTTGTATAGAAGATGACGACGAGGTGGGAAGGTTAGTGATGTTTGTTTTGTATGTAATCGGTGTTGGTAATTGTAATGTTAGGGTTTGTTATATTAAGGTTATGGGTTTGTCAAAATTGTGTGAGATTAGAAATGTTTTTTGCGATGTATGTGTGATATGTGATTGGTATTGGATGTCCCCATTGTTAGAAATGTCCAGTGGGTTGTGTGGTTGCTGGTTTGTCGGTGTCGGTTAGAATGCAATCTTGTGTTGATGTGTGTAGTGTTTGTGATGTGATGTTACATGATTATTGGACCTAGGCTTGGTGTGGTATTGAACAAGTGACTATTTGTTGACATTGATGTGTGTAATGTTACTGGATCCAAGTGAAATAGCTGAAATCTACATTGAACTCTGCAGTATAGATGTGGATATAATATTTTGTATGTGTAGGTGGTTTTACGGGGCATAGTGGCCCCTGTTTTGTTTGTGTTTATTGTAAATGTTGACATGTCGTAACTAGTTTTTGTACATTGGCATTAATGCGTTAGTTGATTGTGGTAGTGCATGATGTGTAAATGTTCTTTTAGGCTTGTCGGGGTGGTTATGCATGCAGTATGTTGTGCCTGTTTGGCAGAACTTAATTTCAGCTTATTTCAGCTTTCAGCTTAATTTAAGCTATTTTGATGTGTTTGGTTTAGCTTATAACTTATAACTTATAGTTTTTTGGAAGTTAGAAATCAGCTTATTCTTTGAGTGGGACAGGAGATGCTTTTTTGAAAGTCAGAAATCAGCTTATTCTTTGAGTTATAAGCTATAAACTGTTTAGGCATAAGCTATAAGCACTTTCCCACAGCTCTACCAAACAGGACCGTTGTAGGTTAGAATGATGTGTGAAGCTTTGGCTCAACGTGTAACGTTATGATGTTTTGTGTGATAGATGACCAAAAAGTGTGGTGCACGGTAGAAAGTTACCCCTGTCGATGTGTGTATGTATTCTTATTTTTTATTTTGAAGTTTTGACATGTTTTTATAGGTGTTTGATTTGAGACTATTACAGTGTATTACTTTGTATTGTGTAGCCAACAAATCATTGTTGGTTATAGTGGTATGTAGCCTATGTGACATTGAATGTTAGCATGTAGGTGATAATTTGCACGTTGGAAATAAAACATTCAGAAGGATGACTCTAGACCCTATATAAGCGTGGGGGGGTTATTTTGCAGCCATTATGTTGTGCGATTTTTATTGTATGACGATTGATTGTTGTGTAATGATGTTTTTCCATGTGATATGTTAACAAATCATATATGTCTTACACGTCCTTGCGCCCTTGTTACGTTGAGCATGTGAATGTGGCGCTTTTGGTCGTACACATTAGGTTAATGTTAGTTTGTTAAATGAACTGAAAAAAATAAATGAAGTGACATTGAATAATTTATGTGTACTGCATTTTTTATTTAGCATTATTTGTACCTAATGTTTGGTGACATTGAAATGTGTTATGCCGTTTAAGATCATTATTACAATTGGACACAGTAGTTGCACAGATGGATTTGTTAATGGTTTGATACTGGAGTGAGGAAGAATTGTTGTACTAAATTGGTTCTAAATGTGACAGGTCATTTGTGTCGAAAACCAACGCGACAGAGTACATGTAGAAATATGCGTGATACGTGCTTCCTTCAATCAACGTCGACCAAATTGGCAGTGCGACAACAAGCAAACTACCATTCAAAAAGAAAAAATAAGTACTACCATTGTGAAAAAAACAATTGTTGATCTGTCAAAGCTAATGTACCGCTCAAATATGGCTGGGGTCAATAAAACAGTTGTTGAAATTGAGCTGGGTGAAGGGCACATACACCATTTGCAGAAAATGCCATTTTGGCTAATGATCGACTCCATACGAACATACCACCTAACGGAGAAAACGTATAAGAAATGTGACGATATGGTGTACCGAATTATTCAAAAGTACAATCCGTTAGACGAGAAGTTTTATATTGGGGGTCAGGCATACCACTACGCAATAGTGATATAAGACTCATTTTTTGGATACAATGTGTGCGAGAAAAATTGGACTTGAACTACAAGTTGAAGCTCCCATCGAATTTTATTCAGCAATGTTGTCGGAACATCAGACGGATATCCTCAAAAGCTATCAAAGATCTACTGCTGGAGGTATTACGGGAGTCACCACAGTTGGCAAGAAAGATGTTGTGAAGCTATTATGCTTGTACATTTGCGCGAAGCTTTTATTTGGAACGTTTGAGTTATTGACAAACTTGATATGCTACAACTTTATGACTGGACAGCCGCAATCCAAAATACACTGATTGGGTCGCTAAACAACAGGCCAGAAAAGGTGACTAGTTGCATGGCCGCATTGCTGGTAAGTTGTTCAACAAATGTTATGTACATTTAAATATATGTATGTGCACAATGCAGTACTGGTTGCTGATGCATGTAATGATTTGGTCCACCGCTTTTTTTACTCCTATTTTTTCATTTGCAAACATACCAACCTAATCGAATCTATGCGGCATAAACTTTTTCCACGGTTTTGTAATTGGAATGTTAGTAGAGTAATCAGCAAGATGAAATTATTGGACAGTGTTTTCGATGTTTGACAAATAAACATTTATGTTATAGTCGATTAGTTTTTGGCCCTATGCATATGGGTGACGTTCTGTGTTTTGTCACAGGTGAAATGTGAAAAATTGCCAGGGATGATACTTGAGCGTTATCAGCTGAACACCAATGTGACGGTGGTGGAAAAAAGAGCAAACGATAATGGGAATGTCGACACAACAGAGGTTTTTGATGTTGCCCCCGAAATGGTAGTGTGGAACGATAATGTACATGATGGTGTTGATATGGAACACGTCGAACAAAGTTTGGATTGTTGGAAATTGGATTCCCCAAATGGTGGTCATATTGAGAGTGAACTAGATTCGAGAACCACAAGCGCAAATACCAGCTCTACAAGAGGGACTGACAGAACTAAAGTTAACATTCTCACTGCGAGTGAAGCAGTGCCAAACTTGTTTCCAACCTGCTTGATCTGTCCAGCACACCTGTGGAGGATGGCAATGGTAACAAAGTAAAAACACTGGAGGCGGGACTCAGAAAAGCAACGCTTAGGATTAAGGAGCTCGAGACCGAATCGAGAAAAAAGACCAAACATGTATAAGAGTTGGAGGGGAGAGTGAGCGCTATGGAACGAATGATCAGTGTGCAATGGACAAACATGTTCATGGGTTTCTGTAACAACCCTCGTACTGATTATCGATAAACTGCTGAATTAGCTACTGATTACCGTTAAAATGAACTGATAATGACTGATAATTGAATGAACTGAAGTACTGAATGGACTGATTGAAATCGAAACTGAAACTGAATAAGTTATCTATTATATTGCATTTCTATCTGTTTGATTGATTGATTATCTGTTTGAATTCATGTGTTTAAACTGTTAATTGAAGGCCTTATCGGCGGCCGAATTAGAAACCATTTAGTGTTTTGGGATCAGTAAAATATTTGTGATTTAGTGGTATAATTATCTGAAAATTGATTAGGAATGATTAAATTAGATTAAATATTGATTAATTGAAGAGTTTGGTTTATTTACCAAATTGCCATGGTGAGTGGAGCTTTGTTTATTCAATTATATTGAGCCTTATACACTTTATACACTTAGAGAAAACTTTTCCTCAGCCAAGAACTGAGAGTTCCACCGATTCTAGAGAGAGGGAAATTGAGGGAGTTGAATCCATCTTGTGGTTGCTTGAAGACTTGAAGTAAATTGAAGTGTATTTGCATAATTGAGCTTCTAGGCTTAAACTACAAGGCTAAGGTAGATTATTCATCCTCCTAATTGCGTCATTGAGCTAAATCTTGCATGTTCCATGGCAAATTGTGGGGCTAAGCCATGTTTTAAGTTCTAACATGTTGAAATAGAGCATAATTCTTGCATGCATGTTGGTATTGTTGATTTTGGAGTGAATTCATGTTGGAATTGGACATGCATGTTCATGATCATGTTTAAATCTATGTTCTCGTCTTGTTTTTCAAAGTATTGCGCTCATTAGAGCATCACATTGGAGCTTTAAATTGATTTGATTGCATGCATGTCATGTTTAAAGGTGGTTTATGCATGTTCTTGAGAATTAGTTTGAAAATGAGTTTGATTAAACACTCTTGGGCCTTGATTTCTTAAATTGAGCTTTAAAACGTGTTATTCTATGTGTTTGAAAGAGTTTTCCAGAAAATGGGCCCAAGAGGATCGAGTTAGGAGCATCAAACTTGAGTTTTGAACTTGGAACACAAACCTGGATTTTCCAGATTTTTTATGTCCGCCGAAGGAAGTGCCGCCGAAAGGGAATTCATGCTCCCAGCATTTTCTTCGACTTGTTTCTGATCCGCCGGCGGAGTGTTTCGCGCTCGAGCGGAGAAATCGAGCATCCAGCATCTTGCACCATTCTTCACTCCGCTCGAGCGGTGGAATGTACGCTCGAGCGGGGACCTTTGTTTGCTTGTCCGCCGAAAGGAAACTCAAGGCCGAGCAGAGGCCCTGTTTCACTGAAAATTCTGAAACTGATTTCTGTGCACATCTTTGCATCCTCATCCCATCCTAGGCATTCTTAGGCCTAGTTTAAGGCATCTTAATGAGGATTTAGATGTAGAACACACCGAGGCATAATAGGGAGTTAATTATTATACTTCCCAATTGTTAAACTTAGAGTGTGTTCTATTTGTTAACTGTTTAGGGTTGGCTCTCGGGGACGCGCTCTAGCTGCTATTAGCCCAATCTCTGTGAGTAACAATTGTGTAAAGATATGTTC
Organism: Camellia lanceoleosa; assembly: GCA_025200525.1. Lineage (NCBI taxonomy): Eukaryota > Viridiplantae > Streptophyta > Magnoliopsida > Ericales > Theaceae > Camellia > Camellia lanceoleosa. The sequence goes on from CM045769.1 coordinate 109,088,895, forward strand.
AAAATGGTTATCTTTTGACTTCTGAACCGAATCGTTTATTGAACTGATATTGTTTACTGAATGAATGTATGTCCTGTATTCTGAACTGTATTGTGGCATCCTTAGCATTTACTGTTACTGTTACAGAGCTCTGTCGGTTCCCTTGTGGAACCATATCATTCTTCGATTGATGGCCATCATTATCTTGTTGGAGTCTGTTACACCCGGTCCTTTTGGACCCTCGCTTATAGGCTAATGGATGTACCACATATGACCGATTGATCGAAATATCGAAGATCAAATATCTTGTTAATGAACGATTTCATTATCAGTAGGACATTCATTCATAACCCCTTTACGCATTATGTTATTCATCGGGCTTTAGCTCACTGCTTATATATATATGTAGGTTCTCGTGACGGATCGGAGCTAGGAGCCTGGGTTGGCCCCCAGTTTTGTCAAGCCAGCCTATGTGGCTCACTGCGAGGTTCCGAGTTGCCATGTTATGGCTTGGGGTGTTTTTGGTGTCCCCCATCGGTCTCCTTACTGTTTTGTATTACCGTATAGACTGTTTACTACTTACTGTATTGTTATCGAGGGATTAGGTCCCCGTACTGAATGTTTGTAAATGATTGTATAGATCGTACTGCTCTGAACTGTATGAATGCATAAAAAATGTTTTTGGGCATACAGATTGTCACAGCTCAATGGACACTAGTTACTTACTGTATTGGCTTCCGCCAGGGCCTCAGATTCTGCTTAATCAGATATCGTCAAAGCCTTGATAATCTCGGATTCGCCGCGATTACGTGCTAAACCCATAGGGCCGGGTTTGGGTCGTGACAGTTTCGACAGTGTGTTACATTCAAAAGACGCTGAAATAGAACGTCTGTCCGTGTTAATGCGTTAAAAGAAAGCATCGTCAGATTAAAAGACCAAGTAGACGACCATAAGGCGCATGAAGTCACTCAGACAGTAACAAATTCAACACTGAGCATGAATACAACATCTGACCATCCCGCCAGCATAAAATGTGGGCTTGAACAATTGGAACATAACAGTAGTTCGCGATGTTATACATTGGCCAACATGAACTCCAACCTATCTGCTGGGGGCACAACAGAATATGTGTGTGGGGAGCTGTAAACACCCCATTTTTGACCACCCTTAAGACTTGGGCACCACTAATTGCTTACTTGATGGTGAAGGTTATGCTATGCAAAGGTTCGATTTCTTCGGCAAGAGGAACTCCAAATCCCAACCTCACACCCATTTTTGGACCAAAACGATTTTGACCAAAATGATTTTAGACCTTCCCCTCTCATACCCAAGTTCCCGAGTCGAGACAACTTTGGTGATAACAGACACGTGGCCTTTGGCACGAGTCAGGGTTTCCTAAATTTTCCCAAAATAAAATATTTAGATGGCGACTCTGTATCTGGCAAAGCAATCCAATTTTGGCATAATTTGATTTAAAATCAATTTTTCAAAAGGTTTGCCGGATTTGGACTCTATGATGTTTATCAATTTCACATTACACTTGTGAGACTAGATTCAGAATCGTGGGAGTCCGAACTGTGAGGCCTTCTTTTCAAACCTTTCTGAAAAGCGGGACACAAAAAAAGACGAGTCCACAGTTTCTGGCGACTCTGCTGGAGACTTAGAGAACTTGACTCGAACTCATGATATGTTGGTTTATTTACACTTATGTGTTTCTTTGCATTTGCATTTGCATTGGTGCGCCTAAGTCACAGTGTTTGCCATCTACTATTCCTGAGCGGTTTGCCAGAGGCTTGATTGGAAAAGTTTGCCAAAAGGCTGACCGGTTACGGGCTCTGCCACGATGGAAACACAACCCTTGGATCTGGACTACCGCTGTACCGTTTGATCCTCCTTTCACTTCTCGGTGTTAGGTGTGAGAGGTATATTAGGTAGTCTTGCGGAGGTACCCTTTTTGACCAATTAGCCTAGTTGCATATCGGAAGCCATAGAGACTGTTCCAAACTAAGACAAGTTGCTCACTCGAATGCAAGAATTGTTTGAAACTGCTTATTTGCATAGTGAACCCCTAGCTCCTGACAAAATTAGGACAGGGTAACCTTATCCAACATGAGGGTGTTTTGGCTCTCAATTGGTTGATACGTGCTTTTAGAGAGAAACTCTACAGGAATATATGTATCAGTTGTAAGTCTGGTATCAGTTTTGGGACAGAATTCACCAACGAGTACAGTCACTGTGATCATATCCGTTCTAGTGAAATTGGGTTGAGATGCTGTCTGTTTTCTCTTTTGCAAGGTAGTCTTGGAACCATAGCTTCAGAAGGCTCCAATATCCCCCAGGTACTCTGGACTTGTGTCGATAGACTTTGTCTCGAAAATTGTTCAGAAGCAAATTGTGTTTACCTCACTCCCACCGCTTACAAGACGAAAGAGGAGGTTCATGCAGAATTCACCAGTAGCTTTACAAAGAAGCCACACCTCGCCACCCGGGTCTAGTCTGGTTTGGGAACAGCTTGTTCAGATTCACCAAGACGAGATCAATCACCTATTCTCATGGCTTAGTATCCCCCAGCCAGTGCAGAAAAAGTGATACAACACCTGCAACAGGTAATCGAGGCACTGTAGCAGGACGCAATCCTTCAGGCTGAAGTCACGGCTCGTCAGGCCGAAGTGATAACACGGCTACAACAATAATGGCCACAGCCAGCCGCGGCCTCTGCATCTCATGCACCTCCCACGGGTAACCCGACACCTGGAGCCACTTCCGTCAGATAATGTCCAAGAGACTCGGGCAATCCGGAGCTAATCAAAGACAGCCTCTAAAGCTCATGTCTATCAAACCGAAGCTCCATTTAAATTTGAGGTTGACCCAACTGCACATAAGGTTAATAAACTGGAGAAGTTATTCAAACGAGCATAAGAAATGAACTCCATCCCGGATTTAGAGGACGAGTATACTGAATCTCTAGTTACCTTACTAGAGCGGTTTAAAATGTCGCATATCAACCGCTTCGACGGCTTTGGAGACCCAATGGTGCACCTCCACTTGTTTTCTGATATCTTGAGGCCAATGGGTTTGACCCCAGCCCAGAAGTTGTCTCTCTTCGGCCGAACCATGTCTGAGATAGCCGCAATCTGGTATGTTAAATTGGAAGACTCTGTGAAACAGAACTGGGAAGAGATGGCTAAGGCCTTTAATGCTCAATACTCCTATAACACACAGATTGAGGTCATAACTCGTGATTTCGAAGCCACCCGCCAAGAGCTAAATGAGGGTTTCTCAGAGTTCGCGACAAGATGGAGAGCGAAGGCCTTGATGATAACTACAAGGCCTTTTGAAAAAGATCAGATTAGGATGATTGTTCGGAATCTGCATGGCAAGTTGCTGCAAAAGATGATCGTTCTACCTCTGTTTACCTTTCCAGAGTTTCATGAAACGGGGGTTCAAATCAAGGATGCCATTAGACAAGGGATCTTTGTGGAAGATGATGAGCCTTTGAAGAAGAATGTTGTTCGCAGTTCCAACGCTGCTACTAATGGTAGCACAGCTGTGAAATGCTCAAAAATAAACACGGTCGCCACTCCTCTTAATGGCCAAAAACCGACCACTTCAACTCGGCCCCAAGCCCGAAATTTCCATCCTCTTTACAAGAGTCTCTCTCAAGCTTTGAAAATGCTACGAGAAAAAGGGTACCTAGAACTCCTAGAACCGCAACCCCTTCCAAATTCTCTTCCACCAAGATATGACCCAGCTAAATACTGTGCCAATTATCAACAACACGGTCATGATACAAACTGTTGCATCCGCCTTCGTCATAAGATTCAGGATCTTATTGACGAAGATATCATGGTTCCACCAAAAGGACCTCAGGCCACCCCTAACCTATCATCTCCACACCTCAATTTAATCCATACACTACCATCTACTTACAACCCCAGCATATATATCACCCCAGCCCATTTACCCAAGCCTGAAGGTGTTCATTCCAGAAAATACTAACTTATGTATGATGGATGCATTTGAACCCCAATCATCTCAAACCCATGAACCCACTACTTCTAAGCTAGTGAGCATGATTGAAGATTTGCAAAGAATTGTGGCAAATTTAGCCTTTGAAATTTTGGCTATATCATTAACCATATCACGGGCCAGAAATTTTGCACCAAAAGGCTCCCCAATCTTGGGACAGACTGCATTGGAACCCTTGGCAAAATGGAGGCAAATAACAAGAACAAGGTAGAAGCAGGTATTAGTCCCCATGAACACCTTCTGTAGGCTGTTAAGGCTTTGAAGGCTGAAGGACTGAACAAACAGCAAGTGCTCGCAGTTGTTACAAAGACTGTGGATGACACTTTTGCCACTCAAGATGAGAGCATTCTAAATCAAGGGGCAAGCCAGGAAAAAGGATGTCATACCAAAAACGCCCCTTTTAGCTTCAATCCTACACTCGGAAGAGATCATCAAACCCAGTCAACACCTGCCAACCCCTTTGCCGGTACATCCAACACAACTTCACAAACCTCGAAGCATCAACCCCGAGGCCAGAGGGTCTTCACCCCACTTTACATTATCTTATCCAAAGCTCTCCAAATCCTCGTAGAACAAGGCAATCTCAAACCCCTTGACCCTCAGCCTCTCCCGGATCCCCTTCCAGCTAAGCATAATCCGGCCAAGTACTGTGCCTTCCATCAACAAACTGGCCATGACACTGACAGTTGTTTCCATCTTTGCCATGAAATATAAGATCTGATTGACAACGGGGTCATCGCCGCACCAAGTCCTGCAAAGTCTATCGACATTGGATCATTGAACTTGGGGGATAATGTGACTATTTGATCGGAGGGATGAACCACCTGTTGATAGCACTCAGTTTACTCCAAATATGAGGATGACACGTACGGTTTTGAGCGATGTGCAAATGCTAGTTATTTTACTTTCTGACTTGGGTATTAAGTCAGTTTTGTTGTGTTATATTGGGTCTGTCTTGTTGTATCGAGTCAGTCCTGTTATGTTAGAGTCGGCTGATTTCGAGGGTGTTACCTCGGACATCACTTTCTTGTTTTGTGTTTGTCTTTTACACTCTTTCTTTTGCGTTTGTTTCTGCCATTGAGCCAATTGCGCCAGAAGATCTGAATGAAACGGCAGAAATTTTCACCTACTTTTCTGTGCCTTGAAATCATTGCATTGACCTAAGTTTTTCAAAATTTTTCTAACACTGTAATGAAAACAAAAAAGGAGGAACTCCTCGAGATTTATAAAAATTTAATCAATTAAGAGAAAGAGAGGCGTGCTAAGCCCTTAATGAATGAGATCATGTTTGTTAATGTGAGTACTGAGAAGGATCCTGGCTTGATCCAGATTGGTTCTACATTGTCTTCAGAGGAGCCCAAACGACTAGTTGCTTTATTAAAGGTTTTCAAAAATGTTTTACGTGGTCCTACGAAGACATGCGTGGAATTGATTTTGAGATTGTGCAACATATGATCACTCTCGACCTCGAGACTTGACCCTTTTGCTTTTAAACCTTGAACCTTGACTCAAAATGTTTAACGAACCATCACAATCTGAGGTTTGCATGATCAGATTGGAAGTAACCCTTGAACTAGGGGCAAGAAGGTCAGATCAAAAAGGTCAAATGTCATCAAAGGAAGCTTACAAAGCTAGATCAGAAGTAGCCCTTGAACTAGGGGCAAAAATGTCAGATGTGCTCGAAGAGTCAAAGATGAGTCATTTCTCAAGTTAATGAAGACTAGCAAAAAAGCCAAATTGTAGAATCTGAAAGAAGAAAATTTATTGCTGAAAGGACAATTGAGTTCTTATCCACAACGCTAGGGGCAAATTCAGACCTGATCGGATGGACTCCTACATCATCAACAAACAGCAGCCATTCTCTTGGATTCAGATTGCTTCGAGATCTGAAAACTGATCAACATAGACAAGTTAAACTTTTTTATCCTTGAGAGGCTCGCTGGGCCGAAAACCCGGAAGGGCGACCCAAGCAAAAGTTAGAGCAGAGAAAAGAAAAAGAACAAAAATGAAAAATGAAAAGAAACAAAAAAAAAAAAGAAAAAAAAAGAAAAAGAAAAGAAAAAAAAAAAGAAGAAATGAAAAGAAAAGAAAAGAAAAACAATGCTCGCAAGGTTGAAAACCCGAAAGGGTGGCCTTGGCAAAAGTTAGAGCGCAAAAGGAGAGTGTCAACACCCGAGTGAACCTCAACCCGAAACTACGTACGGCCTGATTCCCATCTTTGGGATACGTAGGCATCTTCATTCTGAAGTTTGGCCCCAATCATTTTCAGCCTAGTTGGCTCATCCATGTTGATTGGCTTATCCTTGTTCAAACTCAGCTATCTTATCCATGTGCAAATTGGCTTGTCTTCATTCAAATTCGGTTGTCCTATTCCGTTACAAGATTCAGCTGCAAGACAAATAAAGTTCAGATCTGAGATTGTGCATCTCAACAGTAGATTCCGTGTTAGTTGAGCATTGGCCACTTGCAAAAATAATTTTTGAGGATTTCTAATGAGGTTAACTAATTTTCTCGAAAATTATTCCATTTTTCCAAAATTGGATCATTTCTTGGATCCAAAAAAGGAAAATTTTCAGTACTCACAACCTGACTTGCATGATTTCAAATCAAAAAATCGAATAAGCATGTTAATATAACTCTCATATTGGTCAAAATTATTTTAGCAGAAAGCAAAATGAAAAAAATGGTCAAAATGATGAACTAGGGGCACAATCGAGTCAGGTTTTCTGTCTTTTCTCTGTTATCAATATACTTGCCAGTAAAGGCACAGTTGAAGCTAACAACAAAAGGCCAAAAGCTCTCACAGCCTCCAAGCAGTGAGGTATCAAGTCAAATGCAAAGCATGAACTGGAATTGGAGCTAGATATTCGGTTCCCTCATCTGGATGATCACGCTCAAATTTCCATCTGACCCGGAATGGGGACGTAGAAAACGTAATGTGTGAGACCAATCAATTGTATATCAGGCCGATGGGACATTGCTGTAATTTATCTCGATCAAGCTAAGCCAAGGGTGCTGTCAATCGATGTCAAATGCTGATCTGCTGCACAGCCAGTCGCATCACAACCCCTCTGTGGGAAAGCTCACCAGTTATGAGCGGAAGAATGAGAATCTAGTAGAATACGAGGGGCAAGATCCCACAACTTCCTATTTATTCACCAACCACACCTGGGAAAGGATAAAAAATAAAAGAGATTAAAGAATAAAGAGACGTGCGCTGAGAGAAAAAAGTGAAAAAAGGGCTTGTCAGAGAAATAGAGATTGAGTGCCATAGTGATGTGAGAATCACAAATAAGAAAGGGTGGGAAACAACACCCGAAGAAATAGGCTCCTCGTGAACTAAGAGGTCTCTCGCCATTGGAACACTTTCGAGTGTTGTGTTTGTTGTTTTTGTTTGTCTTGATTTTTTATTTTGAGTCGTTTCAAGTGTCAATAGATGTGTTTAGGTTGTTTTACCTTTGTTTTCTCTTTGTTGATTCATGGTGTATTGTAGTCAATTGTAGGCTCAATACCCGATCAAAAACTTATTTCTCAATTTCAAATTCAAAAATAAATCGTTTTGTGCTTAGAGTGCTGTGTCGTTCTCCACATATATGCAAAACAGGATTTGTTCTTTCATAAAACTGTAGGGTTTAACCCAGGTCATGTGAGAACAATAGAACAAGGACCTAACTAAAGCTATCTAGGTTCCGGACTGCAAAGCAAAAGAAAAGAAGGAAAATCGGAGCATCTGAGTGTGTTTCAACTTCAACAAATTCTGAGATTGCATTCCAGATGTACCTTTTTAGGCCTTGTCAATGCTCCGAAGTATGAGTGTACCTTTACCTCAAGCTCCAGCTCCAGCTCAAGCTCAAGCCTGCTTCAAGCCAGAATGGCGATCAAAAGTGCTCTCCCTAAGTACCATTCCCTGCCAGAGGCATCCTGGCTGTGTTTGCAATAAGTTCCTAGAAGACCAATTGCGACGGTGGAAACTAGAGTTCGAATGGCGATGCCTAAAACACAAAGGTTTGGAATTTCCGAGACTAAAGTCTGGTTTACATACCCAGGGGTGTATCCTCAGCTTGAAATCTGTATGGCAGCCCCATAGATTGAGATAGCGTGTGTGCGCCTCAATTCCGAATACTGAACCAACCTAGTCTGTCACCCTGTTGGAGAATAGGGAAAGTTATGAATATGATCAGAAAGAAAAGCAGCATCTGTGGCTTCTACATATAGGGGTTACCCCGTGTCAGCATTTGGGGGCCTTTGAACTGTGAGTTGAAGGTAAGAGTTCGAAGAACACAAAGGGGAGATCCTTGTTAGAGTAGAGCGGTTCATCGCCACTCACCCCATGAGGTGCTTTTTAAAGTGCTGCTCTGTTTGTTTATTTCATTTCATTAAGTATCATGCACTACATTGCTTGTAACATGTATCATATCATCCCACGTATTGCATTTATTTGCATTTTGTGTTATCTTGTATCATTTATCCTTTTACGCTGAGCAATGTTTAGGATTGTTGTCCCCCGGGGCTTTCTCACGATGCGTGGAACACACTCATGACGTCTTTTCTTTGGACCTCTTCTCACGATTTTAGCGTGGTTAGAGTGTCCCATTCCTCACACGATTTCAGCGTGTTTAGAATTTATCTCAGGATGTGTGGAACGCGCCTCTGATTGGTCTTTCTTAGGACCTCTTCTCACGATTTCAGCGTAGTTAGAGTGTTCTTTTCCTCTTCTCACGATTTCAGCGTGTTTGGAATTTATCTCAGGTTGTGTGGAATGCGCCCCTGAGTAGTTGTTTTCGAACCTCTTCTCACGATTTCAGCATGGTTAGAGTGTTGTTTTCCTCACACTATTTCAGCGTGTTTGGAATTTATCTTAGGTTGTGTGGAACGCGCCCTTAAGTAATTGTCTTAGGACCTTTTCTCACAATTCCAACGTGGTTTGAGTATTCCTTTCCTTACACAATTTCAGTGTGTTTGGGATTTGTTTTTCCTTCTCTCATGATTCCAACGTGGTTGGAGTATGTCACCCTTTTGCATTTACTGCACTATCTGTTACGCCCATTACATCATACCATTTTATCGCCTGCATCCTTTCCATGTTAAGCTTAGTTTGGCATGTGTTCATACATTTCCTTCGTTGAAGCATGGTTCTGTGGTAATGTGTACGTGCCTATTCCACTAATAGAATTGTGGTCTGAGGGTTTCAACACCTTTTCTGTGTTAGACATGGTCTGTTTTGTGTCCATGCCTTTTCTAGGTAAGATGTGGTTCGGCCTATACCTTATTCGCTTCATCCATTACATCCATTGCATCACGTTTTGTTTTGTTACATTCAACATTTAGGATCACGATATTTCCTCAACAAATCGTTCCTCACTTATATCATACCACCCAATTACTTGTACTCTGTATTCTTTCTGCGAAACACATAGTTCTGTATATGCATGGTTTGAGGGTTTCGGCACCTTTTCTGTGTTAAACGTGGTTTGATTTGCATCGCCAACCCTTAATGATATTCGTGTGGTTTCGCACTGCTCGTGGTTTGATTTTGCATTGTATATTATTTTCATTGTTTTGTTATATTGTGTATCATTTTGCATTCTTCTCCTGAACTACGCTGGTTTGATTCCTTGCAAAGGGATACGTAAGAAACCCTCGAGTTCAACCAATTGCATTTGCATTTTGTTTATTTGTCCAAGTCTTCGGCATTGTTATCAAAAATGGGTCGTCTCTGGGCTTTGACATTTACTCACGTCATTTCATGACTTCCGAGTTCTGTCAAAGAAGGGCAACTGTAGACACCTCATTTTTGACCGCCCTTAAAACTTGGGCGCTACTGATTGCTTACTTGATGGTGAAGGTTATGCTATGCAAAGGTTTGATTTCTTCGACAAGAGGAGCTCCAAATCCCAACCTCACACCCTATTTTTGGACCAAAACGATTTTGACCAAAATGATTTTAGACCTTCCCTTCTTGTATCCAAGTTCCCGAGTCGAGGCAACTTTGATGATGACAGACGCGTGGCCTTTGGCACGAGTCATGGGTTTCCTACACATTTAAATATAATTTATTTGTCCAAGTCTTCGGCATTGTTATCAAAAATGGGACGTCTCTGGGCTTTGACTTTTACTCACGTCATTTCATGACTTCCGAGTTCTGTCAAAGAGGGGCAACTGTAGACACCCCATTTTTGACCGCCCTTAAAACTTCGGCGCTACTGATTGCTTACTTGATGGTGAAGGTTATGCTATGTAAAGGTTTGATTTTTTCGATAAGAGGAGCTCCAAATCCCAACCTCACACCCCATTTTTGGACCAAAATGATTTTGACCAAAATGATATTAGACCTTCCCCTGTTGTACCCAAGTTCCCGAGCCGAAGCAACTTTGATGATGACAGATACGTGGCCTTTGGCACGAGTCATGGGTTTCCTACACATTTAAATATAATTTCCACACATTCTCAAAGCAAAACTAAGTGTCGTACATTTAAATATCGCACTATTCACTACTAAATTTTATCTCTGAAATTGTGTTATTTGTTACCACTAACTAGTTATATATTATTTTGGCCATTAGGTAATTGATGTATATGCCAATATACTCATGGATTTGCAGAAGAGGGTAGCTGCGAAAACTAAATATCCAGACCGATCATACTTCTATAGCAGTATATGTTCGATATGGTAGCACAACCCTCCCAATTCCCTTTTATGATATGTATATATTGTAAATGCTATAGCACTAGACGTAATGTACGTGTACAGGACATGATGCAGAACCCAAGTTCGACATCCAAAGACCAATATCTGAAAGTCCAATTTAACGCTTCCCGAGAAAGCAGATACATACATTTCCCAATATACTACTCAAACCATTGGACGATCATGGTTTATGATTCAGAATGCGGGACATGGCATCATTATAATTCAATGAGACAACAGAAAAGTAGTAGAGATGATCATTTCACAGAAGCATTGAAAATGGTACTAGGTAGCTGGTTGGTGGATATGACTTTTTAAATTATTTGTTATTTACCAATATTGCCAACTTACAGAACTCATTATTTACAGAAACAGTGAGTGTTTGACTACACGAAATGTTTGGTTGAAGGGGGTCCGTAGGCCGATGTCGCTGTAGCTAAAGATTTTGACTGTATGCTTGAGGCAGTTGTCAAATCTCCCCAACAAGAACTAGACTCGTACGTGTTTGCTAACTCTATCTCATGTTATTTCTGCATTATGCATCATTTTGAACCCCCACATACATATTAATACTCTTGTTGTCTGACAACATTGCAGTACTAATTGTGAAATTTTGATGTATTTCATTGTAACATCTCGAAATAATTATAATTAAACTAACCGTAACGATAATTAAATAATAACATAAATCAGAGTACGATATCCTTCCATTTCATAAAACTCAGTTGTACAAAAAAGGTGGCACATGCAAATATACATTCATAAGTCCTAACCCTAAATCTATAGCATGTGACAACAACAAAATAAGAAATAGAAGTTAAACAGATAATGGAAATGCCTTGAAGGCTACAACTTTCTAAGACAATGCTTGGTTACATCAAAAGTGAGTGTTAAACTCAATACATATAAAGCCCTAGACTTATACAAACATTAAATACAAAATAACAAAACTAAGCCTTCAGCTCCTCAATCCTTACAAGCTAAGTCCTTGGTGGAGGCATCTCACCAACACTTGAAAATGGTTATCCCATATAGGGTGAACCAAAGCCCAGTAGAAATAATCTAACACAATATATGAATTTTAACAAAGATATAAGCATGAAATGCATCTACAATGCTCATGACCAAAATGTTTTACATTTTCTTTCCAAAAAAAAACAATGCCATGCTTAGTCTATATCAAAATTCTCAAAGTCATGTTCTTTACAATAGAAAAATAAGGGGAATTCTCAAACCGGTACAATCTTTCACGGATATTTCGTCCGTGGGAAACTGTTAAATGACACCTATGTAAACATAATCTATACAAGCACTACTATTGCCATTTTATGGATATTTCGTCCGTGGGAATCGGCACCCAGGTATACGCTCGTTTTCAAGATTTTCACCCTGGACACATTGGCCAACGTAATTTGGTGATACACACATTTTCCAACATTCACCCATTTTCTCAAATTCATATACATATGCAATGTATTAAATGAGCAACAATGTTCAATGCACAAAGATGAGAAATTAGTTTCAATTCACCTAATCCTCATGCAATTTCTACAGCAATCATAGATATCCTCCATCGATAGCCCAAAACAGATATTTCTAAACAGATATATAAAATCTCCAATACAGATAAACTTTCCAAATTTCAAGGTGAGTGATAATACATGTCAAACTCCACCATCTATATCAATATCCATCCACTTTCACATTCCCAACATTAATTCCATTTATTTATACAAAATAAATATTTGAAACATTTAGGTCAAAACCTCTTTTCTTCCAAAATCCAATCCAAGTATGAAAATCAACAATTTTATCACCACTCAACCTCATTTTCACTCCCACAACCATTTTCTATACAACTATTGTAAGGTTCCGGTGTCCCGCATCGGGAATGGAGGGGGAGTTTCTAAGCTATAAAAGTAAAAACCTAGGCCCCTTATATAGTATCGAGGCCTTTTTTCGGGTGGTGAAATCCCTAGCAGAACTTCCCAGTTAAGCGTGCTTAGGCTGTAGTAGTTATGGGATGGGTGACCCACTAGGAAGAACAAATCCGTGCGGGCGTGACCCAAAGCGGACAATATCGATGACATGTGAAGGGTTGGGATGTTAAAAATGGTATCAAAGTCAACTCTCCAGAGTACCGAGTGTAGGTCCCTAGTATCTCTTGGTGCATGTAGACGGGCTTATGAGCTGGCAGGCTACTGTGTGGAGATATGCAGCCCTAAGGGGGGTGGATTGTAAGGTCCCGATGTCCCACATTGAGAATGGGGGGAGTTCCTAGGCTATAAAAGTAAAAAACCTGGACCCTTATATAGTATCGATGCCTTTTCCCGGGTGGTGAAATCCTAAGCTGAATTCCCCAGTTAAACATGCTTAGGCTGGAGATGGGTGACCTACTGAAAAGAACAAATCCGTGCGGGCGTGGCCCAAAGCGGACAATATCGATGACATGTGAAGGGTCGGGTTGTTACAACCATTTGAAAACCGCTTTTTGATTTTAAACCAAAATCCTAGGTTTGTTCAAAATCCTCCAAAATCACAAAATTGTTCTATAAAAACAAATAGCTAAGTAAAAAATCATAAAAGAGTGTAAAGAATCCCTACCTCGAAGCTAGAAGACCAAAGAGAGAATGGAGAAACCTCAAGTTAGTCGAAATCCAACTTTGCTCGGATGAAAATGAAGCTTTTAGTGAGCTCTACATTTTTCTCAAAGGGAGTAGGGTGAAGAAATCAATGGATCTAAGTGTTTTAGAAGAGAGAATGTGAGTTTTAGAGAGAGATGGTCTCAACTTAGGGTTTTTAGAAAGTTTAGAGAAAGAGAGAGATGTGAAAAAGTGATATAAAATAACCATTTTACGAACTGATATACGCACAGCTCGTTCCAGCGCAAGAGTTGTCGCTCGAGCGACCAAACATAATAAGTTGTTCTGGTCGAGTGCAAAAAGCTTCACATGAGCGCAGAATACACTCTCCTAGAAGTTTTACAGACAGAAGACCGTCGTTCGATAGCAAAAAGTCTTGCTCGAGCAAAGAACACTACCTCTCCAGTATCTCTGCAAGCCTGCACAAGTACTTGGAGCTCACAAAACTCGCTCAAGCCCAAGAAGCTTTGCTTGAGCAAAGAGGCAAAATTCTGGACAACAACAGTTTGTACTAACTAGCAACCAACATGTTCCAAACATAACCAAGATACTCTAATACTCAAACTCAATGAGAAATAAGGAAAAACACAGTATAAGTATCTAAATAAGACAAATGAAACCCAGATTCAAAATATCAACGAGTCGAGTCTAAATCAAGAACGCTATAACCTCCCCCCTTTAAGGAATTTTGTCCAAGAAAATTTAAATCAAACGTTAAAAACATTGGCCTTGGTTTCTTGTTTTTAGCCAAGCTCAGGCTTATTCACAAGCTTACTGGCCATTCTGTAGTAATTTGGTGGCCTGTTTTCATATAAAGGTCTCTTGCCCCTCGACAGATTCCTGGCATCTAGTGGCCCATCCAAGGATGGGTGCCGGTTAAGACCTCTTGGGTATGCCCTGTTGTTGTAGGCGCTGATTGGCCTACGATCTCTCTTCATTCATTCTTATCAACTTAATAAACAAGTTTTCAATACTGAATATACAATTTACATTTCTAAAACATATACAATGTTTATATTATATCAACATCATAAAAGTTTCAATACATGGTTAAACATTAACAAATAGGTCCGAATATTTCTCACGGACTTTCAACTCACATTCCCAAGTTGCTTCCTCGACTCCATGATGTCGCCACAATACTTTCACCAAAGGAATTGTCTTGTCTCATAAGACTTGGTCTCAAGTGTCCAAGACTCTCACCGGTCTCTCCTTATATGAGGTATTCTCATCTACCAATCCAATCTAACACGTGTGATGGATCCAGCTCATATTTCTAAAGCATACAAATATGAAACACATCATGGACCCAGGAAAATTGTGGTGGTAAAGCCAAGCGATAAGCTACCTCTCCAATCCGCTTAAGGATCTCAAAAGGCCCAATAAATCTAGGAGATAACTTCTCATTCTTCCCGAACCTTATCAAAACCCTGCCTAGGGGATATCTTCAAGAAGATATGATCTCCTACCTCAAAAGACAAAGGTTTCCTCCAACGGTCGGCATAACTTTTTTGGCAACTCTGAGTAGTAGCCAACCTCTTTCGAATAAGAGCGACTTTCTCAATCATTTCCCGAACCAACTCAGGGCCTAACAAAGGTACATCACCCACCTTGGCCAACACACAGGAAATCTATACAATCAGCCATACAAGGCCTCAAATGGTTCCATGCCAATGCTCGACTGGAAGCTATTGTTATAGGCAAACTCTACTAAGGGAAAGTGTCTCTTCCACAACCCCTTAAAGTCAAGAACACAACCCCAAAGCATATCCTCTAGAATCTAAATAGTGCGTTTTGATTGCCCATCAGTTTGAGGATGATATGCGGTGTTAAAAGTCAATCTTGTGCCCAAGGCATTTTGTAGGCTCTGCTACAACCGAGCCGTGAAACACAAATCTCTATCCAAAACAATCGTTATAGGGACCACATGCAACCTCACTATATCCTTAATATAAAGGTCGGCAAGATAATTTACCAAGTCACTCACGCGTATTGGTATAAAGTGCGCCGACTTATTAACCGGTCAACTACCACCCAAATCGCATCACTACCCTGTTGCGTCCTAGGAAGACCCACAACAAAATCCATCGTGACGTGCTCCCACTTTCACTCGGCTATAGACAAGGGTTGTAACAAACCCGCTGGCCTCTGATGTTCGGCCTTCACTTGTTGACAAGTAAGACACCTCGATTCAAACATGGCCACATCCATCTTCATTCCTCTCTACCAAAACGATGACTAAGGTCATGATACATCTTTGTGCCTCTCGGATGCACCGCAATGCGTGAATTGTGAAACTCTCGGAGTACTTCCTTTCGGTAAGATCCTGGCACGAAAAGACGGTCACAGTATTTAACACGTGAATCGGGATACACATTCAAGACTTTCTCTACCTTCCCACTGGTGATTTTTTCCCTAAGGGATTCTACCTCAAGGTCACCCCTCTGTGCTTCTATCACTCTGTTCACAAGTGTAGGTTGTGCAACTACCGAAAATAAGGCTACAGATTCAACGAACTTGCCAAGATGCAACTCAAACTCACCAATAGCACCCAACATCTCCCATTCATGAAGGGCAATACAAGCCACACTACCAATGGATTTCCTACTTAAAGCATCGGCCACGACATTGGCCTTCCCCAGATGATAATGCAACATAAAGTCACAATCTTCTATAAACTCCATCCACCTCATCTGCCTCAGATTCAAGTCTTTCTATATAAACAGATATTTTAGACTGTTGTAATCAGAAAACACTTCAAACTTCTCACCATACAGATAATGCCTTCAAATCTTTAAGGCAAAGATCATTGCCGCTAACTCTAGGTCATGAGTAGGGTAGTTCCTCTCATGTGTTTCCAACTAATAAGCTACTACCTTCCCCCATTGCATCAAAACATCACCCAAACCTTCCCATGAAGTATCGTAATACACGGAATAACCCAAACCTCTCTCCGGAATAATTAATATTGGAGCAGTGGTAAGTCTAACCTTGAGCTCTTGAAATGACTTCTCACAAGTCTCACTCCACTCAAACTTAATTCCTTTCCTCGTCAGTTTAGTCAATGGTGAAGCTAATTTGGAGAAATCTTTCACAAACCGACGATAATACCTGACCAACCCTAAGAAACTACAAATCTCAAAGGCATTCTTAGGTTGTTCCAAATCTTGCACTGCCTCTATCTTGGATGAATCTACAATCACCCTCCTTGGATACCATATGGACTAAGAACTTTACTTCTTCTAACCAAAATTCACACTTCCCGAACTTAGCATATAGTCTGTGGACTCTAAGTAACTCAAGTACTACCCGTAAGTGTTCTTCGTATTCCTCCTCAAAGGGTGAGTAAATCAAGATGTCATCAACAAAGGCAACCACAAAGCGGTTTAGAAACTCACGAAAGATCCGGTTCATCAGATCCATAAACACGGCTGGTGCATTGGTTAGCCTAAAGGGCATTACTAGAAACCTATAATGGTCATACTGCGTACGAAATATCGTCTTTTGGATATCCTCCTCCCTTACGCTCAACTTGTGATAACTCGATCTCAGGTCTATCTTGGAAAAGCAACAAGACCCCTTTAACTAATCAAACAAATCATCTACATGAGGCATTGGGTACTTGTTCTTAATAGTTACCCGATTCAATTTTCGATAGTCAATATAAAGTTGCAATGCGCCATCTTTTTTTTTTTTTGGTGGAAAATAGAGCCGGTGCTCACCAATGTGAAGTACTAGGGTGAATAAAACCCTTATCTAGTAGTTCTTAGAATTGAATCTTTAACTCACTCAATTCAGCAGGTGCAAACCTATATGGTGCCATAGAAATCGGTGCCATGCCAGGCACTAAATCGATAAAGAACTCAATCTCATAATGAGGTGATAAACTAGTGAGATCCTCAAGAAAAATATCCAGGTATTCACAAACTACCCTTGGCAACTCAACTCGGACTTCATCACACTCACTACCCAAGAAGTTGGCGAGAAGACAACTAAGCTCACTCTGCCCACGCGAATCATACACAGGTGATAAGATTCTATCCACCCAGTCTCCCAAGAAATAAAAACAATCACTGCTCAAGGTACATACAGTAACCCTCTGACGGTAACAGTCTATGATAGCCCAATATGATGACAACCATTCCATACTCAATATAGCATCAAAACTCGACATGTCAATCAACACAAATATAAAGAAAGTCGGCGACTGGCAACCTCTATGTCACAACCCTAACACCCCTGCTGGAAGACATCTCACTACCAATAGGTGACTCTACATTGAGAGGAGATGCTAACCGAGCCAACTCTAACCCCAAAACCGATGCAAATGCAAACGAGATAAATAAATGGGATGCATCCGTATCAATCAACACATTAGCAATAGAATTGCATAACAAGAAAGTACCTTTCACTACCGAAGGTGCTGGTACTAAGTCTAGCGCAATAACAGCATACACAAGCCCTGTAGATCTCTGCTCTACCTACTCACCCCTCGGAGCATAAGCCTGATGCACTGACTAAGTCGAAGAGTCTCTCTGATTGGCCCTCGAGGCCTGTGCTGACTGTGCAAGTTGGTGGCTCTGCGTCTGCCTCGAACCAGACGCAACAGGTGTGTCGCCCAACTGAGGACAAACCTCTTCAAATATCCTTCTTGCCCACACTGATAACAAGTGGTCAGCTACCCTCTTCCCTAACTCTGGCTTTGGGAACGAGCCAAAGACGATGCAGATAGCTGCCCTTCTCCTCTTTATAGGCAAGTTGGAGATTTGTAGCCCAACTGACCACACTTAAAACAAATGTAATCTCCTTGACCACCTCTCCCAGAACCTGAACTCGGTACTAAAAAAGTGGACCTCGACTGAGCTCCCTGGGACTACTGTGAGTTAAAACCCCTCTGCCTCTTACTGTCCCCTTAAACCTCCTGACTCCTCTTGGAGCCCTTCATCTGCTCCTCCTCCATTTGCATCACGGTCTCAAGATGAGTCACTGACTCTACAAGTCGTCCATAATCTCTAATCGTCAAACTGGCTACCTTGAAAAGAAGCCCAATCCCTAACCTTTTCTCAAACTCTACACAACGGCGCTCCTCTATCGCCACTAACTTTGGTGCAAATCTAGAGAGGCTAGTAAAAACAGCCTCAAACTCGGCTGCCAGTGTGTTCAACTACTTGAGCTACGAGAATTGCTCCCTCGACTTCTCCCTAACAGTGGGAGATAAGAGCATGTCCTGGAAGATATTGACAAAAACCTCTCAAGTCATTTCAATGCTCCCACACGTATACTTCCACCACTGACCCGCATCTACCTTCAGCTAGAAGGATGCCAAGGTCACTCTCAGTCCGTCATCCTCGATGCCAAGCATCTCAAATGTCTTCACTATCTGCTCTAGCCACTCATCGGCCTTCAGTGACTCCTTGGGATCACCCAAAAACTTGTTTGGATTCGACTGGAAAAACTCCCGCTTCAAAAAAGACAGCCCGTCTCAGCAACATGGGCCTAGACTTGATTATCAGCTCTAAGAATGTCCATAGAATCTTGCAAAGCTTTGGCCATCTCGTGGGCTAAGGTGCCCATGGCCTGTTGACCTGTCGATTCGGCTATGTTGGCCTAACCAATTCCCTCTTCTTATGCCGGAATATCATCCGGTATCGGCACCTCCTGCCATCTAGGCCTACCACGCCTACCACTGCGACCACGTCCTAACATCCTAATAAAGGTAACAAAAGAGATTAGCACATTTGCAAATATACCGAAGCTAACTCACTTACGTCCTAATACGGTGGACAACAATAATTCACTCCACATAAACACATAGTTACATAAACATATGTGAATTTTCTTCCTGGATAATGATCGTCCCGTAGCTTTGCCAGAGTTCCAATTAGAAATAGCAATAATCAAGTGCTCTTATAATAGGACTTCTAGAAACTCGTAAACTCAATCAACGTCCTCGAATTTAAATCCCATACCTATACAATCACATTAGCATGTTATCACATAGCATACCCTACATGCAAATCTCTCTATCAAGCGAGACAAACCCATTGTGATAATAACCACTTTCCAAGTACCTAAAGTATTCAACCCGGTACGCTCTGGTACCAAGTTGTAACGTCCCAAAATAATTCTAATTAAATCAACCGTAGCGATAATTAAATAACAACATAAATCAGAGTACGATATCCTTCCATTTCATAAAACTCAGTTGTACAAAGGAGGTGGCACAAGAGAATATACATTCATAAGTCCTAACCTTGAATCTATAGCCTATGACAACAACAAAATAAGAAGTAGAAGTTAAACAGATAATGGAAATGTCCTAAAGGCTACAACTTTCCAAGACAATGCTTGGTTACATCAAAAGTGAATCTTAAGCTCAATACATATAAAGCCCTAGGCTTGTACAAACATTAAATACAAAATAACAAAATGGAGCCTTCAGCTCTACAGTCCTCCCAAGCTAAGTCCTTGGTAGAGACATTTCACCAACACCTGAAAATTGGTTTTCCCATATAGGGTGAGCCAAAGCTTAGTAGAAATAATCTAACACAATATATGAATCTTAACAACGACATAAGTATGAAATGCATCTGCAATGCTCATGATCGAAATGTTTTACATTTTCTTTCCAAAAAAAAAAAATAATGCCATGCTTAGTCTATATCAAAATTCTCAAAGTCATGTTCTTTACAATAGAAAACAAAGGGGAATTCTCAAACCAGTACAATCTTTCACGGATATTTCGTCCGCGGAAACCGTTAAACGACACCCGTGTAAACGTAGTTTATACAAGCACTATTATTGCCATTTTACAGATATTTCGTCCGTGGGAATCGGCACCCAAGTATACGCACGTTTTTCAGAATTTTCACCTTGGACACATAGGCCAACTTAATTTGGTGATATACACATCTTTCCAACATTCACCCATTTTCTCAAATTCATATACATATGCAATGTATTAAATGAGCAATAATGTTCAATGCACAAAGATGAGAAATTAGTTTCAATTCACCTAATCCTCATGCAATTTCTACAGCAATCATAGCTATCCTCCACTGATAGCCTAAAACAGATATTTCTAAACAGATATATAAAATCTCAAATACAGATAAACTCCACCATCTATATCAATATCTATCCAATTTCACATTTCCAACATTAATTCCATTTATTTATACAAAATAAATATTTGAAACATTTAGGTTAAAACCGATTTTCTTCTAAAATCCAATTCAAGTATCAAAATCAACAATTTTATCACCACTCAACCTCATTTTCACTCCTACAACTATTTTTCATACAACCATTTGAAAACCCCTCTTTTGATTTTAAACCAAAACCCTAGGTTTGTTCAAAATCCTCCAAAATCACAAGTTTGTTCTATAAAAACAAATAACTAAGTTAAAAATCATAAAAGAGTGTAGAGGATCCTAAGCTCGAAGCTAGAAGACCAAGGAGAGACTGGAGAAACCTTAAGGTAGTCGAAATCCAAATTTGCTCGGATGAAAATAAAGCTCTAAGTGAGCTCTACTTTTTTCTCAAAGGGAATAAGGTGAAGAAATCAATGGATCCAAGTATTTTAGAAGAGAGAATGTGAGTTTTAGAGAGAGGGGGTCTCAACTTAGGATTTTTAGAAAGTTTAGAGAGAGAGAGAGAGAGAAAGAGAGATGAAAAAGTGATGTAAAATGACCTTTTTACGAACTGATATACGCACAACTCGTTCGAGCGACCAGACACAATAAGTTGTTCCACTCAAGCGCAAGAAGCTTCGTTCGAGCACAAAATACACATTCCCAGAAGTTTTATAGACAGAAGACCGTTGCTCAAGCATAAGAAGTCTTGCTGTGCTCGAGCGAAGAACACTACCACTCTATTATCTCTGCAGGCCTGCAAAAGTACTGGGAGCTCACAAAGCTCACTCGAACGAAGAGGCCAAATTTTGGACAACAATAGTTTGAATGTTCCAAACACAACCAAGACACTCCAATACTCAAACTCAATGAGAAATAAGGAGAAACACAGTATGAATATCTAAATAATACAAATGAAACCTGGATTTAAAACATTAACGGTTCGGGTCTAAACTAGGAACGCTATATTCATCGCACCAATATGTCAACAAGGTGAAGATTGACAGTTCAATGGACGGCCTTACCACAACTATGTTTCGGGGAAGCCTTAGTGAAGACGTTCATGAATGACCCAAGGCGAGGTCTCTGCAACCAGTTGTCACTATAATCCCCGTTTTCGTGGTCCGAAGAACCTGTTTTCCGATTAT
The DNA here is from genome assembly GCA_025200525.1 of Camellia lanceoleosa. Classification (NCBI taxonomy): domain Eukaryota; kingdom Viridiplantae; phylum Streptophyta; class Magnoliopsida; order Ericales; family Theaceae; genus Camellia; species Camellia lanceoleosa. Next base: position 109,110,514 of record CM045769.1, read on the forward strand.
CGTTGTATGCCTAAATATGTTTTTGGTTTAGTTAAATTTATTCATTTGTTTTTGAATGGTTAACAATGTCACAAGTAAATATGTAGACACAATGTTGGAGTTGTGCTCTGAGAAGTTTTGGAATGGTTTAGTTCAATTGAATCATTTGTTTTGGGTTAGCTCAATGTGTTAATATGTAGCCATTCTGGCAAAAACATCAACGTGTGATGTGCGAATAGCTTTGTTACAGATGGACACATTTAGTGTTATTGTCTCCCTTGAATGTAAGGTTGACATATAATGTTTGAGTTTGATTATTTTTATGTAATATGCTTCATGAGCAATGTTTGGAGATGTAGTATGATTAAGTTTGGATGAATAGTCTGTATGTGTGATGTTAACTGGACAATTTTTTTAATCGAATACCAATATGTCAGCCCAACGAACTAGCTTGTTATGGTTTAAGATATCCCCATCAAATAGTAAGGAAAATTCATTCCCCATGAATTGGATGCTCTGATTAAATTGGTTTCTCATATTTGTTGCATGGTAACATGGGTTTTTGTGAATTGGTGTTGTTTGTGCGTATCTTTTGCACAAAATTGTTGTGTGTTGGTATTTTTTGTAATGTTAAATACAAACTTCCCATTGTGACAATTGCTAATGTAAACCAAACTCAGTAGGAAAAAAGTGACCTTGGCAAAACCCAAAATCCACAATTAACAGAATCAAAAAGTCACAGCCACAAAAATGAAAAACTGGTAATGTACCACCATATCATGCAACATGCATGAAACGAAATACTTAAACCCAAACACCATAGTAACAACGTAGCAAGTGGCATGGAAACATATGCGAAACATACATGAAACCCAATATTTCATACGAGAAAACAAATTGACCAACTAATGTAATTAAACCCATTCCAGTAGTATAAGCCTATATCGGTTCCTTACATGTCTTCCTGTTATGGTTGCCTATTTTTCCACAATGCCTACAACGAATACACCATAGGACCTCGCCTTTGGATGGAATCATCTTCTGCTTGGGCCTACCAGGAGGACGCTTGATTATTGGTGGCGTGATAAGGTAATCATTGGGGTTGAACGTCGGCTTGTCGGCCGTCGAGACTGGATATATAGTTGCAGAATATGATACCCGAAACTTTTTTACACGATAAAACAAATCAACCGAGTCATTCACATCCCTTCCATTATTCTGAAATGCAACAACAGCGTGCAAACATGGGAACCCATTCAACTGCCATTGAAAACATGAACATGTACGCCTACCTACGTCAACCAACACCGACAGGTTGAGTGAACTTCGTACATGTTAGCATCAGCTCAACTTACAATCCACGGCCTGTTCTCTTGCAACGTCGCTACTAACTTCTTCTCCATTTTTGGGCATAACACGCAAAACCATGTACTAGCTTTCACCTTACTCTTGGTCCTCTTCTCTATTGTTTTTCCCTTTACTTTATCGACCAATTGAGTAATGGGAAGATGACAAGCTTTACGTATCCAATTGTTGAATGGTTCCGCTGTATTGGACCACATCTCACCATATCGTTGGCCCCTGACATAATTTAATAAAACACACAAGCCCAACGTTGGATTATTGAACAACAAACAGCATACAATTTTTCTTTCCTCCCAAAAAAAAATGCCTAACCACAACTAATGGTTAAATGTAACATAAAAGAAAAAATATAATTTGTACCACCAATCATTAATACTTGAAATATACGTTAGCCCAATGCTTAGGATACAAATCTTTCATAAAATCTTCAATGACCGTTGAGCTTGACTGTTTCAATACCTCCAATTTCTTATTGAAACATGTTACTGTGGGCGCGTATGCGCATTCCCGCAACTTCTGCATTAGTCCAATCTTCTGCGTTGCGTTAACTTATTTCAGTCGGTCATGCAAATTCATTTGAAGATGTAACAAACAGAAAGTATGATGTGCCGAGGTTAGGATCTGAAACAAATGTCAGCATACGTTCATTGTCGACAACGTGTGACAAATGCCGCAAGAACCACTCTGTGTTTTCTAAATCTACAATTTCGAAAGCTACTAGAAATAAGCCTACAAACAACACACTGATTATGTTTATTTTTTGCAAAACAAAATCTTCATCTCATGCATATATATATGTCATCAATTTGAACATTTTGCATGTTTTTTACTTTAAAAAAAAATGTTATGGTATGAAAACATTGGATGGAAAAAAATTATATATAATCACACAATCAACCTTTATTGCCGTCCTTAGCAGTCGCAGCGAGTAAATTTCCCTTAAATCGGCCCTTCAAGAAAGTTCTATCTAGAAAAAGCAAAGGGCGACATTGATTGAACCCATCTATGCATGCACGAAATAAGATAAAATATCTAACAAACCTTCCAGAATTTCGATCAAACTCAAGGTTAATGTAACTATTTGGGTCTTTCTCCATAATCACATCACTATACCACCTGAGTTGGTCGAACGACATGGCATGATCCTTGTAAACTAGACCCCTTGCCTTCTCTACCCCCAACCATGCAACTCAATAACTAATCTCCAACCTGTAATCGTTCTTCATATTAAACACTACATCTGTCGGGTGTGTCAACGGTTGGCTGAGCACCCAGTTTGCTATCACATCAGACACCAATTCAGACCCGATGCGCGGGTTTCTATATGTTCGTACAACAGCCTCACAAGTGTGCAAACTATTGAACCTTCTCAAACATAAAATCCCGTTTAACGGTAACACCCTCACATGTACTGACCATGAGCATCCTAACGACGTTGCAAACTTGCAAATAGTTGTAATCCACACAGAATCATTTTTCACATATTGGTATTAAAATCCACATTCGACAACATACTTAGAAAGTACAATCCAAAACTCATTTGCGCCCCCTCCAAAACATTGACCGACATGCATAATCCCATACGCCCACTCGGTAGACAAATAATATTTCGATTTGTGAGGACAATATGTTGGCAACAAATCCATCTGGTCATCCATATCGAACGTTGCCCCCACAGTTGGAGTAATCTCGGCCTACTCCACGCAATCCACCCTAGCATATTTATCATTAGACTTGTTGCTCCGTAGCTGAATAATAACATTGACATGTCAAATACCGAATGACTTAGCAAGGCACAACATGTTTTGAATATCGTCGTCGCAATCCACCTTGAACTTATTGTAACTAGGCATGTCGAACAACATGTACATCAATCCCGAAACCAACCCGTCAAACTTCCCACAAATGACATCAACCACATTATCAAATGTGGATGCGTGATGCAACCAAACAACATCATTAGTTTGCCCATGTGTGCACAATAAAAATCGCATCATCCATACTTGTACAAAACACAAACATGGCAACCACACATCAGATCATATCACACGCGGCCAACATAAAATTCATGACCCAAAACCCATATAGCAAGAAACCAATAGTGATGAACCAATCTGCTAACGTCCATCAATGACCGAACACATAAACGTCAACACCAAAATATATAGAAACACAAATATGAAGTTTGTACCCAAAAGGCACTGAGAACCTACCAACAACAAACTGCATTAGACATTAACATCCGCCATGAACAACATACGCGACTGCCATAAAAAAGAAATCCCATAAAATAACTATCCAGCCCACATCCAAAGAAAAAATCACATCATATATCAATCACAAAAAAGAAAAAAGAAAAAAGAAAAAAGAAAAATAGGAACCAACTGACCTAGTGGCATTCTGACCGACACGAAAAACTACAACATCAACGTCTTCACAAAAGATCAGCAACAAAAATGACCTTGTTCCGTTCCCGAAATGCCAAATTCCATCCTACACCACCCACGAGTCTAAAAACCCATACCCACCGTGATATACTCCACCAAATCTCACGACACAATAATATACATACACGTCTATTCCACCCAAATCCCACACGTGCAATAATCTGTTACCAAAATGAATCTCATCAAAGGTTATTCCAGTAAATGGATACATCTTTCCAAAACCATTCAAGACCAATCAGTTCATAAAAAAATTTCTTAGGACTAAATGGATTAACATTCCATCATATAGGATTTATTGGTAAATTTTTCAAAAAGTTATTTCCAAATATATATTAACTTATTTTACCTCATAAAAAAATTAAAAAGTCAAAACTCACTAAAATACAAGCCAAAAAATCAATCATTAAATAAAAATAAAAAGTCCCTAAAAAAAGTCAAAATCACCAATTTTTCTTGTTTTCGCATACAACTAGAAAAAGTCATTCCTAAACCCACTAATTTTTTCACTTTATAAAAAAAATTTAAGCTATTAAAAAAGCCAAATCTCAAAGTAAGAATGAAAACTTAGCATCCATATGCCTAGACTCTAGACTTAGGGTGGGTTATATAGGCATGCATTGAGTCTTAACTCTATTATTTTTTTATTATTTGTTATTCAAATAAGAGTGTCTAACTTTACCTCGACTAATTTCTAACCACATGTATTTTCCCATCTTACATATACCCGTAGTTATAGATTCTAAATCATGGAAGTGGACTAAGTAAAATAAGACATAAATTTAACCATTGGTACATTTTTTTGGCGTTGTGTTTAATTAAAAGGTTTGAAAAAAAAAATAGAAAAGAAAATAAATAAATAAATAAATAAATAAAATATACTTACATTTCACTTAATTTCACATACATTTTTCTCTTTTCTTTTCAAATTCCCAACCAAACCCAAGTTTAAGGTTTAACCATAGGTTGTGCTTCTTTTCATACCAATAACATTTGCATTTGATGAAATTCAGAGTCCACGTACCAATGAAGTCTGAAACAAAAAAATCTATAGTTTAATCGAGAATTTGATTTCATTTTCTTTTCAAATAAAATTACGTAAATAATATTTTGATATAATTTCAAGGAATTAATTTCTTTAAATTGTGATAGTTGGTATTGATCATGATGAGCTCATGAGATTATCTGTTACATTTCTTGCACTAATTTTTTTTTTTTATTTTTTTATCTCATATTTTTTTAGTCTATGATTTTAGTGAAATTCAGAGTCCATTGACCAAGAAAGTCTAAAACAAAAACATCTACAGTTTAATTCAGAAATCACGTAAATAATATTTTGATATATTTTTAACGAATTAATTCTTTTAAATTGTTATGATTGGTACTAATGGTTAGGGCATGAGATTATTTGTCTCATTTCTTGTACCGTTCTTTGTCTCATATTCTTCTAGTCTTGTAGTTTTTGTGATCAATAATCTATAAATTCAAAAAAATATGCAAAAAAATATTTTGAAAAAAAAAATTTAATGTTGTGCATTTAAATCTCCACGACACACATTTTCAAGGTAAGATTTGAAATAAATTTTCATGGTTCATAATGGTAAGATTCAAAATAAATTTTCATAACAGAAATGTTTTTCCCTCCGAAATTTCCCCCACCCCCCGAATAGCCCGAAATGAGAGAGAGAGAGAGAGAGAGAGAGAAGAGAGGGGAAGAGGAGGAGCTCCGCCCGCCGTCGCCTCGCCTCCGCCTCGCAGTTCCGCCAGGCCTCTGCCTCTCGCCCCCGCCTCCGCCTCCGCCTCCGTCTCCAACCCGATTTTGTTGGCCCCCTCCAGTCCTTCTTCTTCCTCTTTCTTCTTCATTTTCTTCTTCTTCTTCCTTCTTCTGATTTTCTTCTTCTGAAAAAAAAAATAAAGAAAAATAAATCAAATCGACGAAACGACGTCATTTTGATTTCGGGGGATTCGGAAAGGCAGATTCGAGCTACCAATCACTTCTGTTTTCATAATTCATAACATTTTTGTTTTGCGACTTCTTACACCCTTGCTACTGATTATAGTTATTTTTAGTAAAAGATACAAATAAATGTCATTTTGCTTTGCTTTCAATATTATTATTAAGTTCTATCAAGTTTCATTGTAGACAACAGTCTTTTTTTGATAAAATGTTCTCAAAAAGTTCAATTCTTCAAACTGGTTAATTCTATCCCAATTTTATTCTTCTCATTTAATTAGTAAAAATAACCATAGTTTCAATAAAAATAAATTATTTTATTTAAAATTATATTTTTTTAATTGTAAAAATTATAAATATTATATTAAATAAAATTGTAAACAACAATTGGATTGAAAAAACTATGGCATAAAATTCATCATTTTCCGTCGTTTGAAACTATTAATTTTTTTTAATGATATGCAATCTAAAAAGACATAATTTTATTCAAAATCTATCAGTAGAGTTATGGAAAATAACACTGTGGTGAATTCATATATTTTTCAAAGCGTGAGATAACTGATAAATCTTATATTTATACTTTTATTTAATTTCAAAAATTAAAAATGTTGTTATAAAATTATAAATAAATTAAAATTATTAATGAATTTTTTTTTTTGAACGGCAAGAAAGAAGCTTTATTGATGGAAACAGAACTAGTATGATAACTTATATCAATAAAGAAGAGGGTGCAAAAATCATCACAGTGAAACATACAGATCCCAACGAGGTTGGCACCTAGATGCACACAAAATCATCTGCTAACACACACTCGAAGTTGGTGAGAAACCAACAAGCAGAGCAAAAACTAAACAAATCAAAAATAAAAAAGCAACAACACACTCCTTTGCTGGTGCATAAGACAGACTAATTACAGATATAATAATGCTCAACACTACCAGCCTAAGCACCAATGCTTTAGGACTAGCAGCCCTACTCCACACCAGCACAATTTCTACCCTCACCCACCCCTAAAGGCAAGTCATCAGCCCACCCACGTATCATCTCAAGAAGACTAGACCGAGAGATCATAATCGAAAGCAAAATGAAAACCGGGACACATCCAGACTAACAGAATCACAACAGTTCACATCAGATCACCAGAATCACAGCAGTTCACCATACAACATACACTAGGACAACATTAGCAGACAACATACACTCAATAGAATCACAGACTCACTTAGCTGCAAATAGAGCTGCAACATCTGAGGAGCAGGTAAGCCAGAAAAGAGAAGAAAAATTAGGAAATTGTTGCTAGATAAGAAAATTGATATGGCTCTTCTTCAAGAAACAAAAAGATCATGTATCACCAGCTTGACGGTCAAAAGTGTGTGGCCTAGGGATCGGATGGAATTTATGAATGTGGATGCAGATAGATCAGCAGGGGGTCTCATATGTGTCTGGGATCCTGACATATTCCAACTATGCAATTGTTGCAGTAATAGGCATTTCATTCTACTCTCACGTAAACTTTACTACTCCTTTGATTGTGTAATTGTAAATATTTATGCTCCCACTGATGTTACAAACAGAGGGAGATTATGGGAGACATTGCTCAAGCTGAAAGGCTTTTTCCCACTGCCCTGGTATCTTGGTGGTGACTTTAATGAGATAAGGAATTTAGGGAAAAGAGTAGGTACATCTAGAAAGGATAGGGGCATGCAAGAGTTCAATGATTTCATAGATAGATGCGAGGTGATAATGTACAACTGATAGGCAGAAAGTACACATGGTGCAATGCTCTTGATGGAAACAAATCAAGCCGTATAGACAGATTTCTCCTTAATCCGGAATGGCTGGAAATGTTTAAGTTCAAGCTTTGGGGGCTGCCCAGATTAGCCTCTGATCACTGTTCGATTGTACTAATGGAGGATGAGCAGGATTGGGGTCCTAAACCCTTTAAGTTTTTTAATGCTTGGATCTTGCACCCTACTTTTGCTTCAGTAGTGGAAACATCTTAGAAGGAAACTCAAAGTGTTGGCACTGCTGGATTTATTTTACAGAGGAAGTTGCATAACATGAAATTAGCATTAAAAATATGGAATAGAGAAGTCTATGGGAATGTTGCACACAATAAAATATACCATTATGGAGTATTGAACTTTGTCAGAATAGTTTATAAAAAACAGAATTTAGTTGTTCATATTGTAACTTGGTAGAACTCAATGATAATTTTCAAATCAAAATAAGACTTACCGGTAATTGTTCTTTATTTTTATTCTTGTATGGACCCTTATTAGTATTAATGAAGTTCTTTACCTTACCAAAATAAATAATTATTTTCTACACAAAAAAAAAAATCTAATAAATATATTTTCTTATTCTTTTTATTTTCAAAATTTATTGTATAATTAAATAGTTATAAAAATTAAAATAAATAATTTATAAAAAGACAATTGAGATAATATTTAGTTTTATTCTTTAATTTATAATATTTTTTGTTCTAAGAATGCCCACGGGCATGATAGCCCCTAAACCCGACCCCAACTCAACCCTTTTTTATCGAGGAATTAGCACCTTTTAAAATAATTCACTTTCTAAAAATCTTGAAATAATGGATTAAGAGTCTAAAATACAATTATTGTAAGGTTTTAAACTAATAACCATCTAATGATTATGTTTTGAGCTCTTAAACCTTCATTGCAAGATTATTGCAGGGAACCCTAATTCATTAAGGATTTCTGACTCGTACCAACTTGAACTCCCTTTGTATAGCATGAGTACATCTTGAATCCTCTTTTTGACTCTACTCTCCTACTCCAGTTGAATGTAGTTAACATAATTGAATTTTTGGGTTGTTCAATCAAGTAAGGTAAATTCAATGAAATTTCAAATATATTTTTTTCAATTTTTTAAATCTCTCTCTCTCTGAAAACCTCTGTTTCTCTCTCTGAAAACCTCCTCCCCCAGCCTCATTTTGGGCCGGCCAGCCGTCGCCTTCAGCTATGGCGGTTAGCTAGCCCAGTTCTTTCTTGTGTTTGTTTGTTAATTTTCTTTTAATAAACTTGATTCCCCCATTATTTTCCCACATTGGTATGCTTTGTGGGCGGCTGCAGAGTCGTGGTGTGTTGTTATCATCAGGGAATGCCTGGAACAAGGGCCACTATAGAGAAGGGGGTTGGTTTGGACCGGCTAGAGGACGTCCAAATGTGGTTAGGATCTTCATTTGTGAGCTCTTTCATGAGTCGGAGCTTGAGGGGTGAACTATGGTTTAGAATTATGGATTAGTATTGATGCTTTGTTTGGGGGTATCATGGGTGTCATTCTGCTTCTGCCATAGTTCTGTCTGGTGTTCATTCGAGCGCTCCTCTTTGAGTGGGAGTTTGAGTGGTGATCTTCGTCCAGATGTTTGGAGGTGTCTCTGTCACGACCCAAACCCGACCCTATGGGTTTAGCACCATAACTGGCCAGTAATCCGAGATTACCAAGGCCTCTTGATAAGAATACGCTTAAACAGTCTGTGGCCTGGCGGAAGCCAATACAGTAAATAACCAGTGTCCATTGAGCTGTGAAAATCTGTATGCCAAAAACAATTTTTGTGCATTCATACAGTTCAAAACAGTACAGTCTATACAATCATTTACAACATTCAGTACGGGAATCTAATTCCTCGATAACAGTACAGTATAACAGTAGACGGTCTATACAAATGTACAAAACAGTAAGGAGACCGATAGGGGACACAAAAACACCCCAAGCCATAGCATGGCAACTCGAAACCTCGCAGTGAGGCACATAGGCTGGCTTGACAAAACTGGGGACCAATCCCACGCTCCTAGCTCCGGTCTGGTTGCTGAGAACCTACATATATATATATATATACAGTGAGCTAAAGCCCAGTGAATAACATAACGTGTAAAGAGGTTATGAATGAATGTCCTTACAGTAATGAAATCAATTCATTATACAGTATTTCAATCTTTCAGTATTTCAGTCAATCAGTCATATGTGGTACATCCATTAGCCTATAAACAGTAGGTCCAAAAGGACCGGGCCTAAACAGACCCAACAATAATGATGGCCATCAAACAATATGGTTCCACAAGGAAACCGACAGAGCTCAGAATACCAATAACAGGTGCTAAGGATGCCACAATACAGCGAAATACAGGACATACATTCATTCAATAAACAATATCGTTCAACAAAATGGGTCAGATTCAAGAATCAAAATATAACCATTTTGAACATATCTTTACACAATCTGTTACTCACAGAGATTGGGCTAATAGCAGCTAAAGCGCGTCCCCGAGAGCCAACCCTAAACAGTTAACAGATAGAACACACACTAAGTTCACAGTCGGAAAGGATGATAATTAAATCCCTAAATTCCCTCGGTGTGGTTCTATGTCTAAATCCTCATTAAGATGCCTTAAACTAGGCCTAAGAATGCCTAGGATGGGATGAGGATGCAAAAATATAGTTGGAAGGCATTTTTCAAAAGTTGCTAAAAACAGGGGTCTCGCTCGAGCGAGCCTTCCTTCGCTCGAGCGAGCTTTCAAAATCAAAGGCTTCGCTCGAGCGAACAATCCTTCGCTCGAGCGGTCTAATAAAACAGTAAAAGTACTGGTTGCTCGATTTTTACGCGCGATACCACGCTCGATGCTCGCTCGAGCGGAGCCCTAAATAAAGGTGCTCGCTCGAGCGAGGAATCCTTCGCTCGAGCGAGGAAGCAAAATCTGGAATTTCCAGATTTGTCTCCCAAGTTCGAACCAAGTATTCAACCATCCAAAACTCAACCTCTTGGCCCCAAATTTTGGAAAATACACTTAAACTCAATGTATAACAAGTTTCAAAAGCTAATTTGCACATGCACGGGCCAAGGGTTGGTCAATTAAGCCATTTTCAAACCCATTTTCAAGAACAATTTGAAGACATGCAATGCATGAACTTTAAACTAATTTCAAGCTTCAATTCTTGTCCAAATGGACTCATTTCTTCAAGAATAAACTGAAAACATGGACCATGCATGAATATGAGCTTGCATGTGAGATTTTCAAGAAATCAAACCTCCAAACTTGACTACATGAGCATGCATGCAACAATGGAGCTCTAATTCCACAATTATGAGCAAAATCATGTCTTAGCTCTACAATGTGGCATGAACCTTGCAAAGATCAACCTTAACACAACATTAAGAGAATAAAATCCTTACCTAAGTCTTGTATTCAAAGTTTAGGAGCTTAATTTTGCCAAATTATACTTCAATCCTTCGAGATTATGAGCATTCTTCAAGACCACATTGATTTCACTCCAAGTCCCTCACTCTCTACTCTCTTGGTCGGTTAGGAGTAAGAATAAGAGGCTGATCAATGTTTAATTAAGTGTGTATAAGGTTCTGATGGTAGAATAAACAAGGGGGCCACTAAGGGTGGCAATTTAGTAAATAAGTCAACTTGACCTTCAATTCATTTTAATCTAATTTAATCATTCCTAATCAATTTTCAGATAAATACATCAATAAATCAGAAATATTCTACTGATCCTAAAACATCAAACGGTTCCTAAATCGGCCGCCGATAAGGCCTTCAATTAACAGTTTAAACATATGAATTTAAACAGATAGTCATTCAATCAAACAGATGCAATATGCGATTCAATAAATAAACTCATTCAATTTCAGTTCCGATTTCAATCAGGTGGTTCGGTATCTCATTCAGTTCACTTATCAGTCATAATTAGTTCAGTTTATCAGTGATCAGTAGCTAATTCAGTCGTTAATCGGTAATTAAAACGAGGGTTGTTACAGTCTCAGTGGTTGATCGATGTTTGGATCGTCATCTTACGAGTTTTTGTAGCGGTTGTGTGAAGGGAGGAGTCGACACAGAGGTGGACGTTACGGAGTAGTTGGCCAGCAAGGGGTTGGACAAGGGTGTTGGTATCACCCCATGTGAAGGGGGTGATTCTTTTCCAATGTGAAGTCAACTCCAACAATGTCCTCGATTGCGGTTGCCAACGGACAAGCCGCAAAGGTAGACGATCCACCTTTGTTGAATGACCAACTGGCCATGTGCAAGGCTAACCAGCTCTCTCCCTTCTCAGTGAATAAATAGAGGTAGAGAGAGCAAAATGAAAGCAGTGAGTAGTGAGTGGTGAGTTCAAGAGAGAATACAGAGTGAGTGAATTGTGTAATTCTTCTATTTCTCCATATAGTGAAATCCGCTGCCCGTGGACGTAGACGACTTGCTGAACCACGTTAAATCTCTTGTGTTATTGCTTGTGTGTGTTCCCTGGTGCGCCCCCGATCCATAACAATTGGTATCAGAGCTCGGGTGGTGAAAAATTAAAGTTTTTTCGAAAGTACGCAGATTTCGAAGTGCTCAAAATCAACTTTTGAGCATACCAGGAGAAAGCCCTTGAGAAGAGAAGTCCAGAACAACAAAGCCCAACCCTAGAAGATAAGTCACGCGCTCTCACGTGCCCTCCTAAAGTTGGAGAGTGAAGCCCACGTTCGACACGCGCCTCCACGCGCCCATATCACAGACTGCGCGTTATCTCAGACGCACACACGCGCCTGACGCGCAATTGGAGGAGAAAAGAGAGTCACTCTGCGCGTGACAGTGACGTCATCAACGCGTCATCGCCACGTCACTGCCACGTGTCGTCATGTCAGCAGTCAGGTATCGACACATCGGCAGACACGTGTCACCACGTCATCAGCAACGTTTCGCCACGTCATCGACCACGTGGCAGATACGTCAGCCAGGTTGTCCGCGCGGAGCTGCCAAGCCTCCAAGTCGCGCCGTTGACGGGAGCTGCGCCACTTAGAAGCCGCGTTGACCAGCCGTTGACTAAGCTGTTGACTGAGCCGATCTAGGGAAATCATTCGGTGCATCCCAGGCGCACCAGATTTCGCAGATCTGAACCGTCAAAACTGTTTTGGCTTGATCAGAGCCATTCGGAGTCCGTTTCTGATGATCCAATAGTACTTTTCAACTATTTGGAATATTCCAGACACATCTGTATGGTCAGTTTTTTGAATCAGAGTTTCTAAAAAAAAAATCTTAATGGCAGAATCTATAGAGACGAGATCAACCGAGTCCATAAGTAATCCAGCGACTACAAGCAACTCTAGGCATTGGACTCCGGTGTCCCATGATAAGTTCGAGGTAGAAAAGTTTGATGGAAGCAGCAACTTCGGCATGTGGAGATGCAGAGTTAAAGATATGCTTGTCCAGATGAACCTGCACTTCACTTTGGGAGACAAACCAGATGACCTGGACGAGATAGAATGGAAGAAGGTGAATCTCTTGGCCTGCAGTTCCATCCGACTTTGCCTTGCAAAAGAGGAGAAGTACGCCTTCACAGAATATGATATTGCAAAGGAGCTTTGGAAGGCGTTGGAAGATAAGTTCATGACAAAGAGCATTGAGAACCGGCTCTACTTGAAGAAGAGGTTGTTTCATTTCGACTACAAGAAAGGTATTTCGATGAACGAACACCTAAACAATTTCAACAAAATTCTCACCGATTTGAAGAACTTGGATGATCATATTGTTGATGAAGATAAAGCACTGTTATTGTTGAATTCCTTGCCTGACTCATATGATCATCTCACTACCACTTTACTGTACAGTAAAGAAAAGATCAAGTATGTTGATGTTGCAAATGCCTTGGTAAATAATGAGTTGAGAAGGAAAGATAAATCTGCAAACAGGGACTCAGCATCCAAGGCATTGATAGTCAGAGGCAGATCAAATAACAGGAGATATATAGGGTGAGGAAAGTCTCGCTCAAAATCCAGAGGGAAATCATCGGATAAAAGACGGTGCTGCTTGTCGCCAGAAGGGGCATTGGGCAAAAGACTGTCCCAATAAAGACAAGAAAGAAGAAAAGGTGAACGTTGCACGAAATGAAGATAATGGTGAAGAATCAGCCTTCACAGTTTCATCATATGGCCAGTTTGATGAATGGATTATAGATTCCGGATGTTCCTACCACATATACCAAGCAGTGGTTCTCGAGCTTACAAGAGTTCGATGGAGGAGTTGTGCTGATGGGCAACGACCAAGCTTGCCAGACAAAGGGGATTGGAACAATTCGACTGAAGATACATGATGTACCAGCTTTGACAAAGAATCTCATCTCAGTGGGAGTTTTAGACTCCAAAGGTTATAGAGTAACTATGGAATGTGGAGTCCTCAAAGTTGTTCGAGGAGCATTTGTTGCAATGAAGGGTATTCGACAGGGAAATTTATATTTCCTAGATGGCTCTACAGTCACAGGGAGAGTGGCTGTCTTCACCAGCTCAGGAGATGATGCATTAGACACTTCCAGACTTTGGCACATGCGCCTAGGGCATGTCGGTAAGAAGGCTTTACAAGCGTTGGTAAAGCAAGGCCTGTTGCAAGGCGCCAAAATAGGGAAGCTTGAGTTCTGCGAGCATTGTGTACTGGGAAACCAAACAAGAATCAAGTTTGGTACTGCTATTCATTGTACCAAAGGGATTCTAGACTACGTTCACACCGACGTATGGGGTCCTTCCAAGAATGCTTCATTGGGAGGTAAACACTACTTTGTGTCATTCATTAATGATTTCTCAAGAAGAGTTTGGGTATACACAATGAAGCATAAAGATAAAGTATTAGAAATCTTTCTTATGTGGAAGAAAATGATTGAGACCCAAACAGGTAGAAAGATCAAGAAGCTCAGATCTGACAATGGTGGGGAATACATATCAGATCCCTTCTTAGAGGTTTGCCAGAATGCGGGGATAGTGAGACATTTCACAATTCCTGGAACACCCCAGCAAAATGGAGTTGTAGAACGCATGAACCGCACTTTGGTGAAGAAAGTCCGGTGTGTGCTGTCACATTCTAGATTGAGCAAGGCATTTTGGGGCGAGGCATTGAACTATGCTCGTCATCTTGTCAACAGATTACCTACTGTAGCACTAGATGGCAAGACTCCCATGGAGGCATGGTTAGGAGTGCCAGCTACTGATTATGATCAGCTACGTATCTTCGGATGTCCAACTTATTTTCATGTTACAGAATCTACGTTGGATCCAAGAGCCAAGAAAGCCATCTTCTTGGGCTTTAGTGACGGTGTCAAGGGATATAGACTTTGGTTCCCTAAATCAAAGAAAGTTGTTACTAGAAGAGACGTTACCTTTGATGAGTCTACAATGCTGAAGCAACCAAATCCTCAAGAAAATGATGAAGCATTGAAGAAGTCAGTGCAGGTAAAGTTTGAGACTCCAACAAAGACTAGTCAGCCAATCAACCATCCTGAAGAAGTCTTAGTGGATAGCTCTGAAAAGAGTTCAGATGAAAATGAAGATCCAGAGGCCCCACAACAATCAGAACCCATTGCAATCAGGAAAGGAAAAAGGGTTACTAAACAACCCGGTTGGATGACCGATATGGTAGCCTATGCACTTCCAATCATTGAAGACAATTTTCCTTGCACTTTCAAAGAGGCCGTGCAGCATGTAGAAGTGTCAATTGGAAGGAGGCTATGGATGAAGAGATCGGGTCACTTCACAAGAACCAGACTTGGGAGTTAGTGCAACTTCCAAAAGGCAAGAAAGCAATTGGGTGTAAGTGGGTTTACACCAAGAAAGAAGGCATCCCAGGCAGAGACAACATCAGATTCAAAGCTAGAGTAGTAGCTAAAGGCTATGCTCAGAAGGAAGGAATACACTACAATGAGGTGTTCTCACCTGTTGTGAAGCACACGTCTATTCGTATCTTGTTAGCTTTGGTTGCACAATTTGATCTCGAGCTCGCCCAACTCGATGTCAAAACTGCCTTTTTACATGGAGATCTTGAAGAGGAGATATACATGTCCCAGCCAGATGGTTTCAAAGTTGATGGAAAAGAGAATTGGACCTGTAAGCTGAACAAATCGTTGTACGGATTGAAGCAATCCCCGAGACAGTGGTACAAAAGATTTGATCGATTCATGATAGAGAAAGAATACACAAGAAGTCAATTTGATCATTGTGTATATTTTCGTAAGCTTCCAGATGGTTCCTTTATCTATTTGCTCTTATATGTGGATGATATGTTAATTGCATCTAAAAGCAAGGTGGAGATTGACAAACTCAAGGCACAGTTGGCAAGAGAGTTTGAAATGAAGGATTTGTGAGAAGCAAATAAAATTCTTGGCATGGAGATCAAGAGAGACAGGAAGAAGGGCACGGTTTGTCTAACACAAACCCAGTATCTAAAAAAGGTGTTAGACAGATTTGGCATAAATGGGAAAACAAAAGCTGTGAGTACACCATTCGCCCCTTATTTCAAGCTCAGTGCTTCGATGTCTCCACGCACAGAAGAAGAACGAAAGCATATGGCATAGGTTCCATATGCAAATGCAGTTGGTGCATTAATGTATGCTATGGTTTGTACAAGGCCTGACATCTCGTATGCTGTGAGTATAGTAAGCAGGTATATGCATGATCTAGGAAAAGATCATTGGCAGGCAGTGAAATGGATCCTAAGGTACATGCATGGCACGGTTAATCTGGGATTGAAGTTCGAGAGAGATAACCGACTTGGGCAGAATTTGGTTGGATATGTGGACTCAGATTATGCTGGTGACTTGGACAAACGCCGATCAACAACAGGGTATTTATTTACGCATGCTAAAGGGCCGGTGAGTTGGAGGTCAACGCTTCAGTCAACGGTGGCTTTGTCTATTACAGAGGCAGAGTACATGGCAGTGACAGAAGCCTTTAAGGAAGCTATTTGGCTACATGGGTTAATTGAGGACTTGGGTATTGTTCAGAAGCACGTTGAGGTGTTCTGTGATAGTCAGAGTGCCATTTGTTTGGCAAAGAACCAGGTTCATCATTCCCGCACGAAACACATTGATGTCCGTTTCTATTTCATCCGAGAAATTGTGAATGAAGGGGATATTCTGCTTTAAAAGATTAGTACTGCATATAATTCGGCCGATATGCTCACAAAAGTGGTTTCTGGGATCAAGTTCCAACATTGTTTGGACTTGGTCAACATCTCTCGGAACTAAGTACCTTCGGGTGCAAGGTAGTGTTGATCGATCACTATGGACAGAGGGCAAAGGCATAATAGTCAAGGGCATCCCAGTAGGGGGTGCAGGACATCCAATCAGGGGGTGTATGATATCTTGGTTACACAAGTTCAAGCATAGCAGGTGAAGATGTCCGAGACAGGTAGCGTGGAAGAGATTTATGAGAGATAGGAGCAGAGACTCTCTCCAAATCAGAGAGTGGTGTGAGTTGAGTTAAGGATGTAGGATTTTCTCCTCCTTTTGTATCTCTGGTGTATTATCTCTAGCTTCAGGGGATACAGCGTCTCAGTGAGGAGATGCAGACTATGTTGAAATTTGGGCATGACAAGATTAGCAGCAGTGTGTACAATAGATCACCTCACATAGATTGAGGGGGTGATTTGTTGGTATCACCCCATGTGAAGGGAGTGATTCTCTTCCAATGTGAAGTCAGCTCCAACAATGTCATCGATTGCGGTTGCCAACCAACAAGCCGTAAAGGTAGACGATCCACGTTTGTTGAATGACTAGCTAGCCATGTGCAAGGCCAGCCAGCTCTCTCCCTTCTCAGTACATAAATAGAGGTAGAGAGAGTAGAAGGAAAGCAGTGAGTAGAGAGTGGTGAGTTCAAGAGAGAATACAGAGTGAGTGAATTGTGTAATTCTTTAATTTCTCCATATAGTGAAATCCGCAACCCGTGGACGTAGGCCACTTGCCGAACCACATTAAATCTCTTGTGTTATTGCTTGTGTGTGTTCCCTGGTGTGCCCTCGATCCACAACAGAGGGGGCGTGGGTGAGTTTGGGATAATCAATGGATGGAGGTATGTTTCGGCCATAGTTTTCGGTCTAGGGAGATTTAGGGAGAGTGATCTTCTCCAGGTGATTTTGGGAGAGTGATTTTCGGCTAGTGTTGATTTCGGCATTTCGCGGTGGCTTGCGATCATCTGTTGGGATGTTATTCTACTTTTGCTGGGGTTGGGGATCTGTGTGTGTATGGAGGCTGGTAGTGTGTTGGCTATGGAGTTTTCCGGCCATAGAGCAGCCTCGGTTGGATCGGCAGAGCGTGCAGCAGGCATGGGGAGTTGAAGTAAATGAGCATGGGTTTTAGGAGTGAAGTAGGTGGGCGTTGGAAAGATGCATGGTATAGTGTTGTCAGGCGTTGGTTAGTCGTTGGTTGATTCCGGTGGTGTGGCCTTGGTCGTTGGCTATTGAGTTTTCCGGTGGTGTGGCCTTGGGAGTGCAGCAGCATAGGCGTTGTGCAGCCTTGGGAGTGCAGTAGCTTAGGTGTGGGTCTTGGCGTGGTGTATGAGTTGTGTTTAGGTGGGTGGTTGGCCTTGGGAGTGCAGCATCATAGGCGTGGGTGTGTGCAGAAGCATAGGCGTGGGTGGCGTGTTCAGTTGGGTGGTTGGCCTTGGGAGTGCAACTTGGGTGTTAGAAAAGTTATTTTTAGTTTGTTGTTTAGAGGATTGCAAGAGCTCTTTGGGTATTTTGGTGGGTTGATTTTGTGGGGAGCATGTATTTTTATTTCTGTTAAGTCCTTCTTAACTTTTATGTTTTTTTTAAAAAAAATGGTGAGGTCAAGGGGTTGGTTGTATGGTTGCGAGTAGTAGTAGTAGGGGTATTTTGTACCTTCCGAATCTCTCTCAGTGCATTTCATCTTCCTGTACCTTTAATTTCATATTGATTAATGAAATTTTTCTTTGTTGATCAAAAAAAAAAAAAAAAAGGTAAATTCAATGAAATTTATACTTTGTTTCTTTTGCCCTTCTATTCACATCTTTTTTTTTAATATTGTTCTTTACAAGGTAGATTTTTGTTTTTTTTTTTTTGGTTTATGCAAAACAAATTTGTGTATTGTTATTGATGAAAAAGACTAGATCAATGAAAAAATAAGTGAATTTTGAATCAAATTAGGTTGTACTAGAAAATGTGTCTAATTTCGTAGTTTTTGAAAAATCACATTTTTAGTCTAAAATTGTAAAGTTCTCTTACTATAATAGTTCAACCTCATACGACCTGTATCCCAGTGTAATTAAAAGTATATACTTCATAGTACAGGAAACAAAATACAACATTTAGTTACAAATCATAAAATAGTTTACGATGAAGTATGTCCAAAATAAATAAGGTGCACATATCATATTACCCAAAGATCTATGCTAAGATGCTCAAAAGCAAACAACAAAGAATAGTCCGTCCGATACTCATGGCTGTGGACACATGTCAATACCTGCGAGGTAAGAAAGAGGTGAGCACACACAAGATTACTTTAAATAACATGCATGTATGATGATATACCTATAGTACATGCAACATAATATTCCATTATCAAATTTCATTACGTAATTGAAATAAGATTATTTTATTAACACACACAAGTCCAGTCAAACAAAACAAATTTTAACAAAATGATAAATACCAATATAGAGTTTTTTTGGGCCGAACCCCCCTCATTGGATCCCTTTTTAGTGAAAACGATAGTCTAAACTTTTTTAATTTGTAAGCCCTGGGAGAAGAAGGCCTCCGTCATGAAGGATGAATACATTTGTTTATATCTTTTATAGACAATCTTACCCTTAGTAACTAATTTTATATTTTAAATTTTAAAATAATATAACTTTTGATTTATGTATTGGTTTTTAGTAAAATTAAAGTTTGCTTTGGCTAAAACTCTCTTGTTTATTAATAATTATAGTGACTATTGTATTTAGTGATGATGGTAGTGTTCTTATGAATCTACATCTTTATTGAGCGAGACTCTATCCAGATCTAAAGAATCTGCCAAAAAGCTTTCTTCTAACTAAGAGAGTAAGCAAGCTACCTAAAATGAAGCTTTTGGCTCCCTCTTTCCATTTAATTCCTTATTTCCGTTCTGCGTAGGTGGAGCAATCTGAACTTGACAGAATATAAAAAAGGATCGTGTTGGGCTAAATATACGTTCAATCCCTAAACCCTATGGATCTTGAAAACTATGAATCACAGAAGAAAATGAAATTAACAGAACACACAGACATACGACATTCGGCAACATGACTATGTACTCAGGAGCCACACCAATTCACTATATTGATTATTGAATTACAGACACTTTTTCTCTCATTTTCACTCTTTGAAAACTCTAGCAGCCTCTCTTTTTTTCTTCTCACCCTAAAACATATAAAATGTTACCAACCAAAGAGTGTTTTTCAACTGCTAGAATTTCTGTCCTGGTGAATGGGTCACCAACCAAAGAGTTTAGCCCTCAAAAAGGACTAAGACAAGGTGATCCATTATCACCCTTTCTGTTCAATTTGGCTGTAGAAGGGCTTAGTGTTCTACTTCTCAGAGCAAGGGAATTAGGCCTGATTAAAGGGGTGCAGATTGGAGTTAATGGGGTGGTTGTTTCACACCTTCAATTCGCTGACGACTCTTTACTTTTCTGTGAAGCAGATATGGAAGAGGTATTGAATCTTAAAAGAATTTTAAGGTGCTTTGAAATGATTTCTGGTCTTAAGATCAACTTTCATAAGAGTGTGGTTTGCAGGGTAGGAACTACAGTCTATTCTCTTAAGGATTTCGCTTCTGTGCTCAATTGTAAGCATCAGAACCTGCCACTGAAATTTCTGGGCTTACCTCTGGGTTCTTCTCCTAGTAGGAAGAAATTTTGGCAACCTGTTTTAGATAAGATAAAAAGCAGACTAGCGGGGTGGAAAAGGAGACTCTTATCATTTGCTGGAAGGTTAACTCTCATAAGATCAGTTCTGTCCAGTTTGCCAGTGTATTACCTCTCCCTCTTCAGGTTGCCAGAAGGTGTAGCCAAGGAAATAGACAAAATTCAAGCAGCCTTCTTATGGGGAGGTTCAGAATTGAAAAGGAAAATCCACCTAGTGAAGTGGAAGGAGGTTACCAAGAGCATTACCCAGGATGGGTTGGGAATTAGGAGAATTAGAGAGGTAAGCTCTTGCTTATTATTGAAGTGGTGGTGGAGATTTGCAAATGAAGATCAAGCATTATGGAAAAAGGTGATTTGTTAGAAGTATAAAATTGAAGCTGGCGCTTGGTTCCCAAATCAAATTGGTGGTAGTAGAAGGTCAAAGTTATGGGGTGATATCTTAGCAGTGGCAGAGCATAGTATCAATCTATTCCAATTTTTTGCCAACAATTTCCAAATTAAAGTGGGAGATGGGAATAGAGTGAGATTTTGGCTTGATGTGTGGTGTGGTGGCTTTTGTTTTAAAGAGGTTTTCCCTAGACTGTTTTCACTATCTACAGAGAAGAATGGTTCTTTAAAAATTTTTGTTGACAAAAAAGGTATCTCTGGGGCTTGGGATCTTTGTCTAAGAAGGCCTTTGAGGCAGTGGGAGGTTAAGGAGGCATCTAGGCTCACTGTTATATTAACAGCAGCTCCTATGTTAAGTTTGGGGGTTAAAGATCATCCAAGGTGGTTGGGTGGTAAACCAGGTCAATCCTTTGTTGCCTCTCTTTACAGGAATTGTGAACTGGGTTTTGGTGTAGCTGCAAGTACTTGTAGGCTGGTGTGCATTAATTATATCCCTCCCAAAGTTCAATTTTTTGGTTGGCTAGCTTGGAAACATAAGATCAAAACTTCTGCTTTCCTTCAAAGGGTTGGAGTGCTGGGTGAGGAAGTCTCAACTGAGTGTATCTTCTGCAAATCTGAGGTAGAGTCTGCTTCACATGTCCTCATTTCATGTCCTTTGATCTGGAAGGTCTGGTCTGGTTTAGTGAAGTGGTGGGGTTTGGTCTGGGTTATACCTGGCTCTGTTGAAGGCTTGCTGCACTGGTGGGCTGGTACCTGTCTCATGAAAGCTGAAAGGAGAGTTTGGCTTGCTATCCCTCTGGTTGCTATGTGGTCTATTTGGAAACATCGGAATAATTACTTGTTTAATTGTGTTCAACCGGATATGGAGGAGCTTAAGGAATCCATTATTATCAGGTTAGCTATTTGGCTGAAGGCATCCTCTAAGGATTGGCCATTCTCCATTAATGATTTTCTTTATAATATCAGTCAGATTCGAGTGTGTTTAGGTGGTCGGGGTTGAGTGTTTTTGCAGCTGGCGTGCACAGACCTGGAGGGGGTTCAGCTCTGTTTTGCAGAGAACTGGTTTATATTGAATTCAGTTGGGCTGCACTGATTTTTTTGCTTGGAAGGCTTCAGCTGGTCTTGTGTGGATGCAGGATTGACGATCTGATGTGTGTCTCTTGGACTGCACTTGGGTTCAGTTCTGATCTGTTCGCTTTGGTACTGGCTCAGTTCTTGGCTCACTTCAGTTGGGATACTTGATTTTTTGCTTTGAAGAGTATCTCTTGGACTGCACTTGGTTTCAGTTCTGAACTGATGTGTGTTGCAGTGTGGAAACTCTGAAGGGTGGTAGTGTGTAGATTAGTCTGTGTAATTTCTGGGTTTAGGTGTCCTCACCCAGCTTTGCATCTGTGCAAATCTGAAGTATATCTGTTGTGCAGTCTGCTTGTTATGAAGTCTGATCTGCAATCTGTAGTTTATCTGATGTATAGCTTTGGTGACTGCTCCGATCTGCTCTGTTCCTTTCTCTGCAGTTTGGGGTGTTGCTTGGCTGTGTTGTAGTTAGTTGGTTATCTGTTGTCCAAATCTATTTCCTTGATGTCCAGACTCATCAGTTCAGTGGTTTGAGCTCAATCTGTGTGCTGCATTTTGCTCTGAATCTGTGTGAAGATTGATCTAGTTGCTCTTCAGTGGTTTTGTTCCTTAAGACTCATTTGTAGTTCAGATTTATCAATAGTGTGGTTTCAAGCCTAGTAGTGTGGTTTCATTCCCTTTTCTGAACAGGATTGTTTCAAGCCCAGTTGTTGTAGGAGTTTTGCTCAGTTTTTGGTGCTTATGCTCAGTGCAAGTTGCTGATCTGTAGTCTGTTTTGCTTCATTTCTGTTCCTTTTTGTGTTGTTGTTGGTTTCTCACCAACTGGAGCTTGGAGCTTCAGTTAGCTCCAAGCTCCTCTTTATTGATTTCCTGTATCATTTTTGTATACTTTCAACAATAAAGATTTTCTTTGCCGATCAAAAAAAAAAAAAAAATTGTCAGGTAAAGCCTATAGGGCCAAAACTAACAATACATGCTTGAAAAAAATTTGACTCAAGTATTTTAATAGTGCAATCCACTGTCTAGAATATGGATCAAATTAAGATGTAGAATGCAAAAAAGGAGTTTCTATTTACACACCATCAATCATATCAATTCACACTGGAAGAAAGTTCTCTGCAGTAAATACAGATTTCAAGGAGGGGAATGGTTACCTACCCTAAGCCCTGGTATCATTAGCTCACAGATCTGGGGTGACATTCTAGCAACAGTTGAGAAAAGAGAAAATCTACTGTTATTCTATGTAACTAACCTACAATTAAGAGTGGGTAATGGTTTTAGAATGAGATTCTGGCACGATAAATGGTGTGGAGATATTCAACTCAAAGAGGAATTCCCAAGGTTATTTCGGCTGTCTAATGACAAAGAGAGTTCTATTAAGGACCTATTGGTCAACTCAGCTTTCTTACAAAACTAGTTACTTAACTTTAGAAGACCCTTATTTGACTGGGAAAAGGAGAAACTCCTTACACTTATAGAAACCTTGCAAGCAGCTCCTGTTCTGAATCTGGCAGTCAAGGATAGTGTAGTATGGTTAGCTCAAAGTGTCACGACTCAAACTCGCCCCTAAGAGTTTAATATCGTAACTGGCCAGTAATTCGTAATTACCAAATGTCTGTTTAAGAGTAATAATAATTAAACAAATAAAGGGACTGGCAGAAGCCTATACAAATTAAGTCATGATGTCCAAAGAGCTGTGAGAACATAAATGAACAAACAACCTCCATATATATATATATATCAAGGCACACATAAGTTCGAGTCTATGTCCATCATATACATAAAAGTTTAAGTCCAAGACATCTAGGACATGTTAGGGAGTGAAATCCCAAAGCAAAAAATAAAGCATGAACATTTGCTTAGACATTAAACATCTCTCCAAAAATGGTGGAAAAAAATCACCCAAAAAGCCTTGACATCAACGGATCGAAGTCTCGTAGTGAGACGCAATGGGTTGGCTTGACAAAACAAAATCAGGTCAACGTTGCTAGCTCCGCTCAGGTGCCTGATCACCTACATACATATATTTAAACAATATGCTAAATCCCAGTTAATAACAAATGTGTAAAGGGGTTAAGAATGAATGTCCTTTCAATATATAAAACACTCAATTGCATCAGTAAATCATTAATTCGATCAGTATCTCATATTTCATATCATATCTGTCATATAGTGATTATAGCAATCATACATGGTACATCCAATAGAAGAACATTACAGTAGGTCTTAAAAGACCGAAGAGTCGATTGATGGCCATCAAACAATAAACAGTAGTTCCAACAATTGGAACTGATAGAGATCTATGTAACAGTAGCAGTAATCGTAACAGTAGCAGTAGCAGTAACAGTCAATTGCTATGGATGCCATGGGTACAGTTCATAAAATAGGACAAACATTCATTCAGAAAATAGTATCATTTTAGAAAGCAGTATAGTTAATCATTCAGAAAATAATTATAATTGAACATAGCTTTACAACATTGTTACTTACAGTGGGCTCTGAAAAACACGTGCTAATGTGCACTAAAGACGCAGTGTCTGACCTAAACAAACAAATTCGAGCACAACAACTCAATTACATCCATGTCGGATTCAATCACTTCTATTTCTATTCGCTTCATTGTTCATTTAGTCAATTTCTGTTCGTTGTTCACTTATTCGGTTCTAACTTTCATTCGTTCACTCATGAGATGCAATGCACATGAAAAACACTTTAAAATCATGTAAACGGAGGCCTAGAAAGTGGAAAAGAGGAGCGAAAAACAAACTAGGGTTGTCCGAAAAGGGCCACACGTGCGAGACCAGTGCTGCATGTGCCCCCCGCACCTGTCTTTATTTCAGTATGCCCAGCTGAGTTGCCCTGTTTTCTGCACGTGCGAGGCTCCAAGCCGCACGTGCGGTAGTGCTTTAATGGCAATCCAAAAACTACTCTGTTTGAGCAGTGTGTTTCCTTGCACAAACAACTCTATTTTCATGCAATTCATTCCCAAAACTTATATACACATGCTTAACTTTGAGTCTTGATCATGATACACAAACCCAAACTTGTAAACAATATTCAAATGGCCAGGTTGAAAGCTCAAAACTTCAACTTAAAAACATAAACGCAGAACTAAGCATTTCAAAGCTTCAAGTTGTAAAATTGATGAGCAAATCCTTTCCAAACTGTGAGGCTTATAGAGATTATGCAATAAATTAAATGAATGAAATCAAATGTCTATGAAATATGCCATGCATGTTGAATCTAAGGCCAACTTCCCACAATTCTTTTCTATCTTGGCTTGCATGTATTAAAGCCTCTAATTCCTTGTAAATTCTCTTCAATTACATTGGTATCTTACTAGGTGATAAGTAAAGGAGCTTTAGATCCAAGAAATTGGAAGGAAAAGTTTACCTCTTGTTGATGATTAAAGAGAATTTAAGTCAAGTTCCAAACTTCTTTCTAGTTCTTCCTTCCTTCCTTTCTTCTCTACTCGTTGAAGTCTAAACTTAGAGCACCTTCACTCTCTCTCTCTCTACATGTGGTATAGATATCAGACCCACTAGTTCACTTTGTTTGCTCAGATGAGTAGCATACTCTATACTAATAATAAATAATAACAATGGTAATTCATTTCTTAATTCAATTATAGTTAAGTAATTCAAATTTAATTAATTTCATTATCTTATAATTTTAATTGCACTATTTAAATTATACTGATGTGAAATAGGCTCTAATTTCCTATCCTATTATCTAATTGTAACTTGTTAAAATTAGCGATTCAGATAGGTTTAAGTCACACCTATATGTATCCGTTCACAATAATACATGGCACATAATTCGCTAGTAACACCTAATCACGTGATCAACATTAAACATATAATTTACTTAATTAAGGAGGCGATCATTACACAAAGTTCTGGCCAATCCCTAGTATTTGCTTTCTACAAACATACCAATCTCGACTTTGGTGGTAATGTCAGCTACAGTAGTATGGTATAGATCAAATATCTTCCTTCCAAAGTGCAATTTTTTGGTTGGCTAAGAAGAAGAAATAAGGTGAAAACTTCAGTGTTCCTGTAGAGGTTGGGAATTCTGGATCGGAATACTTCCACCTTATGCATTTTTTGTAAAGATAATATTGAAACATCTGAACATGTGCTTATCATCTGCCCCTTGGTATGGAGAGTTTGGTTTATCCTATTGAAGTGGTGGGAGGTTATTTGGGTGGTACCTAGTTCTGTACAAGGATTGTTTAACTGGTGGTCATGGTACTGCTGCAGGACAGCTGCAAGAAGAATTTGGAGTGTAATTCCTTTGGTGGCTCTTTGGCCAATTTGAAAGCACAGAAATGAGTGCCTCTTTCAAGGTTCTCAACTAAAGTTGCAGGAATTACAGGAGCTCATCATTACAATAATTGCTCTCTGGTATAAAGCTGCAACTAAAGGGACTGCATTCTCGATTGATGACTTCATTCATAACATTTCACAAATCAGATTCTGTTTATGTGGAAGGACTTAGGAGATCTGTTTTGATGGAGACTTGTGGGGTGCTCGTAAATTACAATGTTAACCACTTCTCCTATTGTGCAGTTTGAGCTGATCTAGTCCTTTATCTACTCTGTTTACAGCTTTGTCTCTGTTCTATTTGCACCTATGTGGGTCTGGTGGCTAAGTCTAATGAAGAATTGGTTTCTGTTTTGTTTTGCTATTATGTGAGCTTTATTTTGGATCTGTTATGCTAGTTGTTGGTGTGTGGCTAAGCTTGTTGGTTATGTTGGGGGAGACTTGGTTTCTGTTTTGTTATGCTGTTCTGTGGGCTTTGTTTTTTGCTGTTATGATAGTTGTTGGAGTGTTCTTGAGGTGTTTGTTTTGTTTTGTTTTGTTGGTTGGTTTCTCACCAACTCTAGTGGTGCTAGCAAATGATAAGATGGGTTCTTTGGTGCCAACTTAGTTGGGATCATTTAGTCCATTGTGATGCTTTTGTACTTCCCTCTCTTTATTGATGTTTGTTTGGTATCTTGTACTCTTTCCATTCATCAATAAAGTGTCTTATTTGCCGTTCAAAAAAAAAAAAAAAAAAAACCATATCAATTCACACTACATTTTGAATTTCGCGTCCCACAAGTAAATTGTTATTAAGAACAAATATACATGCTGACCTTCATTGCCTCCCAATCCTATCACCGTGAAACCCCTCCCAGTACCCCACCACCATGAAACCCTTCATCTAAAGGGGATGAGGAGGAATGAAGAAGAAGCTAATGAGGGGGTGGCATATGGGAAGCAACTAAGGAGGGAAAGACTGGGAAAGGCAATGGTGGAAATAGTGGTAGTTACTGATGAGTTTGGATTAAGGTTAGGATTTAAAAGAAAAAGGTGAGGGTATTGCAGGAATTAAGCGATGTGGAGTTCGTGACTAATTTAAAATAATCCATTCACTTTTCATTAGACTATTTTGAATAGTAAATGGATATTTTTAAATTAATTGCCAATCCCTTATCCCTCAATTACCTTGAGAAGAGTGACCGAGTAAATTTACCATTGAATTCAATCCAATTTCTTAAGGGAAGTTTTCGATTGAATTAATCAACACAATGAAAAAAATTCAGCAATACAATTAATATAATTAAAACTAGAAGGAACAAGAATTAGTCCTAAAAAAAAATTATAGGCAGAAGAAAAGTAGAGAGAGTACCTTCACTATCAGGCCAATGTTTCCATACCATTGCAAATTCAAAGGTTTCAGCCCATAATATTTGCTCATCTTCTAGGACCATTTCATCCTCAATATAAGTGGTCCATTTGTTATATTCAGTATCAGTTAAAACCCATGTAACTGAGTCAGGCATTTTGCCAACATTGAATTTTCTAGCTTTGTCTTTCATGGTTGCAAATTCCATATTTTGATTGTGTGCCTGCCAGTAAAATAAAATTACGAGTCAATATTGAGGAAAATAAGAGAAGCTAGTGAGAACCTCAAGAATATGCATATACGTGAGACTCGTGTCTTTGTGTCTAGCGATCAAAAAATTTAGTGATAAATCTATTTATATATAGCATTAATCATTTTCCTTGCTGTGATGGTCCCAGTGTAAACATCTCAGGACTATGTGAATCATACAAGATTTTAGACTATATGAATTAAATTTGGATAATTTAAAGAGATTATATCAGACAAGTCTCAATACATCCTACATATGCAGCCTAGTAGTGGGTGGAGGAGATATATAGACATGAATGGAACCAGATACCATTTAAAGATTTGGATGGAAATCCAACTCAAAACTAATTAACAATGGGTAGAGAGACCTGCAGTTTGTTTTTGAATTTAGGATTTGGAAAGAGATTTGTGAAGGAAAATAGTGATAAAAAAAAATTTTTTGACTTCTTTTTGTGTGACATTTCCCTTCCTATTTCCTCTATCTCAACAAATTCATACACAAATTCATAATCCAAATGCAACCTGAATCAAACTTGAATGGATTAAGAATTTGTGTGCCAATCATTAGGGTTCGAATACAAACTTGAAATGAGTTTTAGACAAAAAAAATATGTATTAGCGCATTCATTTTCATATAGGACACACACACACACACACATATATATAGGTGCAACCACAATATCAAAGGAATAACTACAAACCCTAACGACAAGATTATCTTTGCAACATGTGATTAATGTATAACTCAAAGCTTATCTAGCATAAAGAAGTCAAGTTATGTTCTTCCTTTCTTTTTCTTACTACAAGTACCTACCGTCTCCTCTTTTGGCACAAACACAACAATTTGTTGTTGAGTTTCATAATAACGAGCCCAAGCTTTTGAATGCGATCGGTATTGTTTGCCTGTCCCTGGCTCATAATAGAACTGCATTATCGAAAAACTTTCTATTAAGTTTTTGGACAAATATGGGATATATAATAGACTTTAAATAATAAAAGGAAGGAAATATGCTAGAATTATGCATGAATGAGTATTCGCAGTGACTTTCGACCACTTTTCAACAACTATCCAGTGACAATCCGACAACCAACTACAATGGCCACCTCTTGCTACCCACACTGCCTGTCACCACATTTGTCTATCTACTCTCCACCATCACCTATCACCTCTTGCAACTTACAAAGTATGTTTATCTATTTTGTTTTTATTTATTTACGAAAGTACATTTTTTCACACCAAACAATTTTTTGATTTTGCTTTTCAAAATGACCAAGATGTTGTTTGATCATGTTATCAGTTTATTTAAAAAAAAAAAAAAAAAAAAAAAAAAAAACATACACACACAAGAGAGATATATTAACTCTGTTTCATGTTAAATAAATGAACATAGATCTTTTTTCTAGATATTAACTCTTGTCTAGTAATAAAAATAAATAAATAAAAAATAAAAAGTGTGTAAAACTGGCACAAATTCAAGAGAAGAACAAAGTAAATGAAACCAACCCGGTCAATTTTCCCTAAATATTTCTCATTAGTGCGAGGCCTTGATTCCACCATCCAACCCGGTGGCCCCTCAGTCATTTTCTCTGTTCGAGCATTATTCGGCTTCATTTCTTTCTATGCACACACAAAAAAGAGAGAGATTGAGAGAGATCATGAGGAGAGAAAACTTTCAAAAGCAAAGATTTTTGAAGTACAAGAACTTTTTTTAAAATTGAAAGATCGATCAATTGTGATAAAGAGAGAGACTAACCAGATTTGAGAAGTCAAATTCACCAAAATGTAGAGAAAAAAAATCCTAGAACTCTCAATTCTAGAGTTCACCAAGAAATGAGAAGGTTAATTAGAAGCTTTAAGTGAGATATAAAACACACAGAGAGAAAGTTAGAAGCTTATAAGTGAGATATAAAACAGAGAGAGAGAGAGAGAGAGAGAGAGAGAGAGAGAGAGATAATCATATTTTGTTATATGCATGAAATACCTGAGTTGGAAGGCAATTGTGGTGCTTTGTACTAACAAAAAATTTAATGCATTTTAAAAGAGAATAGCTTTCTTATTTGACCCAAATCAATGGTTAATTAAGCATGCTTTGTTGTATTACCTTAATTTAATTTGCGCTATGCTTTTTCTTTCTTATGGGACAAACTTATCTAGGAGTGATTAAGACCACAAATTCATTGGTTAATTGAAACAGTGCACTACCCCAATTTATATAGTTGTTTTCTTTCTTTTTCTTCTTCCTTTTTTTTTTTTAATTTTTTTTTTAATAATCATATTTGCACCTAATTCATCTTCCATTCTATATTATTCAATGTGAAATTAAAAAACATGATAAAAAATAATTTTTGTCGGGGCTATTAGCCATTGGCCGAATCAAATGTACTTTGCTAAATAGATTTTTCCCTGGATTGTTACTTTGCTGGCCATATTTATTGCAGATTACAATAATCTAGTCTAGATTATATACTTTCAAAATTTAAAAAGTATAATCTCTACAAACAATTCTTCTACTTGCACAAGAAGCCAATAACAGAAGGGGCACTTATTGATTAGTCATATTAACTAGACTTATTTACCTTTAAGTCCTGACTGATAGATTTATCACTGTAAATTTATTCATAAAAACAAGAGAGATTGATAAATTTATCAACAAGACTTAGTTTTAATAGATAATAAGTCTCAAAAGTGGGACATATTGATAATTTACTCATAACAACATTAGATACAACCCTATTACATCAGTGTGGGACCCACAAAAATATGGAATTCGATTAATGTGAAAGGGTTGTATTTAATTATATTATCAGATTACAAGTATCTATTCTAAGATTATATGCATTCAAAATCCAAGAAAAGTATGGATATCATCTCATAAATGACATTTTAATATGGCCTTTATCATTAGTCTAATACCTACTTCATTAACTTACCAAGTTAGCTTTATTTCCTATGTTTTGGAATGGGTAATTGTAATAACTTCTCTTACAAAGACAAAGTGAAAAGGGAAGATCTTGGATTAATTTTCCCCATATTTTAATTAAGCACTAGCCACTAGTATTCTTAAACCAAAAAACAAATTAAAATTTTTAATTGCCCTTTGCAAATCCAAACCTTGAGTGACCAAATTACAAAAAAAAAAATATCACCATGAGTGACGCATTGTGCCGCTAAAAGATAATTGTCAAAATGGATATATGTATTTAAAACGAATGGACCTCAAATTAACATGGTCGCCAGAAAATGATTGCCAATCAAGAAAATGATAGTTAATCAAATTAAATTGTGTTCTAATTTTTGTGTGCGTTTAAAACAAGGGGGATGCACCAATAAATTTCAAATTAATAACTTATACACTGTTTAGTCTTAAAAGTTTTCTTATAGACTGAAAGGTCTCATTATAATGTTTCAAACATCAGATTAATGTTTCGGACATTAGATTTCGAACATTAGATTAATGTTTCAAACATCAGATTGATGTGCAAATGGGACTAAATGGAGCATAAGAAAACTTTTAAAACTAAATAGTTCAACTTTTCAGAAATTAGGACCTATGGGTAAATTTTCCTTAAAACAATGGAGCTCCAATTAATTGTGCCGCCACAACATGATTGCCGATGAAAAAGAACATGTATATTTAAAACAATTGGACATCAAATTAATTCTACCGCCAGAAAATGATTGTCAATCGAATTAAGCTTTATCCTAGTTTTTTAAAGAAAATAATTGCCGATCAAGAAAATGACGTTAATCGAATAAAATTTTATTCTAATTTTTAGAAGTCCCGTGTATTTAAAACAATGGAGTAGCTCAAATTAATTGCGCCACCACAACATGATTGCAAATGAAAAAGAACATGTTTATTTAATTGGACCTCATCAAATTAATTCTGCCACCAAAAAATAATTGTCAATTGAATTAAACTTTATGCTAGTTATTTAATGTCACGTGTATTTAAAATAAATAGAGCTCAAATTAATCCCGCCACCACAACATGATTACTAATCAAAAAGGACATGTATGTTTAAAACAAATGGACCCTCAAATTAATTCTGCCACCAAAAATACTTGCCCAAATTAACTTTTATCCTAATTTTTACTTAAAATTTTAAGTAATATCAATACTAATTATCAAATTGACTTCATTACTAAAATTGAAAACTAAGTACTAAAAACTAAATGTTGAATGTTGAATTTTTTAAATTAAAAAATTATTTGAGAAAATTTCAAGTGTTAAACTAAAATTTTTTTTTTTGGACATGTACATGATGAAATTAAATATATATATATATTATTTTAGAATTTTTTCTTCTAACTCTTAAGTGGTGGTGGTGTTATAGTGGGTGCAGAGTAGTCATGATAGTTGTGATGGAAGTGATAATGGTAGTAGTCACAATGGTAGTGGTTGTAACAGTGCGACAACGATGGTAAGGTCATAAAGGTGTACGTTGATACTTATACATAAGTTGTTATAAATTCAATCAGAATTAAATAAGTTTCTAATTATGTACAATTTTCTTAACTTTTAACTTATATTTTAAAAGC
This sequence comes from Camellia lanceoleosa, assembly GCA_025200525.1. Classification (NCBI taxonomy): domain Eukaryota; kingdom Viridiplantae; phylum Streptophyta; class Magnoliopsida; order Ericales; family Theaceae; genus Camellia; species Camellia lanceoleosa. The sequence continues at coordinate 109,142,852 of CM045769.1, forward strand.
TGCTTAATTTTTTTAAGTGATGCTGGTTGTGATTATCAAATTGACTTATTTAATTTTAAGTGTTTAATTAGGTTATCAAACACCACTTGAGTTATCAAATAAAACCTAAGAGTATGCTTGGATTAAATATTTGATGAGAGACTTATGGAAAATAATATATATATATATATATAAATAAAAAAGAAGAGAAAAGTTTTTAAAAAAAAAAAACACAAACACAAACACACACATATCAAATTTTATTTATTTTTTCTTTCTTTTCTCATCATAATTTTTTTTTTTCAAATCTTTAATCCAAACACATAATAATATAAAATAATAAAAGTACCATAAGTATCAAAAAATTCACAACCACAACAATCCATAAGATAGCAATTACAATAACGACAATAAGATGTCTAGTACATAACATAAAAACTCCATGCTACGTTAAAAGAGAGACTCACTAAACTTTACTAACGTTGTGTTTGAGACTGAGATTTGATGAATGATTTTATGGAGGTAAAAGAAAATCTAAGAGAAATATAATTATTCTCTCCATAATTCATTTTAAATTTTTTGAACAAACACGTTTAAACAAAGATCCGTTCCATTATGCATTGTCACTTTGATCAATCCTGTCCTTCTCAGCTTGATCAGCATTGTTCGTCTGTATTATATGCAAACAATACTATCAATTCAATTAAATAAGAAGTGTATATCTATATATTAAAACATATCAATTTTTAAAAAATGTTTTATATGACGAGGTTGAGAGTTAAGATTAAATAAATCTAACGGTTAGTGTAAATTATTATAAAACATAGTAGTTTCTAAAAAATGTCAATTGTGACAAGGTAAATAGTTAAAATTAAATAAGTCTAACAATTGATATTATTTTCAATAGTGTAAGACATGGACCAAAATATGGATCAAATTAAGGTGCAAATAATAAAATTCTAGAATTGTACTGGAGAACCCCATAAATCACACTTCTACTTTGATCTTTAAGCTCTGTATATTTTACCTAAAAATGTTTTTAATTTTATTTTATTTTATTTTATTTTATTTTGACATTAGGTACAATGAAAAATAAAAGTTGATGAATCAAATGAAAAATTAGTTGATTTTGACAATATATATATATATTTTTTTTTTAAATAAAAAATATTTTTTGAACTAGAGTATTAACAATTCCACCACACTATTACCAACAACATCACCTCGCCACTACCGCCGACACTACCACTACCATCATTGTTGCTACCATCATCACCACCAATGCCCCACCACCATTACCATCATAACCACTAGTACCTCATTTTAGGGTTGATCACAACCAAAACATGAAAACATTTTCTGCATAATTTTTTTTCCTTTTTTTTAAAAATAAAAAAGAAGTTTTAAGTGAAATGGTTTTTACCAAAACAAACGAAGTGTTAAACTATCAAACATTTTCCTTTTTGGACCAAATTTTTTTTTTTAAAAAAATCATATTTAAAGGGCAAAATTGTAACTCAGAAATTGTAGGTAGAAGACAAATACCTCCACAACCAAGCCATCATGGAAGCTTGCAATTCTTGCTTTCATCCTTGCAAGTTTCTTGAGATTGCGAAGTTGAGATCTTGCAGTTCTTGCTTTCATCCTCGCAAGTTTCTTCATATTAGGTTTGCGAGGCTGCAAAAGAATTAGAATTACAAGTAGCTATTGATGAGCAAAATAAGAGAATCCTATTCTTACTCTATTTCCAAATATAAAAAGTTTATTTTCATGGTCAAAATAGTTGATATATGAGACAAATAAGTCATTAAATACTTCTTGCATATAGGGATCTGATCAGATGTGAAGGTGACATAGAGATGAACAAAATCAGAAACCATATTCAAAAATTTAATGGATAAGGCTTTTAGAGTTATAAATCAAATGCTAACCAAATTAGACGCTGTTACAATACAAAAATATCAAAATTTGGCAACCTATAGCTTTGATGCTTCTGTCATTTTTTGACATGACCATCATCTCATCTTTGAACTATAGTTGGATCACTATAAACATTGATACCAATCAAATTTAGCAATCTGTGAAAACTTGTGCCGATTTGGCATAAAAGATAGCAATTCATAAATTTGGCAACTTCAATAATAGCACCGTTGAAGCACTTAGTTGTTTTAATATAACTATGATAACTCAAATAGCAGCCCACTAAAACTGCTCTAAGAATAACTATAAACTCTAACCACAATTCTCTTTGCAACATGCAATTAATATATAACTCAATGCTTATTTGATATAAAGAAGTTAAGTTGTGTGCTTGCCTTCTTTTTTTCACTGCAACCATTTGCACTCTTCTCTTTTGCCACAACCTCAAGAATTTGTTGTTGAGTTTCATGATAACGGGCCCATGCTTTTGAATGCGATCGGTATTGTTTTCTTGTCCCTGGTTCATAATAGAACTACATAATCCAAAACTATATGTTAATTTTTGACAAACACACAATGTAACATAGATCTTAGGTAATACAAAGAAGGAAATATGCTAGAATTATGCATGAGTAAATTTTTTTTTTTTTTTTTTTTTTTGATCAGCAAAAAAGGAGCTCTTTAATGATAAATTCAAAGACATATTTTTTTTTTGATAACTCAAGTATCCTCAACCCGCTGATTTTAAGAGAAGGCATGACTAATCCTGAGCGCCTTAAAATTAACGACCGGGCAAACCTCCAGTGGCCTCAAGGGGTGAACTCGAAACCTGTGAATTTTATCCTCCAGACTTTACCATTCGGCCACTTACTTTGGGGTTGATAAATTCAAAGACATATATATCAACAAAAAATGCATTACAAGGAAAGCCCCAAAGATATTGCGAGATAATACAAAGATTTTGTTAAATTGAGTTAATAATAAGACTTCATTAACAAAGAAAGATGGAATTGGATAAACAAGAGAAAACACTCTTCCCATTTTAAAAAATACTAAAAACTAGACGTTTTGCGATAGTCTCAAACGTCGCAAAAGGTGCACATGCCGTCGTAAAAGACTTCTTGCAATAGAGAACGTACCGTCATGTATAATATTAATTTTTGTCACGGTCTTGCATTTTCCGTTGCAAAAAAATTAATTTCACGATAGCTTTGTTTGTCGTTGTAAAAGCTTGCTTTTTGAGATGATTTTCAACCCATCGCAAATTATTTTGTATCTAAGGCCCCTTTTTCTAGTAATGAATTTTGAAATCAATTCCTTATTTTTATAAATTAAAAAAAATACAAATTTTCATTTTCAATTTCTTAAAAAAAATTAAAAATAAATGAGATTGACCATAAAACGGAAATTAGATCAAGCAAATTAACATAGATTATTTTGTAATAACTCTTTTCTAGTAATTCCAAAGGTATGTGTATAACCCTAAACTGATTCATAAATTAAGCAAATGAACATATATCATTTTCTAGCTATTAACTCTTGTCTAGTAATTTAAATTAAATAAATAAGGTATGTGCATATAGCCATCAACTGGCACAAATTGAAGGGAGAAACAAAGTAAATGGAACCAACCCAATCGATTTTCCCTTTATATTTCTCATTAGTGCGAGGCCTTGGTTCTACCCTCCAACCGGGTGGCCCATTAACCATTTTTTGTCGTCGAGGATCAGTCGGCGCCATTTCTTTCTGTGTACACTCACAAAGAGAGATCATAAAAGAAAACTTTCAAAAGTGAGGATTTTTTAAGTAAAAGACTTTTGAAAAGTGACAGATCAATCAAGTGTGATAGAAAGAAAGAAAGGCTAATCAGATCTGAGATATTAAATTAACTGCATGCTCACCTGAGACCTCACCGTCACCAAAATGACGAAGAAAAACCTAGAACTATTCTGGACTTCACCAAGAGATAAGAAGAATAGAAACTTAAAGGCGACAAATAAAGGGGGAGAAAGAGGGGGGGAGAAAGAGAGAGAATCTTTGTTTGTTACATGCAAGAATGCATGCGTTGGCAGGCAATGGTGACACCTTGCACTGGCAAAAATTTATTGTAGCCATTTAAAAGAGATTAGCCTTCTTATTTGACCCAGACCAATGTTAATTAAGCATGTTGTGTCATATTAAATGTTTTTCATTTCAATTAGGCTATACATGTTTCATTCTTTAATTTAAAATCATATTTGCACCTAGCTTTCATCTTCCGTTTTATGTCATTTCATACGTGAAATTTTTAAAATAAAAAAAAATAAAAAAAATAAAAAAAAAGCGCAAAATGATTATTGTTAACGTTTTAACCATTGGTTTAAAGAATTGCAAGTTTCATGGACAGAGCATGAACTAGGTAAATGCACATAAACTTAGATATACGACAAAACCCTAGTTTTAGATTATTAATATTCTAAATTTAGAACAAGGAGCTAGCCATAGTTTATTGTAAACTTATTTTTATTGATTGACTTAATCGTGCCGCTAAATTACTGCCATTAATGATATTCTATCGTCAAATCATGCGTTTTTTGGGACAAAAATCAAGTTGTCATTGAAAGTCCTGAAAAACCATAGTGGAAAAAGTACGCTGTGAAAACCAAGTTTCTCCACTCGTTAGCTAGAAGTCTACCCTATCTAAAAAAATATTGGATGAAAAATGTCCACTAATCTTTTGCCAATAATCTTTTTAAAGCAAATTAGTTTTCAGAGTAAAATGTGAAAGTGTAGGAAAAATTACCACTACTTACGATGTTGTCGTAAGTAAAAACATATGACGATGACTTCATTCTAAAACTCTAAAAACTACATTTCTTTAGTGTGTGATAAACTTAAAGGTAATGCTATAGTGTGCAATTTACACTTTATACTTTTTTGTGTTCACTTACACCTTACATTTATACTTTTTTTACCTTGCACTTACAACTTTTGTGTAAGTAGCACATGGTGTGCAACTTATACATTTCATTTATACCTTCCACTTACACTTACACCTTACACTTACACCTTTTGTGTGAGTGGCACATGGTGTGCAACCCACTTACACCTTTTGTGGGTTGCACACCTAAGAAAACTCCTAAACTTAAAGGTCAAGATGATTGCACAAGCACAAATCAACTTAGGAGAATTATAATGACTAACTAGGCTAGGTCTAATTGATTAATTTGGATCTTTTTTTAATTTATTATTATTTGAAATTTAAGATTTTTTTTTTTTTTTATCGGCAAATGTTAGGCTGTGTTTGGAATGATTTCTAAATAATGATTCTACACCCATATTCCAATATGATGTTTGGAACAAATTCTCAAATCACATTTCCACAACATTTGGAAAACTCTGTGTGGGGCGCATTTTTCAAAAAAAAAAAATTCAAATTTGGCCTAACCGGCCGTCCGGCCGGTTGATCGGAACAATGCAATTTTTTTTTTTTTTTTTGCAATTGACCTATGTTAATTTTTATATATTCGAAAAAAATATTTTTCGAATTTTTGTAAAAAAAATTATGTGCTTCAATAGAATTTTGAGTTGTATGTTTAGTTATGAGTTGTAAGTTTTGTATCAAATATCATATGTCACATCAAAAATTTCTCACTCCATTCAAAACTCTTTTCAAAACTCTTTTACCAAATAAATTTTTCACACTCAAATCATAATTTCAAAACTCATAAATTCAAAATACAACTCCTACTCTCAAATCATATTTAGAAAACTCTATCAAACGCAGCCGTAGTTGTTAGTTGTTAACTGTTAGCTTAGCACCTATAGGAGAAACTCTCCTCACCCTTAACAAAGCACCTAAATGCTTCCATTCCCTTAATTTAACATCTCTAGGAAGAATTGAACCCATAACCTCTTTGGAACTAAACCCTAAAGAAAGTACGGTAGCCAACTATGCTAAGCCTAGTTGGTTGAAATTTAAGACTTGTTGACAAGTTAACAATATGTTTGTAATTTTGGACAAGAAGTTTAGTGTTGATATATTTAATATACGAACTGTCTATTTATTTCAAAACTTCACCCAAATCCATGATAAGGATGCTATGCTTTACTATCCAAATTAAACTTTTCAAATTTACTTTCTTAAGTAGATTTTTCCATGGACCATTACTTTATTGGCCACATTTATTCCAGATTACAAGAATCTATTCTAGATTATATATACTTTCAAAATCCAAGATAAGTATGATCTCTATAGACGCTGCTTCTACTTATGCAGAATCAAATACAACTCTCTTATATATATGGGTGTGAAATTCACCTCATGCGAGAGGACTACAAGTATTTAATCTAGATTATATACTTCCAAAATGTAAGATAAGTATGAGTGTAATCTCTATAAGTGGCATTTAATGAGGTATTTAATACTCCAACACATACTTGCATTAACTTACCAAGTTGACCCATTCTTGACGCCTCTAAAATATTCTATTCAAGAGCTAGTATTTCACCCAAATTTTCAGCCATGTTAGCTGCTCCATTTCTTATGTTTTGGAATGGGTAATTTTTAACTTCTCTTACCAAAGACAAGGTCAAAGGGTTGCAATATGGAAGATTAATTTTCCTCAAATTTTTATTAAGCACTAGCCACTGGTGTTCTTAAACATTACCTAAAATTAAAGAGATGAACTGCCCATTGCAAACACCTTGAGTGGCCAAAACATGATTGCCGATCAAAATGGACATATGTAAACAGACCTCAAATTAATTTTGTGGCCAAAAAATGATTGCCAATCGAAATGGACAAGCATTTAAAACAAATGGACCTCAAACAAACAGCAGCACCAAAAAATTATTGTTGATCGGAATGGACATATGTATTTTTTTTATAAAAAAAAATAAAAATAAAAATAAATAAATAAATAAAATTTGACATTGAATTAACTTCGCTCCTGAAAAAGATTGCAGATCAAAATGGACATACATATTTAAAACAAACGGAACTCAAATTAACTCTGCAGTCAAAAAATAATTGCCCATTGAAATGGATATATATATATATATTTAAAGCTAATGCACCTCAAATTAACTCTGCTGCCAAAAAAATGATGGGTAATGCTATAGTGTGCAACTTACACCTTACACCTTTTTGTGTTCACTTACACCTTACACTTACACCTTTTTTACCTTGCACTTACACCTTTTGTGTAAGTGGCACATGGTGTGCAACTTATACATTTCATTTATACCTTCCACTTACACTTACACCTTACACTTAAACCTTTTGTGTGAGTGGCACATGGTGTGCAACCCATTTACACCTTTTGTGGGTTGCACACCTAAGAAGAAGCCAAAAATGATTGACGATTGAAATGGACAGATGTGTTTAAAACAAATGGACCTCAAATTAATTTCACCGCCAAAATGATTTTTAATCAAAATGGACATATATTTAAAAAATATGAACCACAAATTAATTATGCCAACAAATTACTAAGTTAAAAAATGGAAGTATTAGGTTTTTGTAATTGACAATCTCGTTAGACAAAATTTCATTCAGGCATATTTTTATTCACTCTATTGTATATGTGAGTTATGAGAGTTTAGATGCATATCCAACCTGAGTTGTACCTATGTAGAGTAATTTGTGCTGATATTCTGTATCTTGACTTGAGCATTCTTTGTTTGTCACTTCGCTGACTAAGCACGGGGATCAATCGGTCTTTTATACATTCAAGTGGTGTAGTGGTTCATCCAGTATCTCTTCCTGCATTCTGAACTTTTGAAAAACATGTTTTACTGCTTAAGCAGTAGATGCTGCGCTCGAGTGGTTGGCCTAGTATAGTGAGTGCTCGAGCAGTCATTGTAGCTCTGTTTAATATAAAGTGCATTGTTTGCTATTTTTAGCATTTAACCAGTCTAGATTCTTAGAGAGGAAGAGAAAACAAAGTGCTTTATATTAGAGAGTGTTTATGTATTGCTTTCCTTGATGATTTGAGGGTGATCGATTGATCAATGGGTTTCATATTGACTATCATCAAGGGTTGTTTTTTCTTTTCTTCACGAAAAGAGAGAAATGTTCATCGGTGGATTCCTTAAAACTTGGGCCTGAAGCTTCGGTGGATTCCGGAATGGCTCATCGTCATGGAATCAATATCGGTGTTGTGGATTCAACATTAGGCAAAGCAATTCTGAGGTAAAGACAGTGGTGGAAGTGGCACATCGGGTTTGGTTCAATTCGCACGTCGATTCGCTAGGTAATTGAGAGTTCTCATGCATAATTTTTTTTTTTTTTTTTTTTTTTGTCTTCTTAGTGGATTGTTTTGTGACTTTGGCCCATAGTTTTTTTTATCACATTTGAGGAGTCCAATTGTGATTTTTTTTCACATTATATCGTTGTGTCAATTTGTTATTGATTGTTTGATTGAGATTGCTATTCATTGTTTAACATTGAATCATAATCACAAATCAATATCTCAAGGGGTTTTTAGATTTTTGAATCATAATCCCGTGGATTTGGCCATTTTGCTCAAGATTCCCCTAATCGATTAAAGAGGAAGAAAGCCTTCGTTATCACTTGGGATGATGAATCAGAGTTTGATAATGATGAAAGTGACAACGAAGCTCAAAGCGAAGAAGGGCATCAACAATTTCTTACTTTAACGATGGTTTCCATAGTAGAGGGACAAATGGATTATATCAAGGGGCAAGTTGAGCATGCCCATGGCCAAAATGTTTCCACCTCTCATTTCTTTGATGGTAATGAATAGTTATATTGGGGTGCTTAAATGAGAGCGTATTTATTGGCATTCAATACAAGCCAATGGAGGATCATAGAAGAAGGGTTCAAGATGCCATATGAACTTGACTTGGCAACAAACTTGAGAAATTTGAAGCCTCAAGAGCAATGGAGTGAACTTAAGTTGCAACACTTTCGATACAACTCAAGAGCATTAAAGGTAATACGAGGTGCTATCTCGGAAGGTGAGGGAACCCATATTTCTCATTGTGAGATAGCCAAAGAAGCATGGGATTTATTAAAGTCTATCTATGAGGATGCAAGTTCTAATGGTGAATCTGATGGTACCTCTATCCCTTATGCATTGAATGTTGATTCTTCGGATGAAAATTCATCTTTGGACAAGTGATAATGAAAGCTTCACTTCAGGGTCTTCAGATGGTGGTAGTGAGTTTTCAAGTGCAAAAGAAGAAATGGGTGGTGTAACTCTTCGTGAAACATATGAGATGTTGTATAAGCGAAGTTTCACCTTAGAGAAAGATGAACATCAAGTTGTCCACCAAGCTCAGGCTAAATAGAGAAGGGAAAGAGAAAGTAGAGCAAGAGCTCACGGAAGCTCAAGTGGAAGTTAGTGTTCTCTCAAATGAAATGGAGTCTTTGATCGCCAAATATTCCACACGTGAAATGGGGAGAAATCAATTGCTTCATGCTCATTATGAGTTTAAAAGAGTAATGGTGATTTTGAAGAGAGTGAGAGATATAACGATTATGGTTTAGACCCGACCCGTTTATTTTTTTGGATCCGAGATTCCTTGTCTTATTTGGTTGTTTATATCCTATTTCATCTTATTCCTTGTTGAATTGTGTTGTTTGAGTATTGTGGTTCTATTTGAAACAGGTCAGGAGTTTGTTTTTTAATAGAACTGTTGCCCAGATTTGGTCAGTTCGCTCGAGTGGTCCTTTGGTCACTCGAACGGTCTTTGTGAACCTCCACTAGGTCTGCAAAAGTACTAGGAGGTGATGTTTTTGCTCAAGCAGTGTTTTGGTCGCTCGAGCAGTCTGCATGTATATCAATTTCGAAAAGTTACTTTTTGAATCACTTTTTCATCTATCTCTCTCTCTCTCTAAACATTTCAAAACCCTAAATCTAGACACCCTCTCTAAACTTATCTTCAACCTTCAAATACACTATCATCCATTAATCTCTGCACCCTAGTCCCTTTGATAAATAGGTAGAGCTCACCTAGAACTTCCATTTGATCGGAGCAAAGTCTATTTTCGACTCCATTGAAGTTTCAACCTTGCTCTTGCTTGTCTTCTAACTTAAGGTAGGGATTCTCCACAATTTAGTATGATTTTTAACTTAGTTATTTTCTTTTCTAAATAAGATTGTGATTTGGGGATTTTTGAATAGAAATCTAGAGTTTTGGTTTTGAAATCAAAAGAGAGGTTTTCAAATAGATTCTTGAAAATGGTTGTGGAATTGAAAATATGGTTGGGTTGTGATAAAATGATGGATTTTTGCCATGGGAATTGATTTATGAAGAAAGGGGATTTTGCCCTAAAATGTGAATATTTGATTTTGTAAAGAGGAAATGGAAAGGATATTGGATTTTATGAAATTGGAATGATGATGATGGTGGTGGAGTTGGATATGCATTATCACTTTTATATTGGAAAGTTTATCTTTATTGGAAATTATCTATCTGTTTTGGGATATCGGTGGAGGATAGCTATGATTGTTGTAAAAATTGTATGCGAATTAGGAGAATTGAAACTAATTTCTCATTCATTTGCATTGAGCATTGTTACATACATGATACATTAAAAATGTATATTGTTTTGAGAAAGATGAGTGAATACCTTGGTGAATCTGGGTAGGGGGTGTGGTTATGGTATTATTGTTGACCTATGTGTCCTTGGTAAAAGTTTAGAAACCCGCGCAGTTAGGTGCCAAGCCTTCCGGTTAGTACCGGTAAAAATGGTAATTAGTAGTGCTTGTATAGCCTAATTGCAGACATGTACCTAAAGATTCCCAGTGTTGTATCCACTGACATGTTTTCTATTATAAAGGAAATGATTTCATGAATTGTGATATAATCTGGCATTGCATAGTTTTTGGAAAAAGATGTAAAACGTTTTGACACAAGCACTGCATATACATTCACCTTCTAACTTTATTAAGATTCATACACTGTGCTAGAGTATTTCTACTGGGTTTTGGCTCACCCTATATGGAAAACCATTTTCAGGTACTGATGATATACTTTCTCCAAGGCCGTAACATGGAAGGACTTGGAGCCAAGAGCTTCTTATTTTGTTTTTATTGTATTTATTTTGTACAAGCCTAAGGCTTTATTTATATTGAGTTTAAACTCACTTTTGTTATTACCAAGCACCGTTCTTGGAAAGTTGTAGCCATTAGGACATTTATTTATCTGTTTCACTTTCATTTCATATCATTAGCTCATGACACATGTTGTAAATTCAGGATTAGGGCTTATGAATGTGTAACTGCATGTGCCATTTTTTGTAAAATTTAATCATATGAATGGAAAGTTATCATATTCAAATATATATTGTCAATGGATATTTATCGTGGGATGGTATTATTGTTATTTAATAATTGTAATGGGATAAATTATGGCTACTATTTTGGGACGTTATAGGAGACTTGTTCAAAGTCTGGGAAAGAGCTTGAAGCGAAAATTATCTCTTTGGAGTTGGAACTCAAAAGTGTCAAAACTTCAAGTGCACAAAGTGTGGATGCAGCTCCTTATATTCAATACATGGCCAATGATAAAGGAGGAGTTGGCATCATCAAAATGACACGTCTCACTATTCAAAGCCTCAACTTCCAAGGATGAGAGCACTCAAGATTTCATGGCTAAGGGTAATATTATTTCATCTTGTTCTTTGTCTCATAACTGTGTAGCCAAGGGTAAATTCTTTTCTATTTGTCATCACTGTAGGCTTAAGGGTCACATTAGACCTCATTATTTTGAATTACTCGAGACCAAACATGAACTGAGGTTGTGTTTGCCTAGACCTAGGAATAGGATGTTGGAAACCAAGTCGAGAAGGGTTCCCATTGAAGGAGAAAGGAACCACAATATCAAGAACCACCCAAGAATTGCAATTCTCACAACATTGTTTATACTAAAGCGGTTTGGGTGAGAAAGCTTAACTTGGGTTAAATTGTTTATTCATTTTTTCTTCTTCTTCTTTTTGTTTTGAGTTTTTGTTTGTCTTTCTTATTTTTGGGTCTTTTGTGTGTCTTTGTTCGTTTCTTTCTTCCTTTGTTTATCAAAAATCCAAAAAAAAAATTCTTCATATGGTTTTGCAAGCTTGGAATTTTTGAGAAGATCTTGATGCATATTAGAATTGATGAGAATATCCATTACTTGTTGAAAAATCTTAAAATCCCCAAGATATTGATTTGTGATTATGTATCAATTTTAAACAGTAAATAACAATCCCAATCAAACAATCAAAGACAAATCGACACAACGATTTAACGTGAAAAATCCTCAGTTGGAGCGCCTCCAATTGTGATAAAAAACCACGGGTAAAAGCCACAAAACAATCTACCAAGAAGACAAAAAGGAATTACACAAGTGTACCCTCAATTATCTAGCAAATCTAAGCTTGAATTGAACTGACCCTATGTGTCTCTTCCACTACCATCTTCACCTCAAAATTGTCTTGCCCAATATTGAATTCACAACGCCGATGTCAAATCCACGATGATGAGCCACTCCGGAATCCACTAAAACTTCAGGTCCAAGTTCCACGGAATACATCAAAGAATAACTCTCTCTTTTGTGAATAAATAAAAACAGACAAACCTTTGATGATGTTGATATGAAGTTCACGGATCCATTGATTACTCTTAAATCATCAAGGAAACACTCATAAAGCACCCTCCAATATAAAACACTTTGTATCTTATTCCTCTATGAAAATCTGGATGGCTCAAACCCTAGAAAATAGCGAACAAAGCACTTTCACTACAAAAAATCAAGGTTTTAAAGACTAAAATTTAGGGACAAAATTATTAGTTAGAGACTTTTGTTGCGAAAAGTGTCATTATTATCTTTTTGGAACCAAATTATTTTGTCCCTAAAAGAGTATTTATTAGTGACATTTTCAAATTTTTGTTGCTAAAAGCCTTATTTTTGACTTTTCGAGACGACCTTTTAGCGACTATCCTCATAACGATAGAAATTGGTCCCTCAATGTTTTTTGCAACAAATTTTTCACTTTTAGAGACCAAAAAATTTAATCTCTAAAAATCTTATATGTTGTACTGTTTATAGAAAATAGGATCGCGCAGACCGCTCGAGCGCACATTTCACCACTCGAGCAGTATGACTAAAGGCGGTGTGAAACATATAAGCTGACTGCTTGAATTATAAAACTTCATTTCTAGAAGTTCGGCCACTCTGCAAACATGAAAGAATTAATATCACAAACTCCTTTACAAGGCACAATTCGGATTGGATTTGCATCTAAATACTCATAGCCTCACTGAAATAAAATATCGAATAAAATTACAACTGAAAGGAGTTTTGTCAAACGGAATTGCCAATTACAAAAACCTAAAAATATCTCATTTTGGCAATTTCGTGACAAAACACACCTAACAAATACTCATAGCCTCACTGAAATAAAAAATCAAATAAAATTACTACTGAAACGAGTTTTGTCAAACGGGATTGCCCATTACAAAAAATCTAACACTTGTTAATGACTGTGTGCTATCTATGGTTATTACTCATTTCGGATTGTGTATACTTTGATTAGTATGTCTCATTCTATACACACTCTCAGATTAGCAAATATCAGACTCTTCCACATAAGTGATAAACATTCTCTATGGACTTCTAGCATTGCTTCTTGTGTTTTTCTTCAGAAATTGACTAGTGCTAGTGTATCTTAGGTGATGTTGAGTCTCTTAATCCTCTACCATCTTTTTGCACCTCCACTGCTTGCCTCTCTATGTTCATCTCTCATGGCATGAGGAAAAGGCTACCTCAGAGTTACCAACCAGGCTTCACTATCTTTTCCAACATTCTTTGGTTTGGTTTCCATACTTTTGACCATAAAAGCCGCTGGAGTGCGCAAGAAAATTGTGTACATTGTTTAAGGGGGAGCATTCGTGTTTACTCAACAAATAACCCATGATCACTAGAGGTTTGACTTTTCTCAAACATTCGTAGATTCCCTTGTTGGAGGTCCAGCCATCAGATCACTACTAGGATTTGAATTTAGTGTTTTTCGAACTCCAAGACATACACACACACACTTTTCTCAAGAGACCTGTGCTTTTCACATGTTGCATTACATTCTTTCAAGAGGAATCTTCTAGAGATTGTGCACGTTGTGTTTTCAAGTAATTGTGTTTCTAGGATATTATTGTGTTTTGAGGTACAAATATGAAATTCATTGCTTGCTTCACTATATTAATTTTGTCTCTCATTTTTTTTTTTTTTTTTTTGGAGCTTGTTGTCTTTTGATGAGGAGGTTGTTTATTGAAGGGCAGTTGGTTGAGCATGGACTTACATTGTTTGTTTTGAAAATGAGGTAGATATTTATTGGTTTGCATGTTGCTATGTGTTGCTTACTTATCGCATGCTATTGGTTATTACATCTTCATGTCCTTGCTTATGTGGCTTTTGTCCTTACTTTTGTTAATTGAGCTTCCTTTGACAATTCATGACAAAAGAGTGGAGTATGTTTGAGGGGAAGATTTTTGAAGTGATGTTGTTCGGTAGCATGGTGTTCTTTTCAAATTTTTATATTGTCTGAAAATTCTTAAGGAAAGAATATTTGTAGACCACAAACTAGAATATCGGTCATTGCAAAGAATTTTTTTTATTGATTAACACGATATAAAGATATACCGATTACATCAATAAAGACGCTACAAAGGTATCATAGCTAAGCAAATCCATCTAAACCAGATCATAATTAAGTACATAATTAAGGTCCTAATTTATTAATAGTCTTTTTATTATTTTTTTTCTATAAATATATCATCCATACCCATTTTTTGAACACAACATACACCCTCACACACTACTCCATAGCTGACAAAGAGAAAAGAGAGGAAGAGAGAGCTTGGTGGAGGAGGAAAGGAGAGGAAAGAATTATGCAAACATCCTATCTAGGCAACAAGTAAGGCACAACACAACCCTCTCTTTTATTTTCCTCTTTCAAATACATGTTCTTAGAGGTTCAAAACATTATTTTCAAATGTGTTTTAATGGTGTTTTTGTGTTAAAAATGAAAAGAGTTTAGCCTTGTTCCACCCTTGTGTTTTCGCTTAATGAGTATGAAACTATCTTTTTCGCTTAATGAGTATGAAACTATCTTTTTCTACTTCTATCTCACATAATTTCCAAAGGCACCCTTCAATACAAATTTTTGAGTTTAATATATATTATTTAGCATGTTTTCATCACAATAGAAGTGAAAAATTATCCATGGTTTCCCTCTTTTGTTACTTTTTCTCTTATTTCAATCTTTGTGTTCAAAGAATCAATATTTACAACTCCTTTGAAAAAATTTTAGAAAAATGCATAAAAATATCTTTAACCTCAATTTTATGTGAAAACCTTCCTTTAACTATTATCTTGCATGGAAAAAAAAATTGACGAAAATGAGTGAGCGGTTTGAGAGAAAACTTGATTTTCGTAACAGTCGACAAATCTGAACAGTGCTAGAGTATTTCTTAAATAACTAAAAACCTAGAAGTGCTATGCCACTTCTAAAAGATATTCTGAAAACTAGATAAAATTATCTACAAACCATAAGAAGGCCAAGTTTAGAAAAAAATCTAAAAATGCCTTTTTTAGTTACAAACTTTAAAGTGTACCAAATCTAGAAATTTACTTTTGTTAATGAAATTATGTTCTTAACTTCATAGATGTGCTTATTATCACTTGTTCATGTCTTGGTATGATATTTGCATGTGTTATGGTTATGCTCCTTCTCATAGTCCTTTGATGATGCTCATGCTTATGTAGACATTATTGTCTTGATAAGTTGTTCTAACTTTAACATAAAACATCTAACTTAAGGGGAAACTAAATATGGGGGTACTGAGTTTTTGATCACTTGAATAATGATGAGATGATAATGTGTTAAGTATGGATTGATGGGATGTGTTCCCTAACAGAAGGTTAAGTTTTGTGTAAGTGGTTGTTTCAGAACCCTTGAATGGATCAGTTGTATTCGGACCTTAGGTACTTAAGACGGATAAAGATAGAGCAGGTTATGTATTTTTACCATCTCTTTTGAGGTCCTCAGTTGGCACTACACGGTATGTAACCATTGGTAGGCATCCAAGGTAAGTTTTGTAAAACAACAAAAGAGGGGGAATACCAAATAATCCAAGTCCAATTCTTATAGTTGGGAAAATGAAATATCTTTGGGGGATTCTAAATTACTAACATCTTACCGTGTAATCCTTTGTTATTGACTTGAATATCATGTTTCATTACTTATTTGTTATAACTATGATGGTGTATTGGATTGGGAAAAAATGATTGGGTGTGTGTGCATTTACTAAGCATTCAAAGCTCACGGCGTTTCATACCACGTATTGATGAAAATTTATGCGAACAACAACAAAGCAGAAACATTGAAGACATATGGCTATTCAAGAAGAATTAGGAATTAGTAATCATGTTTTGGGATCGTAAGTGTCAAAACTCCTATCATAATTAAGATATGTTCTTGTAACTATTATTTCACTTATATATATATATATATATCTTTTGTGAACTTATCTTTATCCTTCTGTCAACTTATGTAGACCTTGTATTAATACATTGTCATATCTGTTAAAAAGATAACTTTGCTATCTAAGAAGATTGGACTTTGAAGGAAAGCTATATTGACTCATTTGATCTTTCCTGAGATCTTATTTGGTTATTGACCAGAGGACTTATTAATGGTGTTTCCTAGACTTGTAACCTTAGAAGAACCCTGTATTTATTTAATAATATATTCCTTGATATTCCTTATTTTTTGGGGCATACATGTCATATCATTCAAAATTGTTGCGGTGTCTTTTTTCAATATACCATGCTTCAAGCCGTTCATACACTAACAAACGCTCCGCACAAGGAATCACTGGTGCTTTCTATGGATTGAAACATTTTTAGATCATCATAAACCCTACAATTATTGTTTTTAGATCATCATGCCATTTACCAAAATATTATACTTTCTCTTTCAAAATAATGAAATGTCATTCATATATATATATATATATATATATCAATTCATAAAACAACACCTTTTAAACTCATAAAATAGGGCAGTGGATACAAAGCACTAGAAATCTCTAGGTACATGTCTGCCAGTAAGTTTTACAAGCACTACCAATGTCATTTTACCAGTACTAACCAGAAGGATTGGCACCAAACCGCGTAGGTTTTTGGACTTTCACTAAGGACACACAGGCCAATATAATAAAACCACAACCACACCCCTAACTAGATTCACCACGGTGTTCATCCATTTTTTCTTAAAAATAATAGATTTTCAATGTAATGATATGAAATCATGTTCGATGCAAAATGTATAAGTAAATGGTTTCCAATTTAACCTATTCCTCATGCAATTTCTACAAATTAAAACTATCTTCCACTGATAGCTCAAAACACATATCTCTATACAAAAGATAAATCTCCAACAACAATTATAATTTCAAAATCTCAAAATGGGAGTGATGGTACATATCTAACTCCACTTTCATCATCAACAGATACATTCATTTTATCTTTACAAAACTCAACATCTTTCACTTTTATTCATAGGTCAAACACTAATGATTTCCAATGAAACATCTTTTACTTTCAAAGACCCATTTTTAAGGAGAAATTTCCAATCTTTCAACACAATTCAACAATATACTCATTCCCATAACCTTTCTTAAGAACCCATTTGAAAACTTCTCTTTTACATTTTAAAAACCAAACCCTAAATCAAACCCCCAACTCCCAAATCACAATACTTTACAAGGAGCATATAACTAAGTTAAGAATCATACAAGGAGGTTAAAGAAGTCCTCACCTCAAGAGCAGAAGCAAAAGAGAGCAAGACCTAACTCTAGACATAGTGAAAAATGGAAGTTTCTCTAATTAAAACGTTCACCTTTACGAGCTCTACACTTTACTCCAAAGCACAAGGGTGACGATATCAATGAATTTGGGTGTATTTGAGGTGTTTAGACAAGAACTACAGAAAGAGTGAAGAATTAGGTTTTGAGGTGTTTCAGAGAGAGAGAGAGAGAGAGAGAGAAAGAGAAAGAAAGTAAAAAGTGACAGAAAAAGACCTTTCCCCGATTTGATATACACACAAATTGCTTGAGTGACCAAACCACTGCTTAAGCGTCAGACACAATAAGTGACACAGCTCAAGTGACCAAAACATGGCTCAAACACAAAATGACCCCCTACTAGAAGTTTTGTAGACTGCGAAAGCCGCTCGATCAAAAAAAGAATCTCTCGAGCGAAGATCATCACATTCCCAGAAGTTTTACAAACCTGCAAAAGTACTGAAAAAACCCAAAGTCCACTCGAGTGACTAAACCACCACTCGAGCGAACCAAAAAAGAAACAGACATCGATTCTCTTGAAAAACTAACTTCCAACCTTTTCATAACACAACCAAAAACTCCAAACAACCAAACCCAAATACAACAACATAAAGAGTATAGACAGTAATAAAGAGTATCGGATCCCGGATCCAAGAATATGAAAGGGTCGGGTCTAACCCATGCCGTTATACCAACAGCTGGACAATGAAGTTAATTATACCTCATCTAGTTTTAGGATAAAAGCATGACTATCATTTGGTAGTTTGAAGTTTATTAGTCTTGACCAAAGCACTTTATTTTGGGAGCCATGTTGCTGCTACAAATGGAAATTTCACAAGGTTGATGATACAATAGAAATGTTGCTAATGTAGTTAGTTACTTGAATTTATACAGGTAAATTATACAGGTAAAAATTACATATATGTATATATATATATTTATGGGCAAATTACACCAATGATCCCTACATTTTGCCCATTATGTCCTTTTGGTCCCTATATTTTCAACTGGCACAA
This sequence comes from Camellia lanceoleosa, assembly GCA_025200525.1. Lineage (NCBI taxonomy): Eukaryota > Viridiplantae > Streptophyta > Magnoliopsida > Ericales > Theaceae > Camellia > Camellia lanceoleosa. The sequence goes on from CM045769.1 coordinate 109,161,597, forward strand.
TTTTGACCCTTGATTATAAATTTTATATCAATTTGGTCCAATTGATAATACCATTAGTATTTTTGATTGAAAATGATTACTGAATTGGTAGTGATAACTCACTAAAGTTAGTAAATTTATAATTTTACTCTAAATAATATGATACATGCCACTTATATGCATATTTTTCACTAAAAAATGTTAAGAGTTGTAATCAATTGGACCAAATTGAAATAAAATCATAAATTCAGGGTTAAAATCGAGCCAATTGAAATTACAGGGACCAAAATAACATAAGAACCAATGTAGAGGGACCATTGTCACAACGTATATTACATTGGCAATCTAGGCAAACAATTAATACTAACATGATCTCAATATGATTGTGTCTATACACACTGTAACGCCCTCAAAATAATAACATTAGAACCCATCAATTTAGATATGTGTTGATATAAAAGATAAATATTCTTCTATTCATCAGAGTAATTCTTACAACAGTATTACATGTTAACAACAAAAGTAAATGCCCTCACAGACTTCTGACTTTCAAGTTAACACTTGGTTGCACAAAAGAAGAGTACTAACTCTATACAAAAGAAGCCCTTGGCTTGATATACATGTAATACAAACAAAATAAACAAAAAGAGTCTTCAACTCTCATCATCATCTAAGCTATGTCCTTGGAGGTGGCATGCTACCTGTACCTGAAAATAATGTCCCATATAGGGTGAGCCAATGCCTAGTAAAAATACACTAAACCAGCTATGAACAATGACTAAAAGATTAGCAGTTGATAGATGGTCAACACAGATATATCCACTTATATCACATTCCGGTTTCATGACATTAAGTCCATGTTACATTTCATTTCCCATTTCTTTCTCAACTTTGAGTTTGAAAACAAGGCTCAACACTTAGCCAAATAACTTAATGAGACTTAGAATCATCTTTAAAACACTTTCAAAATTCATGACGGATACACATTTTAATGTTGTATCAATAAAACATAAATCATTTCCACACTCTACGAAAGATACACATTTTGGTGCTGTATCAACATAACATAGAATCACTTCTATACTTCACAATTGATAACGATATACATTTTGGTGCTATATCAAATCAATTCGACCACTTCCATAATCAACACTTGATACACATTGTAGTGTTGTATCAATGTCACACATAATCCGGTTTAGAGGTCCATCCCCTATCTTTCCCTAAACCGTGGAGTACATCCCCTATCTCCTCCCACACAACACATGTATATAAATATAGATCACATGCAATCAATCAATACATAGAGTTGATGTATTATTCAAATCGCTATATTCAATAGCATATTCAATCGATTAGTTTTAGTTTGCCTAATCAATATGCATTGTCTACAACAATCAAGACTATCCTCCACCAATAGCCCAAAGCAGTTATCTCTATACCGAAAATAAATGCACCAAATGGATGTAAAATCGACATTTCCAGTAGGTGAGCGATGAATGAATCCAACTACACCCTTTAATTCCGTACACATTCAATTTCAACATTCTCAATTCAATTCTTTATTTCTCCAAATTAATTATACAAATTAACTTAACTATGTAATTACGGCATTTTTCCCATAAGTTACATAATAACCCAAAGGTTCCATTTTCATCCATAATCCATCATTTAACTCATTTCTCTATGCCAAACATGCATATTGGTTTATTATAAATAAAACCCCAACTTTTGTAAAATTACACAAAAGCCCAAACTTCCTCAAAATTATTCAACAATCCCCAACTCATCAAAATGCTAAAATTCAAAGACAAAGTTCATGAGAATGAGTAGGATATCCCTACCTCGAAGTTTGAGCTCAAACGAAGATGAAGACCAAAGGCCAACGTGCTCCAAATCCTAAGTTTTTCATATTAAAACAAAGCCCTCGACGATCCCCACAACTTTTACAAAGGCCCAAGGTGAGGAAATCACTCCTACTAGATCAAATCTAAGAGAGAAGGTAAGGTTTTAGAGTGAGGGGCTCTCAAATCTATATTTGGGAAAGTAAGAAAGAGAAAGTGTGTTGAAAAAGTGATCCAAAAAGTCGGATCCTGTGTTTATATAAAAGTCGCCCCGCTCGAGTGTGGAAACCCCCGCTCGAGCATCACTCACAAACTCCCGCTCGAGCGTCAAAAATTCCGCTCGAGCGGCGGATACACACTTCCAGAACTTTTTGCTGAACTAGGTCCCCGCTCGAGCGTAAAACTCCCCGCTCGAGCGTCAGACACAAACTCATGCTCGAGCGTCCAACACTGCAGAGGAAATACTGGAAGATGAAAAATCACACTTGAGCGTCAAAACACCCGCTCGAGCGGAGAAGCAACAACGAATGGCCCGCTCGAGCGTCAAAAGCTCTGCTCGAGCGTGAAGGCAAAAATCTGGGCAACTACTTTTGGTTTCTAAGTTCAACCAACCTGTAACAAACCTGCCCAACATATCCTATAACTCAAATACAATGCACGAAGGGATGCAAACAAGATATAAGCAACTACTAACATCCACGAAAACAAGTCTGGATCACTGTACACAAGGGAAAAACCAGGGATCGCTATACACACAGAGAATGAGACTAAAAATGTAAGATACAAAATTAACTTCTAGTTTACTTTTTTCCAAGGTTTAGGATTTTTATTTATTGGTAAAGAGAGACTTTATTGATGTAAACAACCAAGTATTACAAAAATAAAGATAAACAGAGGTGTGTGCAAAGAACTGCATCATAGTAAAACAAAACAATCCCAACTAAATTAGCATTGAACTGCAAGCCCAATCATGTGCACGCACAACACCAAAAGTTGGTGAGGAATCAACCAACGAAAATAGCCCTCCACCAAGTTTAAGAAGCATGGCCACGATACGGACACGTAGATACAAAAATTTCACAAACTTACAAGACACGTGCAAAAGTACATGTAATTTTATATATTTATTGTAATTCATATTTTTAAATATTTATTTCAAATATGTAACTTCATCAAATTTATCAATTTTAGGTGTACTATTTTAATAAAAAATTGAAAATTATATATTTTAAAAAAATAGTCCTCAGCATGTCCTTAATGTGTCCCTAACGTGTCCGTAACATCTCCTCAACGTGTACCTAGCATGTCCTAGCATATCCAATTCTTTCCATCATGTCCAACATGTATCAGACACCTGTATGTGACCTCTTGAGAGGTGTCCATGCTTCATAGATATTAGCTTAATGAGTTGCACCACTCATGTTTGTTATCAATTTAGTTTTGACAGAGGAGATGGTAAAGTTTAATGAGTCTCACCATGCATTTTTGTTACTAATGTAGCCCACCTAAAGACTTGGTGTACTATTTTCTCCATTTATAAAGAAGTCTGTGAAATTAACAAATGATGGTTCAAGAAACATGTCTTGAATTGTCACTTTTTCATGGGTTGTAGCAACATTTTTAAATGGTGCTGGCTACTTGTGTTCACTACTCTTTATGTTCCACTTCTTTTTCAGAAAACATTGAGTAGATCAAATTTGAGGTTAATTATTTATTATTTTGGTAAGCGAGTGTTTCAGTACCTACTATATATATATATATTGATCAACAAAAAGAAATTTGTCAATAATCAAAGAGATGTACAAGTGATAATGCTGGGAATAAGACTGCATCATAGCTAAAAAAACATATCTCAACCATGTTGGCACCTACTTTGAAGCCCAATCATGTGCGACCTAGGACCACAACAAAGAGAGATTGGTGAGAATCCAACTAAATACAAAAAAGTACAGAGACACTAAGGGCAACGAAACACAGTAGAGCTCAATACAAAATCTTTAAGGGCAACGAAGGCAAAGGCGGCTATAGCTCCAAGAGGTGGCAACCAAAAGGACTTGGAAGAAATTTAAGCTAAGGGATAACAAATTTCCCATATTCTTGTTATTACCCACAAATGCAAAAGTGTATTCATAATTAACAAGTTGAAGAAGTGGAGTTACCTAATGGTGCCTTAAGTTCCGCATTGGTTGAAGAGTGTACTGCTCCCTTTTGTTTGCCACAGTTTAAGAGGTTGTTTCATACTTCTGCAAGAAACTTCTGAACAAACTTCTTGTGATTTTCAATGATGTAGAAACTTTGAGGTGTTTTTTTCTTCTTACACGAGGCTTCATATTTAGAGGTAGCTAAATTGGTACATTTCACTTTAAAATAAAACAACCATCAAGATGCCTTGTAATTGGATAAAAATGTTATCTCTAATCATATCATTTTTTTTTTTTTTTGGAAATTCTATGTAACATTTTGTAAGATTAGAATTTTACTTTTTCTTCAAGACTATATATAGCTAAATTATCAACTAACCAAAGGTACTTTGCCCTTTTTTTGACTCTTATTGTAGTGGTTTTTGTGGGAAATGACTATAAATGATATTGGTCTCTACCTCAATGAAAGACTAAAACTTTCTTGGGACTTCTGGTGGTTAAAATACTACAACGAACATAGTCAATATGTTTATATATACCAGCGTGACATGTACTAATTAAGAGGAAATATTTCATAGAAATGCAAAAAGAACAAAGCACATCCAATTTGAATTCTGATTTACAAATATCTAAGTTAAAATAACATTTCATTTTCTTGTATATGTATTTATTTGCATGAGATTCACAATTACAAATTCAAATGAAAAAAAATTACACAGGTTTTTGTTATTAGATGAATTAGAAAAAAGCAAAAAAAAAAAACACGAATTTAAGAATTTTTTCTTTTTATCAGTAAAAAGAGACTTTATGGACAAAAATAAATGTACAAGGAATATTGAGACAAACATTAATAAAGGCGGAAAGTACACAAAAATGTCAAAACAAAACTAATCAATCTAAACTAGGTTAGCACTTAAAAGAAAGCCCAAGCATAATCAAAGCAAAACGTAGGCCTTTATTTCAAAAATAATTTCTAGAGGGAGTTTAGAAAATTAAAAATTTTGTTTGATTGTATATTTTGAAAATAGTTTTGGAGTTTTGGAGTTTTGGATGATTTGATATTTTTGTAGTTGAATAGATGGATGTGAAAGAAAAAGTTATTGAGAAGAAGCAAGAGAGAGAGAGAGAGTGAGTGAGTGAGTGACTGATTGATGTGTAGTAGAAAGAAAAGTAATTTTGGAATTTTTTTTATAAAAAAAATTCAACCAAATATGTTTTTTGAATTTTTTCTTCAAAAACATGTTTTGAGAGACAAAACAACCACAGATTTTATATATATGCTTCAATACCTTGTCATATTGTTCAATATTGTCACGGTGTCTTTTTTCAATATATCCCATCCTATGACCTGCTCATACACTAACAAACGCTCCATATCGGGAGTCACTGGTGCTTTTTGTGGATTGAAACATTTTTAGATCATCATAAACCCTAAAATTATTGCAAGATTTAGACAAGTTGAACAATGAAGTTAATTATATCTCATCCAATCTTAGGTTAAAAGCAAGACTATCATCTAGCAGTTTGAAATTTATTAGTCTTAACCAAAACAGTTTCTTTGGGGAGCCTTGTTATTGCTACAAATGGAAATTTCATAAGGTTGATGATACAATAGAAATGTAGCTGCTTTGGTTAGTTACTTGAATTTATACAGGTAAAATAAACATTTTAACACTGCATAGCAAGAACCAAAGAATATATATATTAGATTGGCATTCTAGATAAACAATTAACACTAACATGATCTTGTGTATGATTGTGTTTGTACACATGGAGAAGGAAGGAGGCTAAAGAATTGTAAGATATAGAATCAACTTCTAGTTTGTTCTATTCAAGGTTTAGGATTTTTTTATCAGCCAAAAAAAGAGACTTTATTGATGTAAATAATCAAGTATTGCAACAATAAAGATAAAATAGAGGTGTGTGCAAAGAACTGCATCATAGCAAAGTGGAAAGATCCCAACTAGGTTGGCACCGAACCACAAGCCCAATCATGTGCACACACAACACCAAAAGTTGGTGAGGAACCAACCAACGAAAATAGCACTCCACAAAGTTTAAGAAGCAAGGACACGTGGATACATAAATTTTCAAAAAATTACAGGACACCATACGTTAAGGACATGTGCAAAACTACGTATAATTTTATATATTTATTATATGTCATATTTTTTAAATATTTATGTCAAATATATAACTTTGTCAAATTTATCAATTTTATGTATAAAAAAATAAAAATTATAATTTTTGTTTTGAAAAAATTAGTCCTCAGCAAGTTCTTAATGTGTCCCTAATGTGTCCTTAGTGTCTCCTCAGCGTATCCTAATGTTTCTGACTCTTTCCAGCATATTCGACATGTGTCAGACACCTATATTGACCTCTTGAGAGGTGTCCGTGCTTCATAAATATTAGTTTAATAAATCACACCACTCATATTTGTTACTAGTGTAACACTTTTAAATTGAGATATGCCTTTCTGCGATGATATTTTTTTTTTTTTTTTAATCCATGTTATCTCTTATATTTCGAAGTTAATAAAATTTTCCATTTTGCTGATAAAGCAAAAGAAAAAAAATTCTACACAGACCATGACCTACACAATCACTCAATAATAATAATAATAATAATAATAAGCCTTAGTACAACATACCTCCACCATTATGAACAAATTGTTCTAATAATCTTTCGATAACTTAAATGAAAGTTGCTCATCTAAAACTCCCTCTTTGTCGTCTAGTCCCTCTGATTTCGATTCTTTCCTTACATGCTATTGTAAATGCATAAAATTTCACAATTAAAGTTACTAAAGGGCCTAGGTTAAATATACTTTCTAGTTCCTACTCAATCCAATAAGAATTTATATATCTTTGAGTTTATGTGATTGGGATAGTTTTTGTTAGAAGTTAGAAAATAGAGAAAAATAATTTGTAAACATAAAATTTATATAAAACACATGTGATGCTCAGGTACTTAACCCGTCTTGTTTTCCCTTTTGATCATGTTTATTTTCTCATGTTTGGGATGTCGGAGAACCAATTCAAAGCTCCGTTGGCTGTTTCAGTTTACCATCCTTGAAATCTTCCTCAAATTTACGTCCTCATTTTGTTTCTGGAGTTAAGTTTTCTAGTTTCGGGAGCGCTATTGGGAATTGTATGAACCATCTTATACTTGCAAAATCTGGGTTGGAGCAGAACCGCACGTACGGGGGCTGAAGCCGCACGTGCAAGAAGGTGCCGCACCTGCGAAAGGGACATGTCATATGTGCAGTGAGGGAGTTCCTAGTGGATAGAGACTGAAATAATTACACGAGTGAGGGCACATGCAGAGGCGTACCGCACGTGCGAGAGGGTGAGCTGCACTTGCAGCAAAGTGGAGTTTTATGGGTATTCATCACTGAAGTAATTGCACGTGAAGGGGGGGGGGAGTGTCACACGTGTGGCAGAGATACACTCTGCATATACAGAAAAAGGAGCGCACGTGCGGGAAATATGCTGAGTCCTAAAATTTTTCTTTTCTTTCCCCTTAGGCAAAGTGTATTTCCCTATTTCTCATATTCTCACTCTCTCCAAACCTTTTATCCTCTCCCTTCTCTCTACAAACACCCAACCACCACCATAAATTCTTGATTTCTTCAAATCTATTGAAAGATTTGACCCAACTTCCTTTGTTAATTTTGGAGAGCTCATCGCAAGCTATATTGTAAGGTAGAGATCGGATTTTAACGCCGTCAATTTTGGGGGTTTCTTCTCTCTTTACTTCTCCAAATCTTGAGGTAGGAGTTTCTTTGAGTTATATATGTAATTTTGGCATATTCTAGTTTTTTTTTTTTTTTTTTTTTTCCTGATGTTACATTTGGATTATGAGTTGGGGTTTGAGTGAGGGTTTTGAATGTGTTTTTAAAAGGGGTATTTCTCTTCCCTCCCATAAAATTGACTCTTGTTTATGAAATAAGTGACTCTTGGAACTCCATTGGTTAAAGGAAGTTCATGATAGGTGGAAACCATAGATTTTTAAATTTGGAGAAAAGGTTTGAATTTTTTAAGAAAGATCATATGTTTTTATGTTGCTAAATCATCTATGTAATTGATGAGTTTTTGTTGAGAAATTGCCATGGATAGTATGATGATAATACTCTGGATCATGGAATAATTGGAAATTGTGTAGCATTTGTGAGTATGGATTGTGTCATATGTCACATAGATATGGTTATTGGTTATTGAATTAAGAGATGTTGATAATTGCATTATATTGAAGGCATAATGTTGAGGAATATGGAAATTGTAAAATTTCATTTACATACATTTATTTACGTAGCTTTGAATACCGATTATTAAGGTTATGTTTTGGAAATAAATTCATTGTTTTAAGAAAACAATTGTTGATCTTAAAAAGGTTTTGGGGTAAATATGTTGGTAAGTTCGACTAGGGGGTGTAGATTGGTATTGTTTAAGTTGGCCTAAGTATCTAGAGTAAAAAAACTGAAAACACGTGCAGAGCAGGTACCACATGCCTTCCAGTTAGAAGCCAATAAAGTGGAGATTAGTAATGCTTGATATGCCTACTTACAGACACTAGTCTAGGGATTACCTAAGTCGTATTTACCACCCCTCTGTGTATTATGAAATTACTGAAATGATGTATCTTAGAAAAAGCATTGCATACGATTTTCAAAAGGAAATAAAGATATTGATTTTAGAGCATGACATTGCATAGCATGCATATTGTGAGACTACTTAAACATATATACTTTGTTAAGATCTTCCTATTAGGTTTTGTGTTCACCTCTAGTGGATTTGTGTATGAAAAAATGTGGTGATTCCACTTAGATAAAGGCAAGGAATATGTTTTGGGAGCACAAGGCTCTTTTATATATATTTTTTGTTGTATATTTTGACAAGCCAAGTGTTGTAACTATATAGGTTTTTGGATAACCATCTTTTGTGTAACCAGGCTTAAGCCTTGAAACTTGTAGCCTTTAGGGCATTTATTTTGTGTTATTTCTATTGTTTTCATCGTCACACATGCTATGGATTCAATCTTTAGAAGCCTGAATATGTATTGCATGCGGACTTTTTTGGAAATCTCACATGAATGGAATACAAATATAAAGATTTGACCGCTTGATTGGAGATTAGTGCAATTGAATGGATTAATTAGACTTATTATTTTGTCATTTATTTGGGAGCATTCCAAAACACATTCAAGATCATGTGCGAGTGAAATTTATGAAACTACATGGTAGGTGTTTTGACATCATTTTTAATCTTCAAGTATTCAAAAAATAATGGAAAATAATTTATAAACAAAAAAATTAATACAAAAAACACATTCAATAAGTCAAGAATATTTTTCCAACAATAAAGTCCCAAGAATTTTATCCAGAAATTCACCGAGAAGCATCATTGTATGGTTCAGATTAATTGAAGTCAAGAACCTTAAAATACAATAATCGAATCTCAATCACACATCGTTATTCTGGGCAAAATTCTAGGCTCACTTGGGCTCCTGTTGTTTTATCAAAAAGCACATCACTCTCTATTAAAATTCTATATAAAAATTGTGTTTTTATATGATTAAGCAAAAATAATTTATAATTCTCAAAAAATAAAATAAAAAACCTATGAAACCAGGTGAAGCATCTATAGATTCAAAGAATTATTTAACCAGGTGAAGGATCCAACTTAAAAACCTTTGGAGTATAAAGAAACTTAAGATGCACACACACACACACAAAAACAAAGATTTCAAAAAATAAAAATAAACTATGTAACGAGGTGAAGCATCTATAGATTCAAAGAATTATGTAACGAGGTGAGGATCCAACTTACAAACCTATGTAGCATAAAGAAGCTTACGATGCAGGCCCATACACACACACAAAAGAAAAAAAAAAAAAAAAAGAAGAAGAACTTTTGCTTTTACATCAATAAATCTATCTCTTTTGTAGATCAAAAACAAAAAAGCTTGTAGTGACCTTTTTGAGAGATATAAGAATTGGAGATAGCTCTCTCTCTTGGTCAAGAGCAGCATCATTTTTCTTTATTGGTGAGACAAACATTACCATCTCCAACCTACTCAAGTTATTTTCAAATGATTGATGAGAATAGGAAGCCATTTTCACGATACACACACATATAATTGTATATATGTCTCCAATGAAGCACACAAAATCAAAAGAAAACACTAATAGGCATTTGCAAATGAACCATATGTTGTTGAAGCACTGGCTAAGAGGGTTTATATATACTGATAAAAAAAGGGGGGGTCTATATATAAGGATGAGAGGGAAGAATAATCTGTGACATCATTGTATACACATGGAACAACTATGTTGGACAAATAGACCTTAAGGTCTATTTGTTAACTACAAAAAAAATTTAAAAAAATAGACCTCAATTAATTAGTTTAGTAGGCAATGAGTAAATGAGTCTTAATATTTTTTTACCCTTTTCTTACCTATTTCAAACCTTTCCTTGGGCGGGTTCATCTCGAGCAACTCGAGTCTAATCCGAATTTTTTTAGGGCTTGGGTAAAACACTGTTGAATTTGGTACAGGTTTGGACAAAAATTCAAAAGCCCAAATTAAATTTAGACAGGCTTGAGTAAAGATGTCAAATAACCTGAGCAACCCGAAACCCAAATTTTATATATATATATATATAATATACATATAATTATTAGCCATTAGATGATATTAAAATAATTTAGATCGTTAAAGGGAGCCGCTATTCCCACTCTACTTTGTTTCAAATACACTCTCTTCTTTGTCTTTATTATACATAAACGGGAGTGTATTTGGAGCAAAGTGTAGTGAGAATAGTAACTATGTATAATAAGGACAAAATCTTAGATTTTGAAAAATTGGAAAAAAGTTGATTTTGATGGAAAACTCTTATAATGTTGGGATTTGTAATTAGGAAAAAAATGATGAACTTTCATATGTTTATGTGTATTGTTGAGATACCGATGAGATGGATGGTTTTGTTGTTGAGAAATTACTAAGGATGACATGATTGAAACATGTATGGATTATGAAATTTGATATTGATTGTGAACATGGAATCTTGTCATATATCACATAAATATATTGATATTGTTAGATGATATTTGAGAAATATCGATAATTGTGGTGATTTTAAGAGATGTTGAATATTATGTTAACATCGAGAGAATGTTGTAGAATTTGGGGAATTGATTATTGAGAATGTATTTCATTGCATAACTTTTGAGTTATGTTTTATTGAAGTTATAATTTTGAAAATTTGAATTATGGTTTTGAGAAATCTTCGAACTTGAAATGTTTTTGGGCAAATACATTTGGTATAACGGCCCGGGTTGAGACCTGATCATTTTATACTCCTTGGTTTTGGATTTCGTATTTGTTGGTGTTGTTGTTAACCATCCTGGTCCAATGTTATCATTTGAGTTTAGTTTTGGGGTTTGTTTGCATATGTTGAAACAGGTAAGGTTTTGAGTTTTCTAGAGAGGTTTTGGCTGTCTGAGTTTGAGTTCACTCAAGCGGTATTTTGACCACTCGAGCAGTCTTTCTTTTCTAATTGTTTTTGAGTTTGCAGTCTGAACTTCTAGAAGTATGGCTTTAACTGCTCAAGTAGTGTTTTTGGTCATTCAAGTGGTTTGTTCTGCAGAGATAATCTTATAGGAGTTTGGTTTCTTCACTCGAGCCTAGTTTAGGTCTCTTGAGTGATGTGTTGTGTTTGATACGTAAGCAGTGTTTTGTTCACTCGAGTAGTCTATTTGTATAAAGTTGCGAGGAAATATCTTTTTACTCACTTTTCTAATTCTCTCTCTCTCTCTCCCCCTCCAAATATCTAAAACTCAAAAGCTCTCATCTTTCTCTACATTTCGTTTGTAAATCTTCCAATCTACTACAATCCATGAATTTCTCCAACCTAATGCTTTGGAATTAAAGGTAGAGCTCGAGGAGAGGAGCGTTTTAATCTGAAAAAGTTTGAGTTTCATCTCCGTCAATTTGGGTGTAGTTCATACCTTTTTTTTCTTGCTTTCAGAGTAGAGATTTCTTTAATTTTTTGAATGATATTTAGCATCGTTATATGCTCCTTGAATAAAGTGGCACTGTGAGGGATTTGGGTTTTAAATGATTTAGAAAAGAGGGGTTTTGGGATGCTTTTCTTTGAAATGTTGTTGAAAATTTGAGGAAATTACTTTTAAAATAAGAAATATTGAAAGAAACAAATGTTATGTTGAAATTACAAAAAATTCTTGGGGATTGTTGGCTCAAACAAAGATGGAAATTGATGGGATTTTGAAACAACATGGTCATTCTTGTTTGAATTTGGGGAATGAAGTTTGAACATGTGATTGTTACTCCTATGTTAGAATTATGGAAATATGAGAGTATGAATTATATTTGTCTCTTGAAATTTATATTTTGTATAGAGATATTTGTTTTGGCTATCGGTGGAGGATAGTGATGATTTGTTATAAAACTTGCATGAGAACAAGGTTAATTAAAACCCATTCACTCATGCATTTCATTTGAACATTGGTTTTATACTTTTGAATTGAAATGTATTATTTTGAGAAAAATGGGTGAATATCGTAGTGAATCTAGTTAAAGGGTGCGGTTGTGGTTTTTTATGTTGGCCTTTGTGTCCTTGGTGAAAACCCAAAAACCCACGCAATTAGGTGCCAATAGGGATGGCCATTTAAATCCAATCCATGAGGCCCGCCCATATACTCCCACATGGAACGGATTTTACCCACCCCAACACTTATGTGGGGCGATGGTGGATTATGTTTTGGTCACCCACAACAGGGGTGGGGCGGGGGCGGTGTAGACACCCCATTTTTTACCGCCCTTAAGACTTGGGCATCACTAATTGCTTACTTGGTGGTGAAAGTTGTGCAGTGCAAAGGTTCGATTCCTTCGGCAAGAGGAGAGTCAAATCCCAACCTTACACCTCATTTTGGACTAAAACTATTTTGAATGGTTTTTAGACCTTAAAACCCTCTCTTTCAAAATATTTTTGAAAAGAAGTTTCTACGATGTTCCAAGACTCGCATTTTGTCAAATGTTGCGCTTTTCAGTAAACCGAGCAAGGACAAAGTGGAAATGAATGAAAGAGAGATAAAATCTTTGGAAAATCTTTCAAAACACCTTGTTTAGGGGTTTGGAGTTGAAGAAAAGAAGAGGAGAGGGAAGAAACCAAGTTGGGGAAGAAGATGGGCATAAACCGTTAAAAAAGAGTCGAGCGGCCCTCACTAAATCAACCCTATCCTTTTGAATACTTGGATTTCAGCTATGAGGCTGCCACCGTTGGAAATCTTACTTCTGGGGCTTCATTTTTCACTCAAGAATCTCCTAAATCCGAGTCCGGATGGGCGAGATATGATTGGTTGAAGTTGGGCATCATTCCGGTTGGACAGAAACTGAGTAGCCTTCACTAAAAGAGGGATATCTTTTAGCACAATTGGAATTTTGATGCAAGGCTTCAACCATTGGAAATATTACTTCCGGAGCTTCAATTTGGACACAAGAATGACCTAAAAAGGAGTCCGGATGAAGGAGTTAGGCTTGCTTCAAGTTAAGGACCAGGACTGATTTTTGCCGTTGGCCTCTATGGAAGTGTGCCAGCCACAATTTGAGCATGCCGGCCATAGGTCGGGCAAAAGTGAACCTTATCGGCCACAAATGGTGGTTGGACGGCCCCCAAAATGGCCGATCGGCCAGAAATGTCCAAAACTCAGATTTTTTACAGATATTTCCCCTCTAGCTATTTCTAGCTTGTGCCACCTATCCTAGCTCAGATATTTCGACCAAGCTTGATATTTTGCTATATATGAGAGCCTTATATCTCATTTTTCCAAGGTTAGAACATATTGAAAGGGGTAGAAAATTTTGATAGCTTCTCACACTAAAATCCCTCTCTCTCTCTACAATTTTCAGAGCTTAATCTCTGTCTCTCTCTCTCTAGAGTTCACTCTCTCTTGCCCTTTTGTGCATGAAAGCTTAGATACACCATACTTTTGCATACACATCCTTGATCAAACTTGACCACCATTGGGCTGAGATTCCTTGGGACTTTGTTTGAGCTCCAAAAGGTGGTTTTGGCTCAGATTTTAGGCTGGCTTTGTAGGTGTGCATCAAGGGTAAGAACTCTCTCCCTTTTAGCTTATTTTGCATGCTTGCTTGGCCATCTTTTCACACTACTTTGGGGCTGTTCTCGGGGTGGTGTTGAACTACAAAAACCTCTATTTTTTCTCTGTTTTTCAATCCTAAAAGTGTTGGTTTGTGCCTTGTTTGGCTGGGGGGTTGTCCTCCCTTTTGCTCCTTGGCTTGTAAGGCCTTTTGAGCTAACTTTCAAGCTTTTCAAACAACTTCTTTTTGGCCTTAGAACCACTGAATTCCAGAGAAATTTCAGTAGTAGAAAACTTCTTTTGAGGTCCCAAATAGGTGGGGGTGGTCCCCCTCCTCTTCTCTTGTTTGCATGTGTTGATGGCCAACCAAATGAGCATGTGTTTTTACTTCTTTGTGGCTTTGTTTAGGCTCATTTTTGTGACTTTTTAGACCTTCCATAACTCTATTTTTGGCTGTCTTGGTCACCTCTTGCATGCTTCTTGCACTTGTAGTGCAATCTTGCTCACTAGCCTTGTTAGCCTTACAAAGTAGCATGCTTTGTGGTTTGAATTAGCTTAGTTCAAGCATGTTTTTAGTGTTATTTTGACATGCTTTAACTCTAATTATGGTTGGTGGGCTCACCTCTTGCATGCTTTATACACTTGTAGTGTAATCCTTGCTAGCTAGCCTAGCATGCTTGTCTCTTTAGCCTATTATTCTAGCTCATTTTGGCTATACTCCAGCATGCTTTTGTTCATATTTTGGCATGCTTTAGCTCTGTTTTGAGCTTTTTTGGTCGTATGATGCTTGTTATGCATGCTTGTAGTGCAATAACCTTAACTAGCTTTGAGTTTTAAGGTATCTTGCATGCTTGGTTTGAGGTATTTGCATGTCTTGGCACCATTTGGTATGTTATTTCAGAGCATATAGTGTTGTCACACTTCCATGTTTTTCACTCTTTAAGTGCTCTTGAGAGTTACACATTTATGCCTAGTTTGCAAGCCATTGCATAAGCGTCATTTTCTTGCCTTTCATGCTATCATATCAGCTCATTTTGGCCACTGTTTTGGCATGCATGAGGTCTATTTAGGGCTGGTTTAGTCCATTGAGCATTGTATTGCATGCCTCTTGTAAGATACTCTTTACTTGCTTTGGTGCTTTAGCCTCCAACTATGCCATGCATGCATTGCTTGTATGATGGAACCTCATGCGTGCCTCTTTAGCATTAGTAGATGAGCATGTTGTTTGCATGTTGTTGCATTGCATTGTGTTTGGAATGTTGTTGCATTGCATTGTGTTTGGATCGGATGTTAATCCAAACACGAGAAACGAGGGGCGTTTCATACTTGAAGTGATGAAACGAGCCTCATTTCTTTGTCGCCGACCCTCTTGATCAAACATGATAGAGGTGTAGGCTCATTGTGTCATTTGTGCATTCATTGACATCGACTTGTGCAAACTTGGCTTCTCAGCCACCGTGCATTGCGATGCTCGGTTGGTGGCCCGAGAGTCGAGTACCGCACTCCCTTGAGCTTGACAAATGATAGGGAGGGTGGTTGTGCGCACACACCTTGCAAATACACTGCCACGCCTCTGTTTGTGCTCTGTTGTAGCAAAAGGAGAAATTGCAGGAAGCAGTGGCCAACCGGCCATCAAAGCTACCGATTGGCCACCAAGTCTGCCAATCGGCTATCAGAATTGGCCGATAGCCATAAGCTCTGGCCGATGGCCATCCCTCAGAATGTTCATAAGATGGATCAGAAGCATCTTGGAAGTTGGCACAATTTTCAGAAGTCCAAAAGAGTGCAAACAGACGCATCATAAGGCACGGTAATAGATTTCCGAGCGAAGCCGACCAAGCATGCATCTCTTCCTTGCCCGCAAGGCCATTTCATTACTTATGATTAGTTAATGTAAACTAGTCATTTGATTTGTTTTGTAAAATTCTAATTAGCTTAGCATAGCTATTTGTTTCAATTTGGATTGTAATACCTAATTTGTTAAAGTTAGTTAATTAGTTTTACTTGTAATAAGTAGCTTAGCTTATTATTCGAACCCTCCGTCGAGAGGGCACAATGTTGTAATAAGTGTGCGTGAGTGTGTGAATGTCTTCCAACCCCACGTCTTTCCCTATTTTACTTATCAGCTTTTGATGGTTAGTTTAGGGCACGTTTTGATTAGCATACCTTATGCTTTGCATGTTTGCATTCATTCATTCATATTGCATGCACCGGGCTCGGCGCATCATTCAAACCGCATTGTGTTTCAATACACTTTTTTGAATACGTGTTTCAAAGCATGTTATCGAGTGTTGAATTCAGATGACATCATAGAATAGCCGAGCCTATCTTAGCTGCATTTTTGCATGTGTTGCATTAGGCATTGTTAGCATAGCTAAGATCATGCATTGATTACTAACTAGCTTCTTTTTTGGCTCAGAGTACACTATGAGTGTTTGTGCTTTAGCATCCTTGCATGTGTGTAAGTGACTTCCATGATAGCATCCTTGTCATAAGGCTATGTGCTTATGTGTTTAACTGCATGAATGCCTGTAGATGAAGGCTTCATTGCTTGAATTGGAACAATTCATCAAAATGGGAGTTTTAAGCCCACTTGAGAGTCGCAAAATCATGTTGTTTTCTAAGCCCACTTAAGGGTGGTAAATCTGCGTCTTAACCTACTTGCGAGTAGCACTTTCAAACCATTTTCGAAAACAAACGTGAGATGTTTTGTTCCAAATTGAGTGATTGAGTCTATACTTGTATGCTGCGCGCATCACATAGTAAGCTAGCTAATAAGCCGGAATAAGAACGCATGTGTTTTCATAAACAACATATCATGTTTAGTAAAGACCGATCCTTTGATCAGGTGAACGGCGGTGCTCATTTCAAGACCTTCCCCTCTCGTACCCAAGTTCCTGAGCCAAGGCAACTTTGGCAATGACGGACACGTGGCCTTAGGCATGAGTCAGGGTTTCCTAAATTTCCCCAAAACAAAATATTTAGGTGGCAACTCTAAAATCTGGCAAAGCAATCCATGTTTGGTGCTTTTTGATTAAAATCGATTTTCCAAAACGATTTGCCAGAGTTGGACTCTTTGGTGATTTATCAGTCTTACATTGCACTTTGTGAGATTAGATTCAGAACCGTGATAGGAGCCCAAACTATAGTAGTTAAGAACTACAATTTGCGCCCATGCGCGTGAAGCGAAATTCGGGGCGGTCTACAATTTCTGGCGACTCTGCTGGGTATTTAGAGAACGTGACTCAAACATCATGATTGTAGACACCCCATTTTTGACCGTCCTCAAGGCTTGGTTGTGCTTGTAGGTGCACCCAACAACTAGTTCGATTGCTCGCTGAGTACTCGACTGTCGCGGCGGAATGTCACCGGTTTGAGCTTCTCGGACCTTGTATCCTTTCTGCCACTTTTTTGGACCTTGGCTAGGTCCTTTCTTAGTGGACTTTTTGGTGCACTACCGGCCATGGCATGGCACTGCCAACCATGTCTTTGTTCCTGCCAGCCCTTGGTGATGCCCTGCCGACCAATGGTGAGCCACTGCTGGCCATTGATGTTGGCCGACACCTCCACTATCTCAGCTGGTTTTCCTTCAGATCTTTTGAGGCAACTGGTTTTATGTTTGCTCCCCTCCATACACGTATGGAGGAATGAAACCCTTGTAAAGCTTCTTGAAAAAGCTTTAGCCTTGCATTCCTCTATATAAGGGGAGTGCCTCTCTCCTTAGAAGGGGTTCAACTATTTTTGAAGAAAAAAGCTCTCTTTATCTCTATATTGCTTGCATTTTGTGCTTAGAAGTTGGATTTCCTTGCACTTTTGCACTACAACACATAGAGCTACACTACCACCAGTGGACCAAGCTTCTTGGGAGGTCTTCTTGAGGTCTGAAAACTAGTTTCCACCCCTTGAAGTTGCTGGTTTCGAAGAGGGTCTTCAAGGGTGAGTATTTTTCCCATTTTTGTATTTTCTTGTACCTCACTTTAGCCCTTCTTGCATATTGATTTGGGATTTGCTTATAACTGAAAATAGTTTTGTATTTAAGTGCTTTTGAAGTTTGTTTAAGGCCTTTTTGCTGTTAGGGGTGTGTAACCCCCTTGCATGCTTTGTTTGGTCTTGTTTCAAGCCATTCCTTGAGGCCTCCGAGCTAGCCTTGGTTTGGCCTCCTTACCACTAAAATCCAATGGATTTTTAGTGGTAAAGGTGTGGTTTTGAAGTCCTCAATCAGAGGGGGTGGCCCCCTCTCTTTTAGTTCCTCTTTGCTTGCATTTTTGGCCTTCCAAAGGACCATTCTTCTATGCATTTTTTAGGCTTGGTTCAGGCCTAGTTTTGTGACTTTTAGGACCTACCTTGGCCCTGTCCATGGCTGGTTTGGTCATATTTTGCATGCATCTAGTATGTGTAGTGTAACTCAATTCATAGCTTGTCAAAGTAGCATGTGTACTTAGCTTGTGTTTAGTCAATTTCAGTGGGTTTTTGGTGATGTTTTATCATGCCATGAATCTGTTATGGGTTGGTTTTGTCACTCCATGCTTGCATGATACACTTGTAGTGTAAATCCCCTAAGCTAGCTTCATATGCTCCATGCTTTGCCATGTCATGTTAGCTTGTTTGGTTTACATTTCAGCATGTATTTGGTCATCATTTGGCATGTCATGACCCTATCCATAGTTGGTTTGATCATCCTTTGCATGCTCCGTATAGGTGTAGCACAAATCTCTTTACTAGCCGTTTGTACATGATGTTTTGACCAATCATCCTAGCATATTTTGGCTTTGCTCTAACATGATTTTATGCTTATTTTGGGCTGTCCTTGGACTTTTTTGGGTGCCATGGCCATATCACTCATGCTTTGTATAGCTATAGTGTACATGCTTAGGCTAGTCTTGGGTTTTAAGGCCCCTACCAGGCCATACATGTGATGTTTGCATGGTTTGCCCTCATTCCATATGCTATTTCAGTCCATGAAATGTTGTCATACACTTGCATTTGACATGCCTTGAATGCTTTATAGAGCTTGTGCTTTATACCTCAAGAATTGACTTTTGTGCATGCCATGAAGCACAAGCCTTTGGCTCATCATTTCAGTGCATTTTGGGTCTTATTATACCATGATGCAACTCTGTTTTATGTTGTCCAAGTCTTGTCACGATTGGTTTCAATAGGTGTAGTGCATTGCCTCTTTAAATCCTTGCATGCTTCATGTTTTTGGCTTTGTGTTCTAGCCTATGTTGGCTGGCTTTGAGCTTAGTTTTGGTCTTGTTTGGACCTACTTTAGGACTGTTTTAGGTCCCCTTGGCCCCTTGGGGTTTGCCTTGTATGGCCATGGCTTAAGTCACTTCGATCACTTTGAGCTTTGAGCATCATAATATGCTATGCTTGCATTGTTAATTTGATTTGGCATCACTTTACATGAGATTTCAGAGTTTACCTCATTGTCATACATCCATATTTGTTTCTCCTTAAGTGTGCTTAAGAGTTGTCCTCTTTGTGCCTTAATACTTGAGCCACTTGGCATACATGTTTGCCTTGCCATTTCATGCTTTTCATGCCATCAATTCATCACTTATGGCCACTAATTTGGGCTTAGTTGAGAGTTTCCCACATTAGTTTAAGTCCATCCCTTTGCATGTTGTCGCATGCCTGTCTTGCATATTGTTGTATGCTTGCTCCATCTTTGTATGTTGTCGCATGCTAGCCCCATTACATGTTGTTGCATGTTCATGTTGCATTTTGTCATGTTGTCCAAGGTTGTCACCTCACATCATGCCTATGTGCTTGTTGCATGTCATTAGCCTTGTTAGGCAATTCATATTGCATGTTTGCCATCCTTATGTGTTGCATTGTTTGGATTAAGTGTTAATCCGAGCATGAGAAATGAGGGGCGTTTCATACTCCGAATGATAGAACGTGTCTCAACTCTCGGTCGCCGAAGCTCTTAATGATTCATGATAGAGTTCTAGGCTTTACTTGCTTTATTTGTGCATTCATTTTCATATTCATTTGCACAAGTTGGGTCTTTGGCCATCATGCATCGAGATGCGTGATTGATGGCCGTGGATCCGACTAGGCCTCTCCCTTGATGTTTTGAGGTGATTTGGGGTGGCATAGTGCATACATGCCCTTGGGAGACCCTCCCTTTCCTCTATTTTGTGCTTTGTTGCAGCTTGGTGTCACAGCACACCAGTGGCCGGCAGTGCACCACTGATGGCCGGCAGCTTCTCATCATTGGCCGGCAATGCTCTGTTGTTGGCCAGCAGTACTCCTCTCATGGCCGGCAGGCCACTGGTGAATCCCCCAGCAGTGTTTTGGTAAGTTCCAGCAACAAGCACTGGAAGACACCCTGCAAACAGAGCCTCTAAAGAGCAACCAGAAGGTGTTTCGAGGCGAAGAACCGAAGCGAGCATGCATACCTCCCTCTTCTCCAAACAGAGCTGGAATAGCATTCATTTACTGCTTACTTGTTAGTTAGTAGTTGTGTAATAATTAGTTGTAGCTAGTTATTCATTTGGTTTTGTAATAATTAATTAGCTCGTGAGTTAGTTAATTAGGCGGCTTGTATTATTTATTCGGACCCTCCGAGTGAGGGCACAATTGTAATAAGTGTGCGTGCGTGTGATGTATGTCTTCCAATCACACGTCTTTCTCCCTTTTATTTACCAGCTTATGATGGTTAGTTTAGGGCACATTTCAATTAGCATACTTATGCTTGCATGTTTACATCATTCATCTGTATTGCATGCACCGGGCTCGGCGCATCATACTAACTGCATTGTATTTCAATTTCGAGTTGAATACGTGTTAGCTGTAGCATCATCATATGCCATCTTAGATTAGCCGAGCCTATCTTAGTTGCATTCTTGTATGTGTTACATTAGGCATCTCAGCATAGTTAGGATCATGCATGTTTCTAACATAGCTTCTGTTTTGGCTTGGAATACTCGGTAAGTGTTTACGCTTTAGCATCTTTGCATGTGTGTGAGTGACTGCCATGATAGCATGCTTACGATGAGGCTACCTGCTTATGTGATATAACTGCCTAAATGCCTGTGGGTGAAGGTTGGATTATCTGAATTGGAACAATTCATTGATTACGAGTTTTAAGCCCTCTAGATAGTGGCAAATCATCATGTTTTCTAAGCCCACCCGAGGGTGGCAAATCCGCATTTTAGCCTACTTGCGAGTAGCAGACTGCTTTCAAAAACAAACATGAAATGTTTTGTTCCAACTCAAATGATCCAATCTATACTTGTATGCTACGCGCATCACATAGTAATTCTAGGCTAATAAACCGGAATAAGAATGCATAATGTTTTCAAAACTAGATATCATGGTTAGTAGAGGCCAATCTTTGATCGGGCGAGCGGGGGTGCTCACGAAGTGACCTTCCCCAATCGTACCCAAGTTCCCGAGCCGAGGCAACTTTGGTGATGACGAACACGTGGCCTTAGGCAACGAGTTAGGGTTTCCTAAATTCCACCAAAATAAATATTTAGGTGGCGACTTTGTATCTGGCAAAACAATCCATGTTTGGCACTTCTTTCAAAAAAAATCTATTTTCAAAAACGATTTGCCGAATTTGGACTCTTTGATGGTTCATCGGCCTTGCATTGCACTCTGCGAGATTATATACAGGATCGTGACATTGAGTGCTGAACTGTAGTGAGCCCCAAATGAACAAAACGGGATTTCCCTCCCGGAACGTTCGGGGACGTCTACTGTTTCTGGCGACTCTGCTGGGGAGTTAGAGAACTTAACTCAAACTCATGATATCTTGTTTTGATTACACTTATGTGTTTCTTTGCATTGCGTTTGCATTGGTGCGCCTAGGACACCGTGTTTGCCATATGCTATTCCTGAACGGTTTGCCGGAGGCTCACTTTACGAAGCGTGCCATAAAGCTGACCAGTTGCGGTCTTTGCCACGATGGGAACACAAACCCCGATTTTACCGGGGCACCCTTTTGACCATTCGGCCTAGTGCATATTCGGAATCCATAGTGACCATTCCAAACTAGGACAGGTTGCTTACCCATTTATAGGTTGCTTGAAACTGCTACATGCGTAGTGAAACCCTAGCTCCTAACAAAATAGGACAAGGAAACCTTACCCCAACATAGGGGTGTTTGGTTCTCACTTGTCTGCTATGTGCTTTTAGAGTGTGTCTCTATAGGAATGCATGTATCAGTCTACAAGTTTGGTTATCAGGCTTGCAGGCATCAGTTCAGTATTTGGGTATCAAGCCTACGGGCACCGGTTCAGCATTTTCGGAATCAGTTATCTACAGGTATCGGATTCAGTTGTTGGAGGCAGTGATTTGGGAATAATGATCAGTCTTTGAGAACAGTGTATTTCAGCTTGTCAACTGCATGTTTATTATACCCAACTGTGTGTTGTGTTTATTTACGCTGTTATGCTGTCCGTTTGTCTGCTCATTTATTTTCTTATTATTGCTTTATTTATCTTTTTGCTAGGTAGTTTAGCACAATTGCTTCAGACCAAGCAGATATTCCCCAAGCACTCTGGACAAGAGGTCGCCGACTCCATCGATCTGAGGATCTGGTCGACGGACAACCAGTGTATCATTCCCTACCCCCGGTTATCAGACGAAGGTCGAGAAGACGCAGTGTATCCGAGCAGAGGTTGCCAGAGCAGTGGATTACCCCATCAGTGGACAATCAGGTTGAGATCTCAATTGTTGCTATAGAGATAGACCCACCAGTAGTTCAAATAGATCAGGGCAGTATGTCAAGAACGCCAGGAGTTGAGGAAATGATGCGTCAGATACAAGAGACCATGAGAGCCATGCAGCAAGACGCTGTTCACTGGGATGAGTTTGCCAAACAACTGGCCGAGATAATGGCCCAGCAGGCAGAGCTAATTGCCAAGCTGCAACAACAAAGCGGGGCATCTGCCTCACACCAAGTCCCTCCCCCACCAGGAATCCCAGCGCCCAGAGAGGCACCAAATGTCCAGGGAGATACAGACATCCCAACGGGGCCGACTCCGCCCCCAATTCTACCTCAATTATCCAAGGCACCTACACCTATCAATCAACTGAACTCTCCCTTTGAGTTCGAGGTGGACCATACAGCATTAAAGTTGAGCAAACTCGAGAAGCTGTTCAAGAAATCGCAGGGGGTAAAGTCCATTCCAGACATCGAGGACGGATATACTAATGTGGCTATGACGCTGCCAGATAGGTTCAAAATGCCACAAATCGACCGCTTCGACGGATCCAGTGATCCCATGGTCCATCTTCGGTTGTTCTCAGATATATTGCGATCGATGGGCCTCACCAGACTGCAGAAGCTTTCACTATTCGGCCGGACCTTGTCAGGTGTGGCCACTATCTGGTATGCAAAATTAAAAGACGATGTTAATCGGAACTGGGACGAGATGGCAAAGGCTTTCATTGCACAGTACTCCTATAACACCCAAATCGAGATTACAACCCGTGATCTTGAAAAAACAAGGCAGGAGCCTAAGGAGGGCTTTTTGAATTTTGTGGCTCGGTGGAGGGCGAAGGCCTCAATGATGACCCTAAGGCCTACAGATAAAGATCAAATCCGGATGATTGTGCGCAATCTCCAACCAAAACTGATGCAGAAAATGATTGTGCTCCCCTTCCCTACCTTTTCAGATTTGCACGAGATGGGGGTACAAATTGAGGATGCTATGAAACAAGGTCTGATTGACCAAGACAGAGAGCAACCCCGAAGAACCTTCAACCGCAACAATAATACGGGCACCAGCAATGCCGCAAATGCTAAAGCTTCGGAGGTAAGCATGGTCACCACTATCCCCCCTCCAAAACCCATGGCAGCTACGCCTTTTTCCGGTGCGTTCGGAAGCAACACACAAGCCACCAGATCCCAACCCAGAGGCCAAAGAACCTTCACGCCTTTATATATGCCGTTGTCCAAGGCTCTGCGGGTATTAATCAGGAAAGGGCACTTAAGGCCCCTAGAGTAGCGGCCATTGCTGGAAAAACTTCCTCCTACCCACAACCCAGCCAAATATTGCGCATTCCACCAACAGCACGGTCATGACACCGACCAATGCTACCGATTGCGTCACGAGATTCAGGATCTCGTTGACAAGCAGGTGATTGTGCCTCCAGAAAAACCCAATGTCACAACAAACCCTCTCCCACCGCACAACCAAGCTCCACCTCCTAAAAGAATCAACTTTATCCAGACTGGGGTCGTCTCTTACGATCCTAGCATCTATAGCACTCCTTTCCACCTACCCAAGCCGGAGGTGCTCCTTCTTGACTGTACTGAATTGTGCATGTTGGACATCTCCACAACCCAACTCGAACCATCGGTGGTGACTGTCGAAGGTAGAACAGGGGAGATTTCAGGGGAGAATGGGATTGTTGAGCCAAATTCTGAGGAATCTGGGAGTTTTGCTAAAGAAGTATGCAGTCCAAGCGACTACATTCTATTAGTGGGCCAAGTTGGGCCGAACTTTGAATTGCTGGCAAGGGCAGAGCTTTGCATGTTACAAGGGGATAAATCTGGTCAGAGGACAGATGACTTGGTAGTTGTGGAAGAGGACTTTGCTAACCTCCAATTTTTCAATGAACAAGACCCAGAGGGCATGGTAGTCAACTGGTCAGATTTTGAGGAGTCAGCAGATGTCACCGGGTGGCTTGATCACCTACCAGACATTGTCGACGAAGCTCAGTTGGAACGGGGCCTGGCAGGGGCAAGAACACCAGTTGTGGCCAGAAGGGCCGGAAATCAGAATAAATTGCTGAAGAGCGCTGGTGCTAAGAATTTCGCTCAGGACTTAGGCATTGTGGATGCATGAAGTGTTGGACAGCCAGCTGTATTGACGTAGTTGGAGCAAGAAAGGTTTGAGGATTCTGAGAGAATTAGGAAAGCTAAGGGCCCTGAGGGGACTGAAAGTGCTATGTGCACGAGGACAGAGAATGCTGTGAGCATGTGGACGGAAAGTACAGCGAGTACAATTGTACCAGAGCCAGACAGGTGTCTGTTGGCTGCCGACAGAATGTGGTGGAAGGACGATGATTTATGTCTTGCCCACACGGATGAGGATTGGGGGAGCAACCAGCCAGACGATACCTGGTATATCGGCGAAGTCGATCATATGACTAGAAGCGGGCGGTATTTCAAGCCCCCACATCTAGATCAGCCAGAGGCATTTGGGAAAGATAAGAAGGCAAAGAAACAGAAAGAGAAGCAACTCGAAGAAGAGGCTGTATTGAAGCAGTTAAAAAAGATACAGGCAGACATCTCCATCTGGGGATTGCTTATGGCATCGCGAGTGCATCGACAAGCTGTCTTATCGGCCATGAACAAGGCCAAGCTCTCAATAGACACCACGCCCGAACAGCTAGTGGGCTTAGTTTTTCCGGGAGGGGCTACCCCGATGTTGACTTTTTCTGACAAGGAATTGCCACCTGAGGGTGCGAATCACAACAAGCCACTCTACATCTCTGTGGAGTGTAGAAACAAATGGATTCCGGTGGTTCTTGTTGATACAGGGTCCGCCATCAATGTCTGCCCGGCAAGGACAACGTTTGCAATCAGTTTAAAGATCGCAGACTTTGTGCCGACATCCCAGGTGATTCGGGCATATAACAACACGAGCAGAGACGTCATGGGGACAGTGAAAATTCAGACCAAGGTTGCACCGGGACAGCATGAAATAGACTTCCACATCTTAGAAGTTCCTGCAACTTTTAATATGCTTTTGGGGCGGAAGTAAAGGTGGTTTCATCCACCTTGCATCAGATGGTGAAATACCCCCATGGGAAGGGAGTAGCCATTGTTTTTGGGAATTCATCGATCCATCCACCGCCAGAACTATCTACACCAGTTTTGGAAATTGAGCACGGTATGATGGATGTGTTGTTATTCGGTTTCACCCTAGCTGAGGCCCGGGTCGTGCAGAACATCATGGCTATTAATGAGGGGTTGTATGTCAGTGCTCAATCAGTTTACCTCATGAACAAGCTTCAACACATCCACGGGATGGGATTGGGAAAGAACGACCGGAAGGGCGTTGCAGCATTGGCCGAAGTGCCACACAACCCACATACCTTTGGCTTGGTTTATCTGCCCACCAAAGAAGATTGGATAAGGAAGGGTAAGGAGATGGCTGGGAGAGCCAGAGCGAAGAAGGCGGGGAAGCCTTTTGACTTAATGCACCGGCCCATTCAGGGTACCCTAAACAGACGCTTCGTCTAGGAGGGGGAGGACTTTCCGTTTTGTGGCTTCCCAGAGCCATGGCTGAACGCGGAGAGGAAGCGCGTGCCAGGTTTTGAGATTTTCTTTAACCTACAGTTATCCAGGGAGGATGTTGTTGAAGAGCAGACGGACCCATTAGCTGGGGCTGAGCAGAGCAAGAAAGTGGAGTCTGAGGACGCCGAAAGTGAAATGGGGGTAACACTGGCGTGTCTACTTTCAGATCCTCCGATCGAACAGAAGTGCTTGGGGGATAACTTCTCGATATGCGTGATCAGGAATGAAACAGCTGCGGGCCTACCAACAAACATTTTGGATGCATCTATCGCACCCTCTCTCATTTGGCAGTATGAAGAGGGATTTTTGTCAAGTAGCACCGGGTCAGGTAGTGAGCCGGAATCTGATTCCTCCGAATCTGTTGAGTCGAAATCAGGTTCCAGCTCGACTGAGTCTGAGTCCGGTATTCCAAGGGGTGATAACCCGGATACCACAATCCTGTCTAGGTCGTCTTTTTCTTTCTTTTTTGAGTCAGTTGTAACAGAAGAATCAGACGGTTTGGATGTGCTTAATGAGAATGATGTGGATGTGGTTTCTGAGTACTTTTCTATGCCTTTAATTTATTGCTTGAATCAGGACTTTCAAAATTTTGACAAAAATGACGAGGAAGAAATTTCTCCAGTTTTGCAACGATTAATTGATCAAGAGCAGGAAAGATTTGTTAAACCTTTAGTTGATGAATCACTACTATGAATATTGGTACTGAGGAGGACCCACGGATGGTCCAGATCGGGTCCACGTTGTCTTTGGAGGAACGCGAGCGCTTAGTCGCTTTATTAAAAGATTTCAAAGATGATTTCACATGGTCCTACAAAGACATGCCTGGGATCGATCCTGAGATTGTACAGCATCGGATCCCTCTTGACCCCGACGCCCGACCTGTCAAACAAAAACTCAGAAGGATCCGCCCTGACTGGGCCATCAAGATTAAGGAAGAGGTCACCAAGCAAATCGATGCAGGCTTCCTGCTGGTATCCGAATACCCGACTTGGTTGGCCACCATTGTTCCGGTACCAAAGAAAGATGGCAGGATCCGGGTGTGCATGGATTTCAGGGATTTGAACAGAGCTAGTCCGAAGGACGACTTTCTCTTGTCGTATATTGATGAGTTGGTGGATTTCACAGCGGGGCATGCTTTGCATTCGTTTATGGATGGCTTCTCAGGTTATAATCAGATAGTGATGGCACCTGAAGACCAGGAAAAAACTACCTTCACAACCCCGTGGGGACCTACTGCTACAGAGTGATGCCATTTGGGTTAAAGAATGCGGGAGCTACATATCAGCGGGCCGCGACCACAATATTGCATGACATGATCCACAAAGAGGTTGAAGTGTACATGGACGACATGATTGTCAAAGAGAGGGCCACTACACTGCCTTGCAAAAGTTCTTCCAAAGGATCAGAGAATTCCGGTTGCGGCTGAATCCTCAGAAGTGTACGTTCGGTGTTACAGCAAGGAAAATGCTAGGGTTTCTGATTACACAAAGAGGCATCGAAGTCAACCCTTCCAAAATCAAGGCCATCTTAGAAATGCCACCACCAAGGACTGAAAAGGAGATGCGAGGCTTTCTGGGTAAAGTGCAATTCATAAGACGGTTTATCTCGAAATTAACCTTGACTTGTGAACCACTTTTTGGTCTCCTAAAGAAAGAAAAGAAATTCCAATGGGACGGCCGATGCCAAGCTGCTTTTGAACAAATCAAGGAGTATTTACAAAACCCGCCCGTGTTGTCACCGCCAGAGCCGGGGAGACTGTTGATTTTGTATCTTTCAATAACTAAGACTACAATGGGCTGCATGCTAGCGCAAGAATCAGAGGACAAAGTGGAGAGAGCCATCTACTATCTGAGCAAGAAGATGCTGGAGTATGAGACTCACTACACACCGCTGGAAAAGGCTTGCTTAGCCTTGGTATGGGCTTCCAGGAAGCTACGGCACTACCTGTTAGCCCACTCCGTAATGTTGGATTCACGACTGGATCCCATCAAATATCTTTTCGAGAAACCGGCACTTATGAGTAGGCTAGCTCGTTGGTTGTTGTTACTTTCCGAATTCGATCTGAAATATGTGACGCGCAAGTCAGTCAAGGGAAGAGCAATAGCAGAATTCTTAGCTGACCATCCAATGGAAGGAGGTGAAGCAGTTGAGTACTTATTCCCAGATGAGACCATTTCGCATATCGACGACGAGTTTTGGACGATGTACTTTGATGGAGCATCAAACCAGTATGGGTATGGGATAGAAGTGTTGCTAATAGCACCCGACAATTCCCGTATCCCTCTAGCCTTCAAACTCCGGTTCAAAGTCTCGAACAACGAAGCAAAATATGAGGCATGCATTGCCGGTCTAGAAGCAGCCCTGGAACTAGGGGCAAAACAGTTGGATGTCATCAGGGACTCGAACCTTATTGTGTCTCAAGCAAAAGAAGATTGGAAAGTCAAAGAAGAAAAGATGATAATGTATCACCAAACCCTGGACTTGTTAATTCATCGGTTTGAGAAGTTAAACTTTATTCATCTGTTAAGAGAGAACAACAGGTTCGCAGATTCACTAGCAACTCTATCTTCCATGATAGACATCCCGTTTGGATTCCGGATGCGTCCAGTCATTATCGACCAAAAATTTGTGCCAGCTTACGAGTCAATTGCCGCGATAGATGAGGTTCAAGATGAGAACCCCTGGTATTACGATATTTGGAATTTTTAGAGAAGGAAGCATATCCACCAGGGGTAAATGCCAAGGACAAAAGGGCAATTAGAAGAATGGTTGTTCAATTCATCATCTGCAGAGGTAAATTGTATAAGAGAGGTCATTTGGGAATGCATAAGCTGTGCGTTGAAGCTGAAGAATCAAAACGCCTGATGGAGCCCATCCATGGAGGGGAACGCAATGTGCATATAAATGGGGTAATGTTAGTGCGGAAGATCCTCAGACAGGGTTACTACTGGTCCACCATGAAAGAGGATTGTATCGGCTTTGTTCGGCAATGCCACAAATGTCAGATCCATGCAAATCGCATGAATATCCCGCCGTCGAAGCTATACAATATGACTTCACCATGGCCATTTTCGGTTTAGGGAATCGATGTGAACGGGGCTGTCACTCCGAAGGGGTCGAATAGTGTAGACACCCCATTTTTGACCGACCTTAAGACTCAGACGTCACCGATTGAGCGCTCGGTGATGTTGCATACTGTGCTCGTTCAGAAGTCTCAGAGTCGCGGCCGTGCGCCCTGCCTCCGGACTTCCGAACTCTCTTCTGTGCCTTGTCTCGATTTGCGAACCAGACTCGGTTTTCTATGTTTTCTTTCCTGAGGGAAGGGAGTGGTCCCGTAGACTATCTCCCCTGGCGTGAGCTACTTTTTGTGGGTCAGAGGCCATTTTGCCCATTTCGGAGCGGTCCTTGCTGAGACCGTCAGGCCGTGTGCCTCGGTTCGGGACCGCCCAACCATCTCCGATTTCTCCAATTTTTGGCAGACACCTCTGTTTGGTCCTTCCGAGGGACACTGGGGCCTCTGATACCCACTTCGTGGCCGAACGCCACTTTCGGTGCCTGCAGCCCATTTTCGGGACCCCGCGCGGTTTTGGTCCCCGAGCTTTCGTTTGGCATTAGTTTTTGTTCAATTTTGGCAGGTACCTCTGTTTCATCATTCCGAGGAACACTGCGGTCTCAGATGCCCACTTCGTGGCCGAACAAAATCTTTTGTTTTTGCCCTCAAAATATCTAGATATTTGGGGAAAGATATTTCCACCTTTTTGGCCATAAAAACCAGCAGCTTCCAGCTGGTGGGGAGGTTAGAAAAACTCTTTGAGAGCTCCATACACACCTCTCCTCTCCCTCTCCATTTCCAAGCTTCAAATATCCAAGTTTGCTTCCATTCCTTCATCAACTCCAAGCTCTACCTCCACCATCTCCATTTCAGCAACAAAGGGAGCTTCTTCAAGGCCTAAGGATCAGCAAATTGAGGCTACAAGGCAGCAAAAGAATTGTCTTCAAGGGTAAGCATTCAAATCCCTTTTTCTTGCATAATCTTGAGTCAAATATTTACTTTATTTCCTTTTAGTTTTTGGCTTTGACACCTACTGCTTTTGTGCTCATTTTGAGCCCCTCTACAACATTGTAGAAGGGCTCAACTTCATTTGGTGTCTCCATGATAGACCTCTTTCAATATCCCTCCTTAGGCCATTAATTTGCATGCTTTGCTAGACTCATTTGGCTCCGGATTTTGGCCTTCATCAGGCCTAGACAAAGTCTTATTTTTGTCTCCTTGTCATGTTTTGTTTAGGGTCTTAAGAAATTTGGTGTATATTTTTGGTACTTCCTTTGAAATTCTTCCATTTTACCGTAAAATTGCATGCTATTTTTAGCCTATTTGTGATCTGAGTTGGAGCATGAAACCTACTGATATTGTGCTCATTTTGAGCCCCTCTTCAACATTGAAGAAGGTCTCAACCTGGTTTTCATCCTCTATCATGCACTTGCTTTGAATTCTTGTTCTACTCCCATGTTGCATGCTTCTTTAAGCTTACCATGCTTCTGTTTTGGGTCTCCATCAGGCTTGAAAAGTGCCATATTTTGATCCATTCTTTGTGTTTTATTAAGGGTCTCAGGCCATTTGATGTTTGGTTTTGGTACTTCATGTTGTATCCATCTTATTTTCCGTAAAATCGCATGAGTTTTTAGGCCATTCTAAATTCTGTTTTAGGTCTTCATCAGGCTTGAAAAGTGTCTTGTTTTGGTCTATTATTTGTGTTTTATTAAGGGTCTTAGGCCATTTGGTGTTTTCTTATGGTACCTCATGTTATATCCCTTATTGGTCCATATACTGCATGCTATTTTGAGCCTATTTACATACTGATTTTGGAATTGTCATTCACTGTAAATATGCATATTTTGGTCTCCTTTTCAAAGTTTTAGAAGGAAATTTTGTGGTTTGAATTTTCTATATACCACTTGCTTTGTAATTCCCCTCTTTTCCCGTATTTTTGCATGCCATTGTTGCCATATCTATGCTCACATTTTGGTCATGTTTTGTACTGAAAAAGTGCTATTTTCGGGGCTGCCTTGCCACTGTTCTTGCTGTCATGTGCCAATTTTGCATGTTTAGCATAGCCGTAGGCCATTTCGGGCACTAAGAATTGCATTTCGGGATGATTTCGTGCATCGTTTGTCATTTCGTGTCATTTCGGGGCTGTTTTCCCCTTCATTTAACTGCTGAAATTTGGTTTGCATGCTTGCATATCATTTTCCATGTCATTTCATGCCTTAGCCAGCGTTGTTTGCGTGCCGTGCCCGTGGGCACTTCGAGGCACTCCGTTCATTCATTGGCTTCCTATGTGAGTATGAGGCTCTCTCATGTTGGTATAAGCCCATCATTGCATTTTGTACCATTTTCATGCTTGTTTATCATCGCCTTTATGCGTGCCCGTGTGCACGCATTTCGAGGCACTTCTCTTTTTGTCTCACGGCAGCTTATGTGAGTGCGGCTGAGGTCCTCTCATGTTAGTGTAAGCCCAATCTGCATTTTCCGTGTCATGGCATTGCGTATGCCTTCGCCTCGGTTTGCGTGCTTGTGTGCACGCATTTCGAGACAGCTTTTTTTTTTATCCGACGGCAGCTTATGTGAGTGCGGCTGAGGTCCTCTCATGTTGGCGTAAGCCCAATTTGCATTCCGTATGTCATTTCATTCCGTGGATCATCGCCTCGGTTTGCGTGCCTGTGGGCGCGCATTTCGAGGCACTTCGGTTTTATCCGATTTGCATTTCCATTATCGCCTCAGTTTGCGTGCCTGTGGGTGCGCATTTCGAGGCACTTCGGTTTTATCCGATTTCTCATTTTATCATTGCCTCGGTTTGCGTACCCGTGGGCACGCACTTCGAGGCACTTCGGTTGTATCCGATTTCTCATTTTATCATTGCCTCGGTTTACGTGTCCGTGGGCACGCACTTCGAGGCACTTCGGTTGTATCCGATTTCCATTTCATCATTGCCTCGGTTTGCGTGCCTGTGGGCGCGATTTGGCACTGCCGGTTTTATCCGTTTTTTCCATTTCATCATCGCCTCGGTTTACGTGCCCGTGGGCACGCATTTCGAGGTACTTCGGTTTTATCCGATTTCTCATTTCACATCATCGCCTCGGTTTGCGTGCCCGTGCGCACGCTTTTTGAGGCATTTCATTTTCATCTCATTTTCATCCAAATTGTGCATACTAGGTTGTATCTTAGATTGCATTCATGTATTATCTCGGTTTGCGTGCCCGTGTGCACGTATTTCGAGATTACTCATTTTCATAGCATTGTGCATGTCATGTCACATGTTAACTGCATTTCATGCATATCATGCATATTGCATCGTGTTCGGGAAAGGCGTTAGCCCGGGCACGGGAAACGAGGTACATTCCATACTCCGAGTGACGGAGTGTGTCTCAATTCTCAAGTCACCGACACTCCGGATTACCCATGATGGAGTTAGGTTTTGTTGTAGCATTCATCTGCATTCATCCTATATCGAGTTGTGCAATCCGATTCCTCGGCCATCATGCATCGGTATGCGTGATTGGTGGCACGAGGATCGAGGCATGCATATATTTGTGAAATACATTGCTATGCCCTTTTCTTGCTCTCTGTTACAGCAAAATCGAGGACCAACAACTTTTCGGAGTCCGATGCGCATTTCGAGAAATGCTGCAAATAGAGGCTAATTGGGGCATCCCATTGGATTTCCGCCCGAGGCAGCTCAGCAGGCACTATTCATCATAGCAAGGCAGCCCCCTGGCCTGTGCGCCAGTTTACAGCTTTCTTAGTTTAATTTGATAATTAATTAGGAATTTGTATATTTATTCGGACTGTAATATTCTTTTATTCGGACTGTATTATTTATTCGGACCCTCTGCGCGAGGGCAATGTTGTAATAAGGGTGTGTGAGTGTGATGTATGTCTTCCAACCCCCATTTCTTTCTCCCTTTTATTTACCTGCTTATGTTGGTTAGATTAGGGCATATTTCAATTAGCATACAGTATGATAGCATGTTTACATTCATTCATCTGTTTTGCATGCATCGGGCTCGGTACATCATACAAACTGCATTGTATTTCAATTCCAAAGTTGAATACTTGTTAGTTGTAGCATTTCATATGCCATGTTTAGAATAGCCGAGCCTGTTATAGTTGCATTTTGCATGTGTTGCATTAGGCATCTCTGCATTCTTAGGATCATGCATGATTTCTAATCAGTTTTCTGTTTTGGCTTGGAGTACTCGGTGAGTTTTATGCTTTAGCATCCTTGCATGCGTGTGAGTGTTGCCATGAATAGCATGCTTACCATGAGGCTAAATGCTTATGTGATATAATTGCCTTGAATGCCTGTGGGTGGAGGTTGAGTTATCTGAATTGGAACAATTCATCAAATGTTTGTTTTAAGCCCACTAGATAGTGGCAAAATCATGTTTTCTAAGCCCACCCGAGGGTGGCAAATCCGCATTTTAGCCTACCTGCGAGTAGCACCATTACACCATTTTCAAACAAACAAACATGAAATGTTTTGTTCCAATCCAAACGCCCCAGTCTATACTTGTTTGCTGCGACCATCACATAGTATCCTAGGCTAATAACCGGAATAAGAACGCACAATGTTTTCAAAAACAGATATCATGGTTAGTAGAGGCCGGTCTTTGACCGGGCGAGAGGGGGTGCTCACGATGTGACCTTTCCTAATCGTACCCAAGTTCCCGAGCCAACTTTGGTGATGACGGACATGGCCTTCCGACCGAGTCGGGTTTCCTAAATTTCCCATTTTAAAATATTTAGGTGGCGACTACTATCCGCAAAGCAGTCCATGTTTGGCACTTCTTTCAAAAAAATCTGTTTTCCTTCAAAACGATTTGCCGGATTTGGACTCTTTGGTTCAAGATTGAGAACCGCAACAAAATCGAGTCCGAACTGTAGCGAGGTCCCCTCGCGGGCGTTGTTACAAATAGGCATGAGTTCATCCTGGTCGCGATAGATTATTTCACAAAGTGGGTTGAGGCCCAATCTTATGCAATATTGAAGGGTTCACACGTTGCAAAGTTTATCAGAAACAACTTCATCTGTCATTATGAGGTCCCAAACGAGGTCATTTCAGATAACGGTTCTCACTTCAAGAAGGAAGTGATTGACTTGTTGCAGAAATACAACGTAGCTTTTCATAAGTCATCTACCTATCGGCCGCAGACCAACAAAGCGGTCGAGGCCGCCAACAAGAATATCAAACACATATTACAGAAGATGATGGAAACCTACCGAGATTAGCCAGATAAGCTGCCATTTGCTCTATGGGGCTACCGGACTTCAATTAGAACTTCTACTGGGGCGACTCCATATTCATTAGTTTATAGGATAGAGGCTGTTCTACCTATTGAAATTGAGGTTTCGTCTTTGAGAGTACTAGCTGAGTGTCAGACAGCTGAAGTAGATTGGCAACAGAGCAGATTTGAAGAACTCATGCTCT
Source organism: Camellia lanceoleosa (assembly GCA_025200525.1). NCBI lineage: Eukaryota > Viridiplantae > Streptophyta > Magnoliopsida > Ericales > Theaceae > Camellia > Camellia lanceoleosa. The sequence goes on from CM045769.1 coordinate 109,196,437, forward strand.
TCAATGAAAGAAGACTGAAAGCACTGTACCACGTTCAAGGTTATTAGTGCAGGATTGCCCGGGCTTTCAACAAAAGAGTTAAGTCCAGGAATCTGAAGAAGGAGATTTGGTGCTCAAGGACAATCGAGCTCCCATCCACGACCCGAGGGGCAAGTTCAGACCCAATTGGACTGGTCCCTACATCATTAAGTCTATCTGGTCGGGTGGAGCTATGGTTCTGATGGACCTAGATGGCCTAAAGTTCTCCCAACCGATCAAGATGGACAAGTTGAAGAAATATTACCCCTGAGAGGCTCGCTAGGCCGAAAACCCAAAAGGGCGACCTAGGCAAAAGTTAGAGCACAAAAATTTGAAATTACAAAAACTGAGCTCGCAAGGTTGAAAACCCGCAAAGGGCGGCCTTGGCAAAAGTTAGAGCGTAAAATGAGAGTGAAAATACTCGAGTGAACCTGCCCCTGAACTACGTAAGGCTTGATTCCCATCTTTGGGATACGTAGACAACTTCATCCTGAAGTTCAACCATAAACTTTTCCCTGATCAACTTTGTCGATTTGATCATCTTAGTCATCTTTGTCTATTCAGCATTCAAGAGTTCAGTTATGATCTCCGGTGAAGTGCTTTTCAGACTAGGGGCAACTTTCCGTTGCTGTGCAGTGTTGCGGTACCATTTAGACTAGGGGCAACTTTCCAGTTGCTGGGATTCGGGGTTGTGTATCTCAGTGACAAATTTCAGGCATGTCCAGTTCTGATCCATATCAAAAATGGTTTTGAAAAGTTTTAATAAAAGTTGATTTTGTTCAAATTAATCTTTTTACAGCTTAGACCATTTTTGGACAAAAACGGAAAATTTTTAGTACCTACAACCTTCAATTTCATTGATTTCAATACAGAGTTCTCCTGCTCTTGCTTACAAATTGAAGTTGCTTTTTATTACATTCCTAAAGAAAACTTGAAAGTACTAATAAAGCAAATAAATCCGGGGCATAGATAAGTCATGTGTTCCTGCGCCCCCTCCCAGAGCTGGTCGAAGCTTCTGATGCCAAAATGGGCCCTTCCTGTGCCTCTTCATTGAGCCAATCCAAGCACTCATCAGACAAAGTGCAGCTGAAAATAGGAGCGGGGGCCAGGAGTTCTCTAGTCCTCCATGCTGTGGCATACTGGGCAAGCTGTGCGCCTTGTACCGGGAATGCGGCAGGATACTCTATCCCCTCTGGTGGACAAGTCTGATCATGACCGAACTGGCGCTGAAACCGCAACGGAAAATAGAAGACACAGTGTGTCATGCCAATCAATTGAATCCCGGGTTGACGGGTCATGTTGTAACTCATTGCCAGCAGATTGAACCAAGGGCAACGCCAAGTGATGCGGTTTGTAGACAAACTGCACATCTAGCTGTACCACCACCCCTCATCCAGGGCATTGACCAAATGTTGTCGAAAAAAGTAGCCACGAGCTGAGTATGTTGGGCAAGACTCCACAACCTGTAACTTGTCCATCAACCACACCTGGGAAGCGATTGAAAAATGAGAGAATAAAGAATAGGGTGGGAAACATTACCTGTAATAGTCGCAGGCTCCCCGTAAGCCTAGCCGTCTTCCGATGATGAAAAGCATCTAAGCCCATCAACGTCTCAGCCAATGTCATGGCAATATAGCTCTAGCCCTCCTTCAAGCCTTGAGCGACCTCGATCAATCTGACACTGAATCCACCGGAGCCTGGGGCGAACAAGAAATGAGATAGCAAGTATAGGCAAAGCGCGTATCGCCGATTGCCCTGCCAATGGTGGTCACCGCGGTCACCAGCATCGGAAAACCGGCAAACCAAGCTTGGGATGTCCAGCTCCCCGTCATGAATCAACGATCGAGCATCATGCAAAGTAAGGCCGCACATTTGTCCTAGGGCTTGGACATGGCCGAATCGGAGTTGAGGCAAGATTTCCTCGTTACGCTCGGACTCCATCAAAGCTTGGAAATCCTCAAAAGTAGGACACATCTCTTGTGCACTAAAGCTAAAGACATGTGTTACTGGATTCCAAAACCTTGCCACGGCATGGAGGAAAGGAAGATGCAGTGGAGTACGGCCCAGCGTGAATAGTGCATTCAAGCCGAAGCCTCGGAAGTTTAACTTTTCCGAGCCATCTAGAGAAGCGATCCAATTTGTGAGGTCTTGGGCAAGGAATGCTTCCATTTGGTGCAAATTTGAGCTGAAATGAAGAGAATTCCGAAACTAGAACACATGGAGAAGATAAGGTAGTGAGTGGAGGACAGATGTCATCATTTCGGAGAATCTGCCATAGATGGCGGCCGTTAAGGATGATGATGGCAGGCCTTTTGTAATACCCTCGCTACGTAATATGTTAATTGGTCCTTAATATGGATGTGATTATGTGTTTTGATATGATTTTGTGCACCATTATGTGAAAATATGTTGTTTTGAATTTCTATCTGTTCACCATAGGAATATCTGTTTGATTATCTGCTCTGGAAATTAAATTGAAGCCTTATCGGCCACAGAACCCGAAATTGATTGCGCCATTGTGATTGGCATAATTTTTAGAGCCTACGGTGAAATTTAATTGAAAATTGATTTGGATCAAATCAAGTTGATTAAATTAGTGAATTAGTGCCCCATTACTTTATTATTATTATTATAATGCCAATAGTGGGTTTTGTTGGGTAAGGGCACTACACCCTCTATTCTCTCTTCTTGCTTCATTTGGACAAGTTTGGGACTCAAAATTAGAGGAGACCCGGCTGTAGAGAGAGAGAGAGAGAGAGAATTGTGTGATTTTTGGCTCAAGCTTAGGAATTTGAAGATTAAGCTCAAGATTTGGCTAGAACTTGAGTGTTTAAGACTCCTAGGTAAGTAATTAACCCTTGAATCATGGGTTTTTGTTTGCTATTTGTAAATTCAAAGTTGAATAAGAATAAAGAACATGGATTTAATTGAGTATGATGAAATTGAATTGGTTTTGTTGAATTGAAGGCTAAATTGTGTATGCATGTAAGAAATTGCCTTAAATTTATATGTTTGAGCTTGAAATACATGATTCATGTAAAGTTTTGGTTAAAGCTCATGATGTAATCACCAATTGTATTATCTAAGTTGAGAATCATCACATGAATGTACAAATTATGAGGTTGAATGCATGACATTGTTATGTTGGTAATGAGTTTGGTGGAAAATGAGCCATGCATGTGTTTGATTCATGAGATTAAGCTCCACGTTGATGTATTCTAGTATTAGTACCATGTTAGTACAAATATATGTGAAATTTGAGCCATTGTATGCAAGAAAAATTGGTTGAAGGTCGATTTGGAGCTCAAGAACTCAATCTGGAAAACCTAAAATTTTGATGTCCGCTCGAGCGGGGGAAGTGCCGCTCGAGCGGGAAATACGTGCTCCCAGTACTTTTTGCAGACTTGGTGTCCGCTCAAGCGGGGTATATCACGATCGAGCGGGGGAGCTTTGTAAACAGGCCTTCCGCTCGAGCTTTATATTTAACGCTCGAGCGTATTTTTCATGCAACCAGTACTTTTGCAGGCCTTAAGGGTCCGCTCGAGCAAGGAAGTCCACGCTCGAGCGGGGAAGTCCACGCTCGAGCGGGGAAGTCCACACTCGAGCGGGGACTCTGTTTTCTAAAATTCTGAAAATGTATTCTGTGTTCTGTTTTTCTGTTCTCTTTCGCTTGTAAGCACTCTTAGGCATATGTTAAGCATTGTAAATGAGTTAATGAGATAAGAATAAAGCCTAATGAGAAGTATGTCAATTAAAGAATGGATTGAACTGTTAGTGACCCTTTTTTGTTCATGAAATGTGTAGGGTCAAGCTCTAGGGCAAATCCACAAGCCGATCACAGTGAGTAATATCGATGTTTGAATGCTTGTGAATGTCCAATGGTTTACTCCCTTATAAGCTGTATGAGTTACTAATTGGGATTCTGGACAAAAGTCTGACATGAATAGATAAACGGACCAAAGGTCGTTCTGATAAACATAAATGGACCAAAGGTCGTTCTGATAAACATAATGGACCAAAGGTTGTTTTGATAAACATAAATGGACCACAGGTCGTTCTGATTAACATAAATGGACCAAAGGTCGTTTTGATAAACATAAATGGACCAAAGGTCGTTTTGATAGAGCTGAATGGACCAAAGGTCGTTTTGACATATATGAATGAACCGAAGGTCATTTTGACATATATGAATGGACCGAAGGTCGTTTTGACATGAATGAGTGGGCCAAAGGCCGTTTTAACACAAATAAGTGGGACGAAGGCCGTTTTGACACGAATATGTGGGCTGAAGGCCGTTTTGACATAAATGAATGGGCCGAAGGCCGTTTTGACAATAAATGAATGGACCGAAGGCCGTTTGACATGAATGAGAATCTGAATAGGCCAAAGGCCAGAATGTTGAAACTACGGTCACTTGATTAGAATTTCGTGTAGTCATATATATCTGTTAAATAGAAATATGAATTGGGCCCAAGGCCGTTTGAAGTATGTTGTTCTACATTGTTATGTATTTTTTGTATTTGATATTATTCACTGGGCTATCGCTCACGCTCATTCATGTGTCTGTTGGTGAGCCAAGAGAAGTTCAAACCCAGCCCCAGTGAAGTTAGCCAGGAACAACATGAGTTTTGGAGAGTCAGCCTTGTGTCTCACGCATGAGACCCATCCTTGCCATTTTGTTATGTATTTATATTTTGTCTTGTTGGCAAGGACTTGTGTATTTCTGTATATAGTTCTGTTATGGGTTGACTTAGTTCAGATGATCCTATTTGTAAAGAATTTTATGGTACTGTATTTTGGATGTGGGTTATTAACGTGTATATGCATGGTTTGTTTTGAAGTGCATGTAAGCACGGCTCTATGGACAAAGTTTAAAAATTTTTGCTTCCGTTTGGCCCCTTCACTCTGTTGAGTTACATCTGTTTTGGTTTGAGGCCGTAGGTAATCCCAGGATTGCTGGCCGGTTATGTCCTTAACCCATAGAGGCGGGTTCGGGTCATGACAGAGTGGTATCAGAGCACGAGTTAATAACTCACACACTTGTCCAACAGAGCAATAAGCGTCTAGAAAAGGATCTAGGATGCATTCATGTGATAAATATAAATCTGAAGGCATCAAGAATACGCTTAAATGTTTAATGCGAAGGGTTTTATGATATAAGTTTGTGATTTGCTTGCATTGCAAATTATTTGAAAATGTATGCTCTTTAGTATATGCATACCTGTGAATCTTTTGTATAAGATATAATGCGAGTTTAATCAAATGGTGAACTTTAATTATTTTCTGATGATATGAAATGACAAGTTCCCTGAAATGCTATGTTTTGCATGAATGAATGACTATCTAAATTTTCTTCGAATGTAATTGTGGTATCCTTAGCAGAAGCCCTTGCCCAGGGGACATAATACTGTGGCTTATGGTCATGAGGCTCTCGCCCGGAGGAAACAATATCGTAGCCTATGTATGAGATATGTTACTTGGTATCAGAGGTTCCATCTTGGAACTTGATATGCTTGACCAACATGATATGTTACGCTAAAGGAAGTACCACATATGATTTGAGTATAAGATACGAATTGTTACACTACTGTGTACAATAAAATTTGTTTTGTTATAGTGCACATACATGAACATATGAACCATGAAAAGTTGCTTGGGTGCATTCGATTCTGCAAATGGGTGTCTATGTGAAATATGAACATGATTTGAGTATATAATTACTTAGTAAATGTTCAGCATGCGATATTTGATAAGTATGCGATTATCTATTACGTATGTGGTTAATTGCGTACGATATGTGAAATGAGAACATAACAATGTGCCTATGTGCGAATGTACCCATGTGTATTTGTGTTTAATTTTGTATTGGGCATCCCAGTATTTGGTAAAGTTCGATAAGAATTTGTGTAGAGTATGGGCAAATTAAGGGCATACGGGTTGGAAGGTTCTTCCACAGCCCGACTTGATAGTCCGGAAAGAGTGGTACAGAAATTGGCGGAGATCTTGGGACAACAGCGTCAGTTGCCACTATGGTAAGAGCCTTTGCCACCACCAGTGTAAGAAACACCAAGGAGTTGTTATCAGATTTCTAGGGCTCGTTATAGAGGTGGTAAAATGGACCATACGGTGAGGAACTGTCCCGAATTGAACGAAATGTGAATGAATCCTCTGCCTCGGCTGAATCCGTACTAGTGGTAGGAATTGCTACTCAGGATGGAGTAATTGCACTCATCCCAGAAAGCCCTCAGAATACTGCAACCGTTATCCCAGGTATCTATACTGTTTATAAATGATTGCCTATGTGTTGATTGGTTCTGAATTAGTACATGTGTACATTTTTGCTTGGGATATTATTTGATTCGGATCGGCATATTCCTTCATATCTGCTGCATGTGTATCTAGATTGGTTAGACCCATCAGATCGAGACCGTATTCATTGAATGTATATGCTTCATTTGGGAAAATTGTGAAATATGTATTGGGATATTGATTAACTCTGCACATACACCCGTACATCTAAACCAGTGCTCAGGATGATTTGTTATATTACTATCTTCAACGACTAAACTACTAGAATTGTGACCTTGTGATTGTATAACTGAGTTGAGCACCCCGAACAATAAACTCTGCAAATTACGGACCATGTATGTGGACTGGTAGAAAATTGGTTGAACTACGTGACTAAACTGAGCTTGACTCGTAAGCCTATGTTTTGTGACTGATTTAGAACTTTTGTATAATAGACCCTATCTTATGTACAACCGAGGAACTTTGTTTAATGTGTTATTGTGCACCATGTTCTTGCATATAAGACTTATTTGGGAACTACTATACTGATTATGATACGTACCTCCCGACATGAACAACGGCATGCATATGCAACTATACCTGAATTCATGTGGACAATGCCATATTGTACATGACTTGAAATACTTTGATATGAACGATTGAGATGAATGATTTTGATGACTTTGAGAAACTTTTATCTGATTCGATCCGATAGAACCTTTGTCTGATTTGGCCTGATAGAACCCTCATTTGATATAACTTGATGGGACCTCTGTTTAATTTACTTTGACAAGACCTTTGCTTGGATTGATTTGATAAGACCCTCTATCTAATTTGATTTTGTTAAGCAGGATTAAGAATTGCTTATAAAGAAATAGCCAGATTATTCTTGGCAGAAAAAATGATAGCCCAAAACTTGAATCCGTTTGGAATACCTAACTTATTTGAAAGACCTCTTGTGGGCTATCAACAGATTGATCTAACCATGGACACCATTAAGAACCAACCTTCAACTATTGAGGACATATGTGTTATAAATGAACTAAATTGTGCAAATCTAGTGATTGGGTGTCTTAAGGAACAATACTGGTGTGTTGTCGTATTCTTGCTTGTTTGACGCTATGGAAACCGATGTCAACGGATTGATTTGATTGAAAACAGTACTGAATATTTGTCCTCGACTAATCAGGATATGTTTCATGTGTTTGTTTCGGTGTTATCAGATTTTGGGAAATCAAGTTAAGGTAAATGGTATTATGTTTGTTTTGATGACATTCTTGGAGCATCCCTTCATGTTAGGGGACGTTAAGCCTATGTAGCACCTTTGTTGAGATATCTCTTTTGCCACCAACGGTCTTGTACGAGTGGGTTTGTCTAATCGATCTCGGGCCGGCCACCGACGGTCGTGAACGGGTATGCTTTGGTCCCAAGGCGATTATTTGTTTGCTTTGTCCCAAATGTCATCTCTTGAGATCATGTAGATGCTATTAACCTCCAAAGAAGCTTTGAAAAACCCTGATTATCCGAAAGTATGTGGATTCAGTACGCCTTGTGTAAATAACTGCTCAGTGCCATTATATTCTACAATTGGGGCTCTGAGGATGTGTAAATTGTGTTTAACGCGTGTTGACTGTTTTTAATACTACCTTTGACGCAGTGGGGATTAGTATATGAATTGCCTTATGCTTTTGACGACTATCAGATAATGTGGGAAGACTCGATGGAACAGAGAATTGTAAACTGTAAACTGTTGAATGAATTGAGAACACATGTATTATGTTAGAAATGGACTGCGTCAATGTTATTGCACTTTACGATCAGTGCTATGGGAATATGTGAACTATGTACATTGTATGGTCGATTGTTTCGTTGTTATCTTGTTGACTCGGGAATCTGTGTCTGGATCCACTTTGTGTTCCTGAAAAATTTTGATTGACCTTGGATGATTGTGATGAGTCACTAAACTAAGTACTGAATTGGGTTGTAAATTGCGGGATTATTGAAGAACGAATTGAACTTCTGTAACAAGGAAATGAAGCGAACTTCTGGGGTAAAGTTAGTTAGCATTAGAAATAAATATGTTGGCGACCTATTGTGAAGAAGAAATTGGTAAATTAGTGCCTAAATGCTTTCGGTGCCAACAAGGCAAAGTTGAATAACAGATATTGGCAGAACTACTACAATCTCTACCTCTATTTCGGAATGGAAATAGAAATACGTGACTACAAATGTCGTTGTGGGGTTGCCTTGGACGCCCAAGTATAAGTCCCGTTTAGGTTATTGTGTACAGAATTACTAAGTTTGCTCATTTCCTCCCTGTGAAATTTTTATATGATGCTTATAGACTGACAATTGTTTACGTCAATAAGATTACTCATTTGCATGGGATCCTAGTGTCTACTGTTTAGATAGGAATCCTAAAATATGTCTGAATTTTGACAAGCCTTCAAGAGGCAATGGGAACTAAATTGTGATTTGGCGTTGCTTCCCATCCGAAAATCGAAATGTAACCAGAAAGAACTTTTGGGAGAAATGCTCCAAATACGTGTAGTAGATTTTTCAAGGAGTTTGGGAGATCTATCCATCGTTGGCAGACTTTGCTTACAACCATAGCCTACACTCTAGTTTTGGTGTGACACCATGCAAGTCTTGTATGGAGGAAAAGTTGAGTCTTTGACTGATTGAGAACAGAGTGTTGCTTGATTTTGAAACTAAGCAGATAACTATCAAAAGGATTGGAACCAGTGAATAAGAAGGTATTCCGAAGTGTTTTTGGCTAAAGGTAAATTAAGTTTGGAGGACCAAACTTCCTAAAGGGGGGGAGACTGTAATACCCCTGTTCCGTAATATGTTAATTGGTCCTTAATATGAATGTGATTATGTGTTTTGATATGATTTTGTGCACCATTATGTGAAAATATGTGGTTTTGAATTTCTATCTGTTCACCGTAGGAATATCTGTTTGATTATCTGCTCTGGAAATTAAATTGAAGCCTTATCGGCCACAGAACCAGAAATTGATTGCGTCATTGTGATTGGCATAATTGTTAGAGTCTACGGTGAAATTTAATTGAAAATTAATTTGGATCAAATCAAGTTGATTAAATTAGTGAATTAGTGCCCTATTACTTTATTATTATTATTATAATGCCAATAGTGGGTTTTGTTGGGTAAGAGCACTACACCCTCTATTCTCTCTTCTTGCTTCATTTGGACAAGTTTGGGACTCAAAATTAGAGGAGACCCGACTATAGAGAGAGAGAGAGAGAGAGAGAGAGAGAATTGTGTGATTTTTGGCTCAAGCTTGGGAATTTGAAGATTAAGCTCAAGATTTGGCTAGAACTTGAGTGTTTAAGACTCCTAGGTAAGTAATTAACCCTTGAATCATGGGTTTTTGTTTGCTATTTGTAAATTCAAAGTTGAATAAGAATAAAGAACATGGATTTAATTGAGTATGATGAAATTGAATTGGTTTTGTTGAATTGAAGGCTAAATTGTGCATGCATGTAAGAAATTGTCTTAAATTTGCATATTTGAGCTTGAAATACATGATTCATGTAGAGTTTTGGTTAAAGCTCATGATGTAATCACCAATTGTATTATCTAAGTTGAGAATCATCACATGAATGTACAAATTATGAGGTTGAATGCATGACATTGTTATGTTGGTAATGAGTTTGGTGGAAAATGAACCATGCAATTGTTTGATTCATGAGATTAAGCTCCATGTTGATGTATTCTAGTGTTAGTACCATGTTAGTACAAATATATGTCAGATTGGAGCCATTGTATGCAAGAAAAATTGGTTGAAGGTCGATTTGGAGCTCAAGAACTCAATCTGGGAAACCCAGAATTTTGATGTCCGCTCGAGCGGGGGAAGTGCCGCTCGAGCGGGAAATACGTGCTCCCAGTACTTTTTGCAGACTTGGTGTCCGCTCGAGCGGGGTATTTCACGCTCGAGCGGGGGAGCTTTGTAGACAGGCCTTCCGCTCGAGCTCTATATTTAATGCTCGAGCGTATTTTTCATGCAACCAGTACTTTTACAGGCCTTAAGGGTCCGCTCGAGCGAGGGAGTCCACGCTCGAGCGGGGACCCTGTTTTCTGAAATTTTGAAAATGCATTCTGTATTCTGTTTTTCCGTTCTCTTTCGCTTGTAAGCACGCTTAGGCATATGTTAAGCATTGTAAATGAGTTAATGACATAAGAATAAAGCCTAATGAGGAGTATGTGAATTAAAGAACGGATTGAACTATTAGTGACCCTTTTGTGTTCATGAAATGTGTAAGGTCAAGCTCCAGGGCAAATCCACAAGCCGATCACAGTGAGTAATATCGATGTTTGAATGCTTGTGAATGTCTAATGGTTTACTCCCTTATAAGCTGTATGAGTTACTAATTGGGATTCTGGACAAAAGTCTGACATGAATAGATAAATGGACCAAAGGTCGTTCTGATAAACATAAATGGACCAAAGGTCATTCTAATAAACATAATGGACTAAAGGTTGTTTTGATAAACATAAATGGACCAAAGGTCGTTCTGATTAACATAAATGGACCAAAGGTCGTTTTGATAAACATAAATGGACCAAAGGTCATTTTGATAGAGATAAATGGACCAAAGGTCATTTTGACATATATGAATGGACCAAAGGTCATTTTGACATATATGAATGGACCGAAGGTCGTTTTGACATGAATGAGTGGACCGAAGGCCGTTTTGACACAAATAAGTGGGCCGAAGGCCGTTTTGACACGAATATGTGTCTGTTGGTGAGCCAAGAGAAGTTCAAACCCAGCCCCAGTGAAGTTAGCCAGGAACAACATGAGTTTTGGAGAGTCAGCCTTGTGTCTCACGCACGAGACCCATCCTTGCCATTTTGTTATGTATTTATATTTTGTCTTATTGGCAAGGACTTATATATTTCTGTATATAGTTCTGTTATGGGTTGACTTAGTTCGGATGATCCTGTTTGTAAAGAATTTTATGGTACTGTATTTTGGATATGGGTTATTAACGTGTATATGCATGGTTTGTTTTGAAGTGCATCTAAGCACGGCTCTATGGACAAACTTTAAAAAATTTTGCTTCCGTTTGGCCCCTTTACTCTGTTGAGTTACGTCTGTTTTGGTTTGAGGCCGTAGGTAATCCCAGGATTACTGGCCGATTATGTCCTTAACCCATAGGGACGGGTTCGGGTCATGACACCTTTGGTGGCCGGCAGTACTCCCCTCTTGCTCATTGGCTCCCTCACTGAAGACCCAGTTGTCCGTTACAGTGGATTCATGTTCCTTGTGTCTTTCAAGGTCTTGTTTTGTCCTATTGGACTTTGTCATGTTTTGTTTAAAATGTATTATTTTCTTTTTCTATGTCAGGTTGTAATTATCTTCCTTTCATTCATCGAGTTGTTGCAATTTACTTATCGAGTTGTAAATTTGCTAGGCTTTATTTTGTTTATCGAGTTGTTTTGTTAATTAGTCAGTTCACTACCTGATTAGTGCAATTTGAGCGTTTGGTTTTCAAAACAAGACTTTAATTTCATTTACATTGTTGTGTAAAGTAATGCGATGTGATGCGATGCATAGAATGTACAAACGAAACACTTTTTCAACAAAAAGGTTGTTTTCATTCTGTCATAGTTTCTTTTTACAAAAGAGTTTGGTTTTAAAGATAATCTGCCTAACGCAGTACAATGTGCAAAAACTACTAGTAAAAAGGAAAATAAAACAAAAGAAGATCAGCATCTAAAGTAGAAAAATGTTTGGATCAATGCCGGTGGCCTCAAGTGCGGGAATCCATCCTGGTCCTCTTCCTGGACGAAGGTCCAGGATCTCCACCATCAGCATCGGACTCTGACTCTGACTGCGGACTCATCACCTCCTCATCAGACCCATCATCATCAGGGACAGGTCCCCGTGAACTAGTCCCTCGTCCTGCTCCCACTGCTGCTCCAGGAGGTACTGAAGAGCCCGCCCCTACTCCTACTGGAACACCCGATGGGCCTACCGACAAGAAAGGAATCTGAAAGAGAGACAATCCACCAAAGTGCATTAGTAATCAAAATGTATCAGATGCAGGAAAAAATGATGTACTGTGAATATTGAATGATTTGCAGTGAATGTATGCCGTGAGTGGTGTATGGGAACAATGTATCAAATCAATGCAGTTTGAATGAACTTACCGGAATGCTGTAGATACTGAGTAGGTCCATGCTCGTCTGCAGTATCCCCATCACTGAAGCCGTCATCGCCAGAGACTGACGAGTGTACTCAGTGGGAGCCTGCAAAAATGATTGAAATCATTAGTACCCTGCAGAATATCAGGTGAAATCAAATGACTGTACAAGGGATAACAGTGTAGTATATACCGGAGTCGAGCCATAACCTCCGACAAGCTCGTGACCAGCTGGAGGAGAAGCAAAGGGAACCTGATAAATCTCTCTAGCTCGCCCCCGAAGTGTCATAGTAGCAGGCAGCACTGGCCATCCAGACCCCTATCTCTCCTCAGAACCTCTCCTCCTACGAGACCTGGTCGCTCCGCTTTTGCCTCTCGTAGCTGGAGTCCTCGCTCCCTCTCCTCCTCGAACACCAGTCAAAGGTGGTATCAGATGTGTCTAAATGAAGGTCGCGTAGTTGCCCTCGACATGAAAGTAATCTGTCTCCAACCCTACCATGAACTGGATCACCTGGTCGGCAAATAACATGTGTGTCTCCCTCATCGATGGTAAAGGCGCCATCGGTACGAATGGGGCAGGCAACCCCAAAGTCTGACGCACAAAGCGCTCACTTAGAAACCAGGCTCGACAGATCGGCCCCTCGAAGAGGATACGGTACTGAGACATAATCTGGGCAGCGCGATACTAATCCCGGAGTCCTGACGGAATCACCTCCCATGGTCGCCATGTAATCTGAGAAAGAGAACCAACGAGATGATCAGTTGTCAAATGACTAAGGCAAGTGCATTGGGTTAATTAAAATAATCTTATTGCAAACTTACCTCACGCGCCGCGACTGTGTCAAAATACTGCCGGAAGAACATGAAGCTCTCCCGGGTCCTACGACGGAGTGGACCGTCATATACATCAGAGAATGGGACCGTCACTGCAGTCTCCTTCACCGGATCTGGAGCAAGTGCCGGGAAGTATGCATATACCCAAAGCTGTTGAACAGATGTGATCAGTACAGCGCATGAACAAGAATGCAGAAAGTAGAATGCAGAATGCGATACACATAACGGTCACGGCCTAGAAAGGGGGACATTAGATCCTGTGCATATAGTGTATCATGAGCAGTGTGCAGATCCTGTGTGTGCAGTGTATGGTGTGCAGTGTGCAGCATATATGGTGTACAGAAAATGCAAAGCAGAAAGCATACAGTGTGACAGTGAATACGGAGAGTACAAATGTTGAACAAAGCAAAACATACAAATGCTAAGCAAAGTAATGAAAAGGGGAACTAGGTTACGTACCTCCCAGGCTCGCCAGTAGCCTCCAATCACTCTCCCACACATCCGAGAAGTGGAGCTCATGTATCCATAAAGAGTATTGAGGCATTGCGCCCAGTTGTAGGGCGAACCGTGAAGCACCACCAGTTGCTCAAGAAGTACAAACCCAGTATTCCACTTGTTTGAAAACAAGGTGGTACCAAAAACAGGAGAAGCCTGGCGTGCTACTCCACTCCTCATCGGTCGAGATCCTCCCATGAATTGCTCCTCGAACTAGGAGCATCTAACCATACCCGCTCGAGCAAGGGGTGGACGTGCTCCAAGAAACACATCCTATGCAGCCACCCACTCCCCCATGTCGGGATCTAAGGGAATCGGATCACCTCCCATGCCCAGACCGGTGATCATAGCAAAATCAAAAGGAGTCATGGTCATCTCCCCTACTGTGGAAAAATGGAAGGAATTGGTGGTGTCCCACCACTTCTCCACAAGAGCCCCCAAGAGAGGGCGACTCGCTGTAACCCGCATCAGGCTGCAGCCAAATATACCGAAATCGGTCTCGTTGACAATTCGGCGGACCCCCGTGGGGAGCACATCGTACTAGTCGCGAGCAGTCGTAGCGCCGTAGCCTCGAAAGGAGCGAGATCCCTCCTGTTAAAAATACAGTTTCAAATCAAATCAGTGGTGTATTGAGGACACAGGTTCAAATCAAACGAGTAGTGTATTAAAGGTGCATTTCAAACCAAATTAGCACAGTTCGAAATCAGATCAGCAGTATGTTGAAAATACAGTTCAGATCAGATTAGTGATGTATTGAAATTATAGTTGCATCCAGAGCAGTGATGTGTCAAAGATGCATTCGAATTCAGAATAGTGACGCATGAGATGCGGTTATGTGCAGTGTATACGAGGTAATAAGGTGTAAAGTGTATTCAAGGGCAGATCAGCAATGTATGAAATGTAGTCAGATCAAAGCGTACGATGCAATCAGATCGAAACAACGCAAGAGATGCAGGTATTCGAAAGTAATAATATAGAAAAACAGAGGTGGTACCTCCACGGCAATGGCCAACAAGTGAGACATCGGCTCTCTCAATAAGAGGTCGTCTGGTACATCCTCATCAAAATTAGTAAAGGTATGGATGCCTCTTGCCACTGGAATGATGTGAGTCTCCGGATGGTACACCGCAGGGTCGAAGGGACGTACGTCCAATGGTGACGGCTGAGGCTCAACCTCTGGCTCAGCCGCTAACTCTATTGGAGGAAGTGTGGGGAAACCCTCGTCATGAGGCACATCGTCATCCATCTGAGATGGATGCAAAAGAATGATGCGAAAATGAGCAAAAATGAGCAAAATGATGAAATTTAGAATAAACTCAAACCCTAAGAGAGAGAAAATTCAAGAAAAGTTGAAAAACCCAGGAAAGTGAACTAACCTCAAGAGAAGATCGGGGGAAATGATGAAAGAAGCCTCAGATGCAACTTCTGATTGGTTCAAATCGAAGAAAACCAAGAATCCATAGTGATGCAAGGTTGAATAGGGTGTTGGGAAACGCGTAGAATGCGTGAATCTAGAGAGAAGGCACACCTAGGAAGGGAGAAAATTGATTTCTACGGAAGGGTTTGTGAAAAAATGGGTTGATTTTGAGCCAATTTAAAGGCCCACGGCTTGAAAGCCCCTTTTGCCCGAATCTACCACCGATGGCCGGCAGGGGCACATCGGTGGCCGGCAGCATGTTGTAGATGGCCGGCGGTGGATGCAGATGGCCGGAAGTGGCCGGCAGTTATCCCTAGTGACCAACAACCCTTCTCCATCTTTCCTGGCCTATTTGATCTTGGAATCTATTCCCGGGTCCCAGCAATCTTATGGAAAGCTCAAAACTTGATTCGAAATGCCCCCGTGGGAGCTCGGGAATCACGTCCTCAACATACGATGGTTTACACCCATCAATGCATACGAGGTGTATCCTTCTGACGCATCCTAAACCCTCCGGGAGGTAAACCGAAGGTCTCCTTTTAAGATGTCTTTATTAAGCATCTTTCTCTTCTATTGGTGTCAATTAGCATTCATCTGTTACAATGGACACCCGTCTAGTTCACATGCGTTGTTTTCCTTATCTCTATTATGCATTGTCATGCATTTTCTCTATCATGCATTGTCATGCATTTCCTTATCACACATCATTGTGCACTTCCTTATCATGAATTGTCATAGTTTCCTATTGTACACATTGCTTGTGTTACTGCATGCTTTACTTACATGTGTATATGTTTTTCCAGGTGGTTACACATTGTGCACGTTTCGGCGTGTGCTTTACTGATATGTGTTCATACCTTTGCTTGCTTTACACATTGCATGTGTTTCTGCGTGTGCTTTACTTACATGTGTTCAAGTTTCTTTTCATACACAGTCCTGCGTTAATCTCGCGTGCTTTACTTACATGTGTTCAAGTTCCTTTTCATATACATTGCCTGCGTTAATCCCGCGTGTTTTACTTACATGTGTTCAAGTTCCTTTTTATACACATTGCCTGTGTTAATCCCGCATGCTTTACATGTGTTAGATTCCTCCACACATTGTACACATTGTCACATTGTGCTTTACGTATATGTGTTCAAATTCCTACTTCACACAATGTATGCGTTGTCACGTATGCTTTACTTACATGTGTTTATGCACACTTCGCATTGCGTTGTCACACACTTTTTGAATGCATTGTTATGCATGTTTCTAACGATATTGTACCTGTTAAGTTCATTTCTTTTTCAGGCACGATACTGTATGTACGGTTCATTTGAAGCTGGCATGGCCAGACGAGCCGCACAAGTATTGTATGCACTCCGCGTGAAACGTGGTAAGAATTGCATATCTTTCTTACATCCTTCCTGTCGAAATGTGTAGGACTGTTGTTCACCTGCTTAAAACTGTTGCACGATTTGCTTCATTACAACATTCTTGGCATGATAATTAGTCATGCCCTTGCATCTTGCATACCGTTTGCATTTTGCCCCAACTTCCGAGTGCATCTCTGCATGCCTATATTGATTGATTGTCTGAGTCTTAGGCCTTGTCAAAAATGAGTCGTCTCTATGCTTTAACACTCACTCCCGACACTTTGTGACTGTTGAGTTCTGTCAAAGAGGGGCAAGTGTAGACATCCCATTTTTGACCGTCCTCAAGACTTGGTTGTGCTTGTAGATACACCCAACAACTAGTTCGATTGCTCGCTGAGTACTCGACTGTCATGGCGGAATGTCACCGGTTCGAGTTTCCCGGACCTTCTATCCTTTCTGTCCCCATTTTGGACCTTGGCTAGGTCCTTTCTTAGTGGACCTTTTGGTGCACTGCCGGCCATGGCATGGCACTTCCGGCTATGTCTTTGTTCCTGCCGGCCCTAGGTGATGCCCTGCCGGCCAGTGGTGAGCCATTGTCGGCCATTGATGTTGGCCGGCACCTCTCTTATCTCAGCTGGTTTTCCTCCAGATCTTTTGAGCCAGCTGGTTTTTTGTTTGCTCCCCTCCATACACGTGTATGGAGGGATGGAACCCTTGTAAAGCTTCTTGAAGAAGCTTTAGCCTTGCATTCCTCTATATAAGGGGAGTGCCTCTCTCCTTAGAAGGGGTTCAGCTATTTTTGAAGAAAAAAGCTCTCTTTATCTCTATATTGCTTGCATTTTGTGCTTAGAAGTTGGATTTCCTTGCACTTTTGCAGTACAACACATAGAGCTACACTACCACCATCGGACCAAGCTTCTTGGGAGGTCTTCTTGAGGTCTGAAAACTGGTTTCCACCCACTGAAGTTGCTGGTTTCGAAGAGGGTCTTCAAGGGTGAGTATTTTTCCCATTTTTGCATTTTCTTGTACCTCACTTTAGCCCTCCTTGCATATTGATTTGGGCTTTTCTTATAACTGAAAAAAGTCTTGTATTTAAGTTCTTTTGAAGTTTGTTTTAAGCCTTTTTGCTGTTAGGGGTGTGTAACCCCCTTGCATGCTTTGTTTGGTCTTGTTTCAAGCCATTCCTTGAGGCCTCTGAGCTAGCCTTGGTTTGGCCTCCTTACCACTGAAATCCAATGGATTTTTAGTGGTAAAGGTGTGGTTTTGAAGTCCTTAATCAGAGGGGGTGGCCCCCTCTCTTTTAGTTCCTCTTTGCTTGCATTTTTGGCCTTCCAAAGGACCATTCTTCTATGCATTTTTTAGGCTTGGTTCAGGCCTAGTTTTATGACTTTTAGGACCTACCTTGGCCCCTGTCCATGGCTAGTTTGGTCATATTTTGCATGCATCTAGTATGTGTAGTGTAACTCAATTCATAGCTCGTCAAAGTAGCATGTGTACTTAGCTTGTGTTGAGTCAATTTCAGTGGGTTTTTGGTGATGTTTTATCATGCCATGAATCTATTTTGGGTTGATTTTGTCACTCCATGCTTGCATAATACACTTGTAGTGTAAATCCCCTAAGCTAGCTTCATATGCTCCATGCTTTGCCATGTCATGTTAGCTTGTTTGGTTTACATTTTAGCATGTATTTGGTCATCATTTGGCATGTCATGACCCTATCCATAGTTGGTTTGATCATCCTTTGCATGCTCCGTATAGGTGTAGCACAAATCTTGTTTACTAGCCGTTTGTACATGATGTTTTGACCAATCACCCTAGCATATTTTGGCTTTGCTCTAACATGATTTTATGCTTATTTTGGGCTGTCCTTGGACTATTTTGGGCTGCCATGGCCATATCACTCATACTTTGTATAGCTATAGTGTAAATGCTTAGGCTAGTCTTGGGTTTTAAGGCCCCTACCATGCCATACATGTGATGTTTGCATGCTTTGCCCTCATTCCATATGCTATTTCAGTCCATGAAATGTTGTCATACACTTGCATTTGACATGCCTTGAATGGTTTATAGAGCTTGTGCTTTATGCCTCAAGAATTGACTTTTGTGCATGCCATGAAGCACAAGCCTTTGGCTCATCATTTCAGTGCATTTTGGGTCTTATTATACCATGATGCAACTCTATTTTATGTTGTCCAAGTCTTGTCACGATTGGTTTCAATAGGTGTAGTGCATTGCCTCTTTAAATCCTTGCATGCTTCATGTTTTTGGCTTTGTGTTCTAGCCTATGTTGGCTAGCTTTGAGCTTAGTTTTGGTCTTGTTTGGTCCTACTTTAGGACTGTTTTAGGTCCCCTTGGCCCCTTGGGGTTTGCCTTGTATGGCCATGGCTTAAGTCCCTTCGATCACTTTGAGCTTTGAGCATCATAATATTCTATGCTTGCATTGTTAATTTGATTTGGCATCACTTTACATGAGATTTCAGAGTTTACCTCATTGTCATACATCCATGTTTGTTGCTCCTTAAGCATGCTTAAGAGTTGTCCTCTTTGTGCCTTAATACTTAAGCCACTTGGCATACATGTTTGCCTTGCCATTTCATGCTTTTCATGCCATCAATTCATCACTTATGGCCACTGATTTGGGCTTAGTTGAGAGCTGCCCACATTAGTTTAAGTCCATCCCTTTGCAAGTTGTCGCATGCCTGTCTTGCATATTGTTGTATGCTTGTTCCATCTTTGCATGTTGTCGCATGCTAGCCCCATTACATGTTGTTGCATGTTCATGTTGCATTTTGTCATGTTGTCCAAGGTTGTCACCTCACATCATGCCTATGTGCTTGTTGCATGTCATTAGCCTTGTTAGGCTATTCATATTGCATGTTTGCCATCCTTACGTGTTGCATTGTTTGGATTAAGTGTTAATCTAAGCACAAGGAATGAGGGGCGTTTCATACTCCAAGTGATGGAACGTGTCTCAACTCTCGGTCGCCGAAGCTCTTGATGATTCATGATAGAGTTCTAGGCTTTACTTGTTTTATTTGTGCATTCATTTTCATATTGATTTGCACAAGTTGGGTCTTTAGCCATCATGCATCGAATCGTGATTGATGGTAGTGGATCGACTAGGCCTCTCCCTTGATGTTTTGAAGTGATTTGGGGCGGCATAGTGCATACATGCCCTTGGGAGACCCTCACTTTCTCTATTTTGTGCTTTGTTGCGGCTTGGTGTCCTGACACACCGATGGTGGCGATGCACCACCGATGGCGCGGCTTCTCATCATTGGCCGGCAATGCTCTGTTGTTGGCAGTATACTCCTCCTCTCATGGCGCGAGCCTGGTGAATCCTGAAGGTGTTTTGGTAAGTTCAGCAACAAGCCTTTGGAAGACACCGCAAGCAGAGCCTCTAAAACAACGAGAAGGTGTTTGGCGAAGAACCGAAGCGAGCATGCATACCTCCCTCTTCTCCAAATAGAGCTGGAATAGCATTCATTTACTGCTTACTTGTTAGTTAGTAGTTGTGTAATAATTAGTTGTAGCTAGTTATTCATTTGGTTTTGTAATAATTAATTAGCTCGTGAGTTAGTTAATTAGGTGGCTTGTATTATTTATTCGGACCCTCCGAGCGAGGGCACAATTGTAATAAGTGTACGTGCGTGTGATGTATGTCTTCCAATCACACGTCTTTCTCCCTTTTATTTACCAGCTTATGATGGTTAGTTTAGGGCACGTTTCAATTAGCATACTTATGCTTGCATGTTTGCATCATTCATCTGTATTGCATGCACCGGGCTCGGCGCATCATACTAACTGCATTGTATTTCAATTTCGAGTTGAATACGTGTTAGCTATAGCATCATCATATGCCATCTTAGAATAGCCGAGCCTATCTTAGTTGCATCCTTGTATGTGTTGCATTAGGCATCTCAGCATAGTTAGGATCATGCATGTTTCTAACATAGCTTCTGTTTTGGCTTGGAGTACTCGGTAAGTATTTACGCTTTAGCATCTTTGCATGTGTGTGAGTGACTGCCATGATAGCATGCTTACCATGAGGCTACCTGCTTATGTGATATAACTGCCTGAATGCCTGTGGGTGAAGGTTGGATTATCTGAATTGGAACAATTCATTGATTACGAGTTTTAAGCCCACTAGATAGTGGCAAATCATCATGTTTTCTAAGCCCACCCGAGGGTGACAAATTCGCATTTTAGCCTACTTGCGAGTAGCAAACTGCTTTCAAAAACAAACATGAAATGTTTTGTTCCAACTCAAACGATCCAGTCTATACTTGTATGCTGCGCGCATCACAT
This sequence comes from Camellia lanceoleosa, assembly GCA_025200525.1. Lineage (NCBI taxonomy): Eukaryota > Viridiplantae > Streptophyta > Magnoliopsida > Ericales > Theaceae > Camellia > Camellia lanceoleosa. Next base: position 109,217,327 of record CM045769.1, read on the forward strand.
AGTAATTCTAGGCTAATAAACCGGAATAAGAATGCATAATGTTTTCAAAACTAGATATCATGGTTAGTAGAGGCCGATCTTTGATCGGGCGAACGGGGGTGCTCACGTAGTGACCTTCTCCAATCGTACCCAAGTTCCCGAGCCGAGGCAATTTTGGTGATGACGAACACATGGCCTTAGGCAACGAGTTAGGGTTTCCTAAATTCTCCCAAAATAAATATTTAGGTGGCGACTCTGTATATGGCAAAGCAGTCCATGTTTGGCACTTCTTTCAAAAAAAATCTGTTTTCAAAAACGATTTGCCGAATTTGGACTCTTTGATGGTTCATCGGCCTTGCATTGCACTCTGCGAGATTATATACAAGACCGTGACATTGAGTCCTGAACTGTAGTGAGCCCCAAATGAACAAAATGGGATTTCCCTCCCGGAACATTCGGGGACGTCTACAGTTTCTAGCGACTCTGCTGGGGAGTTAGAGAACTTGACTCAAACTCATGATATCTTGTTTTGATTACACTTACGTGTTTCTTTGCATTGCATTTGCATTGGTGTGCCTAGGACACCGTGTTTGCCGTATGCTATTCCTGAACGGTTTGCCAGAGGCTCGCTTTGCGAAGCGTGCCACAAGGCTGACTGGTTGCGAGCTCTGCCACGATGGGAACACAAACCCCGGTTTTACCGAGGCACCCTTTTGACCATTCGACTTAGTGCATATTCGGAATCCATAGTGACCATTCCAAATTAGGACAGGTTGCTTGCCCGTTTATAGGTTGTTTAAAACTGCTGCGTGCGTAGTGAAACCGTAGCTCCTGACGAGATAGGACAAGGAAATCCTACCCCTCTATAGGGGTGTTTTGGCTCTCACTTGCTTGATATATGCTGTCAGAGTGCGTCTCTACATGGATGTATGTATCAGTTGCAAGTTTGAGTATCGGCCTGTGGGTATTAGTTTACAGGGCAAAATTTTGGGACAAAATTGACAAAGAGTCTTGATCATTAATTTGTGCTCATATCACATTCTAGTGAAATTAGGCTGAGATGCTGTCTATTTTCTATTTTGCAAGGTAGCCTTGGAACCATAGCTTCAGAAGGCTCCAATATCCTCCGGGTACACTAGACTTGTATTGATAGACTTTGTCAGGTCAGAATTGGTTCAGAAGCAACCTGTGTTTGCCTCACCCGCACCAATTACAAGACGAAGGAGGTTCAGGGAGAATTCAGCGATCTGCTTTCTACAAATCACACCTCAGTTCACGGGTCTAGTTTGATGCAGGAGCGGTTATGCGGAATTAGCTTAGCACGAGATCAACCACCCATTCCTATGGCTCGAGATCCCCGGCCAAGATGGAAGAAAGATCTGATACCTACAACAAACAATCGAGCCTTTACCAGCAGACGCGATCCATCAAGCTAAAAGTCACTACTCGTCGGGCGAAGTGATAACCCGGCAACAACAACAACGTGAAGGCGTCCACGAGCATCCCGGAAGTGCGAGTCCCCGTTCGGTTCGATATTGGGTCACTACTGATTCGAAGGACTCAAATGTCACGGTTCTTAATCTTGAACCAAAGAGTCCAAATCCCAAATCGTTTTGAAAGCAGATTTTTGAAAGAAGTGTCAAACATGGTGCTTTGCGGAATCTGAGTCCCCACCTAAATGTTTTTTAAATGGGAAATTTAGGAAACCCTGACTCGGTGCCAAAAGGCCACGTGTCCGTCATCACCAAAGTTGCCTCGGCTCGGGAACTTGGATGCGATTAGGAAAGGTCGCCGTGAGCACCCCTTCATACTGTCAAAAACCGGCCTCTACTAACCATGATATCGATTTTGAAAATATTGTGAGTTCTTATTAGGTTATTAGCCTAGGTTACTATGTGATCGCATGATACAAGTATAAATGAATCTTTGAATTGGAACAAAACATTTCATGTTTGTTTGTTTGAAAATGGTTTGATGGTGCTACCCGCAAGTAGGCTAAGACGTGGATTTGCCACCTTCGGGTGGGCTTAGAAAACAAGATTTTGCTACTATCTAGTGGGCTTAAAACAAACATCTGATGAATTGTCCCAATTCAGATAACTCAACTTCCACCCACAGGCATTCAAGGCAGTTATATCACATAAGCACATAGCCTCATGGTAAGCATGCTATTCATGGCAGACACTCACACACATGCGAGGATGCTAAAGCATAAAACTCACCGAGTACTCCAAGCCAAAACAGAAAACCGATTAGAAATTATGCATGATCCTAAGTATACAGAAAATGCCTAATGCAACACATGCAAAAATGAAAACTATAGCAGGCTCGGCTATTCTAAACATGGCATATGAGATGCTACGACTATCACGTATTCAATTTGGAATTGAAATACAAATGCAGTTTGTATGATCGAGAGCAGTGCGTGCAAAAGCAGATGAATGATGCAACCATGCTGTCATGCTGTATGCTAATTGAAACATGCCCTATATGTAACCATTAAAAGCGGGTAAATAAAAGGGAAGAAAGACGTGGGGTTGGAAGACATACATCACACTCACCCACAGTTATTACAATTATGCCCTCGCGCAGAGGGTCCAATAAATAATATCTGATCCGAATGAAAGAATAATGCAGTCAAAATATACGATCCAAATAATATACAAATCCTAATTTAATTAACAAATTAACTAAGAAAAATAAAGCGGCATGCAAGCGAGGCGCTTTGATTCTACGGATGATGGAATGATGCATGTTTGATGCTGCGCGGAAATCCTTTGGGATGCCCCAATTAGCCTCTGTTTTGCGATGTTTCTCGAAATCGTGCGGACTTGAAAGTTGTTGATTCTTATTTTCTTTGCAGAGAGCGGAGAGAGCATAGCAATGTATTTCATAAATATATGCATGCCTCGATCCTCGTGCCACCAATCACGCATATCGATGCATGATGGTAGAGTCGGATTGCACAACTCAATATGGGGTGAATGCGGATGAATGCTACAACAAAACCTAACTCCATCATGGGTAATCCAGTGTCGGTGACTTGGGAGGCGAGACCTGTTCCTTTACTCGAATGCAGCAGCGCCGTTTTCCGTGCGACTAACTCCTATCCCGAACACGATGCAATATGCATGATATGCAGCTAATATGCAACCCTAACATACACAATGTTATGAAAATGAGATGCCTCGAAATGCGTGTACGCGGGTACGCAAACTGAGGCGATGATCCTAAGGCCTGAAATGGCATACGCAATGCGAATTGGACTTACACTAACATGAGTGGGTCTCAACCACACTCACATAAGAGGCCGTCGGATAAAAAGTGAAGTGCCTCGAAATGCGTGCACAGCGAGCATCGCCAAACTGGAACGACATAAAGGCCGCAAGCGGCTGAAATATGATATCTGATGAGCCTAAAATGAGATGTCTCGAAATCGTGCTTGCAGGCACGCAAATCGAAAAAATGGCATCTGAATGTAATAGGACTAAAATGAGATATGCGATACAATATGGGCTTACACCAACATGAGAGGGCCTCGGCCGCACTCACACAGAGGCCATCGGATGGCGAGGTGCCTCGAAATCGTCTTGCCGCATAAGCATAAACCGAGGCAATGGCACTAAAGTATGAAATGACATCTGAAATGAGGCGTGGCATATGGCATATGGAAAATGCAAATTTCAGCAGCCAAAATGATGCAAAACAGCCCCGAATTATAGCAAAATTACACGATGCGAAATGCTATGCTAAATACAGAAATGACTTGCTGACTATGCCAAACATGCACAATATGGACATGAAGTGTAAAGACAGATGCTAGGAAGTCCCTAAACTAGCATTTTTCCAGTACAAAGCATGGACAAACAACAATCACAAGTATGGCAAAAATAGCATGCAAAAATGGGGAAAAAAAAAAGAACAATGAAGCAGATGGTATACGCAATGCTCAAACTGAAAAATACAGTTCTACAACACTGAAGAAGGACCAAAAATATGAACATTTACAGCTTATGACAACCCCCAAAACAGTATGTAGATATGCTCAACATAGCATGCAAAATATGAGCCAAAAGAGGGCCATAAAGAGAGGTATACCAACCATTCACCAAACATCCTAAGACCCTTAACAAAACATGAAGAGTGGGTCATTTTAAGACTATTCTCAGTTCTGATCATAGCCAAAAACAGAAGCAAGATAGGCCTAAAAAATCATGCAAAATGGTAGACCGAATAGGGGTATAATGATAGGTCATGCATGGAAGCACCAAACAAGGTTGAGCCCTTCTACAATGTTGTAGAGGGGATCAAAATAAGCTCAATCACAGTTTAAGGCATGCTCCAAAAACAAATTTACATAAGCCAAAATTACTATGCAAGATTATGGCATATAAGATGGATATTGAGACAAGTAGTATATAGAAGTTCCAAACAAGGTTGAGCCCTTCTTCAATGTTGAAGAGGGGCTCAAAATAGGCCAAAGCTCAGTTAGGGTCAGAGCCCAAAACCACAAGAAAATAGGGTATAAAAATGATGCAAAAAAGTGCTAGAAAAGGGGAAATAGTGACTTACCCTTGAAGACTACACTTTGGTTGCTTCTTGGCTTGAGTTTGTTGCTTCTTAGCCTCTGAAAAACCTTCCCTTGCTGCTGGAATGGAAGTGGTGAAGGTAGTGCTTGGTGTTGATGAACAAATGAGGCCAAAACTTAAGGATTTTGGAGGTTTTTGGAGAGGGAGATGTAAGCCAATGTATATGAGCTCTTAAGGGGAGTTTTTCTAACCCTAATGAAGGAGCTGGCCAGCCACTTATAAAGGCTAAGAAGGGGGTGTAAAAGAGGAGGGAAATGCACCCAAGCTTTCCCTCTCAAAATATCCCCCCGATGCAAAGATATTTTGGAGAAACAGCTATACAGCTGTAATGAACTCAAACTGAGGATGGAGTCCGGCCATGTGCTTTTACTGGAGGTGGCCGGCCGGTCACCCCCCATGGCCGGCCGGCCAAGGGCAAAAATGGAAAGTGAGAATTTCTGCCCGGCCACCAATGGTTGGTGTCCTCCCAAGTGTGTACAACAAGGCCCTGTGGTTGGAATCTGGCAACTCTGAAACAGGAGAGACAACAAGCCACTTGAAAGAGGGGTTCAAAAGGGTCAATAAGAGTTACTAGCCGGCCATGTGTTTTTAGGGTCCTCCCATGTGTGTACAACACAAATATGTGGTTTTGGCTTGAAGAAAATGGCCCTAGGGTGTTCAACATTAGCCTAGAAGTGAGAAAAGCATACCCGGGGCGCGGGAGGATCATAACAGTTCTTTGAGACAATTGCTGTCCTCCACCCTTGATGACATTCCTTATGATAAAAGCAGAGGTACCGCCAAAAAATGAACAAAAATCGATGCAAAGCGAATGCTCGGGGCCAAAACCAGGTTCGGGTCCCGAAAACCGGCCGATTAAGCAAAAGTGGTGTTGATTCTAAGTGGGTATCTAAGACCCCATGTCCCTTGAAAGGAGTAAATGAGATGCATGCGAAACCGGAGGAATCGGAGATGGCGGGTGGTCGAACCGAGGCACACGACCGCACGGCTCAGCAAAACCGGGACTCGAAATGGGCAAAATGGCCTCTGACCCGAAATGTAGCCCACCCTACGAGAGATGGTCTCTGGGACCTCTCCTCCCTCGGAAAAAACAGAGAAAAGCGAGTGCGGATTGCATGGCAGAGACAAGGCAGAAGAGAGTTCGAGTCAGGAGGCAAGGCGCCTGGCCGCGACTCGAGACTTCGAGCGAGCCTGATATGCAACATCAGAAGCGCTCAATCGGTGACGTCTGAGTCTTAAGGTCGGTCAAAAATAGGGTGTCTACAGTTGCCCCTCTTTGACAGAACTCGGAAGTCAAGTAGTGACGGGAGTGAATGTCAAAGCCTAGAGACGACCCATTTTTGACAAAGCCGAAGACTTAGACAATCACACAAGATGAACAGAGATACGTGCCCGCAGGCAGGGGGGAAAAATGCAAAGTGACACGCACAGAGCCAAATGATCATGCAAATGCAGCAAGCTGTAATGAAGCAAGTATTCGCAAATAGATGCAACAATTTTAAGCAAGAATACAAAGCAACAACTACATTTTATGCAGTTAGGAATGCGGAGAACCATTCGATTCTCGTCGCGTCTCACACGGAGAAGATACGATACCTGCGCGATTAGATGCAGTCGCACCGACCTCGAATGAACCGTACATACAATATCGTTCGCAAAGAGAAACTCAACAAGAACAATATGCTAACAACATATATTCAATGTGATTCTGTGGTTACGAAAGTTTGACACCGCGATGTCGGCAAGTGAATGCATCGCAATGCGAGAAAGGAGCGTCGTGACAGCGTGCTCAAACCTTGAGAGGTGTGGTAGACCAAGAAAACACGCATGACAATGCAAAATGCTCATAAGAATGCAAGTTATATGCAAAACAATGCAAAAGCGAGCATAAATCAGGCGTTTGTTGCTTGAAACAACGAAGCAGCGCATTTCAAGAAGGCAACTTGATCGCTGACCTCGATTCACCTCCGGAGGTTACAACATGTTTGAAAAAGGATACACCTTGATTTTGATGAGTGATGGCGAGACACACGTCGAATTGCGGCCTAAAGGATTCGTGGGCGATTTCGCGAAAGTGCACTTTTCTTGAACTTTTTAGGGTCAGGAACTCCGATCTTCCTCAAAATTTGCGAGAGCTAGAGGGGGTGTGGGGAACACCACCGGCCAGTGGTTGCCCTTGGAGAGGCCACCGCTAGGGAGAAAAAGCAAATGGCTGCCAGCCGAGAAAAAGGTGGCCGACCACCCGCTTAAAAGTAGGGGTATTTTGGTCATTTTTCTCATTTCTATATATATCCACCTCCATTCATTCGAAATCACTCCCATAGCTGCAAAAACTCCTTCCTTGCTCCCCAAACCATTTTTTTTTCCTTCAGATCGCATTTTATACGCTTTTGACCTTCCATGAAAGTTGTTTCATGAGAAATCTTTCGGTCTTAAGCACTTTGAACCGATTAAATTTGATTTGAGGGCTTCTTTTCTCATTTTCACCACTTGAGGTAAGTTTGTCTCAATATTTGGAAGATTTTCTCAGGAGTTGACTTTTGTTGACTTTTCTATTTCCCGGGAGTTGACTTTTGTTGACTTTTTTCCAATTTTGGCTCATTTTGCTCATTTTTGCTCCTTTTGCAGATCTCTTGAAATGGCGGGCGCATTACCCTCATGGCGGACTCCTCCAGCGCCGGGATGATTTTGATGTTATGACACCGCTTGAGAGTCCGCCTTTTCATTCGGAGAATCGTTGCGGTACATATGCTTCCAGCAATGGCTTTTCAGCCGATTTCAGGGTTCAACGACCGGGCACTGGGATTTATCTGCGAGCAGCACCTCTCTCATGACGCACGAGAGGTATTTTACTCTATTTTCTATATTTTTCGCGCATTCTGTAGCTTTGCCATGCTTGAACACATAGTTTTAGCTCATGACACAGTACTTTACTTGCATTCTAAACATGTAACTTAAACACTTGAATTGCTGAACACACGGCTCATTGACTGATTGATTGTGAACGCACGGTACACATTAGTTAAGAAATGAACACACGGCTCAAACACTGATTTGTCGAACGCACAGCCCGAATTTGAAGGTGAGCACACCGCACACTGACTAAGAGTAGAACACGCAGCCCAAACTCTGATTTTTCTGAACACACAGTCCAAATGGATGGTAAACACACAGCCCACATTGATTGAGAGTAGAACACACAGCCCCAAACTCTGATTTTCTGAACTCGCAGTCCAAGTTGAAGTGAACACGCAGCCCACTATTTTTCTGAAATTTGAACAGGCAGCCCAAATACCAAATTCTTGAACGCATCAGATTTGAAGTGAACACGCAGCCCACTAATCTTTCTAAAATTTGAACACGCAGCCCAAATACCAAATTTATTGAACACGCAGCCCAGATTTGATGTGAACACGCAGCCCATTAATTTTTTACGAAATTTGAACGAAATGCATTTTGATGTGAAATACCAAATTTCACTTATATTGAAAGTAAAACACCACATTGATTGAGAGTAGAACCACATATTTCAACCTTGATTTTTTCCTCACTTTTAAAAATTTGAACCACTAAATACCAAATTTATCGAACGCCCAAATACCAGTTTGAAGTGAACCACGTACCCAGTTGATGTGAAACACATGACCCATTAATTTTCTAAAATTTGAACAAACATGACCCAAATACCAAATCGACCGTAGAGATTTGAAGTGAACAGCAAAAATTCGATTGAAACACGATTAAGATTTGAAACACAGATTTATGACCCAAAACCGCAGTTTGAACCCAAATTTAAGAGTGAACACGCTGACCCACTGATTGGTTTCATTCACATACGACTATTGCTTCATTTGCACACACTATTTCATTTCTATTTGCACATATTCATTTCATTTGCACACAACTATTTCATTTCATTTGCACCGAACACATGTATTCATTCTCAATCTTGCAGTGGTGGCTCTCAGGTGCGTCTTGGTCGGCTCTACCGTGAGGACTAGTATCTTGAGCTTCCCGAGGTTGTCTCGAGATCTGGTTGATCTAGTGGTTCGAGCATTCTCAAGGTGGATTATCACATTGTCTGCCGGCCAAATAGACTTTGTTAAGCTTTGGTGGAGAGATGGTGGGACACCACCAATTCCTTCCACTTTTTCGCCACCGGGATATGACCATGACCCATTTGGACTTTGTTACTCACCGGCCTAGACATAGGCGTATTGGCCCATACCTTATGACGAGGATATGGGAGAGTGGGAGGCTGGACACATCTATTGGGAGCTCGCCCACCAGAGACGAGCTTAGAGAGTCGCATACCCTGGTTCTCTTCCAGCGAGGCGGAGATGGAGCTCGAGTCTCCAGGAGGTTGAGCAAGATGCGTGGCTTCCTTATGTTCCTCTTCGGCACCACTCTGTTTGCCGATAGGGGGAACACTATCGGGTTATATCTTCTGAGTGCCCTGGTGGACCTATCACAAGTCAGTCGATATGACTAGGGTGGCGCTGGCCTGGCTACCCTCTATTGTTACATGAGTCTCTCTCATGGTAGAGGAAACTTACTTGGCGACTATTGAGAGCCCGAGGATGCTCGTCCTCTTGATGGCATTTACCTCATTACTTGTTCATTGCACACGGCGACTTTGCACTGTATTACGCCTAGCACTTTGTAGTCACATTTACATTGCTTTTTCTCGGCTATGGTGTCGTATACTTTCCCACATTAGCCGGAGATGGAGGTGGCGGGACTCCTCATGACTCCGTTTTCATTTAGTATTCGAGGGCGAGCACCCGGCGAGACCTCGAGACTCTTCACTGCGGCGATAAAGATTTGATCGCGTGCGGCATGTATTTGAACTCTTCCTTTTCATTTTCATCTTTGATCGCCTGTATCTTCGATTTGATTGATTTATACCGGTTATCCATGATTACTTGGCGACCTGGGCGGTCTTTGGTGATGATCTCCACATCGATATCCCGGAGGATCGAGTAATTCAGTGATAAGGTTCACCGTTCGAAGGACCGGTTGGTAGGGCATGGTTCTGAGCGCTTCTGCGTCGGTGTGGGGATTGCGATTCTCAGGACCCTCTGCGTACCTCCGTACCACTATCTTGATTTGGGCCGATAGACTATCTTCCCGGAGGTGATTAGTGCTATAGTGGCACCGATGCTTTGTTATATCTTATGGAGGGAACTACGCACCTATAAATGCGTGATATATCGATGCCCCTTGGCGGAGTCACGTGCTCCACCACGAGGCCTCTTGGTGTACCATCTTCGAGTCATGCCCATGCTACGGATATCCTCCTCCTCTTGTTGGGCGCATCTAGGGTAGAGGTAGTTCGATTCCTCCGATCCTCCGTCTCTTCATCATCTTGGGTGGCGAGACACGCGGCCGAGTTGACGAGTTAGCGGTTCGGGACCTTACTGTGTCTCACTAGACCTCCTCTTCGACCACAGATATGTCGGGATCCCCGATTTACCCGGTATGTTTCTGACTTTGATTTATCGGTCAGTTACTTGGACATTCATTCCTCACCGATAGTTTTGCATTTGTATCTGTAGCCCACGGTTGAGTACAGATGAGATACTTGGGATCTTTGGCCACATTTGAGGGCATGATCCTCACGGAGGGAACCTGACTAGCCATCATGGGCGCAGTGTCATGCTCTTCATCTTCCCTGCATTGAGCATATTTCTGATGACATACTGGTTTTGAACATTTTGCTGTATTGATAGGCTGTGTAGAGCACATCTGACACACATCCCACTTGCATATTATACTCGCATCTGCTTGTCATATTTGAACTGATGTATTTTGAACTTTTCACTTTCGGATGCCTCGGGTGTATGCGTTCCATCATGGCCGGACCACCGGCCTTCTCGTGGAGGTCGAGTCTTGGACCCGTTCATGGTCTTTGGGCCATCTGGGCCTTCCAGGAGCCGGGCCATCCAGCCTTCTCGGTGCTGGGCCATCTAGGCCTTTTCGAGGAGTTCGAGAGCGGGGTCGTCTGTGCACACATGGAGACACCATTATTGTGGAGGAGGAGGAGGTCGCAGAAGTGAGTCGAGACATCTGGCCGGGAGGGAGGCTCGGTCTTGGTTCCGGAGCTAGACAGGCGAGGTGGGATCCGGAGAATGATAGCTCGACTGGATGGTGATGATGGTCAAGAGGTTATCCTTGAGAAGAGGATGAGAGAGCCTCCTCATTCTGTTCAGGATATTGATGCTATTTCTGCTTTTATTTTACTTTTTGCTAGTAGTTTGTACTGCACTTTGTATATTGTTAGCGTTTATTTCTATAAAACTTGTACCTTTATTTTGTTGTAAAACATGATGGAATGAAACGCCTTTGAAAAAGATGTTTGTATTTGAAATTCTTGGCATACGCATCGATCATTTTGCACAAAATGGAATTGAATGAAGATGTGCCTTGTGTAATTACAAGGTCGTAATGAACAAGCATAACAAATCAAAAAAACTCAACTTTAAGAAATAACAGAATCTTAGCAAGTTTACAAATCGATAAGCAAAGTACAACAATGCTAATGACTCAACAATCAGACTTAATAAAATCGTAAGCAAAAAAGGTAACCTACTCAAAACACAAAATCGACAATTTCGACAAAACTTACAACTCGATAAACAAAGCAACAACTCGATAAGCAAAACAACAACTCGATAATCAAAACAACAACTCGATAAGCAAAAATACAACTGCGTGCCGGACGGACGATGCGGATGATGGAACGATCGGCGAGAGAAATGGAGACCTTCGGCGTTCGATGCTAGAAGCGCCTCAAACTTCCTTCCAGAGGGCAAAACAGGACCAATGCGTGGCCGAACATATTTTGCACTTGGAGATTAGAGGGTGGCCGGCCTACTAGGATAGATGGTAAAGTGACCCTCTCCTTCATAACCCCGGAATTGACACGTGTCCTTTGAATAGTGTTTTACCCCCCTATAAAAGCCCCAGCCTTGGAACTTAATTATTTCATCACCGTTTCTCACAAAAATGGAGGGATTTCTCGCAGAAAATCTCTCATCTTGGATTGCTTCTCTAGACGGCTCGGGAAAGTTAAACTTGGGGTTTAATTAAATGCACTTATTCAGTAGGACTCATGCAGATCTTCCTTTTCCTCTATCGCTGGACAAGGTTTTGGAACCCGTGACGATGTCTTTAGCTTCGGCGGGCAAGAGGTATGTCCTACTTTTGAAGATTTTCAAGCTTTGATGGAGTCTGAGCGCTCAGAAGAGATTTTGCCTCAGTCTGCTTGGCCATGCCCAAGCTTTAGGCGATGTGCGATCTCAATCTTGCATGCCGATCCGATTAGTAATGGCCTGTTGGATATCCCGAGTTCGATTTATCGATTCTCGATGCGATGACCAGCAACCATCATTGGCAAGGTTTCCCGACAACATGCCCTCTGCTTGTGCATGCTATCTCATTTTCCATTTGTCTCGGGCTCGGAGGGGCTGCCACAGCATCCGCTTGATTGAAGTCACTCAAGGCTTGAGGAAGGAAAAGAACAACCGCCATGACATTGGCGAGAGCGCTAGGTTTGGATGTCTTCTACCGCCAAGAGACAACCGGGTTTATTGGGGAGTCCACTCTGCTGCGGTAACATTTTCCAAGCCTTTGTCACATATGTGTTTGCTCACATCACTTTCGGCCCTCGTGCTCGGTTTTCTCCACAAAACCCTCATCTCACTTTCTTTTTTTTTCTTTTTTTTTTTTTTTCATCGCACATCTCTCTATTCTTTATTCTCTCATTTTTCATCCCTCCCGAGATATGGTTGATGGATAAATTGCAAGTTGTGGACTCTTGCCTGACATTACTCGGCCGCGGCTACTTTCTTTTCGACAACGCACAGTCGACGCTCTTGATGAGGGATGGTGGTTTTGAATGGATGAGCAACTTGTCGGTGAACGACATTGCTTGGCGTTGTCCTTGGCTTAACCTTGGCGATGAGCTATAGCATGTTCTAGGATACTAGGATCCGTTTGATCGGCTTGACTCACTTTGTGTATTTTATTTTCCGCTCCGTGATCCTCCGCGCCAATTTGAGGTCATGATCGGACTGCCCTCCGGAGGGGATTGAATACCGGTCACTTTCCCGGTTCGAGGTGCACACCTTGCTCGACATCTGCGGCTGGAGGACTAGAGAGCTCCGCCCCCGCCCTGCTTGCACTTATCGGCGAGTCTTTGGGATTGGCTCAACAAAGAAGCCTGAGTTGGGCCTAGGTTGGCATCGAGAGGCTTCAACCAGCTCTGGAAGGGGCGCTAGGACATCCCGACTTGACTATGCCCCATTTGTTGCTTTATTAGTACTTTCAAGTTTTCATTATGAGTGTAATAAAAGCAACTTCAATTGTATGTAAGAGCAAGAGAACTCATGAAATCAATGAAATTGAAGGTTGGCCAATGCTTGAAAATTCTTCTGTTTTTGGTCCAAAAATGGTCTTAGTTGTGAAGCAGAAAGATTAATTTGAACAAAGTCAACTTTATTAAACTTTTCAAAACTATTTTTCGAGTAGGGATTCGAGCCTGGACACGCTGAGATCTCCATTGGTCGAGATGCACAACCCGGATCCTAGCTTAGCTGAAAGTTGCCCTATAGTTTGAAAAAGTGCCTCGGAGATTCACAGAAGTAGCGGAAAAGTTGCCCTGCGTGCTGATGGTGTCAAGAACACTTCATTTGCAGCGGAAAGTTGCTAGTTTTGAATAACAACCTTTGTCTGGGAGATCACGATAAATGTTGCGATGAATAGAGATGACCGTGAAGAGGCGATCAAATGGACAAAGTTGATCTTGGGAAAAAGATTGAAATTTGAACTTGAGGATGAAAGGCGCCTCGTGATCCCATAGATGGGGAATCCTCAAGCCTTCGAGTGGATTAGGGCTTAGGTTACGCTAGAGGTATTTTTACTCTCCTTTTGTGCTCTAATCCTTTTTCCAAGGCCGCCCGCTGCGTGGTTTTTCAACCTTCTTGACTTCCGATTTTTATAATTTCAAATTTTCTATCTGGATTTTGCTGGAGTAAGCCACTTTTCGGGTTTTCGGCCTGCGAGCCTCTCAGGTAGTATTTCTTCAACTTGTCTATGTTGTTCGGTTGAGAAACTCCTAAGCCATCTAGGTCCATCGGAACCCACAGCTCAGCACGGCCGACTGGATTGACTTGATAATATAGGGACCCGGTCAATTGGGTACGAACTTGTAAGGTGGATGGGAGCCTGGTTGTCTTTGAGTACCAAATTTCTTCTTTCAAATTCTGGACTTAACCTTCTTGTTAAAAAGCTTTGAGGCACATTCTCAACGTTGATAACCTTGGATGTGATACAAGAAGCTGCAAATTTCTTCTTTCATCGAAAAGCATGAGTTCCTCAAATCTGCTTTTCACTTTGCCGTCTGCTTTCACTATCACGGCACTTTCGGCCAATACCGTAATGATGGGACCTTCAATCTCAATAGGCAAAACGGCTTCCATCCCATCCCGCAAACCAGCCAAATGATAGGGTAAGCCACGTTGAGAATTCTGATCGGGGTCACCTGTAGCCCTTGGCCACCAGGCAAGCGGCGGCATTTATACGGCGCCTCCCCGGAAATAGGTTTTACCATCTTCCGTAGTATAAACGATGTTCTTGTTGGCGGCCTCAAGCGCCTCCGTATGGTTTCGCGGCGATGAAAGTAGACCAACTTATGAAAAGCCATACATTGTATTTCTCCAACAAATCGATCACCTCCTTTTTTAAGTGGGAACCATTATGCGAAACGATTTCTATTTGGGACTTCCGTGGCTGACCGGATAATGTTGTTTGGAAATAAATTTGCTACATCTG